>OU452228.1:14377563-15577563 GCA_911728455.2 Marthasterias glacialis | reverse complement strand
GTACATGTTCTCGCGTGACTTCCGCAAGAAGGGTGTAGAGCCACTGTCCACTTTCCTCCATGTTTACAAGCGAGGAGACTACGTCGACATCAAGGTACGCCCCAAAAATTTACATTTTCGGTGAGGGTCATTTACCTCATGGGAAAACAAAATAAAAAGGTTATGTAATTTTGTCAATTTTTTAAAAGGTATTGAAATGGATATATGTAAAACAACACGACTTATGCCCCTTTTTTAACTACTGTTAAATGATAATTACGCCCCTTACGCTAAAGTTTATAGTTTTATGTGGTTAACTTTTTACGCCTTTGCATCGGTATTATCAGGGTTGCGGTGCCTTCCAGAAGGGTATGCCACACAAGACCTACCATGGTAGAACTGGGCGTGTCTTCAACGTGACCCCTCACGCTGTTGGAGTCATCGTCAACAAGCAGGTCGGGTAAGTATCCCAAAGATGATAACGTCCGAAAGAAAAATGCAAAGCAAAGTTACAGAGCAGCCTGTTGGTGACATAGAATTCTGTTTTGTTTCTGTGACACATTTGACGTGTTGTAATTGATCAAACAGAGAATTCAGGAGATTTAAGTGTTTCTTCTCCCTCTAAAATTATTCCCCTCCCTTTCCCTCCTCCATTGTAACGGTCAGAGGGATGTATGGGTTTTATTGATCACCTTATAGTGAAGTAATGAAAGTGAAAATTTGGACACTCTGTTGTGAATTTTTTGAATTTGGACATCAAGTTTCCAGGTCCTGGCAAATACTTTGACAACCACCCCCACCAAATAATAAAGGAAACAGAAAGATGTAAACATCAACAAAACAAAAACCTAAAACCCCTAAAAATAAAAAAGTAGAAACAAAAACTGAATAATGTCTAGGGGGAAGAACTTAAGGTTTGATTGATTTTTTTTGCTGTGTACAGAAACCGAATCCTCCCCAAGCGCATCAACGTACGCATCCAGCACGTGAAGCCCTCAAAGTGCCGTGACGATTTCCTCCTGCGTGTTAAACGCAACGAACAGCTGAGACGTGACGCTAAGGAGAAGGGCGTCAAGCTGGACCGCAGTCTCCTCAAGAGACAGGTTGGTTGTCAAGATAATAACAGAAAAACGGTGCCATCTGAAATAGAGGGTGATTTTACATGAGGGTGCTATTTTACAAGCCCAAGGTCGTGCTCAGCTGCTGCAGGTCCAAGTGAGCCCAAATCCTTGACCATAACAGGTGCCTGGGCAGCTCATCTCAGGCAGCTGTATGTCTCTTTTTTCAGATTTCAAAAGCAGGATACCAGTCACAGATGGTATATGTGGTATGGTGTCTTGGCTGGCTACGTTATTATTCTTGTAAGCAAAATTGTCCATGGCTACTTTTTGTGCTTAAGCAGCTCTATGAAATTGGGACCTGCAGACAGCTTTATGTGTTTGACATTGGAGGAAAACACCGTATTTGAAAAAAATATGACAGGTTTGTACAAAGACAGCATGTGAGAATTCTCCACTGATTTGTACCGAGAAATTATCAATTGGAACTTTATAGGCAATTGCCATTTGCACCATCTTGTTACAGGATCCACAGAAATAAACCAGAGAACAGGGACTTCCTAAACCGCCTCATGTAACCACATCGTTCATTATGGTGTTTCAAAAAATGTGTACTTTCGGAAAACCCAACATTTTGCCAAAATCAAATGGTAGACCGCATCAAAAAAGTACGGCCGAAAAATATGGCATGTTTTCTATGCGCGATCCACAGCCTCAGCGGGCCCATGTCCAGTGTAATCATGAAAGTGCGTGGCGAAACCGCGGTGCGTGTGTTGATGCCATCCTATGCATTTTTGTTATGATTTGCAATCACAGCGATGGTAACCGGACGTGTTTTGGTATAGCTTAGGGTACACTTTTTGCTTTCCATAGGTGACAGCAATGGCGGTGAAGTCCCTGTTCTCTGGTTTATTTCTTTGACAGGATCAGTCTTTCTAGCTGCACCCTAGTGTATAAAACAACGGTCCAGATACTTGTATCTCACAATACTTCTCTCTTGTCAACCTGTTGAAATCATTGCCTTTCACTTCAAAATTTATGGAGCAAAATCGCTGTTAGTGTTACGCACTATCTGTGTAAAGTTATGCAGCTCACGCACAGTGAGATTTATGTAACTTGACTGTCCGGTTTGATGGCAAGGGCAATCAAGTGGGATGTATGCATTACAAGGGGACTGTAGTTGATTTTTATTTCAATGAATTTTCAATGCAAAATTTGATTTTTTAAAATTATATTGCAGCCGGAGCAGCCCCGCAAAGCCCATTTCGTGAGGTCCAAGAACAACGCACCGCAGCTTGTGGAGCCCATCCCATACAAGTTCATCGCATAATCTGTGACGATAACGAGGCGGAACGGGATCACATACTTGTAAAATGCAACCAGTTGTTGTTGAGGGTTAAAGTTATGTAATAAAAAAAAAATTAAAAAGGTCAAACTTTAAACAATGCCTCTGTTATCCTTTTGTTTGTTGTCATTTACGTAGGCCCGATTTCAGACAGCTGTTTAAGCAGAAAATATTGCTTAAAATTTTTCTGCTCAACACAGATGTGAAGGATACCAATCATAAAATGGTACATGTGACATGGTTTTTTGGCTGGTAACCCTGTTCTTGTAAGCAAAATTATTTTGTGCTGTAATAGTTACTTTTTGTGCTTCAGCAGCTCGTATGAAATTGGGCCCTGATCCTGCTACATTGAACAATATCAATGACAAACAGTTAATATTTATTTTAAAACCACAGATTTAACCTTTATTCCTCTTTGTGCATTTGGTAAATCCATGAGAGTAAGGATTAAATTAAAAATCACAGGAATGAAAAAGTTAATCGGAAAAAATGTACAATGTTCATAGAAAGATATAATTACTCAAAGACGTTATTGCCTCTGGTGTCAAAACATGTGTTCCATGACTGAAGACACATCACTGATTTTTGGAAGAGCGAATTTAATTCCGACCTCCAGTTTTCAACAAGTACAGGTAGTTCGAATTTCATATTAAATCTTCCTTCATTAAATGCTCTTCCCAAGAATTGAATACACTTAATAGACCAAGCGGCAGCCTCAATTAGGTCAAAGGAAAATCATTTCTCAAAAGACACTGAAAACAAATGTCTTTCTACAGGATTTTTGTGCATGTTTGGTCACATTTTCCAGAAAAAGTCTTTCATGGGTGAAGGCTTTTTTGGAGTTGGAAAATTGAAACGAGAACTTGGGTGTTGGGGAACAACTTTTCAGCTCTTTGATATATTTTCTTTGGACTGGTATCCACTTAATAAACAGTAAGTTTTGAGAGTCTTTCTCAAAGGCTTTGAGGCTTTGAGAAAGACTCTGCTAAGGTCGAAACGTGAGGCCATTAACAAGTTATTGCATGTATACAACAGGTCCTTGTGGTTGGTAAGCACTTTGCAACAGCTAATTTTGTTTTTTGAGATTGAAAATTGTTAAAAAAAATTTGTTTAATCACTACCAATCAAATGCACCAATCATGTATTGTGCCTGAAGACCCCTTTCACCAACGCCACACAAAGCTACTGTCTGCCCATAAGCTATCGTTTGGGAGTCAGTTTGCATGTAAAGATATGGTGGGCGTCGCCTAAAAAGGTGCACTACTCAGTAACACACAGGGAATCTGACTTCCAAAATGGTGCAACCAAGACAAGATTGTAAGTGATGACGTCACGGCCCATCTTTGTGGCACAGCATACCACAGAATTCTTTGCTCACGGTGCCCCGCAAAGCATGTGATTCTAGGGTTCGTAAGCGCTGGAATCTGGGATAAGCAGAGCCATGAAATTGGGCCCAGGGGAAGTGGGTCTATAACCACAATGTGATATTCACAGAAGCCTTGTGCGTTCAGGTGACAGAATTAAAAAACCACAGCTACTCCATTATGATACACATTAACTACCTGACAGTTTCACATGCAATCTTTTTTTTTTAAACATAACAAATCAAGCAATCCACAATGCTGAGATATAAAAAAAAAAATCACTAGATTATGAACTAATTCAAATACTTTGCATTGTTATTGCATGTAAAACAAATACCATTTTAAAATGGCATGTTTACAAAAATTAACATCCTCCTGACGATGGACAGTCTCCTGATGACGGACAGAGTATACTGTCCGAAACGTTGAGTCAACCACATATACTCAAAAGAGACATAAACCACATGGTGTCATCGCAAATCCTTACTTTAAAATTAACATCCCTTAAAATGCTAGTGTCATTTTGAGTATCTCAAATAAAATGCCTGCTTTAGGATCAAAATACTCACTAGACCACTGTCCCCCCCCCCCCTACTCAAGTCCAGTGGTTTTAGCATTGGGCTAGTAACCTAACATTAAAACATGGACGGTCGGGCACTGTTTTCCTCCCAATATTAAAAACAGTGAAAACACATTCAGTACATCTGAAGACTTACTGCCTTAATGGTCAGGTATGCAACTTTTCCTCGGGTCTGCTGATTACCTCATTTTTCACCTCACACTCATGCCATTGAAAATGGAAAAACACTGTACAAAGTCTTGTAAAGATTGGAATTTCCTCGCTTTTTTAGTTAAGTGCAAGTTGTTGCTCCCAAGGGAGGGAGTCAAGAATGTTCCAAACCAGATTAAAAGTATGCCTGACGACCAGTGCTTGTGCACCATCTGGAGCATTACAACTCTCCATTAGTGTTATTATTAAGACATTATATTTGGCCCTTAGAAAAAAAAGTAGGAAAATCTGAGTACAAGGAGTGACCTACATGTACATGTACATATGGTATAGGTTTTAGTAGACTTTTCAGGCTGTTTAATAACAAGTTTCCTGATTTTTCCGAGGGCCCAAAAATCGGAAATTAGACTTAAGTGGGAAGAACATCATGCCTGTTATTATTGCCGAAGTGTTCCTTTGTCAGGAAAAGTGGCCTTTTCCCTAATTAGAATAGAATTCCAGGCCTCAATACTCAGCTAATTTAAGTCACCACTTAACACCAATGCGTTTTATTTCACGACCAAGTTATCTTCAATTAAAAAATACAAATTTACAATTCTCATTCATCACATTTTTTAAAGTTCCAGTAATATACTATGGTTGATGGGCACTGAGACGAAAAAGGGACACACTTTCTCTAACCATACCCCTGGATCTTCAACTGTGACTGGGACCATATTCCAATAGCAGGCTATGGCTACAGGTGTTGCTATGGACATCCTATACTTCAACGCAAGATGACACGGCAATCCAGCCATAGCCATAGCCATAGCCACCAACTCGGACACGGCCTGCCTTTTACAAAAAAAAGAAACGAATCTGAAGTCACCACAGTGACAACTGGGCTGTCAGAGAGATTAAAGTGTACACCAGCTGTGACATATAATTGTTTTGGTGAAAGATTTCATTCTGTTGATGTGGCAGCTTTAGAGAGTATGCACAACATTGGTAAGATAGAAACAATCAGAGATTTGCACATAACTTACATGGTATGAAGATGGTCAGGGTGGAAAACTTACCTTGAAACAAGTTTGCCTGAAATATTATTTTTGAGAAATGAGTAAAACCATTAGTTTTGATCCTGCGAGTCCAAAATCAGACGTTTGAAAACAATGAAAACATATAATGTGGTTTTTCACTATTTTCTCCTGACCAATTGAGCTTAAAGTTTACCCTGCAGTCGATTTCACCAAACTCTTCCTAACTTAGGAATGCATAGTGATTTGTATTGTGACATCACACTTTCCTTAGCAGTTAAGATTCATTCATACGTTTTCTCATCTTAAGATTGATCGTAGCACTTCTTGAAATTGACTGCAGAACCTTTTAGTTGTTTCATGTACATGTATAAGTTCGGTCACATAAAGTACGGATACTGGTCTTTGACAATTATCAATGTTGGCCGCATGCTTTAAAGAATCCAAACCTGGTATAAAAACAATGATTCTATTGACAGTTACAGGAGCACATCTTTACGTTTATTGAATGATTTACTTAATATCCATTAACATCACTTTCATGGAGGGTCTTCTACTTGTGAAATAACAGAGAAAAAACTCAAAACAGAATCTCATTTCAAGCCAGCAAACCAAATTGAGTGACAATTGGCTTAGTTTCAGACTGCACTCTATCAATTACAACAAGTTCACCGGCCTGGTTGCTTTGTTCTTGAAAGGGCAAGGGCACCAAGGCATTTTCTTCTTGATAAAGGGCACCTGTGTGAGGATATTGTAAATTTCTAATTAATTCTAACATTTTTAAGGGCACAAAGGCAATGACCAGGTGCAACGGAGGCAATTGCCTCCGTTGCCTCCATGAGGTATCAGGCCTGAATTCATTTCTTTAAGAGGACTGGTTTTCAAACAAACTTTCCTCAATTAGTGGAACTCAGTTGCAGGTTTTCAACATAGGAGCCAAGGGTTTAGAGGCCAGTGTTTTCAATGCCCCCGGCAGGCATGCAACTGCAGTCTGTTGAAAAAACAAAGAGGACAGTTCTGTCACAGCAAGACTTTGTCCTGTTTTTTTTTCAGTTTTCAATGGTAAAGCTGAGAAACCTATAATGAGGGAAATAAGCTGAAGAGATGCATGTCTGCTCTGTCAAGTTTCATGCCTGAAGATTTTCCAAATGTTGGCTTGGTAACCAACAGCCCCCCCCCATCAGTAGACATTCCACAGGTATGCTGGGCCACCAGTAGCGAATGATTACATTCCACTGTAGGCTGGGCCACCACCGGCCTCAGGTACAACCCAGTTGATGTTTTGGGTTGGGTCTTTGATGTCACAGGTTTTGCAGTGGACGCAGTTGGCTGCGTTGATTTGTAGTCTCATGCCTTCCCCTTCCTCTTTGGGTACGTATTCATAGACACCTAGGAATAAGACAAAAACAGAAATGAATACGTCATCATGATTTCATTATTACATCTGTCAAAAAATTAGTTTAAATTCAAATTTCCTTGATTTGTTTTCACGAAAACTTTAGAATTTACATTTTAAAATATGAAAATAACTATAATGTCACGTGATTTTTTTTAATATGATTTAATTTATCAAGTAATAAACCACAAATGATTCAATTTCCAATGATTTAGCTTTTGTCCGACACTGATGTATGCTAAGCATTGAATATCTAGTGCTTTCTGTGATGTGCAGAATAAAACCCAGACAGCTTACACCAATTTCAGACTGGCGCTCCAGAGTCTAGATTTTGGTTTCAGACAGGCAAATTAAATTAACATAAATTTGCATTAGGTTCTTCTCATGACAAGATCGACGTCTGAACCCAAGATGCTCCAGAGTCGTTCCGACCAACTGCAACAGTCCATCTTTCAACTTCTAGCGCATCTAGTCGCTCCTAACTGTTTCAGACGTCAAACTTTTCAAGTACTTAATTCAGTAATTTGGTTCGGTGCGACTCTAGAGCGCCGGTCTGAAACGGGTGTCAAGTATGGGAAACACATTAAATCAGACTCTTCTTTATCTACTGATGCAATAATTGCATCCGTCAAGAAAATTCACTATAATCACATCACTGTATATTTGGTTTGCAGTAAAACTGTTTGATAATATCTACTTTGCTGTGTAGATTGTTCTTATGAGAACTTGTCCTGCTATTTATCTACTGCCGCAGAGTAGATTGGGAATTGGAAGACTACCGAGTTTAGATAACAACTTGTCCTATTTATCTACTGCTGTGGAGTAGATTGGGAATTGAAGACTACAAAGTTTAGATAAAAATTTGTCCTGTTGTTAATCTACCACCTTCGAGTAGATTCAGAAAACCAGGAAACTACTTAGTTCTGCTAAGAACTTGTCCTACTGTTTATCTCGGAGTAGATAGGAAAAACCCAGGACTTCTACTTTCACTGAGTGGATCAAGGAGATTCTTGTAATTATGATCACTGCCGTGGAGTGATGTTTTATTGGTCGCAACGTTTCAACTAGCCTGCTCTAGCCATTGGCAGACATTGAAGATGATCCCAGTTATTCAAATATTTTGATGAAGTTCTTACCAGCAGGGCAAAACCTTCCCTCAGGCCCGTCGTACAGACTCAGGTTGTGGCTGACAGGAACAGAGTCATCCATCAGCGTGAGGTGGGCTGGCTGATCGCTCTCATGGTTGGTCCCACTGAGGGCCACTGAGCTGAGGAGGTCAAAGCTTACCTCATTGTCTGGCTTGGGGTACTCGATTGGGGTACACTCTGAAGCTGGTTTCAGATACTCGTTGTCCTTGCCTGAGAGATGAAGAGAAACGGATTTAAAAAACAAGAAGAATATGGATGATTCTGTCATTAACCCTCCTACTGTTTGACCATTCAAAATCATCCACTGTGGTTTTGTATGATAAACTATGCCAGCCTGCAATATGATACTATGTGCATAAATAAAACAAGATAACATTAAAACTATACAAATGAACGGAAAAACTGCCTTCCCTTGCAAAAGCAAAGCATCAGGCTTGCCCTGGGCGCTGCTATTTTTCCTTAGCGCAGCGGGGACCTCCATGAGGGAAATGTCAATCTGTACTGGATCATTTCAAGGGACACCAAGGCAATGACCAAGGGGCATGCAGGTGATTGCCTCTGTTGCCTCCGTGGAATGTCAGAACTGAATACTCAAACATACAAAATCACTAACTTACAAATTTGACCACTCCCCTACCACAGCCATAAGAGCCGAAGGGTTGGGGGGAACAGTCCCCCCCCCACATAAAAAAAAAAAAAAAAAAAAAAAACAGGGCAAAACAGTGGGGAAAATTTGGGCAAAGCAAGAAGGAGAAACAAGTAAAAATACGTGTTATTAAAAATTGGTACTTGTGTTTTTATCTGTGTACAATTTTGGGAAATCAACCCCTCTGCCCCCCCCTTAAACCAAAGAGTCCCCATACACCTATGTCTCTTACCATGGTGCTTCAGTGTCCATGGTTCCTTCCCTCTCCCTAGGAAGTAAAAGAGGCCTGCGTAAAGCATAGACCCGTAGACTCCAAGAGGATTGTTGAATGCTGGTCTGATATTTCTAACTTCGTGCAGCTCCTTCCACACCCAACTCTCCTTCAGTTTCGGCTCATAGTCTTCAATATATAACCCTACAAAACAAAGAAGGGCAGATAAAAAAGACCTTGGTAATATAATTATTAGTCTGTTTGGTTACTTTAACCCTCCTACTGCCTAAACATTTAATATCACCCACTGTGGTTTTGATTGATGGATAAACCATTGTCAGCCTGCAATATGACATCATGTGGTGAATGTATCCACACAGAACACATTCAACCCTCCTACTGTGTGACCATTCAATATCATTCACTGGTTTTGAATGATGGTTTAACTTTGCCAGCCTGCAATATGATATCATGTGGTGAATGTATTCACACAGAACACAATCAACCCTCCTACTGTGCGACCATTCAATATCATTCACTGGTTTTGAATGATGGTTTAACTTTGCCAGCCTGCAATATGATATCATGTGGTGAATGTATTCACACAGTAGAGTCTCAACCCTCCTGCTGTCTGACCACTCAATATCATTCACTGTGGTTTTGATTGATGGATAAGCTATGCCACCCTGCAACTCGATATCATGTTGTGAATGCATCTACGTCGTACAGTCTCAACTCTCCTACTGTCTGACCATTTAATCTCATCAAACTAAGTCAGCCTCTACACAGTACAGTCTCAACCCTTCTAGATGTTCTACTTTCTGACTCTAATAACACATCCAGTCCCTTTTGTTAAAGTCCTTAGTTTCAATCGGTAGCCATGCTCACACACACCGGGTAAATTTAGGAATTCTCTTTGTTCTCCAAGGTTTTTTTTTTTTAGCAGTGTCTCTTTTATTTAAGTCTTCCGTGTCAATGTGTAGATATGCTCTTATACTTGAACAAAAATAATGATAAATCAACAGATTAAAAAATTACCTGCTGTTTCCGATGTGAGGTTTTCCTGAGTGAGCTTTTCAAACAACGTCTCGGCTGCGATCATTCCGCTCTTCATGGCATTATGGGTACCTTTGAGCTTAGGCATGTTCAGGAAGCCAGGGCTGCATCCAATCAACATGCCTCCTGGGAAAGCCAGCTTCGGAATGGACTGAAATCAAAGATGAAGCAGTAAGCATTAGAGCCTTGTCACATGGGGTCATTTGTTCTGTAAAGTCCCTCATGATAAATGAGACCAAACTCACTCCGATGTAGTGAAGTTATCCGAGAAGTCCCCCCAATCCACTAAGCGAAAAAAGTAGTAATAGTCCCGGCCGATTTCCTACCCCCAGTAGTACTTAAAAAGCAGGACAGTTCTTTTCAGAACTACGTTGTCTCCCGAATTCTGAAATCTACTCCGCGGTAGTAGAACAATAGCAAGACAAGTTCTCACAAGAACAATTTACTGTATATAGCAAAGTAGATATAATCACATGGTGCTACCGCAAACCAAATATTCATTGATAAATGACCTGTTAAGTGTTGTTGCCGGGTGGTCTGGTCAAACTTGCAAAATACAAGTTCAACCTTAAATACAAATCATACCTTTTTTAATCCACTAATAATGTTTACAAAATTAACAACTTTATATATATATATATATATATACACATATGAGTAGTTTAGTTTAAGGCAAAACATCTAGATTACACTTAGGCCAATGCACAATAAAATGCTAAACTCAGGTGAGAAAGAAATTACATAGAAAGGTACAATAATCTTATAGACAGCAAAGAATTCAAACAAACACAGAGGAAAAATTGTATTTTGATAAACTGAAATGGAACATTTAAAACGATGTATTAAAATGGCATATTAACAACTATAATGTTTAAATATAAAAGTAGGAAACGCAAACTACAGTCAGGTTAACAGAAAACAATGGATAAATCACACACAATAATGCACCATAAGGTAGGAAAGCATTATATCACAAATACACAAGTACAAATAGATAAATTCAGTCATACTCAACTGCTTCACAACCCATGGTGCCAAGGCAAGGCAAGGCAAGGCAAGGAAAGGCACAAACCAATCTTATCAGACTCCGACCATTTCATAGGTGGTGAGTTACCAAAGACCAATTAATTTTGGACAGCCCCTGGGTCCAATTTCATAGAGCTGCTTCAGCACAAAATGTTTCTTACACCAATTTCATCAAAAATTGCCAGCACAGAAAACACTTGCTTAGCTAAGGTTGTTGTGACTGCTACCCAACTCATTTTTCACTTAGCAAATAAATTTTTCAAGCATTATTTACAGCAATAAAACACCAGGGAAACTGACTGGGTAAACTCAATTTTGGGGTGAACTAAGACAATTGACAATTTGAACCTGTGACCACCGGCTTAACATACCGACGCTCTACCAACTGATCTATCCAGCCCTAATGTTGGCAGTCTCCCTATTAGTCAATATCTTTGTTCAGAGGTGCCAGTCAGAAGCCATTCAACCTGTTACTGCCATGAAGCCAGGGATACGATACTCACCACAGAGCTATAGTATAGCTCTACGGAGGCAACCTGGGAAGCAGCAGCAGGGGGATCGACCCATTATTTACAGCTCTACGAAATTGGGCCCTGAAGTCTATATTTACCTGTACACCGCCCTCATTGAGGGCCCTTGCACCGTATGCTATCCTAGTGCCTCCTTCAAACGTCGGCCTGATTGACGGATGCTGCTTGAATCTCTGTAACTCTTTGAAGGGGCTGATGTATGGGTTCTTGTAATCTAGACAGACGACAAACCCAACGACAACTGTCGGGGAGCCCTCGTCTAGATGATATAGGAAGGAGCCACCGTACGTGTCGAGTTTCTAAAATAAAAATCACAGATGTCAACTTAGTTTGTACCCACATGAGATTATCTCAAACATCATTATGATTTAATAACACAATTTTGTTGTTGTGACCAAAACAAAAGTTTGGGGAGTCAATTTTGAACTTGTGTACGCCTCGACTACAGTAATTATATCTATTAGTTAAATAGTTGGCGCCGAATAAGGTGTATAAACGAAAATATTGTCCGACCCAGCAAGCGGAGGTAGTTTTAACACGCCATTGCATAAAATCGGAACATTTTGTTTCAGAGTGTGTACAGAGCATGCACTCATGCTTCGTTTCACCCACACAAAGACAACAAATGGAGACGACCACTTTGCTGATTTTTGCCCATTGCGCTGGGTTTATTGTGTTACCCCCGATTCCAGACCTTTATCAACTTATTCCAAGAAGAGGATTACGAGGCATTGAGAGGCTTCCACCATTGTTTATTCATTGTATTTCGGCTCAATGAAGGTAAGTCGGAGTGTGCAATATGGTTCAGGAACAATCTAAACACCGCTGAGGTTTTGCAATTCATGCTGCATAAAATGAAATTTTCTTGATACAGAAATCTCAAATAATAGACAAAATTATTCATACAATTATTTATACAGCGCCAAAACCATAAACTGTGCTTTACAGAAAATACAATGTAAATCCCAAAGCAAATAATAAAAATAATAACAAAGAGAATCTTTGTTTTCTTGGCTTTGTCAGGTCAAGGTTTCTTTGTGCCAAATGTACTCTCAAAAATATGATTCCAGCAATTCCGAGAAAATAACTCTGTCAGGCTGGATTGGAAAAAATGGAAGATTCCCGACTAGAACTAATGAAGAAAAAAATGCCCCCTAAAATAAAATTTGGGTTGGTTGCATTTTTAGGGTTCATCAGGGTAAGCCACAAATCCAACTGTTACTTTGATAAAGCCTAACTGATAATATCAACTTACCAGTGGCCATCCCACTGTGTGTTCAACTCGTCCGGGGTGGTGTTTGCTTGGATCCACTTCCCACAACTTCAAACAAAAACAATTGAAAAATGAGTATTATTTCATATCAGAGTTGCTTATTTTCTGCACATTGTGCACAGGTACGCCTGGTGTGGATTTCACAAAGCACTAGGACTAGTCTTGTCTGGAGTTAGGACGAGCAGCTAGTCCTAACTTACAGGACTAGTCATAAGTTAGGACTAGTCCTAAGATAGGACGATAAGTTTTGTGAAATCCAACCCTGGGTAAATAGCTTGAAAGTTCGAGAAGAACTGCTGCAATGGGAGACTTTTGAGGATGCTAGATGGCAGCAGATTACCAGGTATATCCATTGTTCTGGGAAATGTACACATTGTTAAAACTACTTAAACAATGACAATTGACCTGGTAAGTCTGCTGCCACCTATCGTTCAAAAAGTCCACCTATCGTTCCAATTTGTACTGGTAATCAATGGTTCTTATCAACATGATAAATCAATTACTACATTATATCAACTCTGTTTTTCGCAAAAACAAGGAAACCTTCCTACACACAAAACTCTGTACAGTGATTTTCAATTTTTTATGGCAGTGAAAAACAGGGGAAAAAAACAGGAATCAAGCTGGGCTCCATTTTATGACTACAGATTTCTGGGCTTGCGGCGCCCTGTAAACCATGGAAGTGCAGAATTCTGCAGTAGGCAGTGTCATGAAATAGGGCCCTGGGCCCTGGTCCCAATTTCATGAAGCTTGTATGTAGCAAAGCAATTTCTTTTTAGCAAATAACAATATTGCTAAGCAGAAACAGGTGACCAGCCAAAAAGTATATCATTCACATCGTTATGACTGGTGTCCTATTATTATTTTGCTCAGCAAGAGAATTTGCTTCGCACTATTTTCTGCCTAACAGCTTTATGTCCCATGAATCACATTGGGCCCAGGGATCATTTCACAAAGCACTAAGATTCATCTCAAGATGAGTTGTCAGTATTACCATAGTGATTTTATTGTGACATCACACTTTGCTTAGCAACTAAGAGTGATTCGCAGTTGAGATCAATCTTAGCTCTTTGTGAAATCAGCCCCATGAACAGCTGAAAAGTTGCATGAATCTTGAACTGAACATGAGGATATTGTGTATTTCAAACATTGCAGACTTGTATTAATAATTCATGACAGTGTTCAGCCTCACCTCTTTCAGTCCAATGGCGTAGGTCTGTGGTTGACAGTCCTTCCTGAGGTCAAACTTCTTGTACAGTTCCTTGCATAGATGACCGTGGCAACCCTCCGCGAAGATTGTGCACTTGGCATGGAGCTCCATGCCTCTCTCAAATGTGTCCTAAGAAACCAACGATCAATGAGTAACAATAAAAGACAACTGGGAAAATATTCAAATAACACTTTTTTGGAATTTTGTTTAATAAATAAATACTATAATACTGACATTTCCCCGGAAAAAAAATTGACAAGTGTGAGAGAAAAATAAGCCTGTGCTTTATCAGAGATAGGCATAAATTATTTCAGCAAATAGTTATTAGGAACCACGTGAAAAGATAAACATAGCCAATTTACACTGTACATGTCCAAAATAGACCTGAAATTTACATGGTGGCCATGGAGGACATGGCCTCCGTTGCCCTGGTCTTGGCCTTGGTGCCAGCCACTTGAAAAGTTTCCCATGGCCTCCAAGGTTTCCCAACAGAAGTGCCCTTTGTAAAATTAAAGTGCCCTCTCAAAGATGAAAGTCTAGGCCTTCAAAAACACGATGAAGGTCTCACCACATCAGACAGACTACAATAATCAACAATAAAACTTTGTAGGAAGTGAAAATCTTGAACCACTAACCTTGGGCGAGCCATCCTTAGCAATTCCCACATCAGAGGTGGCTATGCCTTTAACACTTCCATCTTCATGATACAGTATCTACGGGGAAATATTTAACACATCGTTCAAATGTTTTCTGCAGTTGCTCCTTCAAACCCTCCACAGCAGAAAGGTCCGGGGGGGGGGGGGGGGCAGTACTTGATCATACAGTTGAAATTTGGAATGATATCCATAAAATTTGCATGCTTATTTTTTTTTAAAGCTCAAAACTTTTGCTGACGTTTCTGTGAGATAAGACTTACAAAGTACCAAACACTGTATTTTATTCTCACCATCCACAGAAAGAGGCACTGGAAGACACATCTTTGATCTCTTGACACTTCTTCTCAACAAAGTCAAGATCCTGAGAAATGCTTCTTAACTACTCAAGAACAACTTGGCCTAGAGTTTCCATTGGTCAAAACACTGACTCGCCAGACAACTCTGATCATGGCTGTGTATCAAATGAAATCACACAAAGGCTTGTCTGTACAACCCTGGGTGATTCACAGGTGGGTTTGTTTTTCCTTGGTCATGTTGTTTGGTGGCTGGCTGTGGCATTGTCAAATACATCTGATGGGACACTGTACACTGCATAATCACATGCAAAATGCTTTCTCCACACAGCCATAGTGGCAAAGGCTGGGTCAATAAAATAACTGTGACTTTAGGGGGTTGCTACTAAGTCATTTGGCCATTTATAAGGTAGGAACTTCAGGAGGGCTCAAGTTCGCTGACCAAGTGACCCTAGTTGTAACAAAACAATTAAAATCGTACTATTTTCTATCGTACCACCACCACTTCGGACGGTTTTAAGTTTGTATTTTATAGGCAATGTACAGTAGTAGGCCATCTTACCTAACCCCAACGGTTCTGCAAACCCCCTTGTCCTAATGACGAGACAGATTTGCCTGGGCAAAACTTAAAATCCCTAGGTCATCATTGATTTTTCTATTCAGAGAAGGTGCCACAAAGGTGCCAAAGTGTCTAATTACACAAAAGTAATGACTGACATGGATTCCATAAGTTAAGGTCTTCCCTTAAACCACCCCCAGACCTGTCAAACTCCAACAGCATGGTTTGTTTGATTCTGTTGGGACTGAGGACTGCACCAGTAAACTGATTCTGCTTTACATGGGATCAGGAATACCCCCATAATCAGAATCCAACTGTTTGGGCGTTAAATTACCACACTGTATTGGATTTTGCTACAGTGAGGAAGAAGGATCCTAGTAGTAAATAACCTTAGGGGGTTTGGGTTAATACTGTTGTTAAAGTGAGTTTATAATCAACAAACTAAGTTCTTTATGCACTGACCTCACTTGCTGGGTAGCCGGGATATATCTCCACACCCAGCTCTTCTGCGTACTCACCGAGCCAACGTACAACGTTACCCAACCTTACAATGTAGTTGCCATGGTTATACATTGGTAGCCCTATAAGTATGAAAAATAAAAAGAGATGAATCTTGTGTACATCTATAGGTAGTTCCTACTTGACGTCATACAGTGTAAAGTCTGCCATCTTTACATAGGATTATTGGCACAAAATTATGGCGAACCACCAAATTGTTGATCTGCCATCACCTTTTTTGGTTGGCACAACGGCAGGCGCACTTCCACGCGCAGCCATTTTGTGTTTCATGTCTCCACACAGTGTCCTATCTTCCTTTTACAGTATCTCTGGAGCCACTCAATATTTGTATACTATATCTATACTAAAACTTGATATGACTTGATGTTTGGATTTGCTACTTAACAAATCTTCAAATTATAAAGTCAAGACAACGATTTACATAACCAAATTTCTCTTGCTGTGACCAATGTAATGTGAGTAAGTTTGGAACTGCCCATTTCAAAAATCTTGGTGTTACATACCTTTCAAAATTGGAATTGGAATTCGTCTCTTCTCTGTAAGGATGGCAAATTTGTCCTCCTTTACAGGTGTTAAGAGTGGCAAGCCTTTCTCCTTCCAGTCAGGTATAAGCTCATCAAATACTTTTGGCTCAACGCACGCTCCAGATAGTGTGTGGCCACCTGAGAAACCAATCCATCCACAACTTGTTAGTTATTCAAGTTTGCTCAGTGGCTTCTTCCCTGCCTCTTACCCCTGAGGACTCCGGTTGGAATCCCGGACAGCAGCCTAGCATGTGGATTGGGTTTACAGTCCTTACATGACTGCGTGGGTTTGACCTATTTAGGGTTTTCCTCTGACATTTCTTCATCCTCTTCTCTAGATTACGGGTTGAAGTGATAGTTGCTTTTAAGGGTCCTTTGGTTTCATTACCAGAAAGATATAGTCAGTTCCCAATATGACGTAAATCGGCCATATTTACGGGCAATTTGGAACACATGGTCGTGCGTGTTGCCTAAGAACGGCGTGCAGCAAGCACACGTTTCACAAAACTCATTGCATGATTGGTTAGTGAACAGCGCGGCTGCGTTAATAATTTAAGCGCATGATGCACCTGCAAGCCAACATGCAATTTGCCCATAAAGATGGCGTCTATTGGAAACTATCTATGATAACATTTGTAGGCTTTCTATGGATTCATTTCAATAGGAATTTTCCCAAAGACATTCCCAAGTCTATCACCAAATTGAAGCTTAGCACCCAGAGTTGTAGTTTGCATTTTAAATTTGTGAATTAAATTTACTTTTTGTGACTCTTTATAGGGGTGGAAAAACAACAAGAGAGGTGCAAATTCTGCTCCAGTCAATTTTTCTTTGTTAACCCCAAAATTGATGTTTAATTGAAGCAAACAAGTACCTCCGATGATTTATATGCATGTACTGGGTTGCAGGATTGGATTGGGGGATTGTTATTTTTACTTATGATCAAAGCAAGTAAGTGCCACATCAGTAGTTCATATCCTCCTGAGACTAAATTTCTGTGTTTTTTCACAACTCTTTCTAAATCCACTTTCAATTTTGAGTGTTTTTTTTGCACTCCTTGGACAAGGTTTAGGAGTGCGAAGGAGAGCGATTACACTCTCACTCCTCAAAAAGTGAAGGTCCGAGTCGCACATTTAGGTTGGCTCAGTAGCTTATTTCCCTGCCTTTCACATCTGTGACCCCGGTTTGAATCCCGGACTGGAGCCTTGCATCTGGATTGGGTTTTCAGTCCCTACATGACTGCGCCAGTTTTCCCTATTTGGGTTTTTCCTCCCACATCTAAAACTGACATTTCTTCAACATCTTCTCCACGCAGGTATCTTTTGGCCTACGGGTCACAGTGCAAGTCACTTTTGAGGGTCCTTTGGTTTCATTACCAGAAAAATATAATTAAAATAATAATAATAACACAGCTACAATGACTTTGGTGTTACTACCTACCTATTTCAGCGGCCTTCTCCACCAAGCACACCCTGAGTTCAGTTCCTTTCTCCAGACTCAGCTGTTTGAGTTTGATGGCAGCGGCCATACCCGCTGGGCCGCCCCCTACGATCACAACGTCAGCCTCATCAGCGTAACGCTCCATCTCCACATCTGGGAAGCGACAACAAATTATAATTTAATTTTCAAACTCCCAAAGTGAGCCGTTTTAAATACAACATTTTTCTAGCCAAAAACAATTTTTTTAAATCGTCATAACGTGATTTATTGATTCAATTTGTCATAAAATAACATGCTCTTTTAAATTTCGTTCATTGGAATCAATTCGTTTTCGAGCACAAAAAACAGAAGCATGGATCATATATCTTTGAGGAGGTGGGTTGAATCAACAAACAGTTGATGGTACTGACCCAATTCACCTGACGTCATCATCACAATAATTTTGGTTGCGCCATTTTGGAAGTCAATGTCCCTGTGTGTTGTAAAGTATAGTGTGCATTCTAGGCGACGCGGCGTTTACACATTTTACCTAGGCCTATTGACTTCCAAAATGGCAAGCATGGCACAGTCGCAGTGTGTGACGTGCGTGCAAGGGGTCAATTGAATAGTCTGACACTAGGAGGATTACAATATTATCGGTCAAGTTTTTTCCTAAGTGATACAAGAAATTATCAACGTAGTACTCCAGGGTAATTTTTTAACATTGATTATATAACCTCACATACAGATCCTTGTCAATTGATTGGTGGAACTTACATCACGTGACATTCACTACTACTCCCATCTGCATCGGCGATCAAAAAGTCCTATTCGCCCATGGGGAATAGTATTTCCCATTCAACAAGTTAGTCCATGTATTACGCTATTTTAAGCTGTGCGCCAAGTTTGCTTGAAGATAAATTGGTTCTCACGTGAGCGTGACATATGGAAAAATATAGCGTGTCTGTGTCACAAGATTGGTGTCTACATGGAGTTGTTAAATGTTGCTTAGCAGAGGTTTCTTACAATTTTTAGAGTGTGGGGTGGACAAAGAACTGTGTCTATTTTGTGTTTAGTGTGAAGACAATTCAGATGACAAGGATCTATGAGTTATATTTAAACAGATACTGAACACATTTCCTTCGTGCATTATCGCAGAATATGATCACTGAAATCTGGCTTTTCCATTTCACTTGGGTTCGCCTCATGAAATGGATTAGTCCAGATTTGAACTTGTGGTTATTTTCTACACATGCATTCAATATTTGTATACTATTACCTTTCCATCTTTCATCCTTTTCTCTTGGGATGACTGTGTAGTGTGTAGTGATTTTGGGTGTTGAGGATGTGCAGTACGACGCCTTAGACACTCTGGCAAATCGGCACGCTGCGGACAAAACACGAATTGAATTAGGGAAAATACACAAAAGATACAACCTGATGATGTGTATATACGCCAATGTTTTCCCTGCCAGAAATCGGATGACGTGAACAAAGGTCACCCATACATTCTATTCCTGAGTCGAGTGTGCACAGTGCATGCACTCATCATGATTTATTGAGCAGTACAGCATCCACAGGCATCTGCTTTGAGTCTTTCGCTTCTTCTTATCCAAACCCTCTTTCTACCAAACAACACCTCCCCTTGTTTTTCCTTCACAGTTTGTGCAGTACTACTTGGTCACGGTCTTTGCCTTGCCCTGCCTCGGTCTTTGCCTTGCCCTGCCTCGGGCTTTTGCCTTGCCCTGCCACTGTCTTTGCCTTGCCCTGCCTCGGTCTTTGCCTTGCCCTGCCTCGGTCTTTGCCTTGCCCTGCCTCGGTCTTTGCCTTGCCCTGCCTTGGTCTTTGCCTTGCCCTGCCTCGGTCTTTGCCTTGCCCTGCCTCGATTCCTATGCCTTTTAATGTTGATTTAACTATTCCTCCTTCCCCCCCTCCTCTTATATCCCCCTCCTTCTCAACCACCCTGTTCCAATATGCCCTCCTCTCCCTGCTCCTTCACACAAACTTCTTAACCCCTGTCTTGTATGAACACTATACTATATGACACCTCAATGGTGTTGTATATAATTGCTACTCCTTGCACATAGAGAAGCATACAAACAAACAAAATCGATAATGTAAGTTTTTTTAAATGTTTGAGAACGTTCCGGTTTATAAGTGTCGGTTTGTGGAGTGTCGTGGCCGAGCGGTTGAGATCACCGCACTCAAGTTCTGGTGTTGTTGGCAGCAGAGTGTGGGTCTGAATCCCAGTCACGGCACTTGTGTCCTTGGACAAGATACTTTACAATAATTGCTTTGTCCTTCGGATGGGACATTAAGCCGGAGGTTCCGTGTACTAGGATAGGTAGTGCACGTAAAAGAACCCAGAACAAGAGTAGGGGTTTACCTACCCCATCCCTATCCCATTAAACTCTAACACCAGGTTTTATTGGATTTTGTTGGACTGAGGACTGCATGAGTAAACTGATCATGCTTTACATGGGTTCAGACATACCACCATAATCACACCACAGTTTGGGGGTTGTGTTACCCATATGGTGTTGGAATTTGTTAGAGTGGGGAAGGATCCTAGTAAATCACTCAAGGGAGTTAGGGTTAAATTGTCATTTCTTTTACAGACAGCAAACTTTGACTTTCATTCTTACAAATTTTTTTATTTAACTAAAACAGTGACTGCACCGTTGACCTCAATGTCCACATTTAATATTTCTATGTGAGATAATATTTTCACTATCATTCAATTCTAATTTAAATTTATCAAATTAGCAAGTTTGACTAAACATTAACTGTTATACTTTTAGATGCTCAATTAAAAAAAAAAAATCAAATTCCTTAAATGTGATTTTGCCAACTATATTTAACTCAGCATTTCACTTCTGTGAGGCAACTCCAACGGGGAATAACAGTGCTGAATCTGACCGCCACTTTTATAAAAATTTGTTATGACCCCAAAATTGATCTTTTCTGGGTAAACAAAAATTAAAGGATATTATTTTTGGTACAATCATGGAATGTCAGTACCAACCCAAGATCGACCATTCACAGTTGCTCTGAATATAACACCCTATACCTTAGATTAGAAGTGCATGATTTATATGTATGGATCAAGAGTGGTACAACAAAAAT
Organism: Marthasterias glacialis; assembly: GCA_911728455.2. Lineage (NCBI taxonomy): Eukaryota > Metazoa > Echinodermata > Asteroidea > Forcipulatida > Asteriidae > Marthasterias > Marthasterias glacialis. Next base: position 15,556,482 of record OU452228.1, on the reverse strand, counting down.
AATTAGTTTTTACTGATCGTCAGTTTTCTGTCCTTATTTCGACGCCAGACAATTTGTTACATTTTTGAGGTGAAAATGAATTCTTTCTATGTCATTTTTTTTCTTCTAAAAAGTGAAACAGGATCTGGACAGTGATATTCCAAATGACAGAACAACATTTAGCATTTTAGGGTAAAAATTTAAATGATAAAATGGCATTTTTGGCATGTATAGTCAGCGTAAATTTGTCCACATACATAGATTTGTTCTTTTTACCAGAGCGGCAGGTTATTGGTTATCGATTCACTGAATTGAAAGTTGTTCATTAGCAAAGTTAGTAGATGACATATTGGCACCGCAAATTTTTCTTCTTCTTAATGTTATTAAAAAATTCAAAAAACATTTTTATGAAAAGCTGCTATACACCTTGCTGTTATACCATGGATACGCAGAGCAATAAACTCCGAGTTATATAAACCACAAAACTTCACCCTTGACCTCTATGAAAGTAAGACATTATTCATTACATCATCTCAATCATCACAACAGATCCGAGATTTAAAACGACCGGTGTTGTCTTGCTAATTAACTCACGAATGTGACAAATACAACGCACAGAAACAACTCCACATTAACGGGATATCATACTACTAAACAAAAGTATTGAAATTAAAAGATTTATAACTCCACAACTAGACAAATTACACTTCTTTTTTTACATACCAGCGCGGCATAGTCTTGACGTGGACAGCGCCATCTCGAAAATTGTGTAATTGTTTACCAGTAATCAACTATTGAGGGCGCTCTACATGTTCTAAATTTTGGGAAAACAACATCGCACCGATCGTCGTGATTGATCACGCACTCACCAAATAGGAGAGCTGAAAAATGGGAAACGTCGTCTATTTTTTTCTGAGGATAAACCGTTTATAATCATGGCGTTCTTGACGCAAAATGAGACCGACCCCAGCGGTTTTCAGAGAGATAAAGATCGACTTTCCAAAAGGTTTCAGACGAATTTTGAGGCAATTATTGCCAAGGTATGTTTTCCGACTTCCCGCTTTTCATGCAAATGAAAAAGATTACTCCGTGTTTTTCCGACACTAGTGTACAATGTACTGCTGCATTCTGCACGGGCGGCCCTGCCGGCCCATCCATGCTGCCACTGGTGGCAGTGCTCATTTTGCAGAACTTATCAAACTGATTATAACCCTTGTTTCTGCATAACATAAAAACACTCTAGATAAAAAGGGAAGGCAAAAATCCGGCTGCCATTTTATCTCCCTTGCTTGGACCTAGTAAAGGTCAAATAATTAATATCCTGTCCAGAAAGGTAGACAGAATGTATCAGAGAGAAACAGGACTTTGAACGATTACAATACAAAGTGTCGAAATCATGAAAAACACGCACTTTTCATCTGTTGGGCTTGACTACTCCTAGAACTATGAGGTTCGTTCCGCTATCGTCTCCACGAGCCTCATAGAGTGATATGTACAAAATCCTATTCGAAACTTTCTGCCCTTCACGTTTACATGGCTACAGTTCTTTTTTGAAATCAGATCTCGCCAAAACTAGGCTCTATGTGTTCTTTCAACTCTGATCGAGCGTTGCACGGGTCCAGAAAATCCACTCCGCAAACTAAAAGTTGTTAAAAAGTGATAAATTCTCACCGCAATTCAGATCCCATTCAAACAGTATTGCAACAAATATGGCGACCGGAGTTGCAAAATTAACTGGTATGCTGCTATGCGGTGCGCTGGTCCTATGGGCTGGTTCCGCGTACCATTTAATTTACAAATTTGTAAATTAACTGGTACGCGGAACCAGCCCATAGGACCAGCGCACCGCATAGCAGCATACCAGTTAATTTTGCAACTCCGGTCGCCATATTTGTTGCAATACTGTTTGAATGGGATCTGAATTGCGGTGAGAATTTATCACTTTTTAACAACTTTTAGTTTGCGGAGTGGATTTTCTGGACCCGTGCAACGCTCGATCAGAGTTGAAAGAACACATAGAGCCTAGTTTTGGCGAGATCTGATTTCAAAAAAGAACTGTAGCCATGTAAACGTGAAGGGCAGAAAGTTTCGAATAGGATTTTGTACATATCACTCTATGAGGCTCGTGGAGACGATAGCGGAACGAACCTCATAGTTCTAGGAGTAGGGCTTGACAATGCTACTCGCTAAACACCATTTTAGTTCCTTTGGGCATGAATGCGCGAAAGTTCCAGCAATGCTATAAAGTGTCCACTTGATTTTTCTTTTTTTAATTTAAGGTCAATAATTACGGTTTTTGAAGCCCAACATCTATTAACAAATCTTAAAAATCCCTTAGAAAGGCTCAGTTTAACCTTGTCGTCATTTTGTTAGGCCATCCCATGCATGGCATTGGGATTGGAATGAAACTTTCTGTCAGTTGCGTCCACCTCCCTCATGCTCTAAAAACGCTCCGCCAAAAAAGTTCATTATACCAAATTTTTTCATATTCACAAAAAAGGCCATCAAATAGCGGTAAAAAAGGGTACATGGGGTCATGGCAATTTTCTTATGTGCTCAGAGTGTGTACTCATGTGCACGCTGAACATTGAGGTCAAAGGAAGGTACTTTCCTTTTCCACGTCCAACCGAGCCCAACTTCAGTTGTGATTGTATCCTAATACTAATAGCCCCACACTTTTGTCAAGCAAAGTGTTGGTGATTCGAGGGTCACACCCTTCTCTTGCCCTTTAAAAAGATGTAAAACACCACTCAATATTGTGTTGTTGTTTTTTACCTTCCCTTTGCAGTACGACCGTCCCTTCGTTGAGTCAGACGTTCTGGATCTCAACAATTTGACAGTGGTAGAGGACCGAGGTGAGATAGTACATCAGCAAAGAGGGCGGAACTGCATGGAAGGGGGTGGGGTGTTATTGTCAAGTGTCCCAACCATTTGGACAGGAGTTTTCTGAATTTTCTCTAATAGTTTATTTATAAAGCCTTGATTAGATGAGGACAAACTTTGGAGCGGGGAGGGGACTGGGGAGTGTCAAGTGTCCCAATTACTTTGGCAAAGGTCGTTGATCAAGGCGATTTACAATAATATACCTGTTCATCACACATACTTAAATCAATCCACAAACTTTCTCAACTCACTGGGGAGCATACAACCACAAGCTGTTTATATTAAGGTGTTAATCCAACAGACTACCATCTCAGCCCTTACAGGTTCCCATTTATACACCCGGGGTAAGGGAAGCAATTTATGGTTAAGTGTTTTACTCAAGGACACGGATGTCATGGCCAAGATTCAAACCCCAGACTCCGAGGACTAGGCCAGCAGAACTTGAATCCCATGCGCTAGACCTCTCAGCCACGACACGGCACAAGTTAACTTTTCTACCGTTTGCAAAATTGGTAATAAATTAATGTTGTGCTTGTAATTTCTGTATTTTTCTTTCATGCAGGTTTCTTAACCAGGGCCAAGAAGTCTCGGATTGGAACAACCAAACTTGCAGCAGACAAAGTCTCCCCTCACAAATGTAACTATTATTATTGTTTGTTTTTTTTATGGGTGGGGATGGGGAAGGATGCGGCTGGGACATTTTTTAATTTTGCAGAAATTTTTTTTTACAGAAAATACCACAACCCCACAGTTATTATGAAGGAATAACAGAGCTTGCCGCAGTGTTTTTGAAAATCTTTGCTTTTCTTTTTCATTTTTTTTAATTTTCAAAGCTGCCCGTTGGGACTCGACTAAGGACAGTACAGACTCTGCTTTGGGCAGCACACGCCTCAGCGAGAGTGAAGACACGTCAGGGACAGAGACGATAGTCAACTATACCTACCAGGTACACATAGACAATGAAGCCTAAAGCCCCAAGATTCCTCCTTAGTTTGCCTGAGTATAGTAGACCATTACGCCACAGTGTTTGTAAGCATCGGAGATCTAATTTGCCTATTGATCACTTGCCAGTAATGTTCAGCTTAAAATAATAATATTAAAACACATTTCTTATATAGTGCTTTATCACATCCGAGGGCATCTCAAAGCATTCATTATTTTTTCTGCACGGTATGTGGAGCTATGTTCCAATTATAAAACATTTATTTACAAAGCACTAAGTAATGCTTTACAAGGTGCCGTGGCGCAATCTGCAGCCAACCATGCCAGAAAACACCAAGGCAAACCCCTTCTCTTAACGATAAGTGTAACTGGGTTTTATGTGCATTACACAACACATGGGACCTACGGCTTTACGTCCCATCCGAAGGACGCAGCAATAATGGTTAAGTGTCTTGCTTAAGGACACAAGTGTCACCACCGGGACTCGAACCCTAACAGCTGATCAGAAACACCAGAGCATGAGGCCAGTGCGCTTGACCGCTCGGCCATTACACACCAAAATGCATGGTATTACACGTATTTAATGCAGGGTTCTACTAGGGTTAACATATGAATGCCACATTATCATGCACTTAAGTAATGGACCCAATGCGGACAAAGCTTGCATGGTCCATCTAAGGATGTGTTATTTTGAACACCGTTTAAGCAAATTTAAATACAAACTGTAAAATGACACGTAATGAGTAAAGATGGTCTTGAGAACTTAACAATCACGGGGTGCATCGAGGGGAAGAGAAGCAGGGGGCGGCAACGGCTAACGTACTTGAAAGTCTAAGTCAATGGATGGCGGCCAAGGTACCAGAAAATGAAAGAGTACACGTAAAGGAGCAGAAGTTGCTGAAAACAACAAGAGACAGGAAACTGTGGAGAGCCATGATCGCCGACGTCCTGAAGCGACATGGCACCTACAGAAGAAGAAGAAAATGACAATTACTTTGACGCAATTTTTAAAATGAAGGCATTGAATGGGGTTGCCCTTACAAAACCAACATCATCCATCCCTCTTAATGTTTTATTCCAAGTACAAACATGTAGTTAGTTGACAATAGCTTTGTAATCTTCTTGTTATCTTTCCTTTGCCCAGAATCCCACACATGTCAATGAAGAAGAAAGAGAAAAGGTTGTACTCAGAATGGACGGTAAGTTGGTTCTCCGGTGGTTTTTTTTTTTGGGGGGGCTATATTTCAGGACTGTAAACTGGGGGATACTAACTGAGTTTTAACCAAAGATTATAGAGCACCGTAGGCGCAAGATGGGGAACTCTGGCTGAAATGTGAAATCTCACTGGACGCCAGTTCAGCAAGTGACTCTATTGATACAACACTGATACGTGCGGACCAGTGTAGACAAGGACAATTGCTATCAATGGGAAACGCAGGCATTTACTTGCCGAAATGGCGCCCATGCGTATTTCACTTTCCAACAGTAGATAAAGGCCCAATTCCCCATCTTGCGCCTACGGCGCTTTATAATCTTTGGCTTTAACTCTTTCACTAAGGCGCACTGCTCAAAAATATGCAGGAAACCAGTCACAAGTGGTATAAGTTACACATCATTTTGGCTGCTAACCTTATCCTGGTAGGCAAAGTAGGCTGAGTACCATGAAAATTCTGAACGGTAACTTTTGTGTTTTTTTTTTCCTACAGATGTGTTGATGAGTCGTAATTCGCATTCAGAAGATTCTGGTAATGAGGATGTGGACTCGGACCACAGTGGCCCGATCTGCACTCCGACAAGATCCTCTCTCACCAAGCTTATGCATCACCAGGAAAATCGACACCCCCCCAGTAACCCCATCTGTCCCAATCATCAGAGAGCTCGTGGGAATCTCTCAAAGAAGTTTCAGGACGAGTATCAGTTAAAAGAGAAGAACGAACGAGGGATGTTTAAGGAACTTAGTGAGAACGACAATGAGGAGGAGGAGGAAGATCCTTACGAGTTCAAAGATGAACTTCCCTCCATCCTTGAGGAGAGGAATAGATTCTTGTCCAAGATGCAGTCAATACTCGCCGACAGCTTTAGCGACGGAGACGGCATCGATGAGATGGACTCACCGAGTGACGGCGAGGCAAGCACGGGAACCATTGAGAGTAGTGAAGCAACAAGTGGATCCATTTCGCCATGGTCAACACTCCATTCCAGACCGACTCCAAAACGAACTTCAACAGTTATTCCGCCGCATGGCAATGATGAGAGGCTCTTGGATGGACTGACAATCAACAGCACAGACTCTGACTACACCGAGTGCAGCACTATTTTAGCTGGTAACCTGCATACTGACCGACAACTCTTCCGTCCTTCAAATTTGCTCTCAAAAGCGAATCAGAACAGAGACTCGAGGAGCAATATGTCCCAGCTGCCCTTTGAGGCAATTTGCAACAGCACTATGCTCAGCGAGATTCAACCCCCTGCAGTTGGAACAGCCAAAAGGAAACCACACCTGGATTTGGATCGGCACAGAGAACTTGAGCTACCCCTAGATGGGCAGGGAGAGATGTGCCTTGGAGAGGTGCCCCTTAATGCCCAGTTTAAGTCTGATGTTAGAAGTGAATCCTTTGACGACAATCAAACTAAAACCCCTAAGTCGAAAAGGAATTCAGAATACAGAACGCCTGCCAAATATGATGACACCACCAGAAAATCTAACCATGTTTCATCGAAATCAAACACACCAACTACAAGGAATCACAACCCTCAAGATTCTATGAGTCAAGATGGCTGCGATGTAACAAGTGTCACCCCGAGAGCTGGACTGCGGAAAGGGGTAAAGGTCAACAGGGAGACAATCCTTCATTCCCCTCGGTTCGACACACAAGAAATCATTGAGCTATTCCGATCTCCAAAGCCACTGATCATACCAGGTATCGATTTGGGTAGTTTGGATTTGACGCCCCGGCGTAGAGTAAAGCGAGAGGGCACCGGGACGCCCACCACAGGTCCCCTCAAGAATGCCTTACTGCGTCTCCAGATCCCCTCGTCGTCCAAGGCAGAGAAAAGTACAAACCACAGAAGTCAATCAGCAAAGGAGATCATATCCCCGAGCAGTGACCCTGCTTGTGAGATGACATTGGACTGTACAAGGTATGATTCTGAGAGTGATGATAATCCGGGAAGTGAAACTTTGGTATGTAAGAGTAATGTCAGCTCTGATGATACACCAAAGCAAACCACAAGGACACCAAAGACATCAGGGGTTGTTGAAACTGCAAGTGACCGTAAACATCAGAGAGAAGTAGTTGAAGCGGCCAGTATTGCTAGGCTCGGAAGTAAGCAACATGTGAAGGAAGATTTTAGGGAACCGAAGACTTCACCTCCTATTAAAAAGGACAAGTCTGTGTCCAAAATGATTCACACGTCCACCGAATCCTTAAATTTAACAGAACAACAGAGAAAGCATTCTAAAGTTTGTCGAGCTGACCTCGGAGTGACAGATTCTCAAGTGAGACAAACTGCTCGTCATCATCGCTCTTCACACTCGACTGATGCCCCACAGCTAAACGTTGATTCGAATTCAGTCAGTCCAAAATCAGACCACCAGAGAACATGGGCTTCAATAAAACATGACACAGGGAGCAAATACAGGGAGCGTAAACTTTCAGAGCCCAAACAATTAATGGAACGGAGTGAAAACAACACTGGCAAGAAGTCCACGCAACATTCCAGGAATCCAAAGGAAACCAGTGCTAAAGATGTTCAAGACGACCTCATGAATAGATCCCCATTATCCTTGAAGACCCAAAAGGCCAAGAGGAGCATTTTGACCCCTACAGTTGAAAGGTCACCCTCAACACTCTCCTCACCTTTAAATCGTATGACCCTGACTTCTCCTCAAGCACGTAATGGATCTTTAAAAGACAAACTCTCAAAGGGCTCCAAGAAAAAGACTGCGGAACAGGCTGTAAGGAAAAAACAGAAAAAGCTCTCCGAGTATCATCCGAAGTCAAGACATATGGATGAAACTTTGAGAATGAATGAGAGGGGTCAGACATCAAAAGAATTCAACAGTACCCACATGACTATCAGAGATTTTGATGATGATTCTGAGGACGAGATGGAAGTTGACTTCGATCCTTACTCACTGACAGCAGATGATTCATCGCCAGGTCCAAATCATTTTCACCGACGGCACACCCCTCATTCCAACGGCAAATCTGCTCGGTCGAACTATAACGACCATGGAGGTAATGAAATTAAGGGCAAGGATAGATTAAGATCTTCACAAACAAGAGCAAATCTTCTTTCACAAAAATTTCAAGAGCATTACAGAGATTTGGACAAAGATACTAGGACGCCGACAAAACAGTACAGGCATTCAAGACAATCAGAGAGCTATGAAATAGATCTTAGAAATTCAGAAAAGGATAGAGAGTTCAGACAATCAAGTCCTCTTGATTCAAAGAAGGAGAAAGTTTCAGGAAACAAGACTGCTGTGCTAAATAGCGCAGCATCACTACCAGTGAAGAATAACTCCAGAACCGCTTTGACCCATGAAGAGAGAAGGCTCGTTGCCAGAGTGGAACACACGCTGTACTTCTCGGACGAGGAGAGTAATTCATCAGGTGACTCGGCCAAATTTCTCTCCCTGGCACCCAACCACAGCGTCATGGAAACACGTGACATTGACCCTGCGGGGGTTCCGGTGGCAATTCCGGCGGACAATAAAAGAAACCATGCAGATCGTGCAGGAAGCTACAAAATCAAACACAAAACCATCATCAGGTGTGGCCAGATTATCTCCTCTCCAAAATCAACGAAGAGTAGCTCCAGAAATCTTAATTCTTCTCCACCGCGCACAGGTCGTGTGGAGAAAAGCAGAAAAATCTACGCAAACTCCCCCACGCGATCATTCCAGTCGGACACTAAAGCTGTGAGGAGTTCAACCAAAGTGAACCAGAGAGGGCAGCCCGCCAAGACGGTTGTGCGGAGGTTGATTGCGTCGCCGATGAAAAAGTTGGACGACCACGTGAACAGTGAAAATGTTAGATCGTTAGTGTCTAGTCCCCTGTGTTCTAGCGGTTGCAATGTCAGCTCATCCTACATCTGTGAGGGACCAGGCCACTGCACTAAACCCTTCTGCTTCAGCTGTGCTTTAAGTGAACTCAGTTAAGGCCAGGGTAAACTTTCCTTGCCATCTAGTCAACCATAAATAGCAATACACTTTTTGGGGTACCTTGACCGTGCACAAACAAGCCTGATTGCTTCGTTCTTGACAGGGCAAGGTCACTAAGGCATTTTCTTCTTGATAAAGGGCACCTCTATGAGAAAAGTGTAAATTGTGTTGGAACATTTCAAGGGCACCAAGGCAATGACCAGGGGCAATGGAGGCAATTGCCTCCATTGCCCCCGTGAAGTATCAGGTCTGCACAAATGTGACTTCCCACGCCCAAATCAGGCCCTTTTCAGAAAAATAGTGAAATTGTGTTAAAAGTGAAGACAGCTGAAACATCAGCCAGGAAATCCATATGATATGATGTCTTAAACATTCCGTATGTTGACAAATGTGTACTTAATAGTACTTAATGTACATGTTACTTGAAAGCTCTTGTTCTCATGTATTTGATGAGAAAATAAATCCAGTTTTGAGTTTTGGCAGGAAGTGCCTGGTTTTGGCATGGAGTGTCACAAGTGCAGATCACCACTATGCTTGTAATTAAGTGTCACTTTTGATGATCCACCCGTCATGAGAAAAGCGCTTTGGGGCCAAATTTGCTAAGGTAGGCGGAGCTTAATGGATCGGTCTATTGCCAATAGCGGCGCAAACGGTCTCACCATTTGACCGTCCTCCACTCAACCTGAAGTTCATAGCAAAGGTCATGTCTTGACACTTTATCCAATCTCCCACGTGAACATAGTATCAACATTTCTAAAACAACCAAAATGCTCATAGTGGTGCAAATGGTCTGAAAATTTAGCAAAGGTCATGTCATTGACATTTTCCAACGTTTTCCACATAAACATAGTATCAACATTACCAAAACAAAACCGTACTTTTAAGATTAGTAAATGGAAAAGGCCCATTGCCTGACAATGTTGCCGCTTACAAAGGTCTGTGTACAAATGTAACTGGCTCTTGGTTGATGCTCAACAAAGATTATAGAGCGCCAAAGGCGCAAGATGGGGAACTCTGGCTGAAATGTGAAATCCCACTGGACGCCATTTCAGCAAGTAACTCTTTTGATACAATAGATCAGTGCAGATCAGTGCAGACAGTGACCATTCCTATCAATGGGAAACAAAACATTCACTTGCTGAAATGGCGCCCATGCGTATTTCACGTTCCAACAATAATTAAAGCTCCAGTTCCCCATCTAGCGCCTTCGTCGCTCTGTAATCTTTGATGCACAATTCCAAATTTGGAGCAACGGATCTGATGGAGTTGAAGAGTGTGAACCTGAGGGGTGTATTTAATTGAGGGAAAAACACACAAATTTTGAACACACAAATTATAATCCTTTAAGAGTCCACGTGGGGAATGTTGACCGTAGGCGTAGAATTCCACGGTAACCAGAGCCATGAAACTTGGCCCTTGTAATGCAGCTTTACAGGGAACCAGTGGGGAGTGGGTTTCTAAAATCTGGTTGTGTACTAGTTTTTCCTCATGGTGGAAATGAATGTAATCTGTTTTGTTTCAAGATCATATGTCCATTGGCCATTTTATAGAGCTGCATACGCTGCACAAATTTTCTTGAGCACGAAAAAAACTTTGCGTAGCAGAAAGTTAGGTTACCAGCCCAAATATTATGCCTATGATATCTGTCGCTTATGACCGGTCCTCTGCTATTTGTGCTTAGCAGTATAAACTGTTAAGCAGCTCTATGAAAATTGGCTCACATGGAGTGTTCATTTTTTCATATCAATAACCTTGCCAAAAAAAAAATGTAAATAAGAAAATCATCGTCCAAAACACACCAAAGTGTTCTCAAAGATTGATTAAAATCTCACTTTTTTATAGAAGAGAAGATGTATATTTTACAGTAGGATACATTCTGGTGGCTGTATCTCTGTATATATTTTCAACAATTTGTTGTTTGACCACTTCGGGCAATGAAAAAAACTTTCTTTTTTAAAAAATCAAAATCACACTTTGAAGAGATTCTATACAAGAGAGTAATATTTTGTTGTGGAATGCTGGTGTACCTAACAATGTAGAAGTGTGTCTTTGTATCATGGAAACATCCTGTATTCTTTAAAGCAATAAGGTTGAAGGCAAACTGCCAGGCAATCTCAAAGTAAATTTCTTTCAAATCTCATTATCAATTTCCAGCATGATACCTTGTTAAAAACGTTTATTTTGCAGCAGGGCACAACTTCCTAAAGCACTGGTAAGCAACTGTGTGTGCTAACTATAGCAGACAAACATGCGAAAGCAAAAGTGTATTTCATAAACCATCAAGAAGATCAAACGACAGCGCGTGAACACATTCACAATGGATTTGCATGTTACGTCACTCATCTGCTTACAAGAGCTGCCAGCAAGTTAGCGTGTTTACGGTTAGCAGTGTTTATGAAATAGAAACTGTGCTTTGTGAACCAGGCCCCTGATGCGTTCCTTTTGCATGCAGTTCAGTTGATTGCCTGCGGGTTGCTTGTATAAATTGCCTCGTGTATGTAGGAACATTCTAATTGGATCGGATCAGTATTCCAGAGGGCGTACATGGACAGGTCTGTGGGACTGCCAGAGTGTACCTTTGGAATGTTCACAATATTCGTGGATATTCTCCCTGGTAGGAATGTTCCATCGGTCGGCACTATGTCGTTGTCCAGCAGAACTTTCTGGCAGTCCAATGGATTGCGGGCCTTTGCCTACGGGAACGTTCTTTCATGCCTAGAACAAGCCTGACTTTTGAGACTCTCCCACTAAGTGCCATCGAAAAACAGAAAAACACTCCCTACATTTTTGTCTGCATGACAGTTTTCTCTTTGTTTTTCAGTAACAAAAAGTTCTGAATAGCTGTATTTTGTATACAGCAATGTCACACTGACTGGACGCTATGGTGTTGTTGGTTTTTTACTGCAAAGATAAGCAACCCATCTGCATGTAAATCCCCTCGGAAGAATTTACATTCTTGATTTTGTTCACCGAGGCTTTTTAAGTAAAACGTACAAGTACTGACTATAATTTGTCTTTCTAATCGTTAGATTCTTAAATATTTTTTTTAATGCTATGATTCATTTATTTGTATGTAATTCCCTAGAGTACTTTGTGGTTTTATTATTAAGTTTTGTAATCTATGTGAAATATGATTAAAATGTTTGGTAATTTTAATATTGTTTGGTGTTTGGGTGTGTTGCCTGAAATCAGAAGTGTTGGGATTCACTGCAAATTATTACATTTTCCTGTTTGTAAGTGATGACATTTTGAAGCCGGAAGTGCAGTGTAATGAATGCTCATGTACTATTAGTACATACAAGCGCGAGTGGAATACGGAAAAATATTGCGCTTCTGCGTCCTATATCAAATGAGGCCGAATTTATCTTCCAGCTGACTAAAGTGTGATCATCACACAATCAAACAAAGCTTACAAAGTAACACAAAGATTTTGCATCTTGCATGAGCGCGTATGTGCACTCGAACAGTAATTAAGCACCATTGGATATAAAATTGCAGCCGTTGTTTATGGCTCTATAAACCATGGCTGTCGAGCAATCTGATTGGACGATTAGCACGTGCTGGAAGATAAATGTTTGTATACCATTCGTTAACATTGCACTTCCGGCTCCAAAGCGTCATCACTTACCAACAGGATGCATGTGATAAATAATTTCAGCCCCGTTATTAATTTGATATATCCCCCTCTGCATTCTCCAGAGAGAACTAAGTTTGCTAAATCCTCCTAGACACAGGTACCACAGACTGCCAAAGTACCATACCTTCCAGGCTAGCATTGGGTGCATGGGTTTCTTTTGTTTGTACAGCTGGTATTATGTGGAAACCCCATGTCTCGTATACTGTGGACTTAGTCTCCACAGTCTGCCGACTCAAACTTGACTTAAATGACGTCGTGTGTATAAGGTTTATTGTGGTAAAGAGAGTCTTGCCCAAGAAAACAAAAGCAAAAGACCGACCAAACCTGGAGTAAAACAATTGCAAACTAGTTCAACTGGAAAAAGAACCCATTTTATTAGAGGTACACATTTACAGATAGCAAAATAAACATTTGTCTTAATTCAGAAGCATTGCTGCTCTTAGAATTGCCACCATACATACGTGGGGAACACAAACTATGAAGAACAATAGCGGCTGGATTTAAAAAATTAGGATTTACATTAAAACTAAACAAACTGTGACTTGACTTGCTCATTTCATCTACTGAATGAAATAAAACACTAATTGAATGGGACACTTTTGAGGACACCAGATGGCAGCAGACTTACCAGGTAAATCTATTGTTCTCGGAAATTTGCGCATGCTAAGAACTACGCAAACAATGGAAATTTACCTGGTAAGTCTGCTGCCACCGAGCATTCCATTTATGAGTTCCCCCTCCCCTAATACTCAACAGATTCCAAACACACAAAACGTGAATTGAATGGGAGACTTTCAGATGGTCCTTTTTCACAGTTCTCACCAGTAGTGCGAACGCTCAAAAGTACACGCGCAATACTGAGCATGAGCGCGCATGCTCCGAACTGTCCAAAAGGAACGTTGTGTCTGCTGCCACCAGCATCTCAAACGTCTCCCATTTCAACTGATCGTTTTCATTGCAGACACAGACCCTTTGCACACGATGCCACACACGTCCCACAGACTAGTCCTTTCCCATTGTTCTCAGCGATGAAAACAATGGAAAAGGACCGGTCTGTGGGACGCCCGCTATCGTCTCGAAAGTCTCTCATTGGCTGAGAGTTGTGTGTTAAGTGTACATACGTTAACATTTCTATTGTTCGAGCTCAGTAATAGGCCTTATGCGTATGACGCCACTATGAGTTACAGGAAAGGGCTGATGTCAAAACAGCTACAACGCACATTCGATGCTGCGTTTGACATCAAAGATGGCGGCAAATGCACAAGGTCTATGATGGCATATGCAAGTTGTCTATTAACAAATGCACACTCAGGAAGGTTCATACAAACACATAGTATTACAAATTGTATTAAATAAAAACATAAAAAGCGACACAGAACATTTCTTTGTAAGAGTGTTGAAAAAGAAAGTTTCAACAGGCGCATATTTAAAACCTGAATTCCTCTTAGATGTAATCCTTCAGTTATAATTTTGGCTTTCACCTCACACGATGTGTGATAAGCACTGTCTTGACCCCTTACACGCACGTCACACGCAGCGATTAATATGCCACGCTCACCATTTTAGTAGTCAATGGGTAAAGCATGTAATAAAGTATGGGGTTGCCTAAAATTTGTACTACACTGTATAACACACAGGGACATTGACTACCAAAATGGCGCAACCAAGATTACTGAGATGACATCATGTGAACTGGGTCAATAGTGAAAAATCCGAGTAAAAACTACCACAGTAAATTACTAATTTATCTAAATCCACTCTTTGTATCTATAGGAATGCTACATAGGGTTTTAAAGGTGATACACTTCTTCAGAAGCTCAGTGCAACAGAGTCTCAACGACCAGAGGGCCCAATTTCATACAGCTGCTTTAAGCATAAAAAGCAGCTCACCACAATAAAATTATGCTTACCAGAATAAGGTTACTAGCCAAAATACCATTCCACATGCACTACATGTGACTGGTATCCTGCTTATTTTTGCTTAGCTGAAAATTGTAAAGCAAAATTTGCTACTTTTTCAGCTCCAGATGAGCTAGTGAACCAGGGCTTAATTTCATAGAGCTGCTTAAGCACAAAAAATAGCTAAGCACAAACAAATTTACTCTTACCAGAATAAGGTTACCAGACAAACTACCATGTCACATGTACCATAATATGCGACTGGTATCCTGCTCATTTTTTGCTAAGCAGAAAGTTGTTAAGCAATATTTTCTACTTAAGCAGCTCTATGAAATTGAGCCCAGTCCTCGTACTTGAGCTTAAAAAAAAAAAATGGAAGTAGCCCATCCTCTTCTTTTACTACTAGCTCACAGGAAGTTAAAGTAGACCTACTGAATTTTTTAAATGTTAAAAAAAAAATTGTTGTGAAATTATGCCTCACTTTTTAGGCAGAGCATTTGATTCCGGCAGACCTAGCAGAGTCTGCTATGGTTGAAACCAAAGATTATAGAGCTCCGAAGGCACAGAAATACGCATGGGCGCCATTTCAGCAAGTAATGATAGCCAGTCATACACCTTGCTCCGAGTTGTTATATATAAAAAAAATTGTTTTTACTGTTCTCCGTGTTAAATGTTTGTTTTAAACTCAGTTTTCTGTTTTTGATTTTTGGCTTCTCTTAATTGCTCTGTAATTTACATTTTTCTTTTTACTGTTTGTAAACAGGGCCCTTAAGGATAGCAGTTGTTTCACTGATAAGGCTACCATGTCTTCATAAAACCACAAATAATGGTCATTGTCTGCACTGATCTATTGTTGTATCAAAAGAGTTAGTTACTTGCTGAAGTGGCGTCCAGTGGGATTTCACATTTCAGCCCGAGTTCCCCATCTTGCGCCTTCGGTGCTCTATAATATTTGGTTGATTATTATTTATGTTGTTTTTTTTAAACCCAAACACCGATGTGTGTTAAGCACTGTATACGCAGTACTTTTCCCCCAGAGTCCTGTGAAAAAAATCCACAGGGATTTTACTCAGGTGGGATTCAAACCCACGGCCCCCGCCATTCTAGAGCAGAAGTCTTACCAACTAGACTACCAAGATTGCCCGGCAGCTAGAGGCAGTTCCAATCCTATTAGCAGCAGGTTCCGCAACCATTATTAAAGCTGGTTATTATAACTTTGTAACGAGTGCTCTCTTTCGTTCGCTATACCTTTTGTAGACTTAGGTAATCAACTTGAATCTTACAGATTAGGTTAAACGAAGTTTCCAGACAAACATGGCTCTTTTAAGAGAGAATATCTTTACAAAAACAAAGGAGGTTAACAATTTTGCTTGCACTTTTGTCATGTGTCTTACCAATACAATGTTTAGTTGGAAGCCGCTTCAAAATGGGTGGATTTCTTTAACACAAATTTAACAAATGTGAAGCCAACGGGATTAATACTGCAACATCAACATTAACTGGACTTTTTTTTCAGAATTAATTCTGAAATTAAATAGAATATATTAACAGTAAGATCAACAATGCATGGATTAATTCTACTCCTGGTTATGAGGGATCCTGGCCCCTCCCCTTCCCAACTCTGCAATGCCCATTAGTGAATTGTGAAAAATATGGTACAGCGTTGTTTACAAATCTTGACCCGCTGGTAGGCTTAGTCTCTATGAAATTAAGAACAGCTGATTTATTAACTCAACAGTTTTTAATTTCGAACTTTTTAAAAAATTTTTACATTTTGGCTTCTTTTCATTCCAATGTGCTGTGGGCCTGCAAGAAGGCTGTAAGGCTGTACGACCTTTTTCCAGGCACACAAAGTACAACTTACTGCCCCAGCAGAAGGTCACAAGCAATAACATGTCTCCTTTAAAGGAAAAAAAGTAGGGCATAACTCTTGGATATTTGGTGCTAGAGTCACTCCCAAGACATATTTTTCCACTCCAATGCAGAATTCAACTTTCCTGCAATGACTTATACATGTAAATGGCAGAAAAACGACTAAACTTTCACACTCAGTCTTCTTGAAACACAATTTTGGACTGCGATTGCTATGACCTTATGCTGGTCACACTTTCGTAATGACCTTTTTCCAGGCACACAACGAATGTTCAACTAAATATCATTCAAACTAGACATTTTTTTCACATGGTTTAAGGAGTAGACATGCAAAATTATCTCACTTTTGTAAACATAAGTATTTTTCAAGATATATACAAATAGAAATTGAAACTGTGACATTTCAAAGAGACAAGCCAAGTTTTAAAACAGGATTGTAAGAAAATATTTCACAAGTAACCAATGCTGTAACAGGCTTTCACTTTTGGAAAGACTTGCAACTCTAGGCTCTGAATGAACCCTCGCAAATCATTAGCGAACCAAGACCCATCAGAACAAAACTGATGGTTCTGTTTAATAGACTGTGCAAGTCTCGCGCGAATTCAAACATTTTTGGAACCATTTTGGTCCCACACACATTGCTGTAACCGTGTGAAGGAAACAAAATCATGCACTTTAACAAACCATAATGTTCGAATACGTGCGAGACTTACAGTCTATTCTGTTGGATTGTGGAATGCACTGTCAACCTGGGGGCATTTTGGCAACCCTGTGAAGGGTCTGGGGGCATTTTGGCATCCCTGTAAAGGGGCAACCTGGGGTGCGTTTATGCAACCCTGTAAAGAGGCAACCTGGGGCGATTTGCGCAACCCTGGAGGGTCAACCTGGGGCGCGTTTATGCAACCCGGTGAAGGGTCAACCTGGGGTGCATTTTGCGTCCCTGTAAAAGGGTCAACCTGGGGGGCATTTTGGCACCCCTGTAAAGGGGCAAATTGGGGTGCGTTTATGCAACCCTGTGAAGGGTCATCCTGGGGTGCATTTTGGCATCACTGTAAAGGGGCAACCTGGGGCGTGTTTATGCAACCCGGTGAAGGGTCAACCTGGGGTGCATTTTGTGTCCCTGTAAAAGGGTCAACCTGGGGGGCATTTTGGCACCCCTGTAAAGGGGCAAATTTGTGCGCGTTTATGCAACCCTGTGAAGGGTCAACCTGGGGTGCATTTTGGCAACCTGACCAGAGACAAGTAATACTGACACAAAAATTCGCTGTTCGAAACGACTTCAGAGAACAATGTGAAAACTTGTGACTTATGACACATGCACTTCTGTTGAAAATTAATGCTCTTAAAATACATACGGCCTTTATTTTCTTTTTGTGATTTGAAACTTGCTATCTAAATGGGGAATAGGAAATATGGTTCCAAAAAGGGAATTGCAGGGAAGGACGACACAGGCATAGGAGTGCTCGAAAAGCTACCTATTCTGCATCTGACCTGTTACCACAGATCGTTGATGGCAATGTCAGCGAGTTTGATTTGGGTAGCGATGATGGCGATGAGAACAAGAATAGGTGTTTTGACGACGAAGGTGATGTTGTCATGGAATCAGATGATGACGTTGCCGCTGAAGTCCAAGATAAACCAGGGCCAGACACACCAGTGTATACATGCAAACATGATGGCAGCCTTCAAAGTTAACCTCTGGCAGTACATGCCAAAGATACCCACGAGATATGGTTTTAAGTTGTGAGTTCGTTCGGCAGCATCAGGCGTGGTGCAGACTTTGAAATGTATTCAGGAGCCAGGGCCCCTGAACCAGGTCAAGGGACAGCACAAGTTTGGACTAGTATTCAGGAGCCAGGGCCCCTGAACCAGGTCAAGGGACAGCACAAGTTTGGACTAGTATTCAGGAGCCAGGGCCCCTGAACCAGGTCAAGGGACAGCACAAGTTTGGACTAGTACTCAGGAGCCAGGGCCCCTGAACCAGGTCAAGGGACAGCACAAGTTTGGACTAGTATTCAGGAGCCAGGGCCCCTGAACCAGGTCAAGGGACAACACAAGTTTAGACTAGTATTCAGGAGCCAGGGCCCCTGAACCAGGTCAAGGGACAGCACAAGTTTGGACTAGTATTCAGGAGCCAGGGCCCCTGAACCAGGTCAAGGGACAGCACAAGTTTGGACTAGTATTCAGGAGCCAGGGCCCCTGAACCAGGTCAAGGGACAGCACAAGTTTGGACTAGTACTCAGGAGCCAGGGCCCCTGAACCAGGTCAAGGGACAGCACAAGTTTGGACTAGTATTCAGGAGCCAGGGCCCCTGAACCAGGTCAAGGGACAACACAAGTTTAGACTAGTATTCAGGAGCCAGGGCCCCTGAACCAGGTCAAGGGACAGCACAAGTTTGGACTAGTATTCAGGAGCCAGGGCCCCTGAACCAGGTCAAGGGACAGCACAAGTTTGGACTAGTACTCAGGAGCCAGGGCCCCTGAACCAGGTCAAGGGACAGCACAAGTTTGGACTAGTATTCAGGAGCCAGGGCCCCTGAACCAGGTCAAGGGACAACACAAGTTTAGACTAGTATTCAGGAGCCAGGGCCCCTGAACCAGGTCAAGGGACAGCACAAGTTTGGACTAGTATTCAGGAGCCAGGGCCCCTGAACCAGGTCAAGGGACAGCACAAGTTTGGACTTGGAGGAGATGTTGTTTTTGCAGCTTTGTTCGACGGTTCCGAGTGGTAAGAACTTCAAGATATTTGTGGACAATTTCTTTACCAATTTACCATTGGTGATAAAAATGAAGGAACAATGGGAGACTTTTGAACCAATAGCGGGCGTCCCACAGACCGGTCCTTTTCCATTGTTTTCATCGCTGACCACAATAGAAAGGGACCGGTCTGTGGGACGCCTGCTATCGTCTCAAAAGTCTCCCATTCCTTGGTATGATGGTACAACCATATGAGATAGCACAACGACACTCACACTGTAAACAGATAAGGAGCTCAAAACAGCGGGAAGAGTGTTTCTAGACTACAAAACGGATGTGCAGAATGACGTCATGGCAGGAAAGCCGTGCGACAACAACACTGTTCATGTTTGTAGGTGCATAGCCATTGGACACCGCAAGATTCTGGAATAGAGCTGGTAAAAAGCACACTGATGTGGATAGACCAGCAGTAATAAGGGAATATGACAAGTTTATGGGTGGGATCGATCTTACGGACTCCCTTCTGTCTCTCTATAAGCAAGCATTATTACCATATGCTTCAGATTGCATGTGTCAATGCTTGGCTGTTATAGTCACGTCATGCTGTACAAAAGAATGAGAAGCGTCGGCCTCTGCGATTATTCCAGGCTGATATTGCAACCTCCCTCATGATGGTGAAGGAAAAGTGCAAGCATGAGCCAAAATTATGCAAGGTACTCAGTGAAATTGGCAGTTGCAGTAGATGTGACCATCAACACACCATATTATCATCATACAACCAAATTGGCCCGCGACGTACCTGTGTATGCAGTGGACATAGTGAGTTAAAACCAAATAATTTTACAAGAAAATCTGAATTCAGATAAAAGTCTGAAATTTCGCATCTCTGTTACGTCATCGCTGTACTGTTAAAAATGTAAAAATGCATAAACAACGACCGAAGTCCAAACATGTGTCTTGTTTCTGGTCAGGGTTGCCAAATTGCATGGGGGCAGGCATACCACTGGAAGCAGTGTTGAACAGTTTACATTTTGAGTTTTGGTTTTTGGTTCTGTTGTGGTGAGGGAGCATCATGTAGAATATGGGTCAACAGCGCAGCCAGGATTTTTTTCACTGGCAAGGGGGGGCATTGCTTTTCAGTGGGGGGCTCAGGTACCATGCTTTTTAATGAATTACATGTATCTATATTTTTTTATGGGGGGGCACCTGGGCACTGGAAATTTGTGGGGAACACGTGCCTTGGCTATGCCGCTAATATGGGTTAAAACGCCAGCTTTACACATGAGGTCTGAGACGTCAAACGAAAAACTGCCTCATGAGTGAATTGGATCTACCAAGGCAGTAAAGAACATGATAAATATATCTCATCCTCTATGATTTACAGTGGAATCTTTTCATATTTACAGATATTTGAAAATACTTTTGAATTCAGTACAACTGGTTTTAATACACTACTTAAACGGTATATATACACATGTCAATGATGAATTTGTTCAAATTTGTATAAACAATTATTTTCATTCTTTAATATCGACAGTGAACTAGACTAATGTCGCTCTACTATGCATGCTGAAAAACTTTTGTGACAATAGACTGTGCAAGTCTAGCACATAAATTCAAACTTCCGGAACAAAGTTGTTCCCAACCATATTGAGTTTTACATGGGCGAGATTCTGTTTCTTCAAATACTTCAGTTTAACATAGTTTATGGCTATAAAAATTATATTATATTGTTAGGAAAGTATAATTTAGCGATGAAATATATAAAGGTAAAATAAATTTAACAAATCAACGAAGAAAAGTTGAGAGTAAGACTTGCCCTCAGTTTCCGGTTACTTGTAAACGTTCCTGTTATCATTAAACCTATGTAACCTATGTAACGGTTGCACAAATTCCTGCGCGATATAGTCTAGAATTATCGAGGCTCAATAAGCGTCCTCGTCCCAAGTTTGAATTTTGTTTCAATGTTATTTTTAACAAATTTTTGAATCGTATAAAAATTGAAGTTTTTTACACAAAACATTACTATGAGTATTTTTCATTTTCAAGAATTTTGTATTTATAAATACAATTTAAAAAGAAGATTTGATTTCATAAAACAGATAAAGTCTTCTTTCAACTTGTTTTCTGGTTTTTGATATGTGCGAGACTTGCAGTCTACAGTCAACAATTACTTCTACTACAGACTCGGGCTGTGTTTGTTCTGGACAATCTGGGGTGCCTTCCACTCTGGCAAACAACGCAAAAGTTGGCCAACTTCCTCTTTAAGAAAAACAGAGTGGGGGGGGGGGGAAGGGCTTTGATTATATCCGGTTGGTTTATTCTGAACGTTTCGACCAGGGCGCTTAAGTCAACAAAAGCCTAAATGCTAAAGAAATTTTGCAAAACAAACACAGCCTGTATTAAAAAAAACACAAGAAACAAAAAAACAGACATGTGATTTGGGCAAACTATAGACCTTACGCACTTGACGTCACCGCAGTGGGGCACCCTCGCCTAGAGGTCAAAAGGAGGGTTGGTCATTGGCCCATCCTGTGTGCCCTGAATACTAATCTGTGCATGTCCATTATTTCATCATCATCTTACCACTAAGATGGCGGAGAAATGATATCAATGCATAAGGTCTACAGTAAATGTTGCAAAGAAAAAAACAATATATATATAAAAAAAAATGGATGGCTTGTATCAGATAATCCTTTCACGACCATAGCAGCCGCAAGTGGCTTGCACATAAATGCCCATAGCGGCCACAAGCGGCCACAAGATTTGACCAACTTCCACTCCACTCAAGGTCAAAGTGAAGGTATATCCTGAACTGCCATTTTCCACAGTTTCCCACATTAATATACCATCTACATTTCTGAGTACAGTAGTAGAATGAACTGTCCTTAATGTAAGCGTATTTCACAGGTTAGCATGGAATCTTTGCTCGTGCACATGCACACTTCACGTTGCTAAGCAATCTTTGCTTACACAGCTACTGCAAACCCTGTAAGCAGAGAATAGCGACTGTAAGCGTAGAAATCCATGTGAGCAGAGCTGAGGAATTGGCTGCCAATTTTTTTTTATTGTATGGTTCCTTGTTTATCTTTAGTATTCCAGTGCTGATTCTTCACTCATTGAAGGTGCCAGCCTACATCTCTGCCATCCACATTTTTTGTCTGCCACTCAGAGGCCCTTTTAAAAATCCCGGCTCTGGCCTCGGCTTCGGATTAGGTTCCATCGATTATTTTGTAAATGTGCGTTTCAGGTATAGGGCTTCAAATAGGCAGAGCCTTTATAGGCCTATGGCCAGAGCTGAAAACCAAGTTTTGCAATGGGCCATAATGAGACAGAAAGATAGCCTGGCAAGGGTTTTTAGCCTTAAGCCTTAATCCACTTAATCCACATACCATAAAAAAAAAAGATGATGTTCGACTCAAGGTGAGTTTTATCTGTGTGATTCTCCGTCCACTCCTAAATTGATCTGTGCACCTAAAGAGAGAATGGTAATCATAATACATCAAGTTAAAAAACAAACATTAGGAAAACAAACTTGGTGAGAAATTGTAAGTAAAACTAATTGTAAACCAAACTAAAAATAATTAGTAATCATAACAAGGTCTGATAAAATGCACTAAGATATTATTACTAAAATATATAAGACTCTGACTATTAAGAAAGCTAAATAAGAAAAACAATAAAAATAATTATTATTAATTAATATAAATAATGTATATTAATATTCATTATTGTTATTAATAATAATAACAGACTTTTATATAGCACTATATGTCAGAAAACTGACCTCAGAGCGCTTAACAGAGGAAGTAAAAACCATCAAAAAGACGAATTACACCAAGAAGCATAAAAATACACAAAGATAATCCGTAAAACTAATAAACATTCAAAGGAATAGTTACTAAATAAAAAATTGAAGATAAAAATACAAAAAACATCAAAAACACAAATTTTACAAAGTAAATTAAAAATAAAATCATGCTAGAGCCTAAAAGGCTTAAATAAAATTTAACAGAAAATTATATCATACATTTAAAGTTGCATGGCCTGATTTTCGGACCTAGCATCTTTAAAACAACAAAATTTGCATACATCTAAATATATGTAAATCTTAAAAACATACACATGGGGAATAGTTATTTCAGCAACTAAACACAACAGCACACACTATCAAAGAAGGATTGAACAAAATAAAAAAGAGCAGTTTCAACACAACATAAAATAGTACATCACAACAACAGTAGTTACTTCAGCAACTAACCGAAAAGGCAATTCATATTGAAAGACAACTTGCACATTGAAATCACAATGAACAATTGCATTACAAAATTTAAAAAAGTACACATTTTAAAATAGAAAAGAACACACACATGATAAAGATTGAAAGAGGAAACAAACAAAACAGTCATGCAGGGCTCCAATCTCAAGAAAAGCCCAACACAACCACAGGGCCCAAGTTTCACAGAGCTGCCTAAGCACAACCAGTAGCTATTAAGCACAAAGCAAGTTTGTTGGTAGAGCACCGGCACGTAAATCCCGATGCCACAGGTTCGAATCCCGCTCTGGTCAATTTTTCTCTGTCCAGCCCAAAACTGAGTTATTTTAAACCAACCGCACAACTTCGTTAAAAGTTACAGAACCCATAAATAAATTTGTAAATGACATAATGACGTACCTTCATTTGGGTCCATATGCAAGGTGACGTGATCCCCACCACCAGCTGCGCCACCTGTAGCCATGGTAGAGTACGTTGTGCTGGTCTTAATGCTTTCTCTTATCCCCTTCTTACCTAAACCACGTGGGGGGAAGAGAAAAAGGCAAACCAGAAGGTTCAAGACAACATTCATCACTGCTTTTTCGGAAGAGAATATATTCCTACCAGATAAGTTTTAAATAAAACACATCATACAACCATAGAGCAAGCTGGTCCTTCCATGCTCTAGTGTGATTCAACCAACATAAGAAAATTTCATCACTTAGTAATAATAATAGTGTAAATTTATAATGCACCATGTCTGTCATAAATGACACTCCTGGCGCCGAATTATCAGTTCTGGTGGAGATTGTTACAAATGATTTTATGAGACGAAGCAACCATAATACAACACCTTGAAAGGGATACAAGGTGAGGTGGCGCATAATGCTGCCAGACCATGCCAGAAACACCGGGGCAAGCCCCTTCTCTTTACGATAAGTGCAGTGGGTTCTTTTGTGTGTATTACACAGCACACAGGACCTACGGCTTTACGTCCCATCCGAAGGATGAAGCAATAATGGTTAAGTGTCTTGCTTAAGGACACAAGTGTCAAGACCAGGACTCGAACCCACACACTGCTGATCAGAAACACCAGAGCTTGAGTCTGGTGTTCTTAACTGCTCGGCCACGACACACCATTTTCCTAAGGCAAATGGATGTTCTGTCACAGTATTTTGTTAGCTGGCTCGCATAAAAACTTGCTTAGCACAGAAAACATCTTTCTTGTAACAGAAACGGGTTACCTGCCAGAAATACCATGTATTTCATATTGCTGTGACTGGTGCCGCATTATTTTTTGGCTTGAAGCAAAGTGTTCTGCCTCACAGTTTTATGAAATTTGGCCAAGAGATCAATCTCATGCCACAAAAACTGCTCGGCACACAAAATTCTTGCTCAGAAGAAACAGTTTACCAGCCAAATCACAATGTAATGTATAGTGTTTGTGATTGGTGACCATCTAATTTCCACTTAAATTTGCATAGCACTGTTTCCAGCTTAGCAGCTCCATGAAAGAGACCCCTTGTATATGACATCACCCGGGGCCAATGTCATAGAGCTGCTTAAGCACAAAAAGTAGTTAAGCACAACAAAATTATGCTTACCAGAATAAGGTTACCGTCCAAACTACCATGCCACATGTGCAATTTGTGACAGGTATCCTGCTCATTTCCCCTTAACAGAACATTGTTAAGCAATATTTTCTGCTTTTAAGCAGCTCTATGAAATTGGGCCCAGCTCAAACAGCGCCCTCACTCAGGTCAAAGGAAGTTCTATCAATGGCTGAGAGTTATGCACGGCAATGAACACACATGCATGTTTTCAATGTTTGACCTCAGCAATGGTGGCCTATTCAAAATTAAGGGTACAATACAGAATTGGTATTCATCCCCCAACATTTCCTAATAGTATCAGTCTGAAAGCTTACTGATTACGAAGTTCAAACCAGTACCAATCCTCCATAACAGTATTTGTCTAAAATACTGTCAAAGTCGAGAAAATAGAAGTTGAAGATCCCGATTTTAATTTCGATTCTAACAATCAAAATTAAGGACAATGTGTCTACATGCTGAAAAGTGTGCACAGATTTTTACTATTTTCTCCTGACCCGGACAACAGATTGAGCCAAAATTTTCACAGGTTTGTTTTTTTCATGTATATATTGAGTAACAAGAAAAACACTGCACTATCAGCTTTTACCAATCCTGTATTTTACCCTTTAATACAAGGGGTCGATTTTGTGCGACAAAGAAAGCCTGAAAAAAGCCACATTGTGACTACGGTCAAGAACCTTGCCTCCCCTAGTTCCTTGCCTCTGCAGGGACCTTGCCTCCGCTAGATCTTACCTGCTTCCTTGTCTTCGTTCTCCTGACCGCTACCGATGTCACTCTCAACATCTCCATCTAGCAGACGATCTGAATCCTGGTCCCTGGCCTGGACGGGATACGACACCCCATCTCCATTGCTGTAAAACAACATCAGCAAGACAAATCTGAAAACTCCTGGCTCTACATCAACGCATGATGTCAAGAGTTCTTAAAACTTTGACGGTCCTCAAGTTCTTGATAATGGATGTGATGCACAACAAAAAGTATGCTCATAGATTGCAATGGGACTTGTGGGGCCACTAGGTGGCAGCAGACTTACCGGGTAAATCCATTGTTCTCGGATATATTTGCATGCTCATAACTTCGCAAACAATGGAAATTTACCTGGTAAGTCTGCTGCCACCTAGTGCTCCAAAGTCTCCCATTAACAACTAGAAACAGTATGCAGTCCTTATGTAGCGCTTTCTCACACCGACGGGTGTATCCAAGCACTCATTATTTTTACAACGGTTACGCAGAGCCATGTTTAAATTATGAGACACATTTATATGGCACCAAAGGGTTTACAACCTTATATGGTGCAGTCTGCAGCCAGCCATGCCAGAAAACACTGAGGCAAACCCCTTCTCTTAACAATGAGTGTGCTGGAATATTTTGCGTTCATTTACACAGCACAATATGAGCGCTACGGTTTTTACATCCCTTCCGAAAGACAAAGCAATTATGGTTAAGTGTCTTGCTCAGGGGCACAAGTGTCGCTACCTGGACCCAAATCCACACTCTGACAACACCAGGGCCCAATTTCATAGAGCTGCTTAAGCAGAAAATATTGCTTGGCAATGTTCTGCTAAGTGGAAATGAGCAGGATACCAGTCACAAATTGTACATGTGACATGGTAGTTTGGACGGTAACCTTACTCTGGTAAGCATAATTTTATTGCGCTTAACTACTTTTTGTGCTTAAGCAGCTCTATGAAATTGGCCCCAGAACTAGCCCGCTCGGCCACGGCAGCCATCATGTTGTTAAAAGTCTAACCTGCTGAGGAACATTAACCCTCCTACACTTGGTGCCTTTTTCAACTAAGTTGATGCACCATTTGAAACCATTCACTATTGTGGTTTTGAACGGTAATAACTGTGGTACAGTGTTGATTCCCCAAATGGTTTTAAATGGTAGGTAAGCTGGTACAAAAGCCATGTGAGGATCGTTCCAAACGGACCCATTATGCTTTGGTTTTAAATGGTAGTATAGCTTAATATAAAATCTGTTCAAATGATAATACCATTTGTGTAAAAAAGTAGTGGGGAAATTGGGAGTTGGAATTTTGAATGGCATGAATGGTCCACCAGTAGGAGGGTTAATCAAGTTTTTTTTTACAGGCAACCAGGTCTGGCCAATCCAATCACTGAGAAGGAAAACGATTCTCGCTTCAATATTTATACAATCTTCTCTTTGAAGTTATCTGTAAAAAACTGCCTCATGTGACCAGGGCCCAATTTCATAGATCTGCTTAAGCACAAAAAGTAGCTAAGCACAACAAATTTATGCTTACCAGAATAAGGTTACCGGCCAAAATACCATGTCACATGTACAATTTGTGACTGGTATCCTGCTCATTTTTGCTTAGCAGTAATTTTTTCAGCAATATTTTCTGCTTAAGCAGCTCTATGAAATTGGACCACGGTCCTAAGGGTCATCCCTTACTGTCACACCTACCTGGTAAATATAGGAAGCAGCCAGTATTTCTTTTGAAATCCGAAGACTTCCCTGAAGTTATTACAGACACTTCCCCGGCTGAACCCTTCCTTGTCCGGGCCGTGACGGAAGACTGGGGGTCGGAATGACTCTACCGATAGCCAGAACAATTTCAGATTACATACAGCATTGGCAAAGTTGGTTTTCACAGTAGTGCAAAGGGGTGAGACTTAGTATGGCGTTAGGAAAGTTTGCGATACATGTACAAACAAAATGTTTCCATGTTCGTCGTGCTACAACACTATCCTGTTCCTAAGTATGACGTTTACCCATTGTTAACAACGCCCAATTCACGCAATTGGGCTCCAATGATTACAGGAAGCAAACAGGAAATGCGCTCAGCTCGTTTTTCTTTAGGATCTTTGTATGCAAAACACAACTTTTGGACTGGAAAAATTTGGATTGGCAAATTTGTTTTGCAAAGACCCAAGGTCTTCCTGAAATTATCGGTTTCTGTCATATAAGAAAAGCTCTTGAAGGATGCAATGAGTAATTTTTTCCAGCAGTTGAGACGGTAGTAGCAATAACTTTATGCTTGAGGCAGATGTGCGCGCACGGGACGTGATGACTTACAAACAGGATAGCTCTTCAAAATAAAGTGTGACTAATATTCTTTTTGTTAGAAAATAGCACCAAATATTTGTAAAGGCCTATAAAATAATATTGCCATTGTCATTATTTTTGTCATTGTCATTGTTTCTAAAATTCTCATACGCAATTTCTAAAATAAAAGGAGTAATTTCGGCATGCATTCAATCCCGGACACTGCTCGGAATGTAGATGACATTAATCAATGTGATGACAATTAGAAAGAGTAGAAAAATGTTGGTATTCCCTTGAGCTCCGTATTCAGCATGGGTGTCTTAAATCACCGTACCAATTATGTCCTTTGAGAAAAAACAAGGAGAGTAAAACCAGCTATGTCCATTTTTTTCACTGACCCCCCCACCCCCCCCCCCCCCCCCCATCTCCAAAAGTCATAAACTGTCGCACAAAGAAATCAAGTAAATCATCTTATAAATTTAACAATGGGCATTTTCTTTTGCAGACAGTATATCAATTCTGCCGGCAAACGAAACTGCCGTGTTAGAAATGTGTTAGCAAACAAAACCTACGTTGTTAGTAGTAACGTGCTACCACAAAGCAAAATTTGTCAACTCAGCTCTAAAATTGATGTAAGAGACTTGTGAAGCTCATTTGGTTTCTAAACCAGATTCAAATAAAATTGTCGCGTCAGTGCAACGAGGTCGTAAACTCAGTTTGGTCAAAGAGGTCGTATCTTGCACACTTGTCAGTATACATTTTCTCTACGCAACATGGTGGTATCACACTCCAATGATTTGAGATGTACATCAGAGCGTTTTTAGCAAAGATACGAACTTGTTGTATTATGAGAAATCACGCTTGGGACACGGTCGTAACTCACTATACCACCTTGCTGCACTGACACAACGAAATACACATACTCCATTTTTTGGGAGAATAATAGCATACAAATAATGAATGTTTATGACTGCAAATGGTGAGAACATTTTCACGAGTTGAAATTTGGAATGTTCACTTCAACGTGTTCCATTCCACGAATAAAAATATTCTCTCCATTTAACGAATGTAAAACATTTCATAATTTTTTTAATATACCATTTAAGTAGATCTTTGTCATTTGATTAGTGGATAAAACTATCATAGAATTTAAAACAAAATGTACAGGATTTTGTTCTGGCATCCACTCAGTAAGGGCGTTTTGTACTGCTGTGTAGAAATGCATGGTGTGGTCCAGCGTGCAACAGTCAAAACGAATGGGACAAAAATGCACAGCGCAAAAGTACCAAAACACACGGTTTATGACGTAGGTCATGTAATGGTTTGATTAATGAATGCCGCGTGACCTGCAATCCTTCAATCAAGTGACAAGGATCTACTTGGGTGGTGTATAATTTGCTTTGTTGAATGACAAAAAATCTGCAGTGGGGCAACTTATTCTCATCATTTACAAGTTTGTTTTCATCATACCACAGTGTACATAAATGTTTTGACCCAGGAAAAAAGAATTTTGTAAAACCAATGGCCGCAAAATTAAACTGAACTGTACTTGCTTTCTTTCTGTTGACAATACGGGCGATTCACAATACAGTGCGCCCTCTAGGGCTTGCCCAGGAGAGGCCATTTTTTGCAGTGCATCATGCAGATTGACCAGTTTTTAGTCATCCCGCAGCACCCGCCACACGACCCTGATTGTTTTAGTTCATTCATGGTTTGCAAAGCAGCAAGGTTGAATTTTTCTGTGTTTACGGCAATTAGATGGTATTTTTGGGGGAGGCTGGTGAATGTTGTTCACATTCATCCAAACCATTTAAAGGTCCCAAACTGCCTAAGCAGTGCTGAGTTGCCAGTGTTAACATCTTTAGGACAACCACTTTTTGGGCAAATAACCTCTCCAGGGTGAACTGTAGATGAGCACTGTATTGTGAATTGCCCAATGTTGCATTTGTATAGATAGCTCCCAATAGACGCCATCTTTACGGGCAAATTGCATTTCGGCTTGCTGGCGCGTCAAGCGCTCAAATTATTAACGCAGCCGCGTTGTTCACTAACCAATCGTGCAATGAATTTTGCGAAAATTTTGCACGCTGTTCCTACACAAAACCCACGACTGTGCGTTCCACACTGCCCGTAAAGATGGCAAATTTACGCCATATTGGGATTTTTCTATAGAGCTGTTCAGCACACAACTTTTTAATGTGCAGAATTGTTTTTCTGTGTTTGGAAAATTTGTGTGCTAATTAGCTCGACAAATCAGGCTTTAAAACAAAACATTTAGAGCTGAGCTGACCGACAGAGTCACTGGTCTACTAAGTTTAGCTTACCGAGCGTGCTTCTATTGGTGAATGTTAGGTATGTGTGCATACCCTTCAGGATCAGCACACTCACGCAAAACATAACCGCCGCAAAGAACAGGAAAACGATTTGGAACCGACTCGCCACCTGCTCCCCCAACTCACCCTGAAGGAGGAGATAGAGACGGATGCCGTGAGAAGATGTCAAGGGGGGGGGGGGGTAGTGAAAAGGAGAGAGGTGGCAAATCGAGTGGTTGTGACAGGGAAATTGGCATCATGTGGAGATGAAAGTGTGACAAGGTAGTGATGAGGAGTGAGAAAACTGAGAGAGATAACTGTAGACAGTAAGAGTAATTTGATAGGGACACTGACACGATTTGCAGAAGAGGAAGGTGAGAAACTGTTAGAGATACCAGAAGAAAGATTTAACAGGGACTTGGACGCCATCTGGAGAAGATAAATGAGATGCGGCAACGATGAGATGGGTGAGAAACTAATTGAGACAACTGTGAAGTGATTTGACAGGGACGTCGTGGGCACCATTTGGGGAAGATGAAAGAGTGATGAGGTAGTGAGGTGGAGGGGAGGAGGGGTGAGAGACTAAGAGAGCCAAATAAGGAGGGGTTGAGTCAGGGACATTGACATCATTCAGAGAAGATGAAGGTGTGAGGACGTAGCCATGGGGAGGGGTAAAAACTGAGAGAACTGTGGAGTGATTTGACAGGGATTGGACCACAATGGTGAAGGTATTAAGGTCATAAAAAATAAGACTGAAAGACTGAGGGAGGCAAACAACTAGTAGTTGAGACAGGGACATTGACACTATTTGGAGATGATTAAGGTGTGACGAGGTAACAATGGAGAGTGGTGAGAAACCGCTAGAGATAACCGTTGAGTGTTTTGACAGGGATGTGGACATCATTTGGAAAAGATGAAGATGTGACTCTGTGCTGAGGTAAACAATGAGGGAGGACTGAGAAACGGACAGAGATGATATATTCAGGGAAGATGAAGAAAGGGGGTTCAGCTGTACTTCACTGGGTTTTAAAGAAAGAGATATCAGGGTTGTAGACCAAGAGAAGCAACATCTCACGAAGAAGGACAAAGCTTTGGTTCTGGGAAATTTAGTTGTGAGGGGGAGGGGTCATGAAGAGAGCATTAAATACATGAGTGGGAGGCAACCGAGAAGTTGATTAACAGGGGCCAATTTCATAGAGCTGCTTAAGCACAACAAGCAGCTAAGCACAACAAAATCATGCTTACCAGAATAAGGTTACCATCCAATCTACCATGTCACATGTACAATTTATGGCTGGTATCCTGCTCATTTCTGCTTAGCAGCAATTTTTTAAGCAATATTTTCTGCTTCAGCAGCTCTATGACATTGGGCCCAGGCGTGTAGATTAAGTGGGAACACTTGAAGGTGGACACTAGGGTGGACATGTTTTAAATAGGGAGATTAAAGAGCGGGTACGAAGTTATAGGTGGACGGTATATACAGTAAAAAGCTGGGATTCTGGGAAGGAAGCCAAGACGCCTGGGATAAGTTATGACAGAGATTGCAATCAGGGGCCCATTTCATAAAGCCTATAAGCACACATCTTCTGCTTACTGAGCGGCCCTTACATGTAGTACAGTTTGTATTTCTACAAACACAGCTTACCGTGAGCAAAGCAAAAGGCAAGCTAGCTTTACTGGCGGTTCCGGTATAAAAGCAGATGAGTGACGCAACAATGCATTATCTTATGACTATCCGTCAAATCTTTTCCATCATTCATGAAATACACTTTTGGTCAGGCATTACTTTCCTGCTATAGTAAGCAGGGCTCACCCTTAGCACTAACCTGGCGTACATTGTCTATTAAAAACTGCTATGGGCTAGTAAACACCACTTCTCAACTTGCCCTGTGGGCTATTAAAACTGTGCAACTTTACTAGCTAATAATGCTTTTTACTTTTCAGATGTGAACAATACATTTTAGAAATGTGTGAATTTATTTTTGAGTGTGTGAGTGGAACTTTATTTGACCGTTAAACTGGTTGTGATCGCTACCATTTGCAGATTAGTATCAAGAAGATACATTGATGACAATACGTTTTTAAAATCTGGGCAACGAAAAACTTCCTGGGGGCAAGTAAAATGCACAGTTTACTAGCCCCTTGGGATACTTTTTTAAAAAAAGCTTGAGCGCAAGACCTGGTAAGCCTACTGTTAAACAGCCTTATGAAATTGGACCCAGGGAGGAGTGGGAGGGCACTGATTGAGAAAGACCTCAAATATTTTGTGGAACAAAAAAAAGAGGAAGAAAAAACTACTACTGATGTCTGACAAGAGGAAATCCCTGAAGTTAATGGAATCCCTCCCACACAGAAAAAAAGCAAGAGAGTAAAAAATGCTAACGGAGTAACAAATATGCTGAAAGGGTTAGGCAGGAAGTATGAGTCTGAAGGGAGTAAAAGCATACAAACTGAACATCTTAACAGATCTTGTGAACTTCAATAAAAAGATACTGATTTTAAAACAATCGATGGCTCATGTGAACTGGGGTAGATTTCACAAAGTGCTAGGACTAGCCTAATTTTGAGTTAGGACAAGTAACTAGTACTAACTTATAGGACTAGTCATAAGTTAGGACTAGATTTGTGAAATTCACCCCCTGAACATACATAAAAACATTTTACAAATTCTCAATGCAATTTCAAGTTTCAAATTCATATAGAAACAAAAGAGACCCACTATAGACATAATTGGCACAGGTTTTCAGGACACCCAGCAGAGGCGGAGCCCAAGGTTCATACGCCTCCCTACCTAGGGTGGACCAATTGTTGGCAACGAGGCGTACGTGTACTATGCAGAGGACCGTCACACTGAGGCTGAACACCAGGGAAACTATAAATAAGAACATGACGTTGAAGCCACCGATGACCCGGTCCAGGACATTCTGTGTTGGATGGTTTATACAATGAGGGAAGAATTATACCCTGTGTTCACTAATGGTTTTCCCCTGGTTATAGTGTCGAAGGTGCCGGACTCGTTTCTCCACCGAGCCGCCATCCAGTTACATGGATATGATGTGGATGGATAACAAGATGGCAGTCTTCAGATACCATCTTCAGGGTTCTCCCCGAGATTTTTCAAAACTGTGGGGCATTCTGGGCCCAAATTTTGAAAGTGTGGCCGAAGCACACTGAATTGGTAGCAGGTCCTTGGAATGTTTTTATTTAATGTTTGTGTTTGGTTTGAAAAGCTCTATTGTGCAATCTGAAGCATTTAAGATGGTTTTATGGTAGGATTTTTATATAAAAATGAATTTGAATTTGATATAAAAATCTATAAAAAAAAAATCATTATTATTTTTATGTTGGTGTATCGGCTGTAATTTCTGCGTATCGGTCCGTAATTCGCGCGTATCGGCCCGATACGCTAGCTTGTGCATGGGGAGTACCCTGATCCTTAAGTGCCAATCAATTTTGGCTTTATTCTGTGTCATGTTTTCATGCTTAAAGAATGCGGTCTCCATTGGCTGTTTCAACCCTCCCACTCTTGGTACCATTTTCCAGCGAGTTGACCAACCATTTGAAACCATTCAACTGCACGGATTGTGTGTGGTGGCACAACTGTGCACAGAGCTAACTATGTACTGTGTAGATGCATTCATCACATGATATCATATTGAAGGTCGGCATAGCGCAAATCATTCAAAACCATAATGGATGTTATTGAATGGTCAGACAGTAGGAGGGTTGACTGTGTACTGTGTAGATGCATTCATCACATGATATCACATTAAAGGCTGACATAGTGTATCTAACATTAAATACCATGGTGGATGGTATTGAATGGTCAGACAGTAGGAGGGTTGACTGTGTACTGTGTAGATGCATTCACCACATGATATCACATTAAAGGCTGACATAGTGCATCTATCATTAAATACCATGGTGGATGATAATGAATGGTCAGACAGTAGGAGGGTTAATAAATCATTGTCATCTTTTGAAGATAGTTATGTGCTCTCGAGCGAGTCGCAAGCAGCCGATACCTAATCATCGGCATTAAAAAAATGGTGGTCAGACAACAGTGTACATTAGAATGGAAGATTTGTCAAGCCTGAATAAAATTTTGACAATGTACAAACAAAACAGGTCTCTCACAGGAATCTACAACTGGCAATCAAGACTAACAATTTTCAATGCATTTTCAAAATAGGTCAAATGGTTTTGTCGTCCGACCTTGGTTGTATTCTATTGAGGTCAATGGATAAAGGATGATGCACAATGATTATAGCAATTTGTCAACAATTAGGCCCAAATTGACCCCTTGCACTGATGTCACACGCAGCTTCTGTCTCTTCGCCATTTTGGGAGTCAAGCTGCACGTAAACAAATTATGTCAAAAGTGTAAACGACATGTGGCCTAAAATGTGCACTACACTGTGTAACACAAAGGGACACAGACTCCCAAAATTGCACAACAAAGATTACTGTGACGATGACAGGTGAATTGGGTCAATTGGCTCAATTTCATAAAGCTGTTGACCCCCAAACCTTGCTTACCTCACAAAACAAATCTAGCTAAGCAGATACAGGTTACCAACCAAAACACAATGTGCAATGATTGTGACTGGTTCCCTACTAATTTTTGCTTAGAAGAAAAATTTGCTAAGCACAATTTTCTGCTTAACAGCTTTTGGACACAGGGGCCTGATTTTATATCCATTTACAGTGGCACTTTTACAAAAGGGAGGGGGGAGGCCTTCACTGAGAAATATGTGAACCAAGCCAACGTGAACCACAAGCTGAGCTGTGATTCACATTCTTACCTGCCAGAACTGTATGAAGAAGGGTAGAACAGTGAGCGACACATAAAGACAATAGAGTATTGTGTAGAACAAGAAGAGGACAAAGAACTTGTAGTTGCTGAAACAGACGCAGTTGTTGACCCATGGACAGTGGTGATCCATCTTAAGGACACAGCTGGACAAAGAAAATTTAAAATATAAGAGTTTTGTCACAGGACAAAATACAGGATCGGGTATTTTTTTCCTTTCTAATATTAGTTTTAATAGAATAACTCACTGGTTATGAAGTTAATACCACTACCAATCTACCACAGAAAGATTTCCATCTGAAAAACTGTCAAAATAGTTGAAAAATCCATTGAGATTCCAAATTCGTATTTTGTAAATACATTAAGGCAATATTGGTTGGACATAACTATGAAAACAGAATCGTTTTGCGGTACAGGAGGGGTCAAAAGTCAAAGTTTATTTAGCATGATATCTTAATTTTTCTTCTGATGTTAACAGCTTTAATTAAAGGTAAAAAACATCATCTTCAACGGACATTTCAAACTAGTACAGAATTTCAAAGGTAAGGTGAAAAAATGGGGGGGTGTATGAACATGTGATATGAACTAGCCAATGAATGGCCCCATAACAAGCAAATTGTTGTGTAAAAGCTTCCACTCGTTGTGCATGTTATGAGGAGAACTATTAAATCAACTATTTTCTTTGTGTGTATTTGTGGGGTTTTAACTTTTGGCAAGATTTTTGGCGCATTCGAGCACATACCACGCGTATGCGATGCGTGAATGTGCAGACAGTGTACCAGTTTAAGGTAGCTGGTATGCACATGAAACCAACATAATGCAAAGCATAAAGCCGCACACCAACAAAAGTATTTCCAGAGCTCGTAGTCTGGTTCTTGAAAACATGCATGAATAGTTAATTATGTGTAAGAGATTAGGTGCCACGCAAAACTTGTATTTAACCAAAGGAATTGTCCTTGAGCATGAGTAGAACATTTCTAAAAAATATTGGCAAAAGAAAAATCACAAATTCTGATGATTTTTTTTGTTTTTTTGTTAAAGGTATTTATTAATGGGATTAACCGCGGTTAGTGGTTGGCCAATGTTATTGGACCTTGTCTTCAGCTGGGGTCCATAAACAGCGGCCAGCCGCCAAACTGGTTATTGCCATGCAATGCAGACCGGGTTATCACACTGTTATTCCCTAACTCGTTACACCTTTAATTTCACAAATAATTAGAATATTATTATACCATGCAGGCAAATATTCATTACAACTTGTTTTTAGGAAAAACCATATGCCCGGGCTGGTTGGTCTGACCATGGTCTGACCCTCTTTTAATAATGTAAAAGAACTGAGCGTGAATTTGATAGTCACAGTTGGCCGGTTTTGTCGACATGCATGGGCGGATTCAATTTCCGCATGGGTAACCAAACAAAGATACATCTTTCGTACTGTGTGGGGAGGGGTTTGTGATAACGGATATCATCATTGGGTTTGTTCGTCTGCACTTAACACGAACGCGTAATGAATCTACCATTTATAATCACTAAAAAGAATGGTTATGAATGAAGCTTGCTCATGCACTCCATTGTATTGCCATAAATATGCTGAACCAATCCTATTAGTAAGCCATTAGAACCTTTTGTAACACACCTCTTGCTGGTTCTGTATTCTGGTTGGCTGAAACACGGTCATGTGGGGTTAACTAATATAGGCTAGTGCATAAGAGCTGCGCCGTTGTGAACTAGATGCAGGTCAACAGCAATTTTGTAGGGAAATAGTTACCGAACTGGCCACTATACTATAAATTGTTTGACTGGTTACAGCGCCCTCTTATGAAGTGAACAGAGAACAGCAACTAAGCAACTGAATCTAGGGAATTTAAAAGTGTAGAATTCCTATGGTTGAATTGCTCATGCTTTGATGGTTGAATTAAAACAGTTTAGCAACAAACAAAAATTGTTTTTTTTCTTTCTTCTTTCATATTTTTGACTCAGGTGTGTTATAAAACACATACAGACTGGCATAATTCAGTCACTAGTGCATGCCTATCTCCCCTCGGGCCTGTGAGTGACCAGAAGAGGGCCCTATTTCCTTCGGCCTTCGTGGAACCCTCTTCTGGTCACTCACATTCCCTCGGGGTACATGGACGTACTCTAGTGACCTCATGACCAGTCCATGTGTAAAAGATGCAGTTTGTAGGGTCCTTCTGTTAACCTTATTAATACTGATTCGACCGAACCTCCTCATTTGTATTTCCCAATTTTTTTCCCCAGTACTGGACTCGAGAAAAGCACTGAGTGTTTATAACAAAATCAGTGTAACTGTAAAAACCCCAAAATAAAATTCTCCCCGATGAAATTGAAAATTATGATGTCATTCCTTGGGGGGAAAAACCTACTGATGAAAACAGGATTGGGTACTCACGTGTTGCACACTGAGCAATGGTGACATCGGTCTGGTTTGATGATTTTACAGATCCCGCAGTATCTCATACCTGAGTTGAAACATATAAAGATGGAGCTCAATGAATCTTTTTACTGTCTTTGTTGAGAGAAACCCATTTGGGCCAAATTTTCATACAGTTTCTTAAGCACCAAAAAGTAGCTAAGCACATGGACATTTTGCTAACCAGAATAAAGTTACCAGCCAAAATACCACACCACGTTTACATGTACCATCTTTGCCTGGTTTCCTGCTAAATTTTGCTTGCTAAGCAGAAATTCATTGAGCACTATTTTCTGCTTAAGCAGCTCTACGATATTGGGCCTTGGGTCAGATGTTGATAAAGTTGTTAAGCAGAAAAATCCTGCTCAGCAGAAACAGATTACCAGCCAAAAGTGCATATGACTACATTCTCGCAACTGGTGCCCTGCTGAGCGATATTTTCTGCTAAGCACTTTTTTTGAAAATCAGGCCCTGATATGAAACAGGATCCCCAAAGAACGAATGCCACAAACTCATTAATTACATTATATGCATTTTCCTGTTGAGTTGACGACTTCCTGTGTACATTGCTATACTGACCCCCGAACACAATACACACACCAAGTAGGTTTCATACATCCTCACCGTTTTCATACAGCAACATACGGGTCAAAATTCACAAAATTTGCAAATAGATTTTTGTACAAATGATTGATTTACTCATTCATGTCGCTACTGTTAACACTTTCAGCAAGTTTCAGGACTAAACACGTAATAGTTTTGTAATTACACTAGTTAGCATGACTGATGTGTCACTAGATTTGCCATTTTGCATATCCATGAAGTTACATTTCACGATCCGCCATGTTATTTTTTATTTATTTTTTTTTTTTTTATGGAAGTCGCCAGACACACAAGGCCAGTAAGCCACTCAAGGTGTGGGCTACTAAACATGCCTTCTTTTCGCGTCATTGACTGTTTGAGTTTACGACATCATGTTTGAAACACATAGCGCTAACACTTCTGACTTTTTAGGAAGCGACATTACCTTTTCACCCACTGAAGTTTAGCATTTTCATGAAACGTATCTCAATATATATTGGTTTGCACACAGCGCTCTGCATGCATATCTAATTTTTTTCATTTTCCTGATGTGCATGTGTTTAGGAATTTATAACTCATCCAAACAGTTGAAAACACAACAGTTCTGTACGAATGATAAACCAAAATCACAAAGAGTAAGCAGTCTCCGAAACAGCAGTTTGAAAAACAGTTTAACTTTGACCACAATTTTCTCCACACGCAGAAATGTGGCTGTGGAGAGCCATACGTCCTTTCTGTAAAAACGGTGACATGTAGAGCATGTCACACAAATTACACTATTTTTTGTACACATAAAAAACACTGTGCAAATCACATGCCTTCTATTCATGTCATTAAGGGCACTGTTTGACTTTATGACATCATGTTTGAAGGGAAACAGTACTGAGTACTGGTTCAAAAAAAACATGTTATTATTGAATCATGCCTTATAATTGTGAACCTATACTTTTTTGTCTTTGTGATTTTCCCAAATTATGTTCCTGTTGCCCACAGATTGTTCTTGCACTTGTAGCCAATAGCACACGCTTTGCTGCATTATCTCACCCACTTCACTGTGTGTGTGTGTGTGTGTTCCAAAGGCCAGGTCTGTCAGATATTCAACTAGCTTTTTTCCCTTGTTTGCTGCACTTTGGAACTTCCTACCTGTATATTAGTTTCCATCAACTCACAATCTGTCAAAGGTCGGAGGGGTGTGAACAGATATTTACTTTCGCTTTAAATTATTCCTCATTTTCCTTGTAGCCCACACCCTGAGTGGCCTTTTGGCCTTGTGTTGGGCGATTTTCCATTAAAACATAAAAAAATTGAAAAAGCTCTCCACCCTGTGTTTCCATGTATGACTTTGTCATTGGCGATCCTCATAAAAAAAAAATCCCCAAATCTAAACCCCCCAATGGGAGACGATAGGTGGCAGCAGACTTACCTGGTAAAAATCATTGTTTTTGGAAATATGCGCATGTTCAGAACTATGCAAACAATGGAAATATGCCTGGTAAGTCTGCTGCCACCTGGCATTCCAAAGTCTCCAATTATGATATGGTCAGGGCCCAATGTCATGGCTCTGCTTACTGTGGAACTATGTGCTTCTCCGGCCAAAAGATTCATGCACTTTACAGGGTTCCATGCGCGTAGAGTTCTGGTAAGCAATGTCAAGAAAAAGGGCCCAGCAAACATGTACACTGTACACACCTCCTCCGTATGTTCGTGTGAAGACCGGCAGTCGCTTGTCTCTGGCGATTTGTTTCAGGATCTCAATCTTCTCCACGCTTCGATCCTCAGCTTCATACTGCTGAAGCTCAGAGCTTGTTAGCTGGAACTGGAGACAGGGTACCAAACGTCAGTATCAAGTTCACATTTTTTTCTACAATAACTATCAGTCCACGGACATTTTCATATTTCTATTTTTGTCTTCTTTTTTCATTTTTTGTTGTTCAATTGTAAACTTCAATATGCCACTGCTTGAGGAGTGGGCATATTTATGAGTAAAGCAGTAAATATTTCTTAGGGAACACATTTTGTGCTACTAATCCCCTTAAGTGTATAAAAACTAATTGATATCCCTTTATTGAAAAGTGCACTTCTTTAAACATTTATAATATTCCATGCTTTTCCGGACAACTGAGGGCGCTGTTGCGGTGATGTCGTTTCAGGGAGACTCTGTGGTTTTCTGTTGAAATTCATGAAATTGTGAACTAACAAATTTGCTAATTGAAAGTATTTGTGA
Source organism: Marthasterias glacialis (assembly GCA_911728455.2). Lineage (NCBI taxonomy): Eukaryota > Metazoa > Echinodermata > Asteroidea > Forcipulatida > Asteriidae > Marthasterias > Marthasterias glacialis. The sequence goes on along the minus strand of OU452228.1, from coordinate 15,516,161 downwards.
GTATTGGTTTACTGCCATGAACTGAAACAACGAATCACTAAAGAAAAGAAACTTTACGACGGCGAAATATCCCAAATTCTGTCAACTTCTCGTGCATATAAACTACTTGCGACATTGAGGTTTCTGACATTCACACTTTTGCTCTGGAATATGGAAATTTTCATTAACATAAACAACTAAAAAGGCAACAAAATTCCCTTGAAAATGGCAAACTGAAAATACGGTTCAATGGGTCGCATGCATTTCTAAGGACTACATAAAAAAACTTACATTTCATGGGCCTGTTAAGCTTGAATCTTAGGGACAATTTCTGATAGCTGATCGCTACACAATTTTGCTTACAAGAAAAATCATGATTAGTAGATTCAGGTAACCAGCCCAAATTATATCACATAAATTGCATTACTTTTTACTGGCTTTTTTTTCTCAACTGTAGTTGCTTTCCTGAATAATTATTATCATTTCGATTTGATTTTTGGCTGTTAAAAAAAAATAGTATAAAAAAGTTTTCAAAATGTATGAATTTGCTTTACAGTTTTTTTTTTATAATGAGTAGCTCCATGGCATTGAACCCAGTTTTTATAAAATAAAAATCTGATTTTTATTTGTTTGGTTTTAATGGATTTTTTCCTTACCTCTGTGGGAACCCGTGCAATTGGCGTAAATACTGCCCTCCAGTACGACCATAGAAACATCAGCAAGAATGCATGGTATAGAACTAAATACAGAACTGTAAACAGAACAAAACAAAATTCATGAATGAATATTTAATGAATATGTTATCGATACACCGACTCCACTAGGAGGACATAATAAAAATGATAATAATAACAATAATAATAATAGGCCTGTATTAAAATGTGTCATGGCCAAGCACTAAAGTGCAACAGACTCAAGCTTTTGTGTTTCTGATCAGCAGAGTGTGGGTTCAAGTCCTGGTCATGACACTTGTGTCCTTAAGCAAAGCAACCATTATTGCTTCGTCCTTCGGATGGGACGAAAAAGCCATAGGTCCCGTGTGTTGTGTAATGCACGTAAAAACACATGTACCGTTAAGTAACGGGTTTCACTGGTGCTTCTGAGCACCTTAGTGCTACATAGATACATGTAAAATGGGTCCTATAATTCTAAAATTACCTTCGGGTGAGAAAAGTATAAGAAGTGAGTTATATTATTATTAGCAATTTTAAATCATTCAAATTAACAGTCTCTACCCTCGCAGGTATCCTTTACAAATTCCATTGCAATTGAGCACAGCTGGTGACTTCTCCACTTTACCACTCTCACTGAAGCACTTTGGGCAATGGCTTTAATCTGTGCATCAAGTAAGTGTGTGTCTCGAAATGCCACTGTAGTAGCACCTTGGGCATGGGTGGATTCTGTCAAGAAACAGACTGACCATAGGAGGGTTAAATATGCTAACATTAATGAACTAAAATATATCATGTACATGTACTTACGGAACAGTGGTATACTTCTGTCAATGAGGATAACTGTAATAAAATAATCAAACAAGTTTAATTTAGGCAAAAATTCTCAGGAGTGACTTATACATGATAATTAAATATTCACAGACATTTCAAAACCCTTTCCTGTTGGTAAGAGATGACGTTTTGGAGCCCAAAGTACAGTGTAATGAATGTTCATGTACAAGTATGTATACCATTCGTTTACACTGCACTTCCGGCTCCAAAAACGTATCACTTACCAACAGGATAACTACCCCAACCTATCAAAATCCAATGCCATGATTTGTTTGATAGTATTGCAGACCATGCAGACTGCAGACAAGATTCTAGTAAACTGCTTAAATGTTTTATGGAATCCGGCATTCCACCATAATCAGTGTCCAACAGTTTGGGTGTTGGGTTTTGTTCCAATGAGGAAGGATCCCAGTAAATAACCCGGGGGGGGGGGGGGGTGTAAATATTTTTTATTATGTTTACATTACACTTAGATTGCAAAGCCTCCTCAACTTTCCTCTTGATTTCAGTTTCAGATTGGGAGATGTACACGTACTATGAGGGAGGGATGTGATGGGCATGATGGGGGGGGGGGGGGGGGGGGGGGAGGGGAGGGGATGCATGTAGACGATCTCACAACGCATGGCTACCAGTAATTAGTGTGATGTACATCATGTATTGGAGATGGCTCACATTACAAGAAACACATTGGTCTTCACCGAAAGAAAAAGACCAATCAGTTCTCCTGAGCAATACACACGTATCGGATTGCAGATTAAACCATCACATGTTATATTACGTGGTGTATTGCAAACTGAAACTGGTGCATGTTTGTTTACAACTACATGTACAGTTTTACATGTATATGTGCGCAATGCTTACTATGCAAACTACATACATGTGGTATAAAATATTTCTTCTCAGTCTGGATAGACGTAAACAACAAGACTATGCAGTGTAAAGAGATAATGAAAAAGCTGCAATGCACAACTTTGTAGGCCAACCCTCAAGCTCACAATAATCCACACACCGTTGACCGCACACATAACCACATGTTCCATTAATCAATTCAATTTCAATTTAACCCTGTATTGTGGGTACATACTCTGAGATACCTCAGAATGCACATAATGGTGAAGTAACCCATGCCACACTGTTCTGTCAGTGTATTTTGTACAATGGTCTATCAGTGCCACAGATTGCCACCGCAGAAATTGACCAAGGTTGAGAACCTTATCTCATTCTCTTCCAACAGTGACCCAAATTTCACTAATTGTGGCATAATGAGGTATGAGTTGGTTAAGTCTCCAGAAACATGCTGATAGTAGTTACATGTAATTGACATCTACGTGTATTCCATGTTGGCATGTATAGTTAATAACAAGAAGAAAAAAAGTAACACCTATACAAGGGTCGCGGTACCCACTGCTAATAGGATTCGAACTACCTCTAGCTGCCAGGCAGTCTCGGTAGTCTAGTTGGTACATGCAAGACAACTGCTCTATAATGGCAGGGGGTCGTGGGTTCGAATCTCACCTTTGAATTGTTTTCACAGGACTCGGGAAAGTACTGATTATACAGTGCTTAACACATATCGTTGTATGGGTAAACAAACACAAATAATAATAATCTTTATCCCTGATGCAAAAAAATAACACCTATTATAAGAAGAACTATCCCCAAACTCAAAGAACGACATATCTATGCACATGTAGTCTACATGTACATTGTATTTATACAGGAAATTTGCAAATTAAACAATATCAAATAATATGTGTATGTACTATACAATATGCAACATGGCCAACATGTAGGAGAAAGTGAAGCAAGACGCTTGTATTCTTTTCCCCAGGACAGACAGAGCCTCTGACAATTAACCACTAGACAGTGACACCAGACTGATCAGTACATTAACTTCAGTGGACCCATTAACTCCTGCTAAATGTACGTTAAAATACACATATGTAGTCAACTAACATTGCACTGTATGAAATCTCTAATGCACTGCAGTGTCCATCAAACCCAAGACATTTTTTTTTATGGGGGTTTACAGGATTTGGTGCATGGTTAAAGACCTTTGTAATGATATGCAAGCCAACTTAACATCTACATGTACAGTATGTAGAATCGTTGAGTACCATTGCCATGGCTAGAAGGAATTCTGGGCATATTTTCCAATGGTATTCATCATGCAAATTACATCAGGGCTCGAAATAACCACTGCACCACTGGCCAGAGCCCAGTATTTTTTAGCACTTGGGCAGTAACCCCACAATCAAACAAGTCCTGCAGTCTAGTTTTTGTTCCCCCTAAAAGACATTCTTTGAATGCATTACCGATGTTTTCTCAAGCTAAATTCAATTCCAAACCTCCTTCAAATTCAGCACAGTAAGACAGAAAGAAGTATTTCAGGTCTTGTAAAAAAAGTATTTCTCATCCAGTGAACATTCTAAGCTACAAGGCCCAATGGTCTAGTGGAGATTCCTGTTCATGTACATGTACATACATGTCACTATTGTCAGGGTTCTCCCCAGGGTTTTTTAAAACTGGAGGCATTCTGGACCCAAATCTTATAACAGACCCCCGGAATGTTTTTTACTTGATGTTGTTTATGTTTGATTTGAAAAGCTCTACTTTGCGATTATGAGCATTCAAAATGGTTTCATGGTATGATTTTTTTTTGTGAACTTGATCTTAAATCTAAAAAATTAGAATATTATATATACAAAATCAAAAAAAATTCTTTACTTGGATTATTTTTTTTTCTTTCTGCGTATCAGCCATAAATCTTGCGTATCGGCCCGTAATTCGCACGTATCTGCCAGATACGCTAGTTTGTGCATGGGAAGAACCCTGCATACATAAACATAAAAAAGTATTGGGAGCCAGCAACTTTTCCACCCTGTTTTTAAAATTTTTAAACTACATTGTCAAAACTCTTTTCCCAGCTCCATTCAATCCATGAACTACCAACCCAGAGCCATCATAACAGCTGGTTCAATTTAATAACAGGGGCATGTGAATGATTGGAAACAAACAATCCTGAAAAATGGGTTGAAAAATCAATATATGGTGACATCCCTCTTCGTCTGGAAATGAAGTACCCAGAATAAAATGTACGTTAGTAACAAGATGACTCTCTACATCATGAAAGAAAGTCCCCCCCCCCTTCCCCGATCACCAACTTTGATTTCCGTTTACCGTGAGAATGGAGGAGATTCATGGGGATTCATAAATGGCACTGTATTTGTAATCGGGTAGCAATGCTCACAGGCTTTGCTGGCCGGAACTCGCATCGCATTGTATGCGATGGCCAGAAATTGCAGGTCGGAACTCGCATTGCAGTGTAAGCTGATGGGGGCTATATCTAAAGCATCATACGGTGGTCGGAAGTTGCAGGTCGGAACTTGCGTTCGTATGTTTCAAGTTGGGAATTTTTGAAACTTTGCACTGTGGAAACAATATTATTATCTAATTAAGATAAATAATTCACTTGTTTATTGTGGATCTTAAAATAACTGGTGGTGAGGGAAAAGAAAGGAAAAAAAAGAAAGCAAAAGAAAAAACGAACAGTCCTGGTTATGTGAGTGACGTCTTCAACCATTTGGTGCTGGATATGTGGCAGGGTGTACCCCCTCCTATTGCGTCTTCATTGTGTTCTGGGAATCTCTGGAATTCTTTTGAAGGAGAGTTCCGACCTCCAACTTCCGACCACTGTATGATGCTTTAGATATAGCCCCCATCAGCTTACACTGCAATGTGAGTTCCGACCTGCAATTTCCGGCCTTGGCATTCACGCAGAGCGAGTTCCGACCTGCAAAGCCTGTTTGCATTGCTATCCGATTACGAATACAGTACCACTTTGCGGTTGCGGTCGTCTGTTGCATAGTCTGGTACCTGCTCTGTGTTTTAGCCATACATAAAAACGGTTTGAGCCGACAAGCGATCAACACAAACAATACGTCTACATATCATGTTTTGGAGTTCCGGGGCAATTCTTTGGCAGAGTTAAGTGGGTAATTATGACCAAAACCTGTTATTTTCTAACTATTAAATTGAGTTCCGACTTATTCTGCAGCGATTTTTTTTTAAAGTAAAATTTTTTTTTTTTATAGTAAATTTTTTTATAGTTCCAACCATTCCAGCAGATCAGGTAATTCCGGTGTGGAAGGAGATTCTGTCCGGCAGGAGATTCTGTCCGGCAGGAGATTCTGTCCGAGCATATGGCGATTTGTGTACTAACTCTTCTGATAGCGCCCTCTTTTGAATAAACTCCTCCAGCCCACGTTAATTTTCCGTATGGTGGACACATTACCCAGAGGACAGAATACCCTATGACACCGGCTTTTACCAATTGCCAGTTACTGGGTCTATCAGTAATCACTAATATAAGTATTAATTAATACTTAATAATCTAATTTGTCTATGGCTTCGCCTTTTAATAAATTATGTACATATAATTTAAGTGTAACATTACATCGTAAAATAATTACCTAACCTAAGTAAGATGGCACCCCCTTAAAAAATTGCAAAATTATTTGCAAGTGATCAACTGGAACTAGGAAATGGGCAGTCAATTGTCATACTCATGGTCGATTGGTTTTGTAGTCCTACGTTTTCAGTAAGTTGTTGACGACTGACTAAGCAAAACTCATGCACGGTTCCGTCTGCCGATTTTATTTGAGTAATTTATTCATGAAAAATAATGGTAGTTATACTCACAAATACATAATTCGACGACATATGCATAGTAGGACCAGACGATAACAGCACTTATAAAAAGAACTGGAAACCAACCACAGATTTTTAGACACGCACCCAAAGTTCCCATCTTTACACTTTAACGCCCAGCTTCTTCTCATGTATGCCGTGAGTAAACTAACTCGTCGTCCGGCCGCGGCCCGGTCTCTTGTTTTCTCTCTCTCAGAAAAAACACTAGTCATGTAGTGCGCCCTCTTGTGATTGAAATTATTTTGTAAAAAAAGTCACTGGGATATAATCCATAAACTTCTGAGTAGTTGTGAGAAAATTGAAAATTATTGTTTGTATCTTAATAATACTTTGTTTTCTTCTCAAGCTTTTGAAACTCAGTCATTTCAGACTGAGGAATGCCTCCAGCCCCACTTTTAAAACTATTATTAAACTGAAACCATAATTGGGAATATCTGTTATTCTGTTCCAGTTTAAATTTTAGATGGTCTAGATTTTAGAAGTTCTCCTGAAATCTAAAACGTCTGCTGGATATTCTCTTTTAACTAGATGCTTGTTATTATATGCCCTTAAAAAAGTGTGTGACATCATCATAATGCCGGCACTCCCCTCCCACTCTATAAAAGAAGGGTGTGGCTGACCCTCTTCCAGCTAGTCTCCCGACGGACGATGGCAACGCCCAGAAGGGAAAGTGATAAGAGGTTCTTGTACACAGATGAGAAATATCACTTGTGGTGTAGGACCGTAAAGACGATCTGGCCCCACCCTCAGGTGAAAAAATGCTTTCAGTAGGAGGTTGCGCAATAAATAAGGGCGTCAGATAAAATTCACATCCCATGTTTCCAAGAAATAATTAATCACATGTCAAAGAAATTCACTTGGCACTAGGGGGCTTCCGTACAAAGGCAATAAATAGCACTAAAAAAACACATTGTTATTGCTCATTCGATAGCCGACCGCAATTAAAATAAGCCGGATATGAATGCCTGCAGGATCAAGGACGCTGGGTGACATTCACAGGCTAGGTGTGACCTGTTTAAAAATTAGAGAATTTTTTCTAACATTCCTTTTAAAAAGTTTAATTTGTGTTTGTGTTTTCCCTATTGTGATCTTCGTTATTGATTATTCATTTTTTCAGGCATTTTTATTCAGACAGTTTCTGTACTCAAACATTTTCTATTTTCCACATTGCATAAAACAATGGTCGGGCTCGTCGATTTTTTTGCCGTTGTCCGTCCGCCAGCGCCGCCGTCGCACGCACAACCAGCAGACGATAGGTGGCGCGCTTCAAACAGCACACAAACCGAGTGTGCTAGCAATAGCATGTAATGGCGCGGTGCATGACTTGTGTTGATTAATCACGAAAACGGATTGAAACAACATGTCTTTTTCGGGATTTGGGACACCTTTTGGTGGACAGAGTACCACAACTTCTAAACCGTCATTTGGGTTTGGGACTACCTCAACAACTTCAACAGGTGAGTATTTAATCTCTGTCTTTGATGACCAGATCTCACTCATGTTAAAAAGTCTAGTACTTGGTTTGATTTTGACCTGACTGCGGCTTAGCATTATTTTTGTACTGGATCGTAATCGTATAATTATAGTGTAAAGTGGGACCATTTTTGTATAGGCCTACTACAAATATTCACTAGAGCCATCATATTCCTCCATGATAGAGCTTTTATGCATGAAGGCTATGACATGAGAACCCATCATGATTTGAGTACATGGAATGCAAAGGGAGGGTGTTTAATATTTTTTTTTTTTTTTTTTTTTTATGGGATGGGGGTGGGGGATGGTGGTGTGGGGATTGCCAGGGCAGGGTCCTGTGTGTGTTTTTTTTTGTGTGTTTTATTTATTTGTTCATAATAAATGTGTGTTTATCTACATTCATATGTGTATTTATGTGTATTTATCTACATTGATATGCAAATTATAACCAATCACAAATAGCATAAATGTCTTTTTTTCTTTCAGCCACACCTTTTGGTTTTGGAACAACAAGCAAGACAACAGCACCCTCTCTCTTTGGAGGCTTTGGGACATCGACAGCAACGACAGCCAGCACTGGGTTTGGCTTGGGCACAGGGAGTACATCTACAGGTAATGACAGTTGACACTTGTGTGGCTCAATGTTTCTGAGAGAGTCCAAAACATAGGTAGTTGTGTCACTTCAGAGTTTATCTAACTGTTCTAATCCAACAATAGTTGGGCCTGCCCCAAGCTAAGTACAACACAACTGCAGCAACAGCAACAACAGCCAAGTTTCACCAAATGAGTCCAACTAGAGTTGGGACTTTCCCAACTATAGTTCCACATCAAATAAACCAAAACTTCGGTGTTCTGTGATGCAATGCATTTTGTAATTACTTTTTTACTGAGTAAACTGATTTTGTTTTACTTCACCAGGGTTAGGTGGGTTTGGTACGGGCGTTGGTGGTGGACTCTCTACAGGCTTTGCTACAACACAACTGCAGCAACAGCAACAACAGCAGCAGCTACAGCAACAACAACAGCAGCAAGGTACAGTGTAGTCACAGCCTCGCTGTAAAGTGAAGTGTTCCCACCAGTAAATCACAAATGCTCAAAAAATTTTCAATTTTTTGCGGTGATTAAGTTTTTTTTTCTTTGTATCAATAAATCAAATTGTGATATAAATAATACTGATTTACATTTATAGTGTGCGCCATTTCTGTCATAAATGACACTCCTGGCGCTGAATTATCAAATCAGATGGGACTTGCTAAGAATGACTTTTAAGGTAAATCAACCCTAATACAACACCTTGAAAAAGAAGCAAATATGAAATATAAGACCTGCACTTTGTAGAATCGTGATGTGCTGTGTTAACTTTAATTCAGTTGTAGTTTTTTTCTTCTTTGACCACCACTCTCGGTCAGGGTAAAATTCCATCATGGATTTTGCAAGAACCAGATACCTGTTTCCCCCTATAGTAAATCAGGCCATATTGTAAACTTGTTTAGGCGTAGGGGCAGATTTGATGAGCATATCTAGTGCCCTGCTGATGCCGACCATCTACGGAGATGAGAGGGATGCCATCATCGCTAAGTGGAACCAGCTTCAGGCATTCTGGGGCACCGGGAAGGGTTACATCAACCAGAGCAGCTCGGTTCCCTTTACACCGGAGAATCCCTTCTGCAGATTCAAGGTAGGATGACCCGTCTCCTCCAAACTGAAGAGGCTGATTGCAGTCTTTCAGTTTTGAGATATTTAAACTGTTATCGTAACACTCCTACTGTCTGACCATTAGATATCATCCACTGTGGTTTTGAATGCTGGATAAACTATGCCAGCCTGCAATATGATATCATGTGGTGAATGCATCTACAGGGTACACAGTCAACCCTCCTACTGTGAGACCATTCACTACCATTCACAGTGGTTTTGAATGATGGATAAACTATGCCAGCCTGCAATATGATATCATGTGGTGAATGCCTAAAGGGTACACAGTCAACCCTCCTACTGTCAGACCATTCACTACCATTCACAGTGGTTTTGAATGCTGGATAAACTATGCCAGCCTGCAATGTGATATCATGCGGTGAATGCATCTACAGGGTACACAGTCAACCCTCCTACTGTCAGACCATTTACTACCATTCACAGTGATTACATCATGTGGTTAATGCATACACCGTACACAGTCAACCTCTCTCTACTGTCAGACCATATACAATATCTTCCACTGTGTTTTTGTAATGGTTTACAAACTTTGCCAGCCTGCAATGTCATCATGTGTCGAGTGCATCTGCACAGTGCACAGTTCTGTGCACAGATGTTTGCCATACACAACCCGAGCCGTTGATTGATTTCAAATGGTCAGTCAGCTCGCTGGGAAATGTGACCAAGAGTAGGAGGGTTAATGATGGTATGGTAGTTCTTATACAAAGTCAACAATTACTTAATAGGCAGCTACCTCATTGGCAATTTGATCAAATTTTTCAATTAAATGTGTATTTGAGTGGATGGGGTGGGGGCATGCATCCTCAAAATGACTACTGAGCATGAAGAGGAGATCAAACAACATCAGCAATAATGAGATACTTCTGAAGGTTTAGAGTATTGGGGTTGGTTAACGAACAGCCCTAATTTCTTTTATTCATGTTTCTGATGACTGCAGACAGTGGGTTACAGCGTCAAGCCAAACTCCAAGGACGAGGATGGTTTGGTCATCCTCCACTTCAAGAAGAAGGAGGAGGAGATCCGCAGCTTGCAACAGCAGCTGGTCGACTCGCTGTTCAAAATCCTGGGGAGTAAAGCGACGCTATCCGTGTGTGTGGAAAGCGTCAAACAGCTTCCAGACGATAAGTAAGTTGAAAAATAATTTCCATAAAAGTTATTTATGGACAAAGTTTTTTTAAACAGAGGAATTTTGATTTTGTTAAAATCAAAACTTGTTTTGTTTCTTCAGGACAGAGGTGGTGATCTATATCCAGGAGAGAGCACCAACAGGCCTGACCAAAAAGATTCCAGCCTCGACGGCCTTCAGCTTCTTCAGCCAGACCAACACCAAGATGCAACTTGGTAACCTGGGTGTGGTCGACATGGTTCCCAAGTTGGCACTCTCAGAGGCACAGATAGACACATACCTGAGCACCCCTCCTCTAGGTAGGCCAAAATCTTCAGATTACCGATACAGAAAAAAGACGGTAGGAATTCAGCCGTTACGTTTTCTTATAATTGTCATCATCACCACCACGGTGATGATGATAATTATAATAATAATCAGTTTTTGTGTAGCGCTGTATCTCAAAACGCTTCTTATGTTTGAGACAGGTATGCAAAGTTTTTGAATTTGAAGCATTAATGGTAAAGCATCTTGCTTAAAGCCTCAGCTCAACATTGGTAAACTGACTGTAAATGCTTCCATTCTTTGCACAAATCAAGATATATATGTAATAAAACCAACCTGTGAAAATGTCAGCTCATTTCGTTGTTTCTTTTGCGACAAAAAAAAAATTAACCCAGCATTTTTGTACGTATTCCTATTGGCAGAGTTTTTGTCTCACTGAGATGAAAACTAATTTTGGATCTTATTTAATTTATTATTTAAAAACGATAACACTTTTGGCAGAACCATTTCATGGAAAGTTTTCTACCATCATCATCTTTATTCCATGTAAGGTATATGTAAATCTGTGAACGTTTTTGTTTTTCCTCTTACCAATGTTGAGCTGGGGCTTTAAGGCTTTAAATGTCAAGACCGGGACTCGAACTCCCATCCTGGTGATCAGAAACACCAGAGCTTGAGCTACATTGCTCATCCATGACACACAATGATATTTTTTTTTTATCTTTTAACTTGGGTTTTCTCTTTGATTGTTTTTCCTCCAGGATATGATCCAAGGCTTTGGAGACAGGCAAAACTTGACAATCCCGACCCAGAAAAGTGAGTGGAAAAGCAAACGAGTCTCCAAAATGCCTTGATGAAAACAGCCCATAATTTCAGGATCAACTTTCCTTTGATACTTCTTTTGATTTATGTGTCAAGTTTTCATTTCGGACATTCAACCAAAGTTGGTGTACTACCTTTAAGTGATATCTAAGGAGCCATTCAGAATAATCAGTGTTAATTTGTATTTTTTTTCTTCGAAACTGTGGGTGGGTGCGTTAAAAGAAATAGCTGAAAATCAAAATTTAGTCTTAAATTAAAACAGTAGCAATAAAACAAATGGAAAACAGACAGGGTAAATTTTAAATTCAAGTTAGGGGGCGAACAAAGAATTACAATTTACCCAGTCAGCTTCCCTTGTGTTTTTTTTGTGTGATATTTGAAATTTTCGCTTCCCAGGTTGTATTGTAGACTTGGGCATGATCCCTGGTTACAGTTTATTTTAAGGTTGAATGGTTTCCTGACTAGCACCCCTCGAACAAAGACAAAAATATTGACAAAATAGGGAGACAGCCAACATCGGGGCTAGATAGCTTAGTTGGTAGAGCGCCAGCACGTTAATCCAGAGGTGGCAGGTTCAAATCCCGTTTAAGTCAATTTTTCTTTGTTCACCTCAAAATTGAATAAAAAAATACTAATAAATGAAAAAAAAAATTGTTTCAAGGAAAAAAAACCCCAAAATGTTCAGCGACCTCTATCAGATCATCTGTTGTGTCTTTGCTGTTTCATTGTTATCTTATGGGTCACAGCGTTTGAATACGCTCAAGACTTGAACAGTTCGTATTGATGACCTGGGCTTCTCTCTTGTTGTGTAGGCTGGTTCCGGTACCAATGGTTGGGTTCCACACACTGAAGAGTAGACTGGAAAACCAAGAGCAGCAGACCAAACAACATCAAGCCAGATTAGATGTAAGTCTCTGAATATTCCTCAGTCTATGACCAAATGCTTTAAATATTCACATATCTAAATTGGTTTACACATTTGAATATTCATCACATCCCCAAACAAATATTTACACTTCTATTAAAATCCTGGACTATATGTAAGTCTTCATATATCTCAGTCTCCGGGATCAAGTGACCTTTGACATTTTTAAAAGACCCTAATACTCCAAGGTAAGATTTGGAAGCTGGGCAAAATGTACATGTGTAAGTCTTGAATGTTTACAACTGATTTCTTTTTTTCTGGTATTCACAAGTTAAGATCTAGATGCAAGATTTTGAAATATCCATTAACCCTCCTACTGTCTGACCATTCAGTTTCATGCAGATGATTTTGAATATTATAGATGCACAATGTGCAGCCTGCAATATACTATCATGTGGTGAATGCATCTGTCCTGTTGTATGCATAGTTGTTCTACCATACACAAACAGTGCAGCTGAATGGTTCTGGATTGTTGGTCAAGTTAATGGCAGATGTTGTGGAAAGTAGGATTGTTCTAAGATATTGAAACATTAGTAGATGAAAAAAAAACCTGTAAAAAACAACAACTGTAAATGTGTTTTCTAATCCCAGATGATCAGCGGAGATCTGGAGACATTACAACACAAGCAGACGACCATCCAAGCCAAGATTGCCGAGTACAAGAGACGGCATCTCGAGCTGTCACACCGCGTCCTCGGAGTGATGGTGAGGCAGGAGACACAACGCAAAGCGGGCGTGGCCATCGGGACGCAGGAAGAGCAGCTCCGGACGAGGCTGGAGGGTATACAGGCTGAGGTCAATGCACCGACGCAGATGAAGGTTCGTTGAGGGGGCTGTTCGTAATTTCAGCATTTCGCAGTACATGTATAAATACTTGGGAAGAGTACTGTCAGTGGAGTTAGGGTATTACGTGGTGGTGAAACAGTCAACCACAAAACATCCGCCGTGCACTGCGATACTTTGCTAGCTAGTGGCCTGGTAGCCTTTTAGACACTCAGGCTCTCCCCTGGTGTTCAGTGTCGGAGTCTGGGTCAGAATCCCGGGCATGACACTTGTGTCCTTGAGCAAGACACTTGACCATAAATTAATTCTCTTATATTCCAGGTGTATAAATGGGAACCTGTGAGGGCTTAAGACAGTAGTATGTTGGAGTAACCTCCTTAGCGCTAATATAAGCAGCTTGCGGTTGTACGCTCCCCAGGGAATTGAGAAAGTTTGAGGAATGGTTGAGTATGCCTGATGAAGAGGGATGATAATGTTGCAAAGCACCTTTGATCTAGTTACTAGGCCAGGGATGTCAGTTTTTCAGGCAATGGCCTGAGACTGAGTTCAGGTTTTTTTCATGTTTCATGAGGGTGTCTATGGGTGATTTTCAGGCACTGGACAAAAACCTGAATTTCATCCTTGTCAACTAGGATATGTGCTCAATTTAAGAGATAAGTATCATTATTAGCCCCCTTTTTTTAGCGATAGTTCAACTCCTAGAAACCAGGGGCAGTGGGGTTGAATCTCACCACAAGAATTCTTTGGATGTTTCCCCCGCAGGACCAGAAATCAAAAGCTCCAGCCAAAATACCTTGAGATCTGAAGAAGAAAAAAAAGGTTTGATAAATTTGTTGTTTTTTCATTTCCCAGGGACGTCTGAATGAAATGATGTCACAGATCAGGCTCCACAGTCACCTCCCTGGGGGACGTGGATCTGAACAGTACACGATAGCCAGTGAAATACAGCAAGAAATTAGACAGGTCAGTACAATAGAGGGTATGCACAGCCGTTTTCCTTCAGTAAACTCGTTTTGACCTCATTGAGGGCGCTGTTGTACATAGCTCTAGGTCTATAACTTATTGGTTCAAAGGGTACTACTTCAGTTCTCTCCGACTACAGGCCAGAAACTTTTCAGCGGATCAGCTGATTTCCTCTTTTTTCTTCATTTTTGGTGTCATAGAAAACTGAAAAAACACTGTACAAACTTATGGGTGTTTGGCTATTTCCTGTTTTTTTTTGCAATTTCAAAGTTGCATGTCTGGCACTAATGGGTAAAAGTGTTTCCCACATTCTGTGGCCTCTATTTCACTTAAAGAGCGTCGCAACAGTCGGGCAAAATCTGGGCGTGAAGAAACGTCCCCAATAGGCATACGCCCACAATCCCGTGGACTACCAGAATAGACCTTTATCATGGTGCGGCCATCTTGATTTTCTCCCATTCAAAACCAACGTAACCAAACCGAAGCTGGAAACGCAAATAGTCTGGTTCCTTTTTGTACAATGAATATTAGCATATATTACTGTTATTGGATACAAGGAACATGACCAAGATGGTTGTAGCACGATAAAGGTCTATGTCCTGCTGGATCGGGACATTGTTCCGAACTATTGTTCCGGGACAATTCCCTACACTGGAGAATATGCGCGTTGGTATTTTGACTGTTCCAACGGATCTGTCCATGTACGCCTGCTGGAATACTTAACCAATCCAATGAGAAAGTTCTTACCATTCAGACTTCTCTCAGGTGCTCCGTTAAACAATTTTAAACCATTAACATGATAAAGATTACTTCTTAGTTGTAAAGTAATAAAAAAACATATTTAAAAAAACAGTGTGTGGTTGGGTTTTATTTAATGAGTAACTTAGTAAAATGTCCAATCTTGAAACAAGGGTTTTAGGGTGACATGCTAACACTGAAATATCATTTACTTGATCCTGATTGCTGAAAATATGTTCAGCTATAAATAACATTTAAAAACAATTTAAAAGTTAATTTTGCTCCATCATTTCTGCTTGATTTTGTTTGGTCCAAAACCTTGCTAT
Organism: Marthasterias glacialis; assembly: GCA_911728455.2. Classification (NCBI taxonomy): domain Eukaryota; kingdom Metazoa; phylum Echinodermata; class Asteroidea; order Forcipulatida; family Asteriidae; genus Marthasterias; species Marthasterias glacialis. The sequence goes on along the minus strand of OU452228.1, from coordinate 15,500,831 downwards.
GATTTTTTTGTTTTTGTTTTTTTAACCAAATGTTAAGAAATAATCCTGTTTCCATTGCCCATGTTTTATTACAGCTTTGCTTAAACCGAAACCTATTTAAAACAACAATTCACTGATGTTGTTTTTTCTTCTTCTTTTTGATGGCAGCACCTCAAACACCAGCAAGACGGCTTGAGTCACCTCATCTCTACCATCAAGAGTGATCTTGAAGATCTCAAACTCATCGAACAGGGTTTACAAGAAACGGCCTTACAACAACGCTGAGAAGGAATCTTTTGTTTAACACCACAGAAATTGAACCTGGAGAACTTTGATTATGTCAGTATCTGTTCAAGACCTGATGGAGAAAATTCAAGCGTACAGCCATTGTTGAGAAAGATTGAGTGGGTTGGCTGGAGTCGATCGATCTAGAGCAAGTTTGATCAAGGACCGTAGTTAACCCTAGTTCGACTAACTCTGATCGAGCTCACGCTAGTCAACGATGGTTGGACTAGTCTAGTCGACTATTTGCGACCAGCCTATCGAGATTGGTCGCATGGTTGGTTACCAATAGCCGTTTCATAAGCACAGGGCAGAGGGAACCAGTTATCAGAAAAGTGATAGCGTTGATTTCGCCACTTTCTCATGGTCGCATGGACGTGACATGACTAGAGTCGCTCGCAACTTCAGTCCGCATACAATACGTACGTCACTAACCAACCACCAGTTAACCATTGGTCCTTGATCAAACTTGCTCTAGATATCACTCGACTGATGCGCGGTTTGACTAGTCCAACTGTATCAACCCAGATCCAGAGCACTGTTTCTCTGGTCAAATACACAACTTACATCACAATTAAGGTTTAACGATAACAATAGGTTTTGCTCAAAATGGAAATATTTTAACTTTGCAATTTATTAATTATTGCACTAAAATAGAGAATATAAAAGCAAATGGAAATGACGTGCCAACGTTTGCTTTGTTATTGTTGAGGCTAATCCTACTATCTACTAAAAAAAATATATTGACTACCTACATTGGCGAGATTGACGAGATTTCAGCACGCGGGCTTGCTCTTGGCTGTTTGGCAAACTGCAGCTTACCCATTGGTCTATCCGGTACAGTTTGCCATACGCCTGTGTCCCATGGTAGTGATATTTTTGTATTTTTTTGTGTCCATTGCTAACACAGCAGACACAAATGAAGGTCAAGCACAGCGATCTCCTAGTTGTATTTTTATGGTTAGCCAGATGCCACCGGAATTCTTCCGTTTTTTTTTCGTCCAGCCTAATGGGACTATTTTCTCAGAATTTCCAGAATAATTTTTCTTTGGGGGGAAGGGATAGTGGAAAATTGCCCTTGAGACGCCTTGGGAGTGATCTTTTAAGATCTGGAATTTTTTTGAGCAAAACTTAAACAAGAAATGGTCTCATAACAATACTGAGAATGCTGTCAAAAACATTCCACTTCAGGGGACTAATACACTGTAAACGTCGGCTTTTTGGGGTTCACCAGACTTAAGGAAGATGGAGGTTGACGATTTGGGGTGAAGTAGACGGAAGATCCTAAAGATATGCATTCTTGAGAGCGATCTTGGAGATTCGACTCTCACCGAGCAAGGCTTAGTATAAACACTCTTTCACAATGTTTTTAAAAATGTATTCAAAGAACTTAACAGTAAGAAATACTGTGGTGTCTTCATTGAAGTGTGATTACTCGGGGCTGAGACACTTCACAGAGGCAGTGGGGGTAAATTGCTTCCGTGCCCCTGTATAGTCATTGCCTTTGTGCCCCTTGAAATGTTCCAGTGAAAAGACAAATCTGTCGTGTCCTTACAAGAATGACGGTAATAATGATAGTTAACAAAAGAGGAGTTAGCTTCAGTTTGTCAACTAAGATGGATGTTGGAACGTTGAAGTCCAAGGGACAAGATGCCCAATATTCCGGAAACACTCACTTGGCATCTTGATGGAATGGTCATTTTAGGACAGAATGGTCAGTTCAGTATACCATGCCCGATATGTGGCAGAGGGAGGCCCCCCAAATGTTCCCATTCTCTAACACACTCTTCCCCTCTTGTACAGAAGCACCTCCCCTAAAATCCTCAAAAGAATTCCAGAGATTTCCAGAACACAATGAAGACACAATAGGAGGGGGTACACCCTGCCACATATCGAGCACCAAATGCAGTTAAGGACAGACAAAAGTGTTTGAATTTCTCTTTAGGCAAGGTAAAAGGAGCTGTCTTGTGTAGAAGTCTTCTGTGAGATTCTTATGAACCATTGGATCTTGCCCGAAGTAAGTTATGTCAAGTCGAGACAATGGAATCACAAAAACGTATCACAGTTCATGTTGTTGAAAAAAATATAAGAAATTAATAAACAGAATCACAGTTTGTAAGATCTTTTAAACTTTGTGTCATGATTTTGTATCATAACTTTGTGACGTTTCCCTGATTTTTTTTTCGTCCCCAAAATGATGTTCACATAAATAATATAAGCGAAAAACGCATGTTGAGTCAAATGTTTCATTTGATTATTGTTATACATGGTTTATTATAAAAAAATAAATAGAATGTACAATACACAATCATTCACGAATATCAGCCAATTGATAATCAGTGCATAAAATAAACCTCGTCTTTAGTTTAAACAATTATTTCACTTTGTTCTGGATGTTGTACAGCTGAGCAGGAGTTCCAACACATACAAATTTGAAGCCCTGGTGTTCACACAAGACCGTGGGGTTTACACACTAATCCCGAGCACCTCGTCCATGGTTGGTTTGCACACGCACACTGTGAATCCTCCATGCTGGTTGTTACATATATGCACGGCTGACACGCTATTGTCACGTCTCGCATGTTTGCGGTGCCCATAGCCTGCGGTGGTGTAAACCAGTATGAACAAAGCTGCTTGGATTAATGCATAGAACCTTGCCAAGACTGAAGACAACAGACCTCTTGCATATGAGGTCCAAGAAAGACTGAGAGTTGGCGTCAGCATGTTTCCATTATTTGACCTCAGTGATGGCAGCCGATGCAAGGGGGTCTTTCAGGGCTAAAGGTCTCCACAAGGGAGTTCTAAAGAAAACCACGCATATCCCACAAATAATTTCATGTAAAAAATCTAAGGGAAGATGTCAAGTACAGGAAAGAACAACAGAAATTTCCACAGGGATGTACTGTATATTAATATTTACGGATATGTGGGTCATCGTGTGTGTTCACCAGGGCTTTGCATTGTCGCATCACTAAAAAATTCAAGCAATATTCACCGAAAGGTAAGACATGGAAAACAGCACAAGGAGCAAAAAACCAATCGGCCGTTAAGTAAGGGATATTGTGCCCGATATGTGGCAGAGGGAGGCCCCAAAATGTTCCCATTCTCTGACGCACTCTTTCCCTCTTGTACAGAAGCACCACCCCCTCAAAAGTCCTCAAAAGAATTCCAGAGATTTCAAGAACACAATGAAGACACAAGAGGAGGGGGTACACCCTGCCACATACCAAGCACCAAATGAAGTATGGCTTTGAAATATGGACCAAGACGACCACTCTGGGCCCAATTTTTTATTTTGATTGAGCTGCTTCAGCACAAAAAGTAGCTATGTACAACAAAATGTTGCTTAGCAGAATAAGGTTACCGGCCAAAATGCCATTCCACATGTATCATCTTTGCCTGGCTTCCTGCTTAATTTTGCTTAGCAGAACATGTTTAAGCAATATTTTCTGCTTAAGCAGCTCTATGAAATTGGGCCCTTCAGGCTGTTAACATTTTAGATGTGGAGATGGGGAAATTCATAAAGCGCCCCCACCAGCCCCCAAGATTTGGTGCTGTGTAATTTTTTGTTCTGTGAGCAGGTTGCTTTTCCTTATCCTACCAGCCTTGGATCCAAGTTCACAAGCCTGGAGGAACACTGATTTTGAAGAATCTGAAACTTCAAAGTGATCAAATTCAACTATATAAAAGATTGTATACAAACAAAATGGAATACAATTGATACATAAACTAAGTGAAAATAGTTAGGTATGAAAAAATAGTTTTTGTCACTGATTAATTTCAGAAAATGTCTCAAACTCTAACCTTTAGGGATATATTCAAGCCTCATTTAATCTATCGCTACCCAACACCACAAGGTATCTTAGCATCAGAACCTGATGCTCAAAAAGGTTTGCTGGCTGTCATTCTAAAACAAGGTTGATCTATGATTGTATATTAAATACTTGGCTCGCAGTAACACCAAGTGATTATATCTACTTTGCTGTGTAGACTGTAGTACTGTACTTATAAGAACTTGTAATGTTATTTTTCTACTGCTGCAGAGTAGATTAGGAATTGAGAGCCTACCTAGTTCAGATGAAAACTTGTCCTATTTATTTACTGCCGCAAAGTAGATTGGGAACCAAAAGACTACCAAGTTCAGATAAATACTTGTCCTGCTATTTATCTACTGCCGCGGAGTAGATTGGGAATCTTTAGACGACCTAGTTCAGATAAAAACTTGTCCTGCTGTTTTTCTACTGCCGCAGAGTAGATAGGGAATCAAGAGACTACCAAGTTCAGATAAAAACTTGTCCTGCTGTTTTTCTACTGCTGCAGAGTAGATTGGGAATCAAGAGACTACCAAGTTCACACAAAAACTTGTCCTGCTATTTATCTACTGTCACAGAGTAGACTGGGAATTGAAAACTACCTAGTTCAGATAAAAACTTGTCCTATTTATTTACTGCAATGGAGTAGATTGGGAATCTTTAGACGACCTAGTTCAGATAAAAACTTGTCCTGCTATTTATCTACTGCTGTGGAGTAGATTGGGAATCAAGAGACTACCTAGTTCAGAGAAAAACTTGTCCTGTTATTTATCTTCTGCCGCGAGTTGATTTGGGAATTGAGAGACTACCAAGATCAGATAAGAACTTGTCCTGCTATTTTTCTACTGCCGCGGAGTAGATTGGTAAAATTAGGAGACTACCTAGTTCAGATAAGAACTTGTCCTGCTATTTCTCTACATCCTCGGAGTAGATAAGAAAAATAGGAAAAAACGGAGACTTCTCACCACTATTTTCACTGCCAGTGATCTGTGCGTGGCCGCAGCATTGATCCTTTTAAAATACATGTAGAATTATTTGCTTGTATTGATCTTCCAAACAAAACTATTGATCTAATTAATCTGATGTCATCATCCCAATACCCGCCTTGGTTGCACCATTTTGGAAGTCAATGCCCCAGTGCGTTATACAGTGAAGTGCGCATTTTATGCAACACGTTCACGAGTTTACTCCCACAAGGGTGAGCGTGGTAGCAATAGGCCACTGTGACATTGGTGCATGTTCGTTGAAATATATAAACTACTTTTCACTCAAGGAATGAGTACATATGTTTCTGAAAACCAAACAGTTAAATTGATGCACTTTCCCTAAACCAGTGCTGCACCATGACCATGGAATACAATTCAAATCACAATTGTGTACCAAAGAGATTACACCCTTCGATTTAAAATAACGTTAAAACTTAAATATCAACAAAATGAAACTAATACAGGCTACAAACCGAGGTACAATCACAATCCCTTCCCAAACAAACAAAATATTGCATAATATTAAATAAATTTGCATAAATTATAATAAATCACATTTTTAAGTCAGTACATATACCCATGCCTCTTTTCATGATGACTAAAGATATTAACATTTTCTTACATTATGTTGAATTGTAATAAAAAAGGGGTTGTCCTAATTTCCAAACATTTCAAAGGTAGAGGAAATTTAGAACACCCCACCTATTGGCCCAATTCACTTGACCTCAACATTACAATAATCTTGGTTGCGTCGTCCCCATAAGTTATACAGTGTAGTGCAAATTTCAGGTAATGCAGTATTTACACATTTTAAGAGTTGACTCTAACAATGGTGGGTAGGCACACACACCGTTATGGGGACATTTATACAATGGAACAAAGGTCCCCACAACGTTTTTCTTTGTCAAACCCTGTCCCCACAAGGTAATTCAATAGAAAAGGGAATAATAGAACAACAATAGGGAGTCCCCACAACTCGGTGTTAAAAAGAATGTGTGAACTTGGCAGCAGCAGCTGGGTGTGACATTGGCGAAAGCTCAATATTGAATTTGTATTTTTCAACAGTGATTTCTACACTGCATTAACAGAACCAACAATTTCAAAAAAAGACACAGAGATCTTTGTTAACATCATTCATTATCCACTGCCCCGGGACCCCTAAAAACCAAGTGGCTGCTTAAGCAGAAGAGAAAATGCTTAACAAAGTTCTGCTACAAGATTTTTAAGAAGGAAAACCAGTCACAAACAGTACACATGACAAGGTGTTTTGGCTGGTAACCTATTTCTGGTAAGCAGAATTGTTTTGATTGTTTCTATGAAACCGGGCCCAAAGAGTGGTCCACCGATAACCACAATTTTGTGCTTACTTTAGAAGAAAAATGTGCCCAAGGAAAAGTGTACTTCAGAAATGATTGTGACGATTTGAAAGTGCGTTTGCGCATTCACACAATAGGTTTGCATTATTGCGTCACTCATCTGCTTACAAGAAATGCCAGTGCGTAAGCGTGGGTGCTTATGGTAAGCAGTGAATATTAAAAATGAAACGACTGTTCCGTAAGCAAAAATTGTCTGCTTACATGTTTTCGGAAATTGGCTCCTGGCCTCTAATTCTGAAAATGTGCTAATAACGTACAAATCGCCAACAAGATGGGAAATCCAAATAAACTATAGAGAAATTTGATCTGTTGCTACTTGTTACTTTTTCAGCAATGATGCAAAGAAATTGCATTAGGAAAACTGTGGAAATGACATTTGTACAATTTAACAGCTCTGCATTAAAAGTGCAAGCAAAGAACCGCCGCAACTTATTTCTAAAACTTTCGACGTGTGCATTGCAAACTTTGGAAGACTGTGTGTAGCATCTATCTATCAAATTTGATTTGACCTCTGACATCTATGGTGCTATGGTTTTAAACCCTCCTACTGTCTGACCATTCTGATATCATGTCTGCATTACGACATCATGTGGTGAATGTATCTATACAGTTCACAGTCAACCCTCCTCCTGTCTGACCATTCAATATCATCCAAAGTGGTTTTGAATGATACATAAAACAATCGAGCCTGCAATATGATATCATGCGGTAAATGCATCTACACAGTACATACATTTACACAGTTAGTTCTGTGCACAGTAGTGCCACCATTCACAACCCATGCAGTTGATCGGTTTCAAATGGTCTGTCACTTCGCTGGAAAATGCTAGCAACAGGAGGGTCAATATGAATTTCAGCCTTTAAACTTAATTTTTCACAACTTAACTCTGTCAATATTTTTTGCAGAGCAATTTGCAATGTTATTTTGTACTTCATAAGCAATGGGAGACTTTTGAGGACACTAGGTGGCAGCAGACTTACCAGGGCCCAATTTCATGGCTCTGCTTAACGTGGAATTCTGCGCTTACGCTCTGCTGCGGCCCAAGGAAATATGCATGTTACAGGGTACCGTTCTTTGGTAAGCAGCACCATGAAACTGGGCCATGGTCAATCCATTGTTTTTGGAAATGTGCGCATGCTCATACCTACGTGAACAATGACAATTTACCTGGTAAGTCTGCTGCCACCTAGTGTTCCAAAGTCTCCCATGCTATGTGACAGAATGAAAAACTTTATTTTACTAAGTAGAACACCATTCATAAATACCATATTTTTGGACGTACCGCCTGTACTGGCCGACACTAACAATGGAAGGAAACACATCATTTGGAATGTGACAATATTTTTTGGAAATTAAACGTCTGAACCAACTCACACAAAAAAAGTGTAAAAATATAGCTTGAAGGCCTTGCTCCATATCCGATTTTAAATGACAAAGCTCACTTCCTCAGATAAAGGAATCTAAGCCGCAGACAAAGCTCTTATTTGACTTTGGCTTCTGGCTTATAATAGGCTCCACTTTATAAGCCACTTCACTCTTTGTGGGCCTTTGGCGAGAGACTTTAAAATGTATACCACGCCCAATATGTTGCAGAGTGCCCCCCCAATGTTCCTGTAACCCCACCCCGAAAATCCATTAAAGAATTCCTGTGATTCCCAGAACACAAAACAGACAAAATTGAGAGGGGGGGGGGGGTAGGAAACAATTACTACATGAGGAAACACGAATTGGAAGATGCATTACTGGACCACCAACGATACTGTATTTCAGTGAGGAACTTTGGAAGTGTTAATAGTAACAGAGGAATTTGTTTTGGAAAGCAAAGAGACCCAGTGGTTGGCTATCAGGGCGATGAAGATATATCACTAGCTAAAACGTGTTTGGGAAGAGCTTTCAAGGAATACAAATAGGTAACAACGGACTTGGTCCAAACCATTTTTTTAACAACAGTAACAATTGCTGGTTAGCATGCACATTTTACTTGTTTAAGAGTACGAAAAGCGTTTGCTGAATGTCATTACTGAGGGCAAAAAAAATATAAATATTCTACAGACCACCTTTTATTAAAATGGCACTATGAAGGTTTGCTTTCATAGCATGTAGCATATCGCTGGTTTTTATGCATTATTGTTACTAGTCTTAATTGGCAATGTTAGTTATGTTATTACATAGTTGCCGAAAGTGCAACACGAATTACTGGAGTACAGATACCTGTATCAAACAAACATCTGCATCAAAACTTTTGGACCAGATTCATAAACTTGCCCAGTCCCTCCAAGCTAGTCAATGTTACCGGCGACTAATACAAAACTAAGGTCACCAATCAAGAATATCTTGTCACTAATAAAAAAGAGCTTGCACTTAATATAAAAATTAATCCAAGGTTTTCCAAAGAGACGGACTTCACACTATAAAGGGCAATCAGCATATTACTGGTTAGCGTGCACTAAACTTATTTAATTAAGATTTTTGTGAGAAGAGTTTTGACATCAGATGCTTTTTTTTAGTGCATAGCCGTGAATGTGTCTTTACTTTAACTTTTTCACTACTGCACGCCCCTCACAGCGGCTAGAAACAAGTTCAATCAAGAACCATAGTTAACCATAGTTCGACAAACTCTGATCGAATTCACGCTAGTCAACGATGGCTGGACTAGTCTAGTCGACTATTCATGACCAGCCTATCGAGGTTGGTCACATCGCTGGTTCCCAATAGCCTTTGCATAAGCACAGTGCAGAGGGGACCAGTTATCAGAAAAGTGATAACGTTGATTTCGTTCATGGTCATGTTGACGTGACATGACTAGAGTCATTCCCACTTCAACTTCCGTGCGCATGCACTACGTACGTCACCAACTAACCACTAGTTTACCGTTGGTCCATGATCAAACTTGCTCTAGGTAAATTACCGCATGCGCCGGAAAGCCACTGCCAGCAGCTCCACCTCACTACAATTTAGAAAAAAATCCATCACATCAACATATTTAATTCAGTAGTGACAGAGTTAAGTGGCACCGAGAACAAGTTGATTTAAAAAGCATTCAGCATAGAACCAGTCACAAGAAATGTACATTGTACATTTTATGACTTTTTAAACCTGGTATGACATGTGTCTCTTTTAAGTACGACATTTACTCCTAGGTGAACTTGTCAGCTTCATAAATTGGAACCAGATCGGACGACCGTAGAATACTCCAAACTTGGCAGTAAGGCGAAGAAGATTTCACTTTACCCACATAGTCAGTCACAAACTCACACAATAGTCAATGGCTGACCTCTGTGTGCTGAGAACAGACAAGTACAAAGTTTAGGGAATCGTGGGTGATGACGTCTGCTCCGAATTGGGGCCGAGTGTGGTGACGCAAAAACTAACTTTTTGGTAAAGCGCGCAGTCGAGGGACTCAGAGTGTAAATAAAGACCAAAAGAGGCGCTCTGAAGCGCAGAGCAATCGTGCAATATGTGATGTAGATTCCTCCAAATAGATCTTATGCGTCTGGCGTCATGAGTCCCATAGAGGTATGTACAACAGCGCCTTCAATGAGGTCAAAACGGCCGTAAGTTTACTGTTGGAAAATTGGCTGTGCATACCCTCTATTGGGCAATAAGAGAGGATATTGACCCGTCACAGAACACTATGTACAAAGTGTGACCGATACAGGACCACTATGTGCACACAGCAGAATAAGTATTGAGAATTCAAGCTTCGTCATTGATGTAGAAGACTACTCTGAGCTGGGGTGGATTTCACAAAACTAGTCCTGACTTAGGACTAGTCCCAACTTATGACAAGTCATATAAGTTAGGACTAGTTACTCGTTCTAACTCAAGATAAGACTCGTCCTAGCACTTTGTGAAACTCACTGCTGGTCCTCCTGAGGTTGTTGGACAGGACCATTCTGTAGAAGTGACCAGTCAATGACCACCAGGATATATACGCAGCATGACTAGTGTGAACAGAGAGGAAGACCGACTGTAGAGACGTCAAGCACCATCAACACGGAATACACTGTTGTGATTTGCTGTTGCAGGAACTAATATTGATGGCTCCTACGGGCTTGGCTAGTAGAAGGGGATGATGCAAGCACAGGTCATAGTCCTGCCCCAAAGGACAGTTTAAAGGCAAGTTCTATAACGTTTTGAGTTGCACTGTCGTGATAGCAGACGTAACACTCTCTGGGATGCGGATCCTCAAAAAGTCTCCTGGTAAAGGGACAAAAGAAAAATAACAAAACCATTTTCAAATCCTTATTTTAAAAAAATCATGAACACAAATGAACTCAAATTATTTCCAGTATATTAAGCCTGCCTGTCCATTCACATGTTGAAACACGTTTGGGTGGTTTCAGGAACTTGAACAAAAATTACAACCATTTGAAAAACTGCCATGGTGACGGATGCAAAGTGGTCCCCTTTATTGTGTTTCCTGTCAGAATTGTAATGAAGAGGAAATCAGCTGAAAATATGCAAGCTTGACTGTTTCTTATTTTGATCAAATGCCCACTACTAACTCACCCAACAACCCAGTAGTTGATGCTGGGAGGGGCTTTCTTCTGCTCTGGCCAGTTCTCTGGTTGACATTTGAACATCACTCCATACTCCCTGACAAAGCCCAGTGAGTGATCGGACTGCACGGTTCGACTTGGCTCTTCGGACCTCATCTAGACGGTGCAAAGACGAGAGGGAACAATCAAGAGTTTAGAATTAGAGAGTCAGCCCTTCTCAAATTCTAAAATAAATTTTGATCCTCAGGGCGTGGGGTAGATACAATAAGGAGAATCAGGAATGCATTCATTCATAATAATGACAATAATAATAAATTAATAACAATGTAAAAATTAGGCCTATAATGGAAACGACAGACATTACTATCTCCAGAAAAATTAAAACTAAGCCTACACAAAAAATAACAACAATGAAAATTTATATATAGAGCCAGAATGAGTCAGAATCCACCTGGTATGACCTTATTCCTAAAACAAACTCAGCTCCCTGGGCAGTATACAGCCTGTGCTGCCAAGTATGACGCACACCAAGCTAAATCAATCACATAAACCATCTCTGCCCTCAGTGTCTTGCTCAAGGTCAAAAATATTGCGACCAGGATTCGAACCCACACACTAATGCAGGCCTTGAACTTGGCTCTTGAAGGGGCACAGTCATTTTCCTCTGGTAAGGGGCACTTCAATGAGGAAAAATGTAAAGTTGTATTGGAACTTTGCAAAGGGCACTATGGCAAGTGCTGTGACCACAACTTGAGTTCAGCACACTGGACCATCTGGCCACCCTAAATCACACCACAGCTAGAAAATCTGGCAATGTATAAAAGTAATAACTAGACAAGAGAGTGACTGCAAATTTAAAGGATCAAATGTCTGCTGTGGGGGAAGAAGATGCAGCAACTGCACTGAGCTGTAATAAAAATTGATTATTATAGACAGCTTGCATTGATGGAAAGATCTAAAAGCTCTTTACAATGGTTTACAACCAAAAGTACAATACATTGTCCAAATTAGAATTCAAACATAATCAAAGACCAAGTTCAGAATTGATTTTGAAGTGCGATATTAAAAACACATTCTTGCATGGCTTTATGCTAGAAATCTGTTAAGAATTGAAAACCAGAAGTTTCAATACCAAAAGTACAATACTTCCTTCAAACTGGAATGAAAACATTATCAACGGGCAAGTTCAGAATTGATTTTAAAGTGTGATAATAAAAACAGAATTTTTGCATGGCTTTATAATAGAATCTATTAAGAATTGAAAACCAAAAGTACAATACTTCCTTCAAACTGGAATGAAAACATTATCAACGGGCAAGTTCAGAATTGATTTTAAAGTGTGATAATAAAAACAGAATTTTTGCATGGCTTTATGGTAGAAATCTGTTATGAATTACATCAGCCCCCCAAAAACGATACATGTAATTTGCAACAACATTTTTTATTATGGTTTAAAAAAAAAAATGCTCATTGCAACCTGCCGACTGAATTACAAAAACAGTTTACATTCAAAATATAAAGAAAACATACAGATACAAAATAAAGTCAACAGCAAGAACCAAAGAACCAATGAAAATGAATCCCAAAAAGATATTTAAAAATAAAAAGTCGCATCACCCTTAAAGGCAAAGTATACCTTTGGTTTTTGGAACCGTACATTTGCCTTAATGCTATATAGTTGTAGATATATACCATAAAACTATTAGCACCTGTGTGAATTTCATTTCAAAAGGTGGCAGCGTTTTTGAGATATCGCCAAAAATCTGGAGCGGTTGCGTTCACGCAGAAGAAGTATCCGTCATTGGAATACACATTCTGAGAAGCGTTACGGCCATAACGCTTCTCAGATTCAAGTTTTTGGGGGATAAAAAGTGATATATTTTTCCGTAACTGCAGTACTTCGAAGTGAAACGTTTCTTAAAATGCATTATACTATCCAAAGCTGCCGTACTCCTTACCAAGTAAGTTTTTATTGCCAAAAATTTTCAGAGTCATTACCAAACGTATGCAATGCCTTTAAGGTGATCCCTGTGCCACTGCTTCCCAGGTTTAATCTATAGAGGCTAGCTCTATGGTTGTATGGTATAATGGGGTGTGATCCCGGGCTACACGGCAGTAACCGGTTGAATGGCTTCTCACTGGCACCCCCCAAACAAAGATATTGACAAAATAGGGAGACTGCCAACATTAGGGCTAGCACAGTTGGTAGAGCATCCGTACGTTAAGCCGGTGGTCGCAGGTTCAAACCCCGCTCCAGTCAATTTTTCTTTGTTCACCCCCAAAATTGATATAAACGAAGCACTGTGCTCCATTAACAGATCTGTTAGTTACCTTTAAATGAGTACTGCGACACATGACATGTCTGATGGTGATGCAACACCGGTTGAAGTTCTGAATGAGCCGAGAATGCGTGTTCCCGCTGATGAGCGTCAGGTCACCGTGTGTAGGGCATGCGATCACTCCGCTGGCTGCATCAAGGTGTATGTAGTGGAACAAGGTGTTGTCACAGCCTGCTGTGAGTCTAGTAGAGTTGAAAAAAGATGAGATGATTAATGTAATGCTCCACGTGACTGTGCAAGGCCCGAGTGTATTTGAACCCAAAATCAAACACTTTTAATCCCTGGCTGTGTTCCATGGTCATATATGGGTCAATAAGTCCCCTACAGACCTTTCTTATTGTTGATAAACAAACCGGCCGCTGGTTGGCATGGAAGGCCAAATGTAGCAAAACATTCAAGTCTCGTTGACAGACGGCGTGACCAACTTCAACATTTTTGCAAACCTTCTGTTCAACAAAAATACATCCCATTATTGGTCGGCTTGTTACCCAAAAATTCGAAACAATTTTTGAATGTTTGTTTTACAATTTTTACAAACTGCGATTATCTGTTTTTGCTTTACATCGATGGCTCCCCGTAGTTCCTCCATCTTGGTTGGCAAAAACTTGGGCTGTGACGTTGCAAAAAGAAAGGTCTATTGACCCAATTCACCTGACGCCGTCATTACAATCATCTTTGTTGCGCCACTTTAGTAGTCAATGTCCCTCTGTGTTATTAAGTGTAGAGTGAATTTTAGGTGGCGCAGCGTTTACATGCTTACCCGTTGACTACCAAAATGTTGAACATGGAACAGTAGCCGCCTGTGACGTGTGTAAAAGCGGTCAACACACGTCTGCGGCTGGACCATGCTGTAGCCATGTCCTTCGCAGTTCAGCTTCTTAGCTGTGAGTAAGGACGATTAGCCTCCCAAATTATAAGTATCATCGAAAAGTGAGCGATGTTGTGTCTATCACACTTTATAGCAATGTTAGTGGGAAACTGAGGTTCTCAAAAATGTTCAAATTTGCACACGTTTTGTACGGTCCTCTGTAAGCTCTAATACTATTGCTAATATGCGGCTAGTGACATATAAAGGAATCCAACAACTTACTTGGTAGCAGTGAAGTAGTCATTACATTCAACTTCCTCAATACCCCTGTGCATCATGCCCATGTTGTATGGGTCCGGAATCAGACGCTTCTTCCTTGCAACCTGAAAATCGAAGAAGAATATGGTAACATTGATTATTCATTTTGTTTCTTTTTTTTTTTTCATTTATGGATTCTGGTTGTGAAGCCAAGGATTCTCAGAAAAGCAAACTTAATGTCTATACTAGCCCAAGAACCCCATGGAGAGAAGACAAGGCAGGCAGTTTCAGTTTTAGATGTGGCAGGACAACCCTAGAGATTTCTTCCAGGGAAAACCCACACAATCAGGTAGGGACTGAAAACCCAATCCACAAAGTGCCCCGGCTGGATTCGAACTAGGGTCCAAGAAGTGGATGGCAGGGAAGATACCACTACGCCAAGCAAACCACATGTAACACATTTTAATGCATTTTTTTTCAGATTGTTCCCCATGGGCGAGAGGCAAGACTACCCACCTTGTAAAGCTCCATGCTTCCAGTAGATCCCGCAGACACATCCGATCCCTTCCTCTCCCCGTTCTTCCGTCGCGAGACCGGGGAACTCTGAGTACTGTTTGCTCGCGAGTTGTACGGGCTGGACGGTTCGCTCTCATTGTCCGAGTCTAGCCTTGAGACGTTGTGCCGTCTTGGCCGGGGACTCGGGGTGGACAGCTGGTTGGAACCAGGAGAGCTGGACCGTCTGGAAGAGCCGTCTGCCTTCAGATGTTTCCTCCCTGGAAATATTCAAATATTGAACATTCTTTATTTTCGTTTATAATAGTTTACGGGAGACAACCAGGTCATAAATCTCTTCTTAGAAGAATTTGAGATTATGAGAAGAACCTGGGGTAAGATAAGTCTCAAAACAAAAGGTGTTGAAAGAGCAGGGCTTAAATTTAAACAAAATCTTTGCTAGACCCCAGGTCTTGTGGCTTTGAACTTTCACTAGACCTTTCTACAAAACCTAAAATATTTCTTTTTTTGTGTTTAATTGTTGAGAATTTAGGAGGAGGTTTGGAATTGAAAAACTTAATTTATGCATATGTAAACAGCCATGCAACTCATCAACCGAAAAGATAGGAAATTATTACAAGCTAATATTTTCAGCCTGTATTACTCAATGCAAAGTCAAAATAATAATGTTTTAACCATGGTTTAACGGGCCTACTTTAGAGGCTGAACAATCAGAATTTTTAATTTAGATGCGGAGCCAGTCTCAACAAAAGCCATGTGTGTGTGACGTAGTGAGACATGTACTGTAGAATGTATGCTGTACAAGGCGCATTGTGTCTGTGTCCAGGCTGTAATGCCCTATGTATATGTACACTACCACAGAGCCGGACTTTATTTATTCTTTGATGCATGTGTTCCATCAAAACTTATGAGCTTTGGATTTTTAATTTTTTTTTTCCAAAAGCGGAATTTTAAGGATCAACTGGATTTCATTTCGAAAAACTTGGAAAAACGTGGATCTGCGGAGAAGTTACATACCCGAGTAAATCTCAAAAGGTATGTAATTGGAAAAAAAACTGCAAGACTGCAGGACTTGTGTGGTTGTTGGGTTACTGGCCCAGTGCTAAAATGACAGGACTCTGGCCAGTGGTCTTGGTGGATAATTTAAGCACCGAGAAGGCATTCATCAATCCTACCTCTTGCTGGTGATTGACTGTGTAGCTTGGAAAGCATTGGAGATGCTTGGATGGGTAGAGGCGGGGTGCCGGACTCGGCAGTACTTTTACGGGTCGGGAAAAACCAGTCTGCACAGGACAAGGCTGGAATGGGTGGAGCTGACAACCTGTAAACAAAGGGGGGATTTTGTTTTTAATGAAATATAATCCAAAGTAAACATTTACTTAAATACATTAAACATTAAAATAAGACTGATAACAAGAATTAAAGCATGAACAAATGTACAAAGATAATAAACTTCATAAGCCTAAATAAAAGAAATACAGCTCAGAATGCAAGAGAGGCAAAAGCTATCTAATTAAGATAATTGCGAGAAAGATTAGACAAAGGGTAATAAACACACACACACACAAAACTATCATATTACAAAGAAAACAAAAATGTATGATATTTCTAAATAATAAAAATGTACTGTATTTTGTTTATTTATTTGAAACCATATTTAACGAGGGTAACCCATCCAGCACAGCTGATCATTAGGGGCCCTCACATTATACAAAAAATATATCTAAATAAAAGTACTAACATTGACAGACTTTGGCAGAAATGCCACAGGAAAAATTCAAAAATACACAACTTGTCTTCATGGACAGTTTACATACAAAAACAGATGAATGAAAATGCACCCCCTATCAGCCTACCACAAAATTACATACAGGAGCATCATAATTGATTAACAATAATCATCATCAAAAAGTGTATGAATTAATAGTCCAGAGTAAGAGTTGTACACAATTCTGGACATATAATAAATGCAACTGTCACATTGGCGTTATCTATCACTTTCCCAAATTATTAGTCGCAGCACTTTCTTATACAGACCAGAAGACACAAGATGTGCCCTACAGTCGATTTGACGAAGCACTAAGATCAATCTTAAGATGAGTAAAAGTATAAAACGATCCTAACTGCCAAGGAAAGTGTGATGTCACAATACAAATCACTATGCATCTTAAAGTTAGGAAGAGTCCTAAGTTAGGAATAGTTTGGTGAAAATCGACTGCAGCAGTCGATTTGACGAAGCGCTAAGATCAATCTTAAGATCAGTAAATGTATGAATCAGTCTTAACTGCTAAGGAAAGTGTGATGTCACAATACAAATCACTATGCATCTTAAAGTCATAATGATTCCTAAGTCAGGCCTCGATCTTAAGAAAAATGGGGGCAGGCCTTTGCTGGCCAAATCAGAGAAATCAAACAATTTCATGCTGGCCAAGTTGGTAGTGACAGTGCAAGTTTTCTGAAGGGCATGCTGGTCAACTCGACAGGGCATAAGGCCAACGGCCTCGGTGGCCTCGGTTAAGATCAAGGCCTGTTAAGTTAGGAAGAGTTTGGTGAAATCGACTGCTGGACTAACCTTTCCTCACATGCCAGTGGGACGTTGAGTGACTCCAGATGTAAGAGAGTGGCCCTAGCCTGGTCAATGTAGAATGGGTCAGGGGATGGATTCCCTTCACATCTGATACAAGACAACGGAAGAGAGACAGGCTAGTTACAACGAATACCAAATCCCCTTTTAAGGGTTTTTTCCCTTTTAACTAAACCAGTTACTAGCTACCTGGACAAGTCAGCTTAGAGTCGCACAAGTCCACCAGGGCCACATTTCATGGCTCTAATTACCCTGAGCAAAAATCAGAGCTTAAGGTAGCAGACAAATCCACATGTGTACTTCACATTAACTAAGCATGCTTCGCTTACACAGCCAGCTCAAAAAATTTGCACTAGCCCTTTAAGCTGCCATGGCGACTGTATATGCAGAAATCTGTGGTGAGCAGTGCCGTGGGACTGGGCTCAGTATTTACACTGGTCATCATCTGGATGTGTCTTTTTTTAAATTCATAATGGTTCATAATGGTTCATTATTACAGCATGATTTGCAGCCAAAGCTGAATTGCTCATGTAATTACAATAAAAAAAAACACAGCAAACAGAATTAAGAAAAATACATCAATATGAACATAAACAAAGCAAATTTTTAAAATGGAACAGCCCTCTACAATGGCACAATACAAGTTTACATATCAAAATAGCCACTGATAAAAATATCGCAATATGAACATAGTCTTATCATTAAAAGTGCAATCACAAGCCTGCAACAAAACTAAAAGAGAATAGGAAGTGTGAGATTTAAGAATGACCTCTATTAACCAGATGAATAAGATAAGGGATAGCACTGTTGTAATATTTGTATAGCACTTGAATGTGAAACAATACAAACAATCTTTAAAATACGTTTATCATCCACATTACAAGTAGTGGACTCATTCTGGAAGGATACTCACTGATATGCACAGCCCGCCGCTTCCATCAACAGACACAACAGACTGTTCCTCTGTTAAAGTAAGTGAGACAATACCTTATAAATTAGCATCAGCTGGGTGTGAATGATAAAAGCCATCATGGTGGAGCTAAGTGAGACAGTTCTTATAAATTAGCATCAGCTGGGGGCTATTTGTTGCTTTCTCTTTTGTCAATGTGACCAAACGGAGACTTTAGCTTTTCAAGTCCAAATCTCAAGTCCTCAAAGTTCAGCAAATATTGAAAGATGAAGACAAGCTTTGGTCTTGTGAAATATATTTCTAGTCCAGTCAAATTTCTGAGCTACAAGACCTGGGCTGGATTTTACAAAACTAGTCCTAACTGATAATAATGACAATAATAATGATACTTACAGAGCGCCTTACATTAAAATTAAATCACAAAGCGCTTTACAGTGACAGACGCACACAACTACAAATAGTGATCGGTAAAAATTTTAAAAAGCTGATGATAAGTCCTGTAAGTCAGGACTAGTTACTCATCCTAACTCGAGATAAGACTAGTCCTAGCGCTTTGTGAAATCCACAGCTGTAGTTTAGTGGATATTTTCATGAAATTCAAGCCCTGCATGTATCCTAATGGATAAGACCAAGAGGTTATCCTAGATTGTCCACTGAACTTATCCTGCCTTTATTGCCAGCTTTTTAGTGTCAATATATGAATGACATGCATGATGGACCAGATTTACATTGGTGTCATTGATTATTAACAAGGAAAATGAAAAGGATGTCAAACTCTTCATAAATAGACATCAACAAATTTACATGTAGACCATCCCCCCCCCCCAAAAAAAAAAAAAAACAATTGCAAAAAAATAATAATAAAATAAAAAAATGATAATAATAATAATCAACACAACAAAACAAATCAACATCATATCACTTTGTTAGCCTTTTTGAGATATGGTGGACACCAAGTAAGTGCACTGTTTGGTTTGGGATTATACAGACAGATTTACCCAAACCAAATAGTGTACTTGTAATTTGTCCCCCATATCTCATAGCTGTGCCCTACCTGGCCAAGAATAAGCAGGAACCATCTGCCTTCAGGCTCCTGGTACCCCGGCGCCGCCGGTTCCGTCTTCTCTGTCCTCCTCGTTGGGTAGACCTCCTTCCAGATGACCAGTTGACCCACCTGCTGCTGGGAACAGAGCACCATCAGGCTGTAGTTGCGACAGTAGACGCTGATATCGTGTAGGTCCTCCTTGGGCAAGTGGCTGGCTGTTACATAACCCTACAGAATAGATGACGTGATTATTGCACAGCACGTAGGTAGTATCTTCGGGAGACATCTTCTGATCAAAATATAACTCTGAACACTGTGACCTTGACAGATCTCCTTCTACTGATTGACAGCACTGTAATTACACTGGCATACATTGCAACAATTTATTACTGCTAGAATCAGTTAACCCTTTTTCATACCTTATAGAAAAGGCAGGATCCAAGTAAGACGTAGGGTCTCCTGTCATCGTAGTGATCGTCAGACTACGGTAGAAGAAGAAGAAAATCAACATAATTATAATAATCATTTGGGAGGCTAATCATCCTTACTGGCAGCTGAGAAGCTGAAATGCGAAGGACGCGGCTACAATGTGTTCAAGCTACAGGCATTCAAGGGGGCCTTTGGCAGCCAGCCACAATCAACCCATATATGACCACGGAGAACAGCCTGAGATCGAAAGTGTTTGGTTTTTTTACGGAGGGAGAAAAACCCTCGTGGCGCAAGAGAGAACCAATGCACATCTCTACTCACATATGGCCCTAGCCAGGAATCAAACCAGGGACACATTGGTGAGAGGCGAGCACTTTACGCACACGCTTCCCATGCCACCCAAATTTAACAACTGCACATGAACTTTGTACTTGTGCTTTATTTCTTGACGCACTGATAAGGAATGGACTTACCATATCAGCAAAGTCAGCAGCTTCCAATTCACTTAGACTACTGTCAATGTTCAACTGAGAAAAAAACAGTCCAAAATGACGTTATTATTTTTCACTAAAAATAGCACTTAAAAAAATATACATAAATGGCACTTACGAAAGAATAGAGCTTTGTTATAGTGCAGCCATAACTGATTGCTATTTTGGCAGTTGAAATCAATGGTACCAATCATTGTGGCGGGAAAAATAGCCTGGCAAGGAAAATGGTCAGGCAACTTTTTATAAAAAGAGAACAACGACTATTATTATCATGCATGTTTAGGGAATCTGATTTAAGATGGTTGCAGATGTGAGAAAGCTTTTCAAGTCCTGCCCCCTTACCTTGATCTCCTCAGGTAGATCCAGCCACCTGGCCCCAGGGAGACCCTCCAGGAAGATGTTACTGTTGGTCTTCTGACTCTGCTGAGTCTCCGTCAGGAGAAGACGCTGGAAGAGCAACCTGAACAGGTGGTTGAGCCTCGGATGGTTGGAGTCCTGGAACGCACTGTGTCAAGAAATACAATCAAAAGATAAATGGGGGGGGGGGGGGACTAAGAATGCTAGGTTGTATCTGACATACCAGGTATTTCTGTTTGTTTGTGTAGATCTGAGCATGCACGATTTTCACGGTATATACCCTAGTAAGTCTGCTGCCACTTGGATTTGCCAGAAGTTTCCAATTGCTCCAGTTCCCCCAAAATACTGCGAATACGGGGCTAAAATTTTATGGAATGATCCAAACCCAGGGGGCTGGTTGTGGCTAGACTGTACTAACCATCTGGTACTAGCCGAGGTTCTGGGGGTGCAACTATGGACCATCTAACCTTGTTTACAAAAACAGTGACCTTATTCTCTCTAGGTGCAGTTCCTGACAGGCAAGATAATACAGTTTTACATTTGTTATAATTTCAACATAACTTCAGCTAATGTAAAACAAAACATCTGAACAAGTTTTGAGATGTATCACCTTTCTTCATATTATAAATTGATGAAAATCCTATGCTATAATCTCCATAAATTATTTTGAATGTCATGTCATGAGTAAAATGGTCTATTGACCCAATTCACCTGAGGTCACCATCACAATAATCTTGGTTGCGACATTTTGGAAGTCAACGTCCCTGTGTGTTTTACAGTGTAGTGCAAATTGTATGTGACGCGGTGTTTACACACTTACCTGTTGACTTCCAAAATGGCGAGCGTGGCACAGTTGCTGTGTGTGACGTGCGTGCAAGGGGTCAATAGATAACCATGGTTTGTTGCCAAACTTGTTCTTAGACTCACCTGTCTAGAGATTTAAAGAGGTAACACATCAAGCGGACGACATCCTTTAGGATACAATCTAGAAGAAACACCGGTACCCTGTTAGCTGGAACTGCCATCACTAGTACCTCTGTACCAACTTTCTGATATCCGATGTGAACCAGTTCACCCTGTATGACAAGCGACGTGCTGTGAAAAGATAAGACTGAATTATTAGATTTTGTGTGTGCAGTGTCAACCCAATGGGAACGTTCTGCAGAGGAGGCAGAACGTGGCATTCCAATGGGAACATTCTGCAGAGGATGCATGTGGTAACCCAATGGGAACATTCTGCAGAGCATGCAGAATGTGGTATTACACTAGGAACATCCTGCAGAGAATGCAGAATGTGGTAACCCAATGGGAACATTCTGCAGAGGATGCAAAATGTGCTATTCCCATGGGCACAATCTGCAGAGGATCCGGAATGTGGCATTCTAACGGAAATTTTCTGCAGAGAATGCAGAATGTGGCATTCCAATACAATATTCTGTAAAGTATGCAGAATTACCAAAATCAGCAATGCCTATTCAAATGCAGAATTTCTTAGTATTTATCGCGACTTCATTTGCCTATGATTTTCCCTAGAACGAACGACTATTCCAAAACATTTTTCCCACATGCTGCACCTCTTTGAAATTCCTTGCCTGGTGCATGGTTCCTTCCATCCTATGATCTAGCAAAATGGCCGTTTGATATGGCCTCTGAACCTTGTTTTCAGCGAATTTGAGACTGTTTTTTTCTCACCTCTTGATGGCGCTATCTGTTATATTCTGCAGCATATCGCTCAGCGTGATGAAGAGACCTCTGATGTCAGTGAGTTTCCTTGAGGCTCTGGTCATGGGGAACTCATAGAGAATATCCTGGAAGGGAAGGAATGAAGGTAGAACCATGTAGCTATCAACAGCTAAAAAGGTGTCAAGAATGCAGTGTTGTTCAAGGCTTAAAATACCCACGCACCACCGGCCAGAGTCCAGTTAGCACTGGGCCAGTAACCCCCACAACCAAACAAGTCCTGCAGTCTAGTGTTTTGCCAAACACATACTTTTGTAGATTTAATAAAGTACACATAAAGTCTCCTAAATATTCAGCAAATATAAAAAAGAAATCAATATTTTAGGTCTTGTTTAGAATATTTCTGGTCCAGTGAAAGTTCTGAGATGAAAAAACCTTGGTCTAGTGGGATTTGTCTTGAAACTATTTGAATGGTATTGAACAGTCAGATGGTTGGAGGGTTAATGAAGTTAATTGTTCAAGATTGACTGCAACTCTCTCTCTCTCTCTCTCTTGTCCACCTACCTTCTCCTCCTCATCTCCTTCTTTACCCAGGGTGAGGTACGTGATGATGTGACAGACGTCTCGTAGCGGGTCCTCCACCTCCTTCAGCCTTTCCCCACTGATCAGCTTCACCAAGGTGCCGTTGACGGCTGGGCGCTGAGGAGGCATGATGTACTTCTCCCAGGAGCCTAGACTCGCTCGCTGCAGCTGCAGTTTGAACTATGCCAAAGGAGAGAACGTTAAATCACAATAAGGAAATTTTGAAACATAAAAGGCCCAGACTTGTTCTTTGCGGCTCCAGATTAAACTACGCCAAAGGAAATAATGTTAAATCGAAATTAGCAAATTTTGAAAAATCAAAAAGCCCTAGACTTGTTCTGTGGCTCCAGTTTGAACTATACCAAAGCAAATATACATTAATTTGAAATTAATTATTGGTAATGACATATTGATGCTGAATGAAATACAATAAAAGAACAGTCACATTTCTTTAAAATGAAAAACCATTTAGACGAATGAAAACCCTAGACTTTTTTTTTTGCAAGCTGCAGTTTCAACCATGTCAATTGAAACACAATACCTTTAATGATATAGCAACAATACATAAGATATACATTATTATAGCACAAAGAACAATCAAGTTTTTGTACAATGAATGTCACCCAGAGGGTCATCTGGGTGCCTGTGTAGAAACTGGACACTCTTCGTTATCTTCAATTTCCCACATGATAAAATATCGAAACGGATTAATTTGGAGGATTCATTTTTCAAATAACAGCCATTTTTTCCACACTATTTCCAAAATCTGGCTTACATCAAGCTGGTCGATGCTTGTACTGCAAATGTTTCTGATTTTTCAAGTAAGACATATCACTAAAATTCAATACAATACAATCTCATGTAAAGGTTTTTGGTAGAAAAGTTCAACAACTTACCAGGGAAACACTTTCCATTGAGGCCAGGACAGAGTTCACTGTTTCTGCAAATACAGGGATGCCATTGATGCTGACTATGACGTCACCTGCATGCACCAGAAACAAACACAGTTAATGCATCAGCATAGGCTGCTTTTTGAGACAAACTTAATAAATTTCAACGAAGAAAATTAAAACCCACTCAGGGGCCCAAATTTCATTAAAAAGTTTGAACTAGAAGACAACAAGGCTTCTTTCTCAGAAATTCATATGCTGTTTTGTGTACGAGTTGTACATTTTATGCTGTTTTGATGGATGCCCCTCATAAGTTGAAGTGTTTGAAACACTTTTTTATTAACCAGTTTGCACCGTGAATCTTCTATTTTTTCCATGCCATCCTGACAGGATTCTTCTATTGAAATTGCCAGAATCATTTTTTTTTCAGGGTGGGGGGGGGGGGGGAGGGCGGGGGGGGGGGGAACGGCTGGCATAAAGAAACCCTGACTGAACAAAGCCAAGAGAACAAAGATTCTCATTGAAGCACTGGGGGTCTTGGGTTCGAATCACACCCGAGTAGTATGCCTATGTTTTTTTCCCCGCAGGACTTGGACGGCACGGAGTATTGTGCTTATCACCCATCAGTAGAAAGGGTAAAATGCAAAATGAAAAGTATAAATTTATCTTTTGAGGTATTGCATGGTGATGTATCAATACATATCATCTGGTTTGCGGCAACACCGTGTAATATGCTTTGCAAGAACTTGTTCTACTTTTCAGAAGTAAGAAGTCCCCCCAAATTCCGCAATCTACGCCTTGGTAGCAGAATAACAGCAGGACAAGTTCTTACAAGAACAATCTACACAGCAAAGTTATATCACATGGGTGTTACTGCAAACCAATACACATGTAATTATGAATTTGTACATAATTTTTATATTAAATATATTTTTTGTTTTTTGGGGAGAGGGAGAGAGACACTCTTCAGGCCTCAGATTTGGGGGAAAAATCCCGAAGACCGCAGGGCTTGAAGCAAAAAATGTTTAATGGACCAGTTTTGTTTTTACAAGACCACAATTGAAATGAGGGAGAAAAAACATACATACACAGTTTAACTTTTGAACTGTTTGAATTTGAGCAAGCACTAAGAGAAATCTTTATCTCAGTTGTATTATGGTTAAGTATTTTTCACTACTCATAATAATTGAAAGATATTTATCAGACTAAACGCCAACATTTGAACAAACACACTAGTAAGACAGATGACTTGTCCAGTCCTGAGTTTACTGGCCTGATGCTAAAATCACTGGCTTCGGGCTTCGGTCCAGCATAAATTTCGAGCCCTGCTCTTGACTTGTTTGG
This sequence comes from Marthasterias glacialis, assembly GCA_911728455.2. Taxonomy (NCBI): domain Eukaryota; kingdom Metazoa; phylum Echinodermata; class Asteroidea; order Forcipulatida; family Asteriidae; genus Marthasterias; species Marthasterias glacialis. The sequence goes on along the minus strand of OU452228.1, from coordinate 15,475,663 downwards.
TTGTGAGGCTGGCCCAATGCATAACATACTGCACTCCCATCCATGGCCCCAGAGGATATTTCAAGCCCTACAGTCTAAATAAAAATGCTAAACTGTATCAAATAGCTGCCAATCCCCAACAACTGGTTTTTGCTTTTCTTGCCATTTGATCATGCTGAAATGGCTGGTTGTGAAAACAGCACCATGTTGGCCTGCATTCACTGTGTCAATGCCACAGGGTTGTATAATGAGATAAGACATCACTATAACTATGGCTTCTTTTACGACAGCTACAAGATTTTATCTGTCTTTTAAAATTCCAGATGTTTGCACAAGACAATAAAATGTGATACAACATCATTGTATCAAACTGAAAAGTACAAGATACTGTCCTATTTTTCAAACTGAGTTGCAACTTCGTAATACACGAAGCTACAAGCGCAGATTTTATTTTGTAGACATTTTTCTGGCAGGAGAGCAATGGCCTGTAGTGATTGGTCAAGTCAATTCCCCAAAACAGTACAAACAAAAGGTGGTCTAATTATTATTCCATTGATTGTATACAGTCCTTTGTATAACTATAAGTCATTGCATGATGTATGTGTGTACCTGCTGCACACCTGAAGTCTTCCCTTACTTCTGACTCCAAAGCTGGCCTACATTTTTGTGTGCAAGCTTACCCCAAATCACCCAATTCAGGCCTGATACTTCATGGAGGAAGTTGTCTCCGTTGCCCCTGGCCATTGCCTTGGTTCCATTGAAATGTTCCAATAGAAAAGTTATAATTTCCTCATAGAGGTGCCCTTGACCGTGGAGAAAATGCCTTGGTGCCCTTGCAAGAACATGCATTCAGGTCTGCCGTTTCATCGTTCAAAAGCATTTCTTATAACAGACACTTTTAACTCTGGCAAGAGCTTAGTCTTTGAAGAACATCTGCCCATGGTCTGCCAATTTGGACGTCTATAAAGATATGGTGTGCGTCTAACCGCGCGCATGTCGTCTAAAATGCATTTTGGAAAGTAGCACATTGGGAATCTGACTCAAAATGGCGCTACCAAGATTTACAGGGTGATGACTGGTCAGCAGGGCTCAAAATGAACACTGGACCGCTGGCCAGAGGCCAGTGATTCTAGCATCGGGTCAGTAAAACTCGGGACTGGACAAGTCCAGTCATGCCAGATGTCTTGTGTTTTCAATTGAATAATAATACCTCACTGTGTAATAACAAAGACAATGAGGGTCAAATGTTGAGTTTAAGTCAAATAAAATATCTTTTAATTGTGTTGAGTATCGAAGCATACTTAAACCCAAGTCAAATGAGATATTTTTCTTAGTGCTTGTTCAAATAAAAACAGTTCATTACATGTACATTTTAAAACTGTGTAGAAAGTTCCTTCTCATTAGATTCTGATCTTGTAAAATAAATTCTGGTCTTGTAAAGTAAATTCTGGTCACGTATAAATTTTAAGCTACAAGCCCTGTGGTCTTGTGGATTTTTTCCCTAAATTTGAGCCCTGGTCAGGTGAATTTGGTCAATACCTACCTATTTCAACTTCTCCAGATTTCATGGCGACTCCAGATGGTATCAACCCCCTGACTGAAACACCTGTCTGCTTGGATGAGGCTTTCCCATTATGATGCATCTCATGCATACCGTTCGATGACCCGTTTTGTGATGACCCATTCTGCACGGTGGTTCTCTTGTCTGGCGCATGAACCACACCGAGCCACGACTCAAGCTTATTAGTGTGAGAGGTTTGTTTTGAGTCAACCCTGAGGGTAACTTCTCTAGTTTGTTCAGGTCGGCCATGCTGCACGGAAGTCCTACGTGGAGATTTCTTGCTGCTACTCAAGCGCTGTTTGACGTGACTTGTGTCCGCACTGTTGTTTACGTTCATGAGATCGGAGCTCTTCTTGCGACGCATAATTTTCTGCAAAGCAGCAAGGTTCTTTTTCTTCTTGACAGCAGCTTGGGATGATGACTTGTCAGTCTTGGCTTGCTGGAGCGCTGCCTGTGACGTGGAGAAATTGTCCGAGTGATGGGGGTCGTGTCCTGGCTCGAGGTAGAACAGCTCACCTGAGGGTCCCACAGAGCTGGCCCAGACTGGCTCTAAGCCACTGCAACAGGAAAACAAGACAATAAAAAAATTGTTAAAAAATCTGAGATATTGGACTCATGAACGACAAGAATTTTTATAACATTATAATTCCCTTTGAACATGACTTCTAAGGGAGGATTGCAAAATTGAACCTCATGCCACCATGCTGCACATCAGGATGACCCTGATGTTCAACCATGAGTTACCACTTGCAGGGTTATAAACAAAAATGAGAGTGATTCTTTGTGGCATGTCATGGCCAAGCAGTTAACAGCTCCAGACTCAAGCTCTGGTGTTTCTGATCAGCAGAGTGTGGGTTCGAGTCCCAGTCTTGACACTTGTGTCCTTAAGCAAGACACTTAACCATTATTGCTTCGTCCTTCGGCTGGGAAGTTAAGCTGTAGGTCCTGTGTGTTGAATTAAAAACTGTTAATGCCTCTAAAAGAACCCAGTACACTTATCTCTAAGAGAAGGGGTTTCACCCCGGTGTTTCTGGCATGGTTGGCTGCAGTTACATGCTCCGTCAGCGTTAATATCCAGGATTGGACTTTGCCGAGTATCAGTGTAGATAGTAGTGTTCAACTTTGATAAAGTTGTTGAAATTTAACCAAATGAATTTAACCCTTTTACTCCCTAGACCTTTTGGCCTACAGGTGACCTCATCCTCCAATACCCTCCTCTCCTTTGTCACTCCAAACCAAAATGTAGAAGGATTTGGGACGGCAAGGGTTAATCCAGTGCCAGTGTTAATATTTTCACAGACTGTCACAGTCATGAATGTTGTCATTCAATGGAACGGACTCATCAATACAACAATGTCAACAAGTATGCAAGTGATTACTAAAATACTAATGGCTAGTATTACTATAGATAGGGTAGTACTTATACTAATTATTGCGATTGTCAGTTTTTGCTCGTTTTTTCTTGCAAATATTTTCTCGATGTTTTAAGCATTCTAAATTGATTCATTACACATTGAAGATTGAATCTGTGTTTTTAGAATGTGTATCAAGATTTCGATAAGTGGTACAAATTGGCAAATCTGGTCACCAGTCTGACAGAAATGGCCCAGTTGGCACTTTCGGCGAACGATTGTGTCGTAACCCTCGAGTCTCCGACCGTCGGGAGGAAGACCATCGGCTGGAGTTTTGGAGGGTCATGATTATTGCAATGAACTAAACTGAAATAATTAATATTTTCAATGTACAATTAATTGAATTATTAATTAATAAAAACAAATTCTCCAATCACAGTTTGAGTTAGTTCAGCAGTCTGTCAACACTATTCTATTCATTTCCTTCATGTTCTTGGGCTTGGCTTGAGATTTACTATTAACCATACATTTATATATTTAAATGTAATTCTTACTCGCTGCCACTACCGCTGTATGAACACGAATCTGATTCCCATCTCCTCTCAGCGGCCGCCGGGGCCTTGCCCTTGGGTTGGTAGTGACTTGTCCCGTCTGCGCGCAGTCCTTCACGTCTGACGTTACTTCGTATGGAAGACGGTGGTTCCGATCGATCTTCGTCCTCGATGACAATTCGCGGGGTTGCACGACTACCGGCAACAAAATCAGGCTCAGAATTACTCTTGGGAACTCCTCGACTTCTGCGATGAGTTGCCATTTTTAAATCTTTGCATAAAATGTGATATTTTCTTAACTGTTTGTAATGCTACGTAACAAAACTTTCCATTTTGTGCACCCTACCCGCCGCCATGTTGTTTACATCCGGGTACTTATACAAATTGGTTCAGGGTCAACACTTTGAACTTGTATTTCGTGTGCAAAGATTGCACTTTTGGAAGAGCTGTTTCTTTAAAAGTCACGAACTATTAAACAAGAAAAGTTGATTAACCTTGAAAATAACCACAAACAGTCAACTTTGTAACTACAACATATAAAAAAATACAGTTCAATAAGAAAAAGCAATTTTCGCCTCAACTGCACGATTTTTTTGTATTTGCAGCTCAAACTTTTCATGTCAAAAGCTTACAGAGGGCGCTGTGCGCCCAGGCATTTTTTGACACACGTCTGGCAGGAACGAAGTGGCAGTGCGACAAGAATAATTTGCTTTTCAGGACCAAATTCTTTTGGAGCGAGGTAAGGGCTTGGTTAATTACAAGTTATAAATAGTTAGTGTTAAGGTTTTCTTTTTTAGAGTGCAGAGTGTTATAGTAAAAAGAATGGCTGTAAATGTTATCCTCATCTGAAAAAGTTTACTAACATAACAATAAATAGCCTAGCAAAACACGTTTTGCAAAGTCGTCTGCCATGTTTTAATCAACCGGGCATAATTAGTTTGTTCTCTGTGCAAATTTTTCACAAAACCACATTACATAGATGCTATAAATAATGGATAACTCAAATTCTTTAATACTCATTTTGTCAAATAAGATATTTTTTTGCATAAAACACTTGAAAAATGTGTGGTAGTTTGGAACCTCGCATTGTGTTGTGAAGGAAGCCCTCTGTTGACGATTTTGTTTCAGGCACATCCGGGCTGAAGTTTTGTTGGCAATTCTTGCAATTGCATAAAATCAGAATTGTTGTTTACTCTCAAACAATAATTTTACATTGACTATACAACAAATCATTGGTAAGAAACACCCAACTATGGTTGAGTTAAATGCTTAATGGCTGCATGACATGAGCTAAAGAAATTTATATAAGATCAAATTTTACAACAGGGAAAAAATATATTTTTAAACAATAATTACCCTAGCTCCTTTATCCAACAAAACACTGTATTTTCAAAAGTTCAAAGCAGTTTTAGGAAAGATAAAATGTTATTCAAATTTAGAGGACACTCAATGTGGACAGATGATGATACTATATTGTGGTCTCGTATAACTTTCTGTTCAGTTATTTTAACTAATAAACAATTTTAACCGATAAACATCAGAGCATAAAATTTATTCAAAAAAGCGTAACCATGTGACGCTACCATAACACACATTTTTTTCTAAAATTTACAGGATAGGAATGAATATATTCTTTTAAAATACATTTACGCTTAAAAAAACATTGCAATGTTCAGAAGTTGTGACATCAATAATTTCTTGCCTGTCTAAATTATGAAAGACGATGATGTCCCACTGACAAACGACTATTATAATATTTGAAAATTTTGCTTTGATAAATATAACTGCCCCTTTCAACTGATATAAAACCCCTTGCATGGACGTCACATGTGGCTACCGTCTGCACTTGGTCTGCCATTTTGGGAGTCGGATTGCTTGTAAAGATATGGTTCGGGTCTATAATGCATGCACGTTCCCTAAAATGCCCACTGCGCAGCCACCACATGGGAAATGTGCCTCCCAAAATGGTGTAATCAAGATTTATCAGGGTGTTGACGTCAGGTGTATTGGATCAATACCTTTCAGAAATGAAGAACAAACCAGAGAGCCATGAAACAGACACTCTGTTTCATATAACTAAGATGTAACACTAAATGTATGGTTCATGTCCCCTAAAATGCCTGCTGTGCAGCCAACATGTGGGAAATTTGACTCCTGAAATGGGGCAAACAAGATGTATCATGGGTGATGAGATCAGGTGAGTTTGGACAATACCAGTCAGAAACGAAGAAAGATTACAGATCTTTAGAAGAGTGACATTGTGGGATTTCCCATTGGTTTTCTATTGTCCCTTTTCTGTAATCTTTCTTTTTTGAAACATTGTGGGGTTAAAAACCACTAGTACAGTTCCTACCTAAAAACACCCACAATTTTGCTCATGTAAGCCCCATCTTCGTGACAACAGATACTCTGTTTTTATGACCTGCTTCTTCAAAATGAGACATGGTCATTTTACAGATATCTTTTCAAGCTGTCATAATTAAAAAAAAAAATACCATGAGTTAACTACGACTTTGCAGTAAGAGAACTACATGTACATATTATACGATGCATTATCAAGCCTGGACTTTCATCTTTGAGAGGGCAAGGCCATTTTTATTTTCCCATAGGCTCACTTCCATTGGAAAAGCGTTGAGTGTATGGGAAACTTTTGAAGGGGACACCAAGTCCAAGACCAAGGCAACAGAGGCCATGGCCTCTGTGTAATTCCAGCCAGGCATTATTTTGTGATTGAAAGGCTCCTGACAATTGTGGTGTCCTAACGGACTATGTGCTGTTAGTGGCCAATGTATCTCATGAGACAAAAATGGTTTTATTATTTGACTTCTTGATAAACAATTTCAACATTAGGAAAGTATAGGAACAGACCATGCGTGCAAACAACAAGTACTGTACAGCAAGTCCATTAATAAACCAATAAAAGAAAAAAGGACATATTAAAGTTAGTTAGCATTTGATTCTATGGGATAAAACAGATGTGGCCCATTGAAGGTATGGAGAGTGAGCTATGGAATTTGAGCCTCTGAAAAAGTACATAGGCCTATATGGCACAGTTCAACTCATAATGGCCAACCCAAACTGCATGTTTTGCCAGACGTGTACATGATTTACAGTATTATTTACTGCCATGATTATGTACTGGCATGGGGTACTACTTAACAGGACTGGAAAGTGCTGCTCTGTAAACTCATTTTGTAGTGTAAGGACTTGATCTACTTTTTTATTTGATCTTGTACACATTTGCCGCTCTGAATAACACCGCCTCGGGTGAAATATTGTACAGAATACACAGCGGCAGAACAGCAACTGTGTTTTTCGCAGACCACAAAAGGGTTCTGAAATAATTGTTCATGCACTGGGGGAAAAGGGGAATATGATGTTTGAGGCCTTTTGTACAAACCCTTTTGTCATTAAATGTATGGCATTTCTTTCATGAATCCGGTCAAAGGTAACGGGGCCACTGCAGCCTCCGCAATAACAATTCCACGGCACTTTATAATACTACGGAGAAAAAAAGTTTAGTTCTTAAGTTTCACATTTCCTTCAATGTTTCTTCTGTAAAATTCGCTTCCTGTAAAATGTAAAAAGCTTAAAGTTTGCTGGTAAGTTACCCTCCAATCGCCCCAAAGGCTTTATCATGGATGGATACCACACCTCAGAGTTTACAAAATTCAGATTTAAAAAATAGATAAAACCCATCACGAGGCGTAGCTTTTGAGCAGTACAACAAAATGTAATGTACCTTGCGTACTTTTTAGTGTACGGGTACGGCGTTACCACACAGTCCCCCTTTTTTTAAATAAAAAGGACCGGTGTCATACAGCTCGCAGGTTATAGAACATAAATCTCCCGGTTCTATGATACACAATTTCAAAAGCACAAATCTAAATCCTCTAAACTTAATTGTTTGACAGTTACAATGTTATAAACTTCGTATAGCCTGTTATGCGTTCTTTAAAATACACTCTTAATTTTAGACGATCGAGAAGGTGAGTTTTCTCGCCCATATTTGAACCAAGTTACGAGTGGGTAAATATAAAGGAACGTTTCGTCACGGGCCCTCTTATTCATTTTTATTTTGCATTGCACTTGCTTTTCCATTCTCCATTTTAATTCCTTCTAAAACTGAATTGCCCCACGGAATTATGTACAATTTTTGGAATACCATTCATGTCAGTCATGTTTGCTTCACTGCTTACGGGGTACGTTATTTTTGGATTCAATCATTGTAAAATGAATTGAGAGCCAATCAAGTTTTACGACTTTAGAAAGTTAAAAGAGATTGGCACAATACTATCTGGCGTTATGGGACCGGAAACCAGTCTAACTTAACACCTGAATCCAACCAGTGAATTACGACGTACCCTTTCAGTTGACCCCGTTGGGAGAGAAAGCAATAATATCGAGTTTTTATGGTATCCCCGTTGGGATTAGCAGTTGTGTTTTATGGCGTCCCGCTTTACACACATCAACAATGATGTTTTTTTTCTCTTCGGGAGCCATCCCCCCAAAACGCAACCCCCACCGAAGTCGAAACTACACGACCGCGGGACCTCTCGCGGCTTTGGGACCCATCGCTCTTATTGATGCAAAGGGCGAACTCTTGGTAGGTCGGGCGAGGAAGGGGGCCAAAGAGGTAATTATTGAAGTTTGTTAGGTGATATTTCTTTCGGGGATGATTGTCAAAACAGTCGAGATGCACACGTAGGGGTGAGATGGCACACGCAACACAAATTCCACAAGTTTGGGCGAAAGTCCCATCACTCACCCGAAAAAAGCGGATATTTACTACAAACCCCATCGGCCCTATTTGCTCAAAACTGAATCTGACTAAAATATGAATACTTTTGATTTCCTAAACAGACACATTTACAGGCAGTATCTGTCGCGCAGTTCACAACAGTTGCAAATTAATTACTGCATAATAACAAAACAAAATTAAAGCTACACCCATAATCAGACCTGACATTTCATCTTTGAGAGGGGAAGGCCATTTTCATTTTGCAAAGGGCACTTCCATTGGAAAATCTTAAAGTCTATGGGAAACTTTTGAAGGGGCACCGAGGCCAAGGCCAGGGCAACAGAGGCCATGGGCCTCATGGCCTCCGTGTAAACTCCAGGCCTATGCATTTGCAGTTCTGGAGAAGAATGATGTAAGACAATATTATAACTTCTCTAATGCATAACAAATGAAGGTCATTTTGTACTTTCGCCGATTCGTCACTAAATATAGAAATCTTCATTCTTAATTATAATTTCACCACAAAATGAGTCCCCTTCGATCTGGTTCGCTGCAAGAAAACATTGGCGTTGTTTTTATACCCCGCGGTTAAAAATCTGTCCATTGTTTGTCCCCCTTCAACTTTCTGTCTTGGGGCCTCGATACCCGATTACACCAAAACAACATCCATTCACTTTGCAGACGCTCCAAAAACATGCAACGATGAATCCTCTTAAATTGAACAATTCTAAAAGTAAATTGTTTTGAGATCTAAAAACAATCACCGAAGGGGGAGGGATTTGACCCACGGCACATTTTCTTCCAGGCCCAGCTGTTGGTGCTCTTAATATTAAATGGCCCGATTGGGTTACGTCTTGATCTTTTCAAACATCTCCTTGCCGGAGGAATCTTAGAAGTTTGTTTTTGTGTTTGAAAAGTATACTTTTAAAAGGACAGTGCCACCTTTTGGAAGTTGGAAGAGTACATTGATTCCCACCTGGCATACATTCAGTGCAATATAAGCTGTGAAAATTTCATCAAAATGGTGGTCACGTTGTTAAAACAACAAAAAACGGACTATACTTTGTCAGATTTCGTGCACGTCCGAAACCAGGCTTATTTCAACCTCAGCAATCGAAATAAGCAGCAGGGATCTGTAGGATTTCCCTTAGTTTGACAATATTTCAGACGGAAATATTTCTCTTAAGGAGAATGACCTGACTTTTTAGATCGAAACAAATCAAAACATTTGTTATAGTTATAAATCGTGTTCCTTATCGTTAACAAATGTTTTTGCATTTACTCCGTATGAAAACACTGCCCCCTGCTGTTTCAGAATTAACCTTTACTTTATTAATCGAACGTGATTTCTATTTGTTTTTAACCTATTGCTCTTTAAAACATGCATGCGACCGTATATTCTTCATTTTCCTTTCAGAGCTGGAATGTATAGTCAGTTCAAGAGCTCGGTCGTTTTGACCTTGGATAAATCAAATCAAGATCTAGACGGGACCCGTTATTTGATTTAGACCCCTGTTTATTATTTACAATCATTTCAACGGTGAGAATAAGCAAAGAAATGGGCCCTCTCGGCCAGCGAAGAGTCATAAAACGAACATCGAGTTTAAAATCCTGTACCTGTATTTAGCAAATCAAACCCCCTTTCAGATAAATCGTGACTGCAATCCCATGAGGGTGGAAGGCTAAACCAGACAAACAGAAAAATAAGCAAATGCCGGAGAGCAACAAACAAGCTTGTCCGTTGAAGCTTTCGTGTGAGTTTTGTAAGTTGATATAAGCATCTTAATGCGTAATTTCTTTATGCATCATTGATTCTTGTGCTATCATTTGAAAATAAATAACAGAAACTGAATGATAAATTTACCTTACAATGTAGCCATTGGGGCCTTTCATTTTTGTGTAAATACTACAGTATAAAATAGCACAGGGGAAGAGTCCTACTCATGACTATTACAATGAAATTAGTTATGGTAAATCAACTTTAAAGTCAATCAATTTATGACAAAAATGACTTCTCTTTGATGGGTGCACCCTCCGTTAGTCAGTTACAGATTACTAAGAGATAATTGTCGCCTTCGAGAAGATGATTTCTCTCAAATTAATGACCTAGCGGTATGTCTGCACGAGCAGAACGCCAAGACAAAGCAATCCTGCATTCCACTTAACAATTTTCGTGATGGCAGCCTAAGGTGTATGACAGATTGCGTGTGGGTGTGTGTGTGTGTGTGTGTGTGGGGGGGGGGGGGGGGGGGGGGCGTGGGGGCGGTATGTATTTTGAAGGGGGAGGGTCTGGGGATGAACAAAAAAAGAATGTTATGAGTGACCTGTACAAAAGGCACGTGGAAGAATGACCCAATCACGACTTAACATGAATGTTGTTACTGGTTTTTGTCGTTTACCGGTATATGGACAGATGATCTCATGGATATGAAGTTTGCATTAAAAAAATTTTTTATTTGTGTATCATTGACGAAAGAGTTCGTCAGGGATTTTTATAAAGGACAACCTGTATTTCATACAGAAATCCATGAACTTCAAAAATCGTATCGTGACACACGGCAGGCGTCGACCTGACGTTGAGTTATGCTCAGCAAGTGTTTTGATTTCGGCCGTAAATCATATACAAAGCGCCCATATAATTTACATGGACCATTTTATTGCGGCATGGTATTTTATGATAACATTTTTCAAAATGGGCAAATCTTTCAAAACCACCATGCAGTTTTTATACAATGGGCGTTTTTCGTCTTGAGAGATGGTTCACAGGTGGTTTAAAACTTGTGGTAGTGGTGATGGGCAAATTTTCACATGGGTCTGTGAGAATTCTATACGAAAAAAATAGTTGTGTTGTTCTTGTAAGTTCATTTAAAGTGCAACATATTTGATCCTGTTTTGACATATGGTTTTGATTTCTGCGAACAGTATGTGGAAACCTATGTTCTCACACTCAAAATGCAGTTGCATTGTGTTTGTTTGCAATAATGTGAAGCTGTACAAGCTGTTCCTTTAAAGCCAACTTAAACACGAGTAGTTTTCACAAGTGGATTTTTAATTTTTAGTTTTTTCATTTCCCCATGGCAGAAGAATGAGTGCTTTGCATTTGTTCGGCTTTTGAAACCATCGATTTTGAAGCTATGAAACACGAAGATTTATCAAGCTATCGTTTGCAATTATTACCGGTAAATAAAGTAAATTTAGCTATCAGATTTCATTAGAATAAGGAAGAAGAAGAAAAAACAACAAAAAACAAAGTTTGATTTTGTTTTGCAGAAAAATTGCAGTATTGTGGCTCTGTTCGACTCTGACGCCATGGGTTGTGAAACCATCTCCAGGTGATATCCATCACAAAATGTGCAATTTGTCAGGAGATATTAAAACCAGTGGGGTTCCCGATTGCTTTGAATGATTAAATTTGGGTCCGAATTTAGTGGACACCGCAGAGCCACCGTAGCTCTCTGTTCAAGCTGAAGAGACTCATGCTAACCCTCACGTCGAGTCTTGTTCGAGATCTTCCAGTTTGATGGGACCACATAGGTGATATTGCAAATGGATGATAAGTACACAATTGTCTGGAATCCCCATACAGAATTTTCCCATTAGCCACGCAAGTGGGCAAAACCTGATCGGGAAGTTATCACAATATTGTTTGGATCGCAAGGGATCTTTCTAGTAGTGTAAAAAAGGAAACGTATATACAATAATGTATGCATCCAAAGTGAACATGTAGGCTATGATTTGCTGAAATAAACCTGCGCTCACGTTGTTTTATTTCTTGGCTGGGCAAAAAGTGTTGATTCTGTGGCAGTTCGATACAGTACAATACACTGCTCTTAGATATCCTCAAATCTTCTGGAGGCACTGTTTGGCCACCAAGAAAGTCTGTCACAGCTCACGCAGCGTTTGTACAAACAATCTCCATTACAAAACTTGTTTGCCTTTGGATATTTTGTCCTGTAAGGGCTCTTCATACGACCAAACACTTCAATAGATTTTCATTGGCAATGCTATGCTCCACAAAACAAGCAATAAATCAGCGAAATTGCATTCTAAGAAAAAGTTGAATATCTTGAAGGTTTTACGGGGATACAGTATAGGGTTAGCTTTTTTGTGGACACCCCTCGAGGTCATAAACACCAGGTCGACAGATTACTACCTCTTCGATTATAATTAGACTTTTGTGAGCAGTATAATACAAATAATGGAAAGCCTATAGGTCTGGATTGTAATCACGAAAAAAGGAAAACAAATTATCGAGATTATTATGTGAATATACAATGTTAGTCTCGGCCTTGCATTGAGACAGTTTACTGGAGAGAGCAAGAGAAAAAACGGAGCTCCAGTTTGGAAGATAGCGGTGTTCCAGGGAAAATAAAATGGCCTTGACAATGAACGGTTTACATAAAATGCAATACAAACGATGAGTAACAAAATGAAAAATAAATAAATAAATAAATAAATTACAAATTAAGGTATAAGAAATTTCAGATTTGTATTCTGAATTCAGACTTATTTTTTTTAATTTAACATGTGAAAAAAGTAATCACTATTTTATAAAACTATATTACTGTACAGGGGTTACCAAAAAAGGTGCAGATGTCTTCATTTCACTATACCTCCTAAAATGTTGATCCTAGTTTCCGACTTTTTTTTGTCAATAATGACGCTCACCTCACCCGGTTATGGAATTAGGCTTGTAAGAGGTGTGTGAAAAGTAACAAATGTTTTCTTCAAATTCAAAGATATCATGCTAAGTGATTTGATTCTCTTGTGCTGAAGGTGTTGTTCCTATAAGCTCCTTGAAATCTAAAACTCCAGGGGTTACCAAAAAAGGTGGAAATATCTGCTCTCAGCAATCTCTCACTCCTGAATTGTTTATAAAGGGATTTAGGCACATACGTCCATAAAAGCAATGGGAATGTATAGGCTTACAAGAGGTGTATTACAGGTTTCATGTCTGAAGAAAAAGACAGGTGTTGATTTTACACCGTTTATTAAAGCAAATGATAATTTGATAAAGAAAAACAGTTTCCTGTTAAATTCCCTCTCATAAAATAAATCTGTAGAACATTAAAACACAACAAGCCAGGGTCAAAAGCACGCTTATAAATTATCTGACCGTAGTTTTATTATGCGATAAAACTGAGGAATTAAATGATTTGTATTTCCCCTAATAAGTATGTAATGAAATGTGTCCCAACATTGTTGAGCTAATTTGGATAGCCTAATGCGATTTAGGCTTTACTAGAAATACCTCAGCACACACCTGTTTTCTAGTTTTTAAATTACACGGCGCCCAGATAAACTCAACCTCAAAGAGGACACGGGACCTGCAAAACAGTCACCGTATCCTCAATACAGTTAAAGGTGTTTCGTTTCCTAGTTATGAATATATTTATAGACAACAGTACATGTAGCCCAAACACCTTAGATTTATCGTTTTTCTTGTTTTATGGTATTATTCTTACAGAGTGAAGCTCACAAAATCTGTTACCATGGAGGTGTTACACTTAATCAGGCCTGGAGTTACACGGAGGCCACGGAGGCCATGGCCTCCGTTGCTCTGCTTTTGGCCTTGGTGCCCCTTCAAATTTTTCCTGTAGACTTTAAGATTTTCCAGTAACAGTGCCCTTTTCAAAATGAAAATGGCCTTGCCCTCTCAAAGATGAAATTCCAGGCCTGTTTAATAGCCCCGTGATAGCCACATTTACAGTGATGTTCTTACACACCATTTTAATCGAAATGGTATTATAAATATTTGTGATATTTGTGTCCATTCTATCGCATCCCCTAACGATTATTATACACACATATAACAGCAAAAGCTCCTGTCAGATTTGAAGACATCCATTTGGGATGGGCGCAGTGGCAAAAACATCCTTCAAAATGAAACCTCTAATGAACCGATTCTAAAAGGTCCGGCTTCGGGGTCCTTGGAGAAACGGACACTGTTTCATCATCGTGTAATTCGAAACACTCGTGGTAAATATAAGCATGATCTCACTGGGTATCAATAATGAGCGAGGCCTGAGATTGCAGTTGATGAGTTGTAATGAGAATGCCCTTCTCTTTTCCAGGTTCGTTGGATACGTCCCCCCAAGCAATGGATATTATGTATGTCATATGGAGTTAACCTAAAGGTAAGATTACCACTTTGATTTACATTGAGTATTATCATTGTATAAATAAATTACCAAAACCAAAAGCTGTTTCACAACTTATTGTCCTGCTAAAAACCAGAGATTCTGAATTTCAAACATCATCAACAGTGCAGAGTACCCATTCCAAAGATCAAAATAAAGAAGAGCTGATACATAAAATGAACAATCAAAACTAGACAGTAGCAGTTTATAGGGGAAATGGATCACTTAAACAGGAAGAGAAGAAATAATCATGGAGTATTATAAGGCCTACAACGCGTAGAGACATCTAGGCATAGTATCTTTCTAATTAAACCTACATTGTGAAGAGATACCAGTATCCATTCGAAATCATGCTAAGCACAATCCCTTGTTCGTTATACGCGAACCAGACCGGAGAATACCAACGCATCGAACCCTTTAATGCCACACAACTTTCTAGCAATGAGAACATTCTGAATCGCACGATCCCACCTCCATGAATAGACTGACTGAACATTGGAACACTACATTAAAAGCAGACAAAAGCCGTGCCTCCGAGGTGTTCACCTTCCAATTAAACCCGCTCGATTTAAATTGAGATATAAAAGTCTCACACGCCCACGGGCAGTATTGATTTATTCGGCTGGAAATCCGACTGGTCATACCACCAAAGTGCTAACCCATCTGAAAGTTATAGCAGTGGCCACTGTGGTAGGCCCTTAAGATCCGTGGGTACGGGCATGGTACAGGCAAGGACAGGCCTGTCTCAAGTGTGTAATGTTGGGTGAAATATTATGATTGCTGACTTTTGACATGTAAAAAGAAATCCACTTGGTATTTTGGGCAAGGACCCCCACTCGATCGACGCCAAGATACCAAAATCTGATTGTGCGTAACTTATGTTTGTTTTGCGTGCCTTTTCCCCTAATCCTCGGTTTTTTGAAAAGTATGGCATCTTGTTTTAACAATAATCCAAAGTTCCAAGTAGAGAGGCACATCGCGGTTTGACTCTATAACGCCTTGTTGGCGACGACTACTTTACTATTGTTGACAGCAGACGTTTGGGGTCTTAAAAATATTAAAGTGATCAAAAAATGAACGAAATTTTAATCGAAGACTTCAGACGGGTTTTGTTCAACTTTGGGGAAAAGGCATCAAAATGAATACAGCAGTCGTGCCAAATATCAGACAATACGATGATAATTGTGAAGATGCTTCCAAGCACATTCATCACTGACATTATCAGTCAGGTTGTCAGTCGGAAGGACGTACACCAGACACTTTGATTTCAACCATGCTATTAATGTAAATATACAGTAAACCCGGACACATTTTCAAGATCATAAGTCGTAAGACGGAGCGTAAATATTTGGGAGATCGGGGGGAAGGGGGACCCTCAACACATGCTGTATGTTTACATGCTTCGCGGAAATTTTAAACATCAAATGTTGCCTGATGGTGCGATCCAACGGGTCAAACACAGGAGTAAAACAGACACGACAGAATTATGCCGTACTTTTTGTTCCCTTATCTTGTTTAAAGAGAAATGCAACGTAGGCCTATACCTCGTGTTTAAGTAGAATAGTTTGGATGGACTTATCGCTGATGTGACCGCCACTGCAGTCCCCTTAAATTACTTTTCATACTATCAAAGGGCCACCCGCCCACCAGCATAATAAATTAGTTCCATAACAACACACCAAGATGCAGTTGCTATAATAGTGTAGAAACATGAAGTAAATTAAGTAATAACAAGATTTTAAGTAGGTGGTTTGGCACGATTTTTAAATTCATATGTTTTTGTAAGTTGTGATCTTGCTGTCTTTGATATTGTCGTTTAATGTTTCCCCTATGATTTAGAGCATTTCAAAAACAAGCTTCCATGGTGTTTGGCACCCTTTTACATTATACTTGTGCCAAAGAGCCTTGAATATTAAAGTTGGTGTCGATGTCCTTGTTTTTTGTACAGAACATCTGCAATGCAGCCATACCAATATATAACATACAAAAAGTTGTGATAGCTTCAAGCCAGTGAAGCCTCCATATTGTGGATTTACAGATCAGGTCGTTTTGCATTGGTTGTTCAATGTGAAGATTAGTACATGTGTGTTCAAATAATAAAATGTAATTAAGGTAACAGTCGAAAATAGACGTCTTGAATCCGAGTTAAATAATCCAAACAGCAGCTCCATGAAAACTATACTGTGGGATGGTGTACACAATAAGCTTTTATCATGGCGCAGCCATGTTTTCTTCTTCTTCCGTTCAAACCAACGTGACCAAAATGAGGCTTGAAGGGAAAATAGTCGGACCCCTTTTGGGGGATTTTATTTGTAACTTTCTATTTCGAACATTTCAAGGGCACCAATGCAATGACCAGAGGCAATGCAGGCAATTACCTCCGTTGCCTCCGTGAAGTAGCAGGCCTGAAACATGAATATTTCTTATCCACATAATTTTAACTTTTTAATGTAATTTACAGCCAATGGAAATGTTTTTCTTTTAGTGATGTGAACGCTTAAAAAGATCTCATCTTATTTTTATAAATTGTTTGGGAAGTAAAACTGTCAGTGTCGTTGTGCATACAGGGATGCATAAAAGTATGTTCTGTCCAGCTTTAACAGTTATTAACATTCACCATTCGTTGCTGTCCTTCAAATAAAAAGAAAATGCTTCAAGATACGTTAATAAATGTCTAAATGGACATGCCCGGTTATGTATTAAGTGGGTTTCGTGTTTAAAACAACTGTCAAAAGTACATCTCGATCATGGCAGTTCAGCAGGTGCATGGTATACTGTTCGTGTTAATTACATACCGTTGCATGCGAAGGGCAGGCTGGATTTGTCTATAACGCACAGGTGTTTGGTGCTTATAATTTTAAATAGAGAAAAGACCACTTGTCTCGTTACTTCCTACTTTTGAAAAGGATTATGTGATATCGCTATCCGCGGCACTTCATCCTATCGATTAGTTTAATTGATCCTGAAAGAACTCTGCAACTCCATTGTGTTAAACATGCGGCAGTTTCTTTTATTGACATCTCTTGCTGGGAATAGGTGGTAAACACTATGGGCCCCGATTTGTGTTTTACTTTAACAATTGTATTGTTGTAGCAACAGAGACAATTTAACAGGAGGATATGGGGACAAAATAACAAATTATAGTCAGTGTGTGATGTGAACAGACACACATCGCTTGTTAGGAAGAGAAAAACATAACCAAAAACCAGAAAATTCCCAACCAACCAAACACCCCAACAAACAAACAAACACCCAAGTAAAAAAAAAAAAAACGCTCGGTGAGAGGATGTGAGTTTACGGTTGATCCTTCCCAACCAAAAGGTTAACGGAAAAAATAATTCGGCGTGGTTACTTTCTCTGTTTATACTATGTTCTTTATAATAACTTTCTTCATTTTGTTAATTAAGTAAAATATGGTAATATAACCATCTGCCTCTCCATCTTCATGTCCATTGCGATCGGTTGTTTATCAGTGAATAAGTCGTTGGATAGCAACGACCGCTATAAGGAGAGATAATGTCCAGGTTCCAATTCCAACGTTGCGGTGGTCCGTGGTTAAACAATACCAGGAACTGAATTGTGTAATTATGAAAATGTTAACCGGGTTGCGAATTTAGCAAAATGGCAGTGACTTTCTAAGTCTAATTTTTTGGTTTCAATTGTCCTGGAATACTTGCACGTGCCGACCGATTTCCACTTGATCTAGAAAACTCAGTGAACCCTTTTTCAATTTTCAGCTAATTTGTTTATTATTCTGTGTTCCAACTTTGGCTTTGCGTGTTGAGTGTAGCCTTACCACACACCAATATTGTCGACTCCATGAATTTGGGAGGAAAAAAGAGATAAATAAATGCCTTTTTTTCATCGGTTGGTGGACAGGTAGTATTCGTGATGGGTTAGAAGTGGCAAAAAACAGTATCGATCAACCTAATGGTATAGTTTTTTTAGTTGATAGTATTTCTAACACAAATGTCTTTTTTTCTAAAGTTGTTGGGCAGGTATTTGTGAAAGGTTACAAATGACAACAAATCATATCGATCATAACGGCACAAGATTTCTAGTTGATAGTACATGTATTTCTAACGTTATTGTTGTTTTGCACGGCCTTGAGGTGATAGTCATCCGATTTTGTTCTGCGTGAAGGAAAACTTGATGAAATAAGTTTTTGATATAATATGGAGGGATGAAAATGGTATTGGACATGATCGTCTTAAAAGTTTGATATCTACGCTTTCTTGGTATTACTAATTGGTATTACCAACAAAAATTAACTACGTACATAAAACATATCGTAAAGAGCTCTGTTACTTTTGGTTCATTGCGACTTACCAATGAGCAAGAATGCATCCAATCGAATCGAAGTCATCTACCTCAGTGGGACCTGATCTCCAAGCGGCGGCAGCCCCGGAAGGTACGAACCGGCGGGACACGCCGTACATGACTGGTGTAACTTGCCGCGGAATACCGGTACCACACGGCGGGTATCATCACTCGTGCATGACTGCCGTGTTTTATACAGAAAAGTTTATCAAATGAAAAAATCTTGGATCATTCCACCACTTAACATTCCTCGACTTTAAAGCGGTTCGTTCAATCTGATTAACTAATCTCGTTTTTTTTTACGGTGAAGAAAAAAGCTGGCAGATACCCTGAAATTGTCCACCAAAACTGTCAGGTCTTGGTAAAGGTCGAGTTGGTCCTGATGGTAGCGGCTTCCAGAGAAAAACCACCACTTGATGACCTGATTGTAAAGGTGAATAGTAATTCCTTCATATAGAAATCTCTATGGATATTTCTAATACAGGTTTGAACTAAAAATACGGAAAGACACGCGCCCGTAATCAATCACAAAATATCAGCTGTGTGCAATTCTGGACGAGCTGTAACACTCAAATAGCAATGCGGTTGAATAAGGCATCACATCGTCGCATATATAACATCCCGTGTGCATAATTTTTTGAGGATTAGGAGTGGAAATAATATTTATGGATGACGATGACGTCAGGTGCAGGTGGGTCTAGCACACACATACACACACACACAGGTATGCATTCACAGGCTTGCAGCATTCTCTGTCATGACGAATCTTCTCGCATGCGACATCTGACAGTTTGATTTGGAGTGGCACGCACGTGTACAAAGTCGATCTGCGACGCTTGAACTTTCGGATGTGCTTTTTTTGTATACACAGACTCGTCAAACAACGCGCAGTTTTTAGATTCCGTACTCCACGTAGAAATAGCATTGAACTTTGATGTACTGTGACCTGAAACAACCAAGGTCAAAATGGAACCTTGACCATCCACACTGCTTGAATCTGAATATTCCGTATGTAAAGAGCCGAGTAGCTGTCATAAGGTCCAGAGGTATATAGACAATTATTATGAGGATCACCGCAAATCATCTTGCGAATAATGATGATCGCAAGGTGTATTTTACACATAAGCTGCCCTGTTGCAAGGTAAACACTGTTAAAGAAACTGTCGTGCGTGACTGATTTAAAGGCATTCTGTGGCCATTCAGTTTGTCACAGGGAAAACTTACAAAAGAGCTTCTTTCATTGTGAATTTCCAAAGGTCGATGAACAGTGGAGACTGGCAGTCTGAACGCGAAGCCGGGCGGTAGTTCCACACACCCACGGCGACTGATGGAAGTCACGATTCTCCCGCTTCAAAAAAGACACTGCTACATGAACTTTAAGGCATTTTTTGATTGGGGTATACTAATAGTGAACTTGTATTATTCAGCAATAATATTTGGAGGAGGGGCTTGGGCTATGTGTGTCTCTGTCTTGACCCAAATACTACAGTCCAGTTGTCCTGGGCTCGATTTCACAAAGATTTAAGATTAATCTTTAATGCGAATCAATCTTAATTGCTAAGCAAAGTGTGATGTCACAATACAAATCACTATGGTGATACTGACAACTCATCTTAAGATGAATCTTAGTGCTTTGTGAAATCGACCCCTGGTTAACAAAAGCAGTTGGTACAATCCATTGGTGTTGACAATGTCCAGCCCTGCTCATTTACAGGGAATTGCCCAAAAGAAAATATGTCCTGCTGTGTGCGCATTAAAGGCATTAAGAAATTTGTAACCCAGTTTGATGATCAGACTCTTGCTGATTACTGTTATGCCCATTCTATAAACGGCTGCGGTCACTGACAACGGTGGACCCGGGCTGTGTTGCTTGTAACGGGAATCACTGCGCAGAATTAGCAAAGTACGTCATTAATGTGTTGACATAGCCTTGTGACCTCACAGTCATCCTAATCATTATGTGGGCGCGTCTCAACTTCCCAATTAAAATAATTGGTTACCTCATTAAGATAACCATAAAGTGTATTAACTTTGTAGATAACCAAGCTGTCAGTCATTTCGTACCTGGCAAACACGTCCGAGTGATAAAAGTCTACAATCCGAAGGGAACATAACGCTTGATCACGTTTCAATTTGTTTGGTTTGGAGTTCATGTGTAAGTACCACAAAGCACAGTGCGCTACTTCAGGAGTCTATAGGATAATACACACAACTTAACGAACACACCTTGACGATCAGGTACGGTGGTAGATAAACACATGATTGAATATCGTACAAGTATTTACAGAAGAAAAAAAAATAGTCAACGAGAGAGTGTGAAGTGCTGCAAGTTTTGAACAACGGAAGACCGGGTCTCTGGGGGACCGGTGCCTGACGTTGGGCTTATCAAAACCTTTGATCTCGCAGAGTAAGCCCAAAGGAAACTGCAAGTGCCGCCTTTCAATGGGCAAATCAATTGTTGACTCTTTTTCTGTTACGATCAACTCATCTGGAAAATGAAGTATATTTGTACGTAGCCGTACCTGTGTGCCTAAAAACCGGATCCATTTTACCCCCACTAGCCCCCAGCGGAACATGTATTAAGCCGTTTTGTACCAACTCTTCCTCTTGACGGGCTATTCAGGGGGCTCTTAAAGCCGATTACAAGCCGCTAAGTATACGCAAAGGCGAAAGATGTCACACTTAATCCTCTACGCACACTCGCTTTGGCCGATAACGGGGGATTAAGGGATGAGGGGGGAAGAAGAAAACGTGTTTTTCCTTGAGACGGATCATCCTTCCGTTTGCAGACGACACACCCGTTGATCGTCACGCTTTACCCCATGCTTTAAGTGCTGCGATCAATGAAGGCAAACATGTGAAGGGGCTGATGAATTATTGAGCGTTTTGACATATACTTGGATATCAACGAGATGACATCCGTGTCATGGTGGTTTTGTCTCTGGGGATACCATTCCTCCTCCCTAAATGCTCCATGCTTTCTATAACCAATGTAACCAAACCGAGGCTGGAATGGCAAATAGTCTGGTTCCTTTTAGTACAATGAATATGAGCATCTATTACTGTTATTGGATACAGAGAACATGACTAAGATGGTGGCAGCATGATAAAGGTCTATTGACTTCTTTCTTGAACTTCTGAGGCTCAATGATGGATTGGTCCTAGCAAGGTGGTGGTATTTAAAATACATTTCCCAGCATATGTTCCTTTTCATATCTGAGTATTTTGACTTGAACATCAGCGAGATGACATCCGTGTCATAGTGGTTTCATCTCAGATAGTGTCGATACGATTCCTCCCAAATGTCCACATGTATTTGCCCCCCCCCCCCATTTCGATACTGATTTCTAACACTTGAACTTGGTAGGCACAACAATAGGTTTATTGTAGCAAGATGATGTATAGATTTTCCACCAAAATCAATGATGTTTCTGGCGAAACAATATTGAACGTTTGGATGGACGAATATGTCTTACAACTATATACCGATATCTCATGAAGAAAAATGATTATGCCAACAACAAAAATAAGGCTGGTTATTGCCTTTATTATTATGATTATTATTGACTATTATTGTATTGATGGTACATTTTAATTACACTTTCCTGGAAAAGCTGTATACGCGATATTGAGCCCATGTCATAATGACAAGTTATTTGGCCATGGATAAAGAAGCCTTATGCCGGCTCTTGATCCAGCATTGAATGACTATACAACCCCGTAAGGCGTCCAAGAGGTCACTATACTTTCAACATTGAGCCTTCACTAAAGCGGCAGTTTTTAAGCTTACTAGTGGACGCTGTGCATGTTATTCAACGACACAATACACATAAATCATATGGAGTAACATCAGCTAAACATGGCCTAGTTGGCACTTCGCTTGCTGCCTGAAAGTTGCTCAAAAAGAAGTTAAAAGAACCGATTCGAAAATAACACTGGCCCAAGTCCAAGTAGACTATAATACTGACTCAGACAGTGGAGGGCGCTGTCCACACTCTTCATTCATTGCGAGTAAGAAATCCCTTGAAAGAAAGTCATTGCGTCAAGAAAAGTACATTACAAAACCCAACATTAATGTTTCCCGTGTTATCACCAGCCTCGAGGTGACGCCGACGTAAAATCTTAATGGTTTTTATGTTAAGAAGAAAGTTAGTTAATTTACCTCGTTAACTTGATTTCCGTGTAAATGCTCTCCCGCCGTGGGCGACGTGTGAACCTGCAGTAGTAAGACGAGTGCTCATCGCTTGAGACACTCTCCGTGGTCGAGTTGGACTTTTGCCTGAGATAGTTGCACACTAACTGCCTCTTTACGTAAGACGTTCTCCTGTGAGACGAAGCAAACAACAGTTTTAATCAGTAGGGGGTCTGGTTGGTTAGTTAGTGGTGTCTTTCACTGCCGTTTCCTAGGTGGACACCAGTTCCAGTCCAACCTCTGCCGGTTTCCCCCATTATCAGTGTTCCCCCCCCCCCCCAACCTAAAAAAAACACAATTTATAAGCAATCGGTATAGTAACTCTTTGTAGGAATAAAACTGCGATTGTCGCATAAAAATAACCATAACTATATTTATATTTCCTCTCGTACTGGTAATCACCTTGGTTGGGTTCCTTGCGCATAAAAACCAAGAAGTACAATTTTATAGTAAGCCAAAAAGGGTCCAAGACTTATTTTCATTTCCGGCTTCACTTGGGCTGATTGACCGTGTCCGAATGAAGCGACTTTGGCTACGGCTACGCCCGTTGGTCACCACTGCCGAAGCCATCAATTCGAACACGGCCTTTGTATGAATTTTGTGTTATTCTTAATAATATTCAGGAAATATTTGGACATGCTTTCACGGTTTTATAAAATTGTATTTACGCCTATTTTGTTTGATTTGATTTCTTCGTATTGTTGTCTTTTCTGTTTTTTGTTGTCACCGTTTTTTTCATTTGGGAGAAAGGGTTGGGATGGTGAAATAAAAATGTCAGTTAGTACACGTGACATTAATAGCAAGTCTACGTGATAATTCGCAGTCTACCATAAAGTCGGTCTTGTTGTAGTGGTGGATTACAGAAACCCTTGAACCGTACAGCGAGGATCAATGGATGATTTATGTCTTGAATGACGTTATTCATAATTCCTAAAACGTTCTATCCCCGTCTTATAGGGCAGGGTTGAAAGTGAACAAATCAGAAAATAAATGCATAGCGTCACGTAGGATAGTGAACTGAAAATCCGCTGGGTATTTTGAAGCTACAAATTGCTATGAGATTTTGGAAAGGTTCAAAACCATGACAGGTCACAGGGAGTAGCATTGTAAGAAATAATAACCGGTGAAATTTACATACGAAACGAAACTCTCAATTTTGAGGGAGGGAGGGAGAGAGCACGGAAATCCCATGCAAAACTTCACGTACTCCTCTCCTTTGTGTTTGATAAGTTCGTTGTAACTGCTGTTGGGCAGTATAAAAGTTTGAGTGTTTTATTCTTTGATAAGAACACTTAAAATTCATCATTCCAATTATTTTATTTGAAAAGGGCGTATAGCTTCATGTTTACGGCTGAAGTAACATAAATATAAACGACTAGTGAAAGCTTAAAAATTGTATGTATTGCATAAAATTGTGTAGAATTGTGTGTGTGTGTGTTGGGCGTCTCTCCGTTTAAACCGAGGACTTGAACAAAAGGGATCCGGCCTTTTCGACAGAGCGAGGGCGTCCTCACTTCACTTTTGCGCACAAAACCAATGGGAACGTCGCTAAAAAACTAGTCTAAACAATGGGAGAAAATAGTCCTCGATTTATGTGGTCGATAAACACGGTTGTGTCTGTGTGTATAGTGACTTTGGGAATTAGAAGCATGGTGCAAGACTGTAATGGGGCCTTGTTTTTAGGATAGTAAGGACTGGTGTCTGCAACCATTTTTGCACCAAATGGTATAAATGCAATTCACGGTACAAAAAAGGGTGGCTGGTCTCCAGTGGCGTAACTAAGGGAGGGGGCGGGGGGGGGGGCACGTGCTCCCAAATTGATGTCCCTGCCCCCGGTGCCCCCATTTGAAATCTGGACTTTTGAGATTAAACATTTCCAGAGAAAAATATTACATTTTTGTAAGCTTTTGTGTAATTATGTCAATGTCTTACGTCTATTTTTCTATGTACACGAAGACATTGTGTTTGTTTTTATCTCTATGTCAGATCTTATAAAAAATAGTACGCGGCAAGAGCGCTGAAAAGGGGCTCGTTTAGGAAAACTGAACGTTTTTAATCGGCCAGAAGTGCCCCCTAGACAAAATGGTGCACCCCCCTGTGCCCCTTAAAATTTTACCCTGTAGTTCCGCCTCTGCTGGTCCCCCATTTTACATCGAGCGCATTTTAGATCTACAAACATAGCCTTGAAAATGATATAGCCTTTTGTTACCAATCTAGTCAACTTTATATCAAGCCAGAACCATTTTCATAATTTATGAAAATAACCCCCAATTTTGTTATTGTACCAACAATAAGTAAACGTCGCCCAAGGGCAAATGCTAAAAACATTTTTCCCGGATAAATTTGTGTAAACAAAATTGTTTTTGCCTTTGAGCGTATATGTCATGGTCTTTGTTAAAAGGAAATGAACCCCCCTTTCAACTAAGACGGTGATAAATGAGTGGGGAGAGTACTCTATGGGGTTGTTATAGAAAACGTAGTGCAACCCAGACGGTCATAAGTTTAGTCTTCTTTTGTTGTTGTAAGTAATTAGGTGACAGGAAAAAACCTTCTACAGAAGCAACTATTAGAGCTCTGAGTCGTATGATGACAGTGAACTTGTTGAACAGCTTATCGCAATCAGTCATAAACACGCGTCAGTTTGGTTAAAGAAGGGATCGTGTAACTCTTTGTCTGGCATGGGTAAGAGCAAACCATACGGTAGTACAGAGGGGACAGGAACGAAGAGTCCATATTATTGTTTAAAATAATGAGACTTCCAAATGAGAAAAAGCTCATGTAATGAGGTAGCGAATCCACGACGGGCGAAAGCAATAAGCATAACGGAATTTAAAGCGAAAAACACTACGCAACGAAGTAAAAGCACAACGGAGAAAACAAAAAGTGCGACAGAAAATCCCAAACAGTGTTGAGCAGTGGCGTGCTCATTTTATCAGTCATCATTGCGGTCGTATACCTGTAGACGTACGCGTTGCTTCTACATGTGTAATTACAATAGTCTGTGCGAGAGGCATGCCATTATATTTTCACGTCAGATTATTGAGATCTCCTATTTTTAAAGTGAACGTGAGAACAAAAAATATGAATAGGAATTTCCACGAATATTGGTATTGTGACCACATTGAACCCTACTTTAAAGTAGGTCTATCCTACGAAGAATAAACCACAAAACTATGGTCACATTGAAAAACCACTCGCTTTTCATGACCCCCGTAGTTCAATAAATAAACAGTAAACAATTGTTGTTTCTATATTTTAAAATGTGTTTGTTATACTGAGCATTTGTTATATTTAATAACATTTTGGGCATCGCCCTAGTTTTGGTGGACCACGTTGGGCGATTATAAAGGTTTGCACTTAACTTTTTCAGTGACTGTATCATACCATAGCCAGCGGGACCAGATAGATCTTTATCATGGTGCGGCCATCTTGATTTTCTCCCACTCAAATCAATGTAACCAAACCGAGGCTGGAAGGGCAAATAGTCTGGTTCCTTTTAGTACAATGAATATGAGCATCTAACTGTTATTGGATACAGAGAACATGACCAAGATGGTGGCAGCATGATAAAGGTCTATTGACTTCTTTACTTTTACAAGTCCGTATTTCATGTTAAAA
The DNA here is from genome assembly GCA_911728455.2 of Marthasterias glacialis. Classification (NCBI taxonomy): domain Eukaryota; kingdom Metazoa; phylum Echinodermata; class Asteroidea; order Forcipulatida; family Asteriidae; genus Marthasterias; species Marthasterias glacialis. The sequence continues at coordinate 15,449,209 of OU452228.1, read as the reverse complement.
CATGGATGCTTTTCAACACTGAACAAGGCAGCAGAACCACTTGGAGTGAATTTTGTCTGGGCCTCGGGTATTCTTTATTATTGGTTTATTTACTTCCAGCGGACCCACTGTTAAGGGGGAACGCTGATTATGACTTTACCGCGGATGGAATTTTCATTTATACTCCGTCACTAAAGTCCTTAACACCTTGGTACAAGACAGAAACATTGACCCTCCAAAGAGATTCTTATTTGATTAAACATGGCACAAACACATTATAAGGTGGTCTATATATGTATTGAAAAGTATAAGCGATTCATATTTGAAAAGAAGTTACAAACTGTTTGAAATGTAGAATTATTTATTAAATCAGTATAAAATGGTTTCCATTTGGGCCCTGCTAAAATAATAATATAAAAAAGAGAATAAAATACCTTGAATCACAATAAACAAAATAATACTAAAATGAACCAAGAGTTTAAAGAAAAACAAAACAAAGATACCAACATGACAAGAAATATGAAAGGATGAGTGGCAATGACTAAAAAAATACAAAACCAAAAACAGAAATTTATTAAAAGCAGTAAAAGATCGAAATAATATTAAGAGATTAAAACTGCAGCTGTGATTTAAAAAACAGCCAGTGGCACAACTTTCCTTAAACACTTAGGTCATTCCACATTCTATCACCAGAAATTGAAAGGCTTGAATGGAAGCTTTCATTTCTTGCGGTAGAAACTTTGAGAGTAAAATCAGTATTTTGTTGTGTATAATAATAATATAATAAAACAGAATTTATAAAGCACATTATGAATCACAGATTCCTCAATGCGCCTAACAAGAGAAGCAAAATTGATATCTGTGGTGGGTACAGTAAAATAGGTTGGTCATATAATCAGGGCACAAACGATGAAAGCATTTTTGCTGGTTGTTAATTAAATGATACGGTTTGGATGATAGAAAAATAAATTAATTTCACACCTGAAAGCTTGACTGGTAACATGTGTGGAGATGCTGGCACCACCAGCCGTACTGGGAAATGTTTTCATTTGAAATGATGACATCTTGCATTTCAGCAGAAATGATCATTTGACAAAACATTTACCAATAAAATTATTCGCTGTCATTTTCATTTTTTAGCACTTTTCATCAGCAGGGACAGTGGAACGTACAAACCGCGACATTTTTAATGATCTGAGCAAGAAGAAAACTGTAGTTTAAACAAGCGAAGACCAAAACAGCGAAAAACGCTCGATTTAGTAGTCGCTATACTTGTGTTTAAACAATGAACGTCAATACAATTTACAAACTGTACGTGAGCTTATTTTTTTACTTAAAAATTGTTTTGTGTCCAAATATCGACTACCGTATACCAAACTGCCTCATTGTCACTCACTGAATGATCCACGACTGATGTCAGGCTCACTTATTAAGCTTATTCTTTCCTCCATGGTTTAAGCAAATTCATTCAAAATTCTCTTGTGTTCATCATCCTACAACTAGGAAACTTCACGAGAAAGGAGTTTTTCATGACTGTTTACGAGGAAACAGAACAAAAGTTTATATTTTAGATGGCATTCTTGTGCGTTTATTTCATGTAAAACTGTTTAATTTCTGAGGTAAAAGTTGAGATGACAGTGTATGAAGAAAAAATAACTAAAAGCAGAAATTTTTAGAAGCTGTTTATCGAACAATGTGCATCCTTTAAAAACAAGAATATTGCACACCTGATGATTGATTAATATCATGTCTATACTTCATTCTTATATTAAAGCCCCAGCTCAACACTGGTAAGAAGAAAAACATAAATATTCACAGATTTACATATACGTTACATGGTACAAAGGTAATGATGGTAGAAAACTTTCCTTGAAATATTTCTGCCTGAAGTGTTAGCGTTTTTAAATAATAAATGAAATAAGATCCAAAATCAGTTTTCGTCTCAGTGGGACGAAAACTCTGCGCACAAAAATGCTGAATGCATTTTTACCGTTTTCTCGCAAATGAAACAACAAAATGAGCTGACATTTTCACAGGTTGGTTTTATTACAAATCTTGATTTGTGCAAAGAATGGAAGCATCTACAGTCACTTTATCAATGTTGAGCTGGGGCCTTAAGAGAGAGAGGCAGATTTTCGTAATGGGCACCTCATTGAGGAAAATGCAAATTTTTACTGGAACATTTCAAGAGCATCACAGCAAGAACCGCGGCATTTCGTTGCCCCAGTGAACTACCAGGCCTGCAAAAACTCATAAACTAAAGTACCATGTTTGAAGAAATCAAATGCTGGGACGGTTTTGTTCGTGGTATTTCAGACGCTGGAATTGCATGCTTCTATAAAGAGGTCAAGTTGTACTGGTGTCGAAATTGTAAAAAGTAGAATAGTTCATACGTTTATTCTTTTGAACACTGCCATCATGTATCAATGCCCGTATGTAGCTGGAAATATTGGAAAATGCCTGTATACAACTGTATAAAAAATTTTACTGCGAAAAAATTAGGCTTCAGACAATAGAAGTCACACCTAAGTGCTTCACTGTATACGTCATTAATTTAATGGGCCGTGACGACTGTCACCAGTGTCAGACACATGTGCTATTGCTAGTTTTTTTTATGTTGAACATTTCTAGGATCAATAAATCATTCGATTTCAATCAACACTTTCAACTTTTCCAGTCATATACAAGGGGGGGGGGAATATTCACCAGAACAAATAAACATATTTAACGATAACAGACTTTTAAACTAGAAGAACACGAAAGAAATATCCCTTGTGCACCCCCTTAGTTCAAACGGGTTATATTATGCTTTATAGTTAGAAATTTACAAGTAATGCGTCTGATTCAATCTTTATACCGTAAATCCTCATACGCTTGTTCATTTAAAAAAAAATTGACTTTTGATGGCCATATGTTTTTTAACAGTCTGTTTTTGGAAATTGAAAGAATGGGCTATAATAAATATGCCTGCATTATCATTGAGTACAGGTCAACTTGTACTCCAACCAACCCGTGCTCATTTCGGTCAACTCGTACTCCAACCAACTCGTACTACGACCGACTCGTACTCCCACCGACTCATACTCTGACCAGCTCGTCTCCGATCAACTCGTGTTTTTTTAATTTATATATATATTTTTCAACAGGAATATTCAGTTTAGAAGTCAAGGCTTCGTTCACAGTGAGATATACGGACGACATAATGACCACCCACCCATTGTACTACACTAAAGGCAAAACCTGTATACGCATGATTAACTTTCGGATAAAAAAAATGACCTTCAGTGCTGAAAGCTTTATCTGTATTATTCTGGGTCATCAAGCCTTTTTAAGTAGCCGCCAGTAAAGGGGGCAAGTGTAGTCGAAAGGTAGTTCTGGCGATAGGTTACCAAAAAATGATACGTACGCCAGAAAATGTGATTCGTAAGTTACAAACTTGTGCTGAATTAATGGTTTTCTCTGAAGCAACTTGTTTAATTTTCCAAGGTTGAAGCAGCTGGCATATCAGTTGCACAGTTTTGATCTGTTTGGTTCAAGGCAATGATAATATCAAACAAAACATGGTGTACATGTACTATCTTTTGAACTTATTTCTTATACGGTTAATTGCTTTAACCGCTTCAATTAAAATTGTCCATGAGACTTAGCTTGTTATTTGACTTATTTGACATATGAATCTCGACACTGCCATGGAAAAATCGAAGCTTTGAGATAGGAACCCCTATTATGCCTGTTCATCAGTCATATGACTCTTCCTTCAGGCAATAATCTATACCGGAGCTCATGCCAAAAACTCACCTGTAAAGTTCATTCCGCTCTAGATCTACCTGAAGTTCCTTCTCTTCCTCAGAACACATACTCAGATTCCTCATTCTGGTGGAGTGTTTCTTTTTTTGTTGAAGATGAGTGGAATGAAAAATCCTGTACCAATCCTTGCTAAGGTGACTTCTATAAACCATGTGTCACGCTACGCACGCCACAAGCCTTCGCCTTGGGATGCTTGACCGACCTCTCTGTGTATATTGACCGCTCTGCTCACCAACCCGTGTGCCGATCCACCTTTTGTCACTCTGCGCGATGATGCGTAGGTTGGTGCCGTCAAATAAAAAAAAACTTTCTTGTGTGAACCAAAGGTGTATGTCTTTTGTGTACGGGTTCGCATTGTATAAACAAACTGTGATAATCGGTAGTGTGGTCTCAATCATTGAGAGAGCTGGAAAAACTCCTCTCAGCAATTCTTTCCACCATTACCTGATGTTAATTTGACGGTAGATAATGTGATCGAATCTGACATAGTGGAAACGAAATAATAACCATCCCTCCCCTGTTGGAATTACAGATTACTGGTGACTGGTCACCTTTTGCAATTTCAGCACCTACTTTCATATGGTCCTCGATCACCCAGACTTTGTACTTTTCTCGTTTATTTTTTTATGTCTGTGAGTGTGAATTTCGAAGTTCAACCAATGAATTGGTGATCAAAAATCGATCAAAAAGTCCGTACCATCAAATACTGAATTCAGCTGCACAACTAATCCAAAACAAACAACAAATTTGATGAACTTGATTGTTGTGCCAGAACAATCGTGCAAATAAATCGACGGTATTGAATGCGACAGTGCAGTGAAAAATAAATTCACACACCTTTTACAAAATCACACACTAAAAGTTGTGGTGAATATTACATACTGTAGTCATTTTGCTGTTATGTTAGAAGCCGCTGAGCTTGCACTTGCAGTGAGACTTTACCTCCCCCCAAACAACAACAATAGCAACAACAACAACACAGCAATAACAACAACAAAAACCCAAGAAAAACCAAACGGTGTTTTTGAACTTGACTGACAGCGGGAAAAATGAAGAGATGGAAAGCGGACCCTGCAGGACTCGAGATACACACCATGTTCACAGTGCTTACATAAAATGTGACCTTGTACATTCCAGGGCGTTCCCTGGCAGGCAAGATACTATATTGTTCATTATGAGAAGTTTTACACTTTGTGTCCTAATTACCACATACAATGAAGATTTGTGCAAGTAAGAGCAGTACACATTTTGAGATGTGCCCCCTTTCTTCATGTCAAAAGTTGACAAAAATCGTACAGAACTTTTCATAAAATGTAAGCTTTTATGTTTCTTCCATTGAGCTGCGTACATTTTGTGCCTGCAGGAAGTCCAGGCGCTGTGGCTCTTTTGTAAACATGTGATGTCCCAGGTTACCTATGGTCTCACTTTAGCACCCTCATTTAAATACAAACTTTGCTGTGGTCTGTCAACAGGTGAGGTCGTTTCACCCCTCTGTCGGCCGGTGCGGGAACATCAAGAATCGGAATCGTCCTGGATGCGAAATTTGAAACAGGTTAGTGAAAAGAATATCCTTGCCACTCGGCCTCTGAACGCAATGGTAGACTGTTGAGGAGACTAGATGGCAGCAGACTTAACAGGTATATCCATCGTCCTCGGAAATGTGCGCATGCTCATACCTACGTAAACAATGACAATTTACCTGGCGAGTCTGCTGCCACCTATCGTTCCAAAGTCTACCATTCAGTTTAGAAGTACAAGGTGCGTTTGATAGAAATAGTTACCATCCAACGCACCTTGTCGACATCCATTACTGAAGAAGGTGCATCAGCAGTATTATTTTTGTTTCAATGTGGTCTTATTGTAGTTGTAAATAAAATCACATTTTTTTTAAGTGGATATATAGGCTTATTATTACGCGTGGCCGGGATAATCCTGGTTCCCTTAGAATGTTTATTTTGTAACTAGAATAATGGGAGACTTTTGGGACGCTAGGTGGTAGCAGACACACAAGGTACTTTTTTATGTTTACGACGTTTAACGTAAATTTCCGAGAGTGACGAGTTCGGTTACCAAAAGCGTAGGGGAAATCATGGCGACCCACACCGTTAATCCAAACTTTAGTCCTTGCTGTCAACAAGTCCCCGCTTCTAGTCAAAGAAGGACTGTGGTGAATTCGATACCAATTTATCCGGCAGTATAAAACTATGATGACAAACATCGTCAAAACATTCTTGTGTTGGGCAAGCCACCTGTGTGGAATATGTATTTTATCCAAAGAAACTACATTATAATCTCTGCACAGCAGCGATGGAGTCGGATTTTCGATTTCCAAAGTTCTCCTGAACTACATCTAAAAAACATTCTAAAATTTGCTGACATCTGCGTAAAAAGACGTTACCTTTCCATGGAAACATTGTCCGCACTCTGAAAGACTCCAAGATGTTACTCTGTAGCGATGTGATTTGTGTAGCATTTAGTGGTTGGGAAAATAATTACGAAGTTCTCCTCTCGCGAGCCGGTCAGTCCATAGAGTTACAGGCAAACTCTAGAAATAATTACATTCGTGATGAGATAACAGTATAGCGCCCTCTTTGTTTGATTAATGAATGGGCACGAAGCACTGATCTCAGCTGCACTGACGGTATGATAGAGATCAGTGGCAAGAAGCAAACACGAACGTATTAGGCTGTTTCCGAATTGGCGGCTGCGGCTACTGCTACGGCTGGATCACCGCATCATCATTCGTTGAAATACAGGACGCCCTTAGCAATTCTATACAGTTACACCCTTAGCAACATTCGTAGCCGTAGCCGTAGCCGTAGCCGACAAGTCCTATACTGCCATAATTGCGTGTTTAGATGACGCAGGTTGTCAGGTTGTGTTGTGTAGTGTTGGCGAAAACCTGCTCATCACAAAAGGACCTTCTCATAACTTGTTATAACTTATAGGCCTACTACAAGTTATAGTTTAACTGCCGTTGAAATTATGTTACTGACGGTCGGTTGAACTGCCGTTAACATTAAAGGATGAATTAACTGCTGATTATCTGACACTGCCGCTATGTGTGTAGCGATTGACTGATTTTAACATCATTTCTGCTTATAACGGCATTTCACATGCATGATTCACAGGCAATGGCAGCCCTTGCCTCCATGCCACTAGTCATTGCTTTGGCTGCCTGTGAGCTGCTCCGGTAAGAATTTAAATTTCTCTGATAGAGGTGCCCCTCAACGAGGAAAATACATGCCTTGACCCCACAGGAATTATGTTTCAGACCTTGTCAAAATTGCAAGGAAAAACTACTCATGCAGCGGTCTCGGTACAGGCATGCAGCTTTTCATATGATCAACCGATTCCCTCGTTTTAGGTTACTCAGGCTGCTGTGCCATTGAAAATTGAAAAAAAAACAGTACAAAGTTTTGCCGTGCCTGGCACTTTCCTTTTTTTTTTTTTTTTTTTTTTTTTTTTTTGGGGGGGGGGGAAACTCCAGTTGCATGCCCGACGGTCACAAATCACCATTGGATTTTATAAGCTCGAACACCTGACTTTGTACCCTAACTTTATTATTAGAACACACTTTACAATACTTAACTAAAGGCGCATGGGAAACTATTGTTGACTAATGTAAAATCTGGGTTGATCAGCAGCCCTTTATTCAACACAGGCCGATATGCTTCGTGGAGGCAACGGATGCAATTGCCTCCATGGCCCTGGTCATTGCCTATGTGCCATTAAAACATTTTTATGTAGAAATACAATTCCTCCATAGAGGTGCCCTTGAACAAGGTATAGAACTGCCTTACACGAACGAAGTCTCAGGCTTGCAAACGCTGAATACATTATGCACAGTCATGAACAACAAACGAATGCATTACTGGCAAAAGTACAATTTTGATTAAAATGACTGAAGTTTATATTTCATTTTATCTTGGGCCTTACTCTGGGTTCTCTAAATATATATAAATAAATAAATGTATGGATGCATTTCTTGACAATTTAACAATATATAGAACTCCTTTGGAATGGGATATCACATTAATAAAGGGACAATGTTCTCCACATTGAGTCACAGGGGAAAAAACAGACTCTTTTATTGGCCCGCGACATCCTTGGGCGAAATGTCATGTGTCATGCAAGATTTGACATCGAATCAACATCGGCTTTTGCAATCACCGAGTATATATACACTGTCGTTACTGAACAGAAATGAAATAATACGAAACGGGATTTTGAAAGCTAATATGTATGGTGATTTGCCTGGTAGATCGCCGCGCACGGCAATACAATGATTATTGTGGCGCCCGGGAAATGCTGCAAACTCCGTCATTCTTGTCATGTATAGCATATTTAATGCTCGGCTTCGAGCATCCGTTCTTGGCATTTTATCTCGCTGTCTTACTGCAGTCATTCCGATGCTTTTATTTTAGGTATCCACACAGGAATCATGATATTAACGTGGATTTGAATAGAAGGAAGATAAAAGTGGTTGGTTTTAAGGGTGCTGGGGTTAGCGAACTCCCCGCTGTATATGAGTACGGTGTTTCACACAACTGCACCCTATAAATATTGATACTGTCCACTTTGCAGCCTACCCACGTACTTCAGATTCTGTGCTTAACTTATCATAAGAATGTACTCAACTACCGGTACAAGTCATTTGTAGTACTTGGTTTCTCAAGTGTACTCGTACTTGTACTCTTTCTTGAGTGCAAGAAGTACTATGAAGACGGAAATGGTCTCTTGCTTAAAAGAAGTCTTGTCACATCATAACAGACAATGGTAAATGGCGTTGTTACCTAATAGTACATTTCAACATTAATCATGAAAATCATCAAGAAACTTGCTGATATCTGCAGTTGATGCAGACTTACTAAGTAACTATTTCCCCCTATATACACGTGGTCTCGCACCTACGAAAACCCATTAGCTTCATGACAAAATTCAATTTCCAATCCGTTATAACGGATTCACAATCTGTTATAACGGATTTACAATCCGTTATAACGGATTGACTGTCCGTTATAACGGATTCACACAGGATGGCCGTAATTACAAACTGTGAATCCGTAAAAAATAGATTGTGAATCCGTAATAACAGATTGTGAATCCGTAATAACAGATTATGAATCCGGAATAACAGGTTGTGAATCCGTTATAAGAGATCGTGAATCCGATAACAGATTGTGAATAATTTGTAATAACAGATTTTGAATCCATTCTAACAGATAGTGAACCCGTTATAAGAGATAGGGAATCCGTAATAACAGTTTGTGAATGATTTGTAATAACAGATTGTGAATCCATTATAACAGAGTGTGAATCCGTTATAAGAGATCATGAATCCGTAATAACAGATTATGAATCCGTTGTAACAGATTGTGAATCCGTAATAACGGACAGTGAATCCATACTAACGGATTTTAAAACCGTGATTATAAACGACTTTGAATGTTATTTTATGTTTGCGTTATGGACCTTCATTGTGACTAATGGGCAGTAGTATAAAACAAACTCCTTATCATATTTTCGTCCGAATTACTGCGATGTTCAAGAGGATTGGCCAGATTCGTATTTTGATTTGCAGAATCCGGAAAGAAGCACGTGTGCGTACGTGCCACAAGTTCCCTGACAAAACAAAAAAACATATATCCGGTGTTTTTTGAAAACGTGACCATCTAATTGAAATTTGCACAGCTTGGTTGCAAGATGCATGAAAACTATAGAGGATTGAAGTAAGTGTATTCTTATCAAAAAGCCATTGAGACATCATTCTTTTAATGCAACGTGAGCCACGCTGTAAGTCATTAATTATACAAGAGACGTCTCGCGAATAATTATTTCCCGAATAGGAAGAGTCGGGTTGCGTCTGCAGTCTGCCATTTTAGGCCGGAATTGAAAGAAAAAATTACCTTAAACTGTCTCTCTTTTTTCACCTTTTAAAATGAATTCATTGTGTACACATTTCCCGCGCTAACAGAAAGCGATTTTCTCTCGGGTTCCGAGGCTGAGTATAGGAGAAGAAAGAATAGGATGGAGAAGAAGACGAAGAGGAAGAAGAGGAAACAGCTAGACAAGTTTAACAACCCAATTTATTTGCGTAGAAACTCTTAGAGCGTAGACGTGATTCAATTGTATTGGGAACTAAAAAGAAGAAATCAAATCTGCGGATATTGTACTTCAAATTTCACGAAGATATACCTTTTCCATTTGGTGCAGACCCGTAACAAGGTTCACTCGACCGTAAACAAAAATGCTGACCAACCATCCGAAGGAGTAAATGATTGCATATCGGCAAGAGCTTCGCAACACAGTATATAGATAGCTATGATCTTATTAATATTTCATAAAACGTCAGCAATCTTGATTTTGTCTGCCGTCAACAGTCTTATGGTTTGAAGAGTCTACCCTGATCATGTTCCAGCCGTATCATGTTTTAAAGGGAAATTATAGGATTGGAAATCCTCGGCAAAGAAAGCAATTAGTTGGAAGCTTTCTTATTGGTACATTTATACTTGTGTCAATCTTCAAGAGAGATAATGTCGAGTCAAAAATACCAGCATATTTTGAAGAACACGTACCGTTGCTCATCCGGAAGCCCAATGTGTTTCTAAAAAAACCCACAAAAAGTACCAAAGTGTCCTCGGGTCAGCCGAAAAAATACAGCAAACTTGTCCAAAATACATAATACAAAACGGAAGCCGTTTATCCGTTGTTTTCACATTACCACCATAATTCGACGAAACTTGTTCAGGTTGATTGTACGGTGTGTGTTTGCTGAAAACTGGAGGACGTGAAAGGATTTTATTCTTCCCAAAGCCAACGGTGGATTAGCCCTTTATACAGCGTGGTTTGTTTTCAGTCGCCAAACGTTTCTTTTCCCATTAGTTTGGTGAATGTGTATCCTCAGGTGATACCCGAAACTGTATACAATATCAACTTTAAATAGATTTCTCCATCGGTGCAGAAAGTGTTTGCGGGAGGCTGGAGTGCTTAAATGCAATAAAGAACAGACACATTGCTGAACTGCATTATGATACAAATATTAAATAAGTAGCTTTTTTTTAACTGAATAATAAATAATTTAAATAAATAAAACAGTACTTGACTAAAGAGGGCGCTGTTCATGCTGCTGCCGATCTTGATTTGACACTCGATTAAAAATTGATTACACAATTGAGGAAAGATTTTTTTTCTACAATGTTGCACTTGTCCAAAGCTTAGTCTGCTCAGACATTACCATAGGGCCTCTACTTCATATAACGGTCATTAAAGAACTAATGTTTTTTTCTCTCTTGTCAGCCAAAAAATAAAAAACCACACACACCCAAATTGTACTCCGAAATCATTTCGTATGGATAGAAGTTGAAATAGTTTACGTAATGTAAATCACACTCCCCCCGTTTGTAATGAGTAAAGGACTAGAATCTCTGACTTGCAGTTTACCGTATGGTAATTTACCCATCTGAAGAGCTAACCAGTGCATTAAGTCTGTAGAGAACAAAATGTGAACACAAATGTTAACACGCCATAATTTGCATTTATTTGCATAACATGCGTTTGCTCAACGCAGGCCTTCAGAATTTGTTGGAATTAAAATATTTAAAACACCATAAAGCGGTGAGTTGCTTTTCGGCGTGTGTTGTAACTGATAAAGAGTGGCTCTCTATGAGTGAATGACATCTGTATAAGGTTAGATTTCTTACTACGCTTATTATTGAGTTAGTATTTTATTTTTTTTTTAGATTCCAAAGAGAGTGTTGCGGATCACGGAAGTCCGACCCGAGGGTTGCAGGGTTTGTCTCTTGGCAACGCGCTCCTGTGTCGACCTCGCTCCTCCGTTAAGTGACAATTATTATCCCACCTTACTGACCTAACCTTGTCTATAATTGAATCTTCTTCTTTTTTTTCTCGTAATGTGAGAGGTGTGAAGGTATGATTTTGAAGCACACGTAGGAATTGTGTACGGGGCAATTTAACCGTTAGCATCTAAATTGTCTGGCCACTCAATGCAACCACTCGTATCATTTACACTGGCTAGGGAGGTTAATCATGATTGAGTGACCGGCCCGACCCTCCAACCCCATCGGCACATCCCCCCTGCCTCTCCGTTCGTTTACCTCGACAGGGATTGATCATGATTTCACATCCAGCGTGCCATGAAGTGAAACGTGAATGTGTTAATTTTGGCATGCGATGTACTGTACAGGCTATGCATATCGGCAAGACGGCGTGATGCCTTCCATGGCCGCATCATCCCAATCATCACCCCTGGAACCGATCATGCACGGGCGACGGCAAGGCAAGACGAGACGACAGCTTCGTCGTAGTTTTTTATTCTCCCCCCCCCCCAAGTTTGGCCTTTACAGCTGATCATTTAACACCACATGAATCTTAGTACCTTAAATATTCAGATCGCATGATCCACTTCAAGTGTAAACCTTATTATTAAAAAAGCATGTAAAGAATGGTGTTGTCCTCACAAATAGGCTGTAAATTAGCCGCTGCAGGGAGAGTAGTACTTAATTGTGCGTAATATTATTAAGGGCAAGACGAGTTTATTTCGCTAGACCTTGCACACAAAAACTATATCTTCAGTATTTTTTCACGTCATGAAAAACATTAACAAAACAGTGCCAAATAACCCAAAATGCGTTCTATGAATAATAATAAGTGATATATAAATAGTAAATAAATAAATAAATAAATTAATAAATAAATAAGAAAAATAATAAAACAAAAAATTAATAAATAAAATCGCTGTGTCGATCTTCACAATCCTTCTAGCGAGTTCCTCTTTGTGTCAATTTCCATGAGGTACCAGCAAAGAAGTAACCTTTCGAAAATGATAAGACCAATAAAATGAAATAACATAAAACAATTAAAGACAACAAAATGTTGAAAACGGCAACTTTCTCGGTGCCGTTTCTTAACATTGACAGACGGAAAATTAACAGCAGTATCAACATTCCTTGAACGTGCACATTGTGTTCCCTCCCCCATAATAACGATACCGTGAAATGAGCCGTAAAGTGTTGTCTCTGTGCTTTGATAAGTTTCGATGTTACTGCAAATATTTCAAATAGATGTATATGCACATAACCCTATAAGATAAGCGATGGAGACACGTTTTGCAAGCCGTCGTGTGAATAGGCCTAACACGCACGACTGCCAACCCTCCTGAACGAACTGAAATAACGACTTGGGGGTGTTTGCAGTAAAGCATCATCATACTCGTCAGATTAGAAATGAAAATGTAGAAGAAGAAGTAACGGAAAACTAAACAAAAAGATTGTCAAAAAACAACACTTATCTTGATTAAACAGATCATATGGATAATTGCCAATCTTTAAAGGGGAATTTGGACGGTGCATCATTACTTATTGCAAATGCCGCACTAAAACAGGTTCTCGGACCCTTTTTCCCTTTAAAAAAGTCCTCGGAAACCGGAAATGTGAAGAGAAATGATACAAAAAAGATCTACAATCAAGTTTAAAGAGAAAAATTGTCAAACAAGACTCAAAAGAAAAAAAATAAGCACTCTCATACATCTCCTGTTAATGTAATGGGAAAGGCAAACGTACAACGCATGCGCAGAAAACCTACTATATATTTTGTCGTTTGGGGGGGGGGGGGGGGTAAAAATCGCTCCCGGGTCCATCCCAAATTAAAACACAATCTCGACATAATAATAACACTTGGATCCAAAAATAAATTCTCTGTTTCCAAAAGTGATTTTAAAAATGTATTATGGTATTTGCTGGTACAATGATCTTTTGGGAGTCCCTGTATTGCAACCGTTTTTCGTGTTGATAAAAATATACATTACACGCCCAATCAATTGTTTGCCGAATGTAATAACGGTAATTTACTTAAGCAGATAATGTAACCATACATCAATTTAACAATTTCTATATCATATTAGACCTTATATAATTATAGTTCAATTATAGCTAATGCATTGCCGTCAATTTCGAACCAAATTAAAGGTGTAGTGCATGATTGTTTTTTGGACGAGTCAACTTGTTCAAATCGTTTGTGTTAAAAATTTGCACGCCATATGACTCACCTGTGAACATCACATCAGATTAGGGGTGACTTTTTTCGCGAACCCCCACCCCCCCCCCCAAAAACAAAAACAAAAACAACACACAAACAAACAAGCAAACAAACACACGAAACAAAACAAAACAACAACAACAACAACAACGACAACAACCTTTGTTGGCAACTTCACATCAATCTAAGCAGCGACGATTTCAAAATTTCATTTTCATGGTCTTGGCAGTAGTACAAAATGTGGACTTTTGTTTGGACTCTGCTGGAACATTAGGACCAGTGTAAAAATTTGTAATCGGTGGACTTCCAGATTGAAACCATTCTGCTCGATGAATGACAAAATCATATCCTTCACCTTTAAACGTTTTAAGATTGTCAAACGGTGGGAGAAATGATCCGTGCACACTCGAAAATGACAAAGTGTCAAACCCTTTGGTTAAGATAATAATGGGAGAACTCATTTCCCTTCCATCAATTACGGTAATAAAGCACAATTACTCATTGCGGACAATTTTATAGAGAAATCAGTCCTGCTACAGTTTCGACTGTGTGAATGATTAAACCATTCTCGACATAAACAAACATCCTAGAAAGTGTGTGCTTCATTACACGACGCCGGTTCGTTCGTTTCAGGATCGAATAATGCTTTGGTCAAATATTTAACCAAACTCTACTCGAACTTTGGTGTCAGTCAACAAAGTTGTGAAAAGTTTCGGTTCATTTTATTACTATCATTTTTGTAATTATATTTGTGTTAAATGTGACCGTGGAAATTTAGTTTTGTAAAATCTGACCAACCTTGTAGCCTGAGGCTCGCAGATACCCGTGAAGAAGAAAAAATGGTGAAGAAAATGTTCAGTCTTATATTTGGGAGGACTCCCCTCCCCAACCATGGGGGTGGGGGTATTTTACGTAAACAAACCCGCGGCTCTCGTCGCTTCAGAAGCTTAGCCACCGCACTTAGTAACAGTCTCAGTTTCAGTTTTAATTGTTTATTTATGATTACTGTTTATTGCTATTAGTTTCTCTTAATGGAACCTCGGGATATCAATTTCCCAAATGTTCCTAACATCATAGCTCGAGGCTCACAGGATACCCGTGAAGAGAAAAATGGTCAAGAATAATGTTCAATTTTATATTTGGCAGGAGTTCCCTCCCCTAGGGAGTGGGGTTGGGGTGGGGTCGGGGTATCCCAGGTAAACCAATTCACACCCGGGGGGTGGGGTTGGGGGTGGGATCGGGGTATCCCAGGTAAACCAATTCACACCCGGGGGGTGGGGTTGGGGTGGGATCGGGGTATCCCAGGTAAACCAATTCACACCTGCGGCTCTCGTCGCAGTAGAGATTTAGCCAACCTGATTCACTTCACAGGCCATCAATTTCCAGATGAATTTTTTACACTTCAGGTTAAAATTCTTTCAAATATTACATATTGGCTGTTTCTAAAAGGACTGATAGCATCGTCAGACTTTCTTATCTCTGAATATTTCAATGAGGAGCAAAGTTGCCTTAGAGCTGAAAAAAACATTTTAGTCTATCATTTTTTTATTTGCTCTACACGAGAAACTACTCTCCCCGCCCCTCCCCCGGATTCACATTTAAAAGAAATCTCGTCACGGAAGAAGCGATGCCTATAAACAGAGATGTGTAGTCGTGGGACTTGGCTTTACACTCCCTTCAGGTGTAGTAGGTACACAAACAAATGGATGGAGTGTTTCGTTTGAATTTGACATGGACACATACAGTTGATTGTAAGTTTTTGTTGGTGAGCACGAAATGGTGCTGTGATAATAATATTGCCGTATTGATTGCAGGGCTTATCATGTTTAAAAAGGTTTATGCTAATATTGAAAAGAGGGTTTGTAAATGTACCTGTCTCCTGGGACCACATATATTCACACGAATGTGGTCATTTTATAATTATTTGATTGGGATTAGCGTGCATCAGATGGTATTTGCTTTTTTATGTTGGGTTAAAATCGTTGAGTCATAAAAGCTATTTGGTTATTATTATATCTTTCTGGTAATGAAATAAAGGGACCCTCAAAAGCGACTACCACTGTAAACCGTATTAGGCCTGACTATACGTGTGTGTAGAAAAGATGGTGTAGAAATGTCAGTTTTATGGATGTGAGAGGAAAGCCCCTAACGGGGGGGGGGGGGGGGGACCAACGCAATCAGGCAGGGACTGAAGACCCAATCCACGCAAGGTTCCGGTTCGGGATTCACAGACATGACAGATGTGAAATGCGGCAAAGAAACCACTGAGCCAACCTTAATATACCCTCGCGTTATCTCCCCACATGGCCCAACCATACCTTTGGATCCAAAGCTAGTCAATGTCTTTTTAAAAATTATGTATTATATTACAAAGGAGCTCGAAAAACTGAAACTGAAATTTTGTAATGCAAGGTAACATAATGTCTAATGCAGGGAGTGCGTTATCTACCCTTTCTCCCGTAAAGCATAAAAGAACAACTTGTTCAATGAATTTCATTGAGGTTTCTGGGTTTGATGGCTGTAGACAGTTTGCGTGATGTGGCAGTCTCGAGTGGAATTTCTTCATTCTTGTCTTAACCAATACCAAACAGCTTGATCTCTGGTCATTGGTTGTTTTTTGTACGAGGATTCACTTACTGAAGGTCCCACAAGTTAGCATGAATGAGTTCAGAACGTCAGGGTCATACAACTTTGTGTCTGTATCTTCCACGAACAATTAGGGAAAGTTGGCATAAACAAGACTTGTATAAAAAGGCGATACCCTGACAAGCCACAACGACTACCAGTTAAGGTTTCTACACGACGTGGGCAGTGCAGTATGCTCAGCCTCATGTAGGAAATACGTAACGTCAAAATATACTATAAAAACAGTGGAATATGTTGTGAATTCGTAGAATTAGGGACATATTATAGGCAGTTGTGTATGTCACTGGAAATTCTGCAGGATGGTTGATAGAAAAAAAAATCTTTTAGGCTGTTTAAAATTGTTGCAAAAAGAACTAAGTGGACGCAGGATATCCTTGTTGTCGGTCGTTTATAAAGCGGTAATCCATGTAACGTTGCTTAATACCGTTCGGTTGTGTTATCTCAGTCACCTTTGTGCGGTGTTTCACCATAGAGATGTGGGCAATGCATGAGGTTTCAATGGGATACTTTTGAGACGATAGCGGGCTTCCCACAGACCGGTCCTTTTCCATTGTTCTCAGCGATGAAAACAATGGAAAAGGACCGGTCTGTGGGACGCCCGCTATCGTCTCAAAAGTCTCCCATTCTAGAAAACCAGACCATAATCAGTGGTCTATAGTGGTAAGACATCTTGACGGGGTCGTGGGTTCGAACTAACGCGAACCCCACCCGAGTAGAGTGCCTGTGGAATTTTTTCCCCCGCAGGCCTCGGTACAAGTTTTATACAGTGCTTATCACACACCTGTGTAGGGTAAAAAGAAATATATAAGGAACACACAAAAACAATATTTATTCCCCTATTATTTTAATGTTGTAAAAGCCAGATGCCGAGGATCTTGGCTGAGGGTGGTGTAATGGTAGCCTATCATGTAATTTGAGTTGTAATTTTAATTCGAAACTTTTAATTTGACTTTGAACGTATTCCTAGTTTTTAGTTAACACATTGCAATACGTAGACTATTTAATATGAACAATATGTTGCTAGTAATTTGCTTGTAGTTTCAGTATTAAATATTTGTTGATTCTTTTTGTAAAGCGATTTGAGGCCCTACATAATACACTACACTGCAGTGTTTTATATGTTTGTTGTTGTAGTATTAATATTCATTACAAGTTAGTTGTAACCATCATTGATAGGGGATCAAAATCATTGATGTCACAATACGCACATGTCAGCTCTGCGATATGTTTTTTTATACCCTCCCTTTCCTGCCTTTAATCGGCGTGGTTTTCATCAGAAGTCCTGGCACTTCTTGTAGTTTACAAAACGTCTCACTTTTCGCCATTGTAAAACCACACATAAAAATCCATTAGTGAAGCTCTTTGACATTCATGGAAATGCTAAAAATACTCTCCTTTAGGAGCCACAAACCGGAAACTCTCATCCCTCTTATGAACTCTTGGACTTCATCAATAGAAATCATAATGGTATGCTTTCATTTTATTGACCATGTACTTTGATAGTTTCAATGGAAAGCAAATATTATATCATCGAGTACAGTTAAGTTTGTTTTTTTCTGACTGAATTCACCAAATGCGTGAGTGTTATAGAAATACGTGAACGAGCAAAAACAAATTATATATTTTTTTGTCAGTCGCGTGCGTTCTGCAAATCAATTCAAGTGTGTGAAAGAAGTATTGCCAGTTTTGAAGGAGGGCTGGTTTGCATTGTGGTGGACGTTGTGGGGGATGTGCATCAACACTTTTGTTAAATAAATAAGGATTGCCGATAGTTGTCAAAATTAATTTAACCAGAGGTACAAAGGGAAAGACCGGAGGAATTGATTAAAAAAAAAACTTGCCAGGCTGTGGGAAAATGTAAATCTTTGTGTAGGGACAATGGCTGGAAGTTTATATTTAAACATAATATATTAATTGAGAGACGAATGTGGAGGAATTGGAAAGAAGTAACATACTCTCCCCGCACAGTCTTCAAGGTAGTTAATAATACCTTGAAGACGTGGAAAACTTTGAATGACTAAAAAACTTTTAGAGTTTAACTATGAAGCATTGATGAGCTATATGCCAGCAGTATTGATCCAAGACGTCACACTCTAAAAACTACCTGGTCAGCATTGACCCGGATCCGGGTCCCAGGGGCCTGACCCTTTCTGGGTCAGTATGACCTGGAATCCGTGTCAACCTTTTTTACCCGAAACTATGTCAAACTAACACAGAATCCAAGTCAAAATCAAAATTGTTTCCAGGTCAGCCTGACCCAGAAATGGGTCAGGCCCCTGAAAACGCCAGCTACCGGCCTTTAGAACGTGCTGGTTGCCTGCCAGTATTTGATCTAGCCCATGAGGTCTTCCACTTCCGTATAAATACTACAATGTACAGGACAGAGGAAGAGTCTACACAGGGCTACCTCAGACCTTGCGTGCCATGATACTGGGCGTGTACGCACACACTCAAGTGTGTATAGTATCAGTCTGGTAGTTATTGCATGTCTATCAAATTAAATCATTAGGTTTGTAAGACCAGTGCCTGACATTATCCTTATGGATAAAGACGGGACCAGTCTATTACTTGATTCACTGACACTCGTTATGATGGGAACCATCGACAGAGGGCGCAATTTCGGTTTTTGAATTTTCCTACTGAACGTCTTGTAGCTTCCGTTGTTGGGGCCCATACAAGTAGCTGTTGTAAAAAGATGCGTGTTTCGTGCGACACGGAATAACGCCGCTAGGAATATATTCAGTTATTCATAATTCAGTGACATGATTAGGTATGCTCAAAATTACAATATTAAAAAAATGAAAATAAAAAATAAAATAATGGACAATCTTTCAATCAGCTCCTTTAAACCAACGCTCTAGTTGAAAAAAAAATAATAATAATAAATTACATTAATCAGTCAATCGAAAATGTTATGAAATTAGGTGATCATATTTTCCCCACAAAACAGTAATGTGAATTTTGTGTTTACAGGAACGTTGAGCACATTCAAGTTGTACTAATGTCCTCTGAAATAGGAGTGCCTGTTTTATGGAAAAGATTGTCGCCAATTGCAGTAATGTTTAGTCAATTTGGTTTACAATGGTCAAGATAAAAATAAAAAAGCGTACGATTATGTGTTTGTTTATCAGCCGATCTTTAATAATCATGAATGTTTTTAAAATAATTTTCAATTTCTTAATTAAAAAGAAAAGTATGGCAAGTAGGGATTTATCTATAAACGCAGATCATTCACACAAATGCCAAAACTAAAACTCAAGGTTTTGTAGTGCCTGAAAACAGACGACACTCTGAATAGTGAACACAAACACACATACACCCTTGCCCATTTTCATGTATGTCGACCCGGTAAATCCTTGTTCTTCTTGTTTGGACTTTTAGCGACGTCCTCTTTGGTTTTTACACACGAAAGTGAAGCGAGGACGTTCTCACTCTGTCAAACCAAAACCATCCTGATCTTTTCTTCTGAAGTCCTGAATGCCAACGGGTATTGACTCTCACACCGACGGTCCCTAATTCGCGAATGCAATGCTTATTCTTCACCCCCTGATGGCCCATTTGGAGTGCCCTCAGCAGAATACACACTGCAAAAACTGGGGTGTTGAATTTATTCTCTTGGTATCTATGTGACACCACCGATATGGTATTAGTTCTACCAAAAATAAAGCAATGTGGATAACTAACACCATGTCAGTGTCGTCGCATAAAAGAGAATCGATTTAACACCCCATTTTTGCAGCGCACTTTTCTCACAGAGTTACCCTTTAACAAGGGAAAAGTACCTTGCCCTAAAAAGATCAGGCCTGCACTAAAGTTGTCTTATAAATAATTTGCAAAGTCAAGGTTAATTAGATTTAGTAAAGTATTTACTTTCAAACGAATTTCCCATTCTGTGGACACGGTTTATTCACCGTGGTAATAAAATATGATAATTTTATCCAAGTTAATCAATCATTGTAATTCATGGTAATTTCACCATTGTGATTAATCAATCAATACAGTTACAATTCCCCCCTGGAGCTTAATACTGTACTCCTCTGACTAAAAAGGTCCTTGTATAGATTAACATTTCTGGACAAAAAATGTATTGCTTTGAGGAAATAGTGCAATGATAACAAATAACCCTGGAAAATCGTAGTCCATTCAGGAAGTGTGTTGTAACAGATAACTTGTATTTTCGTAGAAAGTGTAACAGCAATTTTATATATATGTAATGGGCCCCTGGGGAATTTATGAGTACATTTGAGCGCCACTAGAACAAAAAAAATAAATAAATAAAATAAAATACCTGGTGATTATTTTCAGTGGTATCTCAAAATTTTTTAAACAAGACTTTTTCATTTTTAAGGTCTCATGAAAACCACACAATAGATTTGTTTCCGAGACAGTTTACCTAAAACATAAAAAAAACTCCATATTGGGTAAACACATATTATGAGATTATTTCCACCGCAAATTTATAGTTTTAAATCATGTTTCCTTTCCAGTGCTGTCGTCAGTAAACGATGAATGACTATTCTGCTGAGGGGCATTTTAACAATTCAGGGAATAAATTAGGCAGAAAAAACCCAAACGGCAGCAGCAGCAGCAGCAGCAGCAACAACAACAACAAAAACCTTATTGTTTTCATCTCTATTTTCCCCGTGAATGATAACGAACTGTAGAAGCTGCTGTCCCGTCCTGTGTGATTGAGTGAGACAGCATACGGATATCCGCTCCTGGGTCAGCATTCCCCCCAACAAAAAAGGGCAGTTTCTAAAGCCGGCTTTATCACATCCACTTTATTTCATGCCCACTTTAATTAACATGGACTGACTGCTGACCAAAGGCCAAACCACTCATAGAAGTGTGTGAATTTACCCCACCCCCTTAGATCTTAGTGTCATAATATAAACAAGTGAATGTCCATGTGTTAGAAAATCTTACGGGTAGGCCTATCCCTAAATTTCTATCATCACTGGATGTGAAATTAAAAGGCTATATTTTGGCCGTGTGGAGGAGGAATGATGATGAATCAATGAATTATTTATGTTAATTGTAATTATACAATACTTATCGGCAAAATTTATGAAAAACAAGTTTTAATGCGCTTTACAGAAACTATTAAGCAAATAATACAATGTATTTTACTAAAAATAAGTAATCTTCAAAAGAAATGTTGACTATAATATAAATTCAAACAAATATAATAATGCTGAAAACATTCTTAATGAACACGCCATCCAACTCGCCTAATAATGACAGCAAATAAAATAGGCCTACTTCGACGGTGATCAGTGCTTGGTGAGTCGATAGCCAGCGACAATTGGATAAAATAAAAGCGGTTCGGTCATAAAATAATTCATTCCCCACGGAGGCATTTACGAATCATAAAAAACAGAGTTTCAACAAAAATCCATTATTCAGTCCTAGCAACAACTGAAAGGAAATAAAATACTCGATCACAGTTGTCATAGTAAAAAAAAAAAAAAAAAAAAAAAAGTGGGGGGGGGGGGAATACTGTGACAGTGTATATAGTGAACGGCGGGGACTGACGCTGCATCATGCAAAACACAATTTCAATACATATATAATTCAGCCCCTTCGCAACAATGTATCAACGGATTATATTTCAGCAATGAGTTCCATACCGTAGTATTTGTCTCGCAACTCGGCCTAGGTCTTCAGCAGCCATTTTCCCCCCTCTCAAATATGAGCTTGAACGAGAGTTTCCTCGCCTCATAATTTTATATACATATGTATACAAAAACGTAATCACGGTGCGTCTATTATGGTCTGTTTCCCAAAACCACGGATTGGGCTTCGGCTAGGGGCTCCGGCTTCGGCTTTGTCAGTTATTTTGAAAAAAACGTGTGCTTTCGATACGGTGAGTCAAATAGGCTGACGAAGCCTAAGCCGGAGCCAAAGCCGCAGCCGTGGTTCCTATTCTTTTATTCAAACACACGTTCCTAAAATGAGACTGTAAATAAAAAATTAAATAATAAAAATAAAAATAGTAATAATAAAAAAAAAAAACAATAATTAATAAAAAAAAAATAAAAAAATAAAAATAAGAATAGTAATGGTCTGACTCTTTTTCGACTCAGTAGCCATGGTAGCTGGTGCATACAGGGAACACGACAAATAAATATAACTTGTACCTCGCATTGGTGCTTGGGTGTGTACCGCACAAAATATAACAGTGCACGTCTGTGAAAATAGTTTAAAAAAATCCTTATTTATAAATTGTGAATAAGGCAAGCGTACCGTACTTAATATTGCAACTGAAATAAATGTAATCTATGTAAATAAATTTGATTGCTGTTATATGCAATATCAGGAGAGATTGGAGTTAAATGAAACCCCGATGGAACCATTCAACCAAGAGAAAAAAATAACATAAAAACAAAGTAAATCTACAAATGAATTATTAAAATTGTTCTATCGTATTTTTGTTTAAATTGTATTATGGTTTTTTGTTTGTTTTTCTTTTTACAAGTAATTGCATAATGGTTTTACAATGCGTGTTACGTAGTTTCATACTAATTTAAAATCTGGGCTTTTTATTTCATTAAAATGCGCCGTAAATTGAATTAAAAGAACATCTTTCTTTTGGGCCTGATTCGGATGAAGGTTAGCAATAAAACCAATTGAAATTTGAGGTCGGATCCAGAGTATTATGTTGGGTGTGCTGTTCGGGTGAAAATCAAGAACGATTTTTCATTACTAGGAATTGGAGACTTTTGGACGGTCCCTTTCCCACAATTCTCACCAATGGTACGCATGCTCAGAACTATGCACCCTTCTCTCTCTCTTTCTCTTCTGTTTACCAATTTAGGAGGACTACAGTCCCCTTAGCCCCCACTCTCACAGGATCTGCCAAAGCAAAGATTATGCTGGAAATAATTGTTTTGAAATTGTATACCTAGAAGTCGAAACGTATATGTCAGCACCTCCCGATGTTAAATCATTTTCGTTCAAATGTATTTTGTAAATAAAATATTATTGGGTCCCCTGATATAATTTTCTCTTGAAAACAGACTCCCCTAAGTGGGATTTATTTCTCATATATCTTTATCTTTACCAAATTTTTTTCCCCCCTGATTTATTTTGATTATGTTTTGGGTCTCTATCGAGCGTACTTAAGACGTCCCATCGCATTAACGTTTCATACGCCGCATCATTCATTTTCTTCCCTGACTGTCAGTCGAAAGGGTAAGTGCTCCGTGCGTTGAGCATGGCCGTGTTTATTTAAACTTCCATACAAGATGGAGAACAAATATCTGGGGCTCACCTTTATGTCACCTAAGTATCAAAAAGAAAAGGTACAGTCAGGTTGTTTTCTTTCTTTGCAGAGAAGGATTTTGTTGACAAGATAATCTCCAGATTGGCTATAGGCAGATTTCTTTGTCTAATCTGCTTACCTTTGAAAACTATTTGTATAAGGAAAGGGTGAAATTGAAGGAATGTTTTCCTGTCAGTTATCTTGTGTTGTTATTTTGGATTCCGGAAATTGTTGGTTTGCCAATATACAAAAAGCAACAAATCACTAGTCGGTTCAAAATACAAGATTGTTGTTGTCAATGTACCAACGTCTAATATCATTCATATCAGGAAGAGTACACTAGACAATAATCTACGGAGTACTTCAGTAATATTGAGGATTATCAGCAAATTGCTCATGTCATCTATATTTCATTTGCTTCTGTTTTCAAAAATAATATTTATTCAGTATATATTTGGTTAAAAGTTGGGACTTGCATGACATGCATTCCTCCTGAGAAAAAAACACCGACTTTTGAAAAGCAGTTCTTTGGATCAAAGTATTTGTTCGTCTCCTTACACACTTTTATAAGCAGTGTCGAAACATGTGCCATACAATGTTTACTTGTGTTGCTGGCGCTCTTTTTAATCGAACTACCACATAATTATAGGTTATAACGTAGGCCTGTAAAATATAATAATAGTTGTTTTCTTTTTCGAAATTCGAATAATCGGAATGAACCGCACCACTGATGTTCTCTTCTAACAGTAACGTGAAAAGCAGAGGAATAAATGTACTCCAGGGTATCGGAATAAGTACTTCGTTTAAATATTTAAAAATAATAATAATAAAAAAAAAAAAAACCCACTTATGTACCGTCACTTTATATTAAAATCTAGCCTTTTGGAACGAAAGTACCATGAGAAAAATAAATGTTTTACATCCCATTATGATAATTGAATGAATGCTCTTTTGAAATGAACACCAATCCTTTTGCCTTAATTTAATAGCTTCACATGACCGAGTCATTCTCCACAGAGAAGTATTTCCAGGTTCGCTAGTAATGGTTTATCGCGCTGCATTGGAATTCAAGAGGAGCCAATTTCCGCTCCCAAATAATACGTCAATACTAATTATAATAATGGGCCATGGGTCAATGGCAGAATTAATGACGCATTGCTGTGGAGGACTCATTATCATTTACGGCTCCACAGCACACCAAATGCAAGGTGGTCATTACTTCCATCTTGCGTGTAATACACAACCGTCAAAGCATTCACAGCCAGGCGCTGGCAAAGTTGCTTCTGTGATTATGATTTTCAGTTGTGGGTGACCTCAGCCAGCGAATATCTTAAGGAAATACCCAGACACGGCCAGCGTCACTGATTATTATGCCAGTTGGCCAACCGGCATCTTTGTTTAATTTCCCATAGTGATGTTATTTTGATAAAGCTAGGGAGTCTCATGCGCGTTGGATGTGACCGTGACTAGTCCACACGGCCGTGTGAATGGATTGCAGTGTACAGAGCACTCACACACGCACACACGTAGTGGATCGCATTGCAAATGGACTGAGGACGCAGGCGATGGTATAATATCGTGTAGTAAGCTACTTGCTCTCGTTGAAGGTTCTACTACTACAGAAGACTGCATCGTGCCGTAGCAACATGTCGTCCGATGCTGAATTTCCCGCCGTGGTGGAGTTGAACGTTGGCGGGCAGCTGTACACAACGGCCCTGTCTACCCTAACTCAGCAGAGCGACTCCCTGCTAACCCACATGTTCACGGGTCGGGCTCGTGGGCCACTGCAGAGAGATTCGCGGGGCCGGTACTTCATCGACCGTGACGGCACACTATTTCGTTACATACTAGACTACCTGCGCAATCAGAAACTGGTACTACCAGAGAACTTCCCGGAGCGCGGGAGACTGCAGCAGGAGGCAGAATATTACCGGCTCTCGCGCCTCGCCAACGCGTTATCAGATGCAGCCCAGGCCGACAGCACGGCCGATAATGTGGGCAGCAACTCAGTCAGCGTGGAGGGGCGGTCGAATTCGCCCGGGTTCCTGACCATAGGGTACCGCGGGACGTTCGCGTTCGGCCGAGACGGACTAGCTGATGTGAAATTCCGGAAGATCCAGAGAATTCTGGTGTGCGGCCGCGTGGCACTTGCCAGGGAAGTGTTTGGGGACTCCTTGAACGAGACCCGCGACCCGGACCGCGGCATGAGTTCACGCTACAGCGCCCGGTTCTATCTAAAACATGTGTATCTGGAACAGGCTTTTGATCTCCTGGCCACTCACGGCTTCAAGTTCATCAGTTGTTGTGCGTCAGGTACGAGCTCCGGTCCGCCAGAGAGTGACGAGAGTAAGTGGAACCATTATAACGAGTTTGTGTTCCAGCGTCTATAGAGTGTGGTGTAATAACCTGTATTATTACTAATACCATTCCAAACAATTATGCACAGATTATAATCAGCGTTCTCCTTGGGAAAACGTTTTAGGACACCATGATTTCCCTCTTGCACCTGTACCCGTTATCGGACTCACCTGTGCTTTATTGATCGTGTTAGACACTCGGTTCGCTTCGAAGCGGCAACAATTGTGGATCGCAGTTAAAAGAAATATCTGGAATACTGCCACCGAATGAAAAAGAAATATCGACATTTCATCAGTTGGAACCTGCTGGCAGTGCCCGTGGGGCTGAAAGGAAGGGAGGGGGAAACTATAAATTGTCTTCCTCTTCCTCAGCGACTTTGCTTGACAGGCTTTTAATAGAATCACTGTCAGGTAAGCACGCACCTCCATGGCCATGTTCGTGCTCGCCATCAACACAGGAGACCCTACCCTGACTTTGTTTCACGCGGGAATAGAGCCGAAGTGAAAAATTCTCAACCGAGTCGACGTTTTTTTTTTAATCAAGCCGGGAACCGCCGAAATCGAGAAGCCTTGCATGATGTGTTTTAATAATGGCTCTCCCCGGGTCGATGATGAGATATTTTGAGGACGCCATAGCGGCGCTTTACCTGGGTTTGCGTGGTCGCATCATTAGCATCCAACCGTGTCCGTGGCCCTGACGACCGGGGAGCTTTCTCTTGCTGACTCGCTTTTTACTCCAAATAAGTTGTTCACCCTGTTCGTCATGGATAGAAAAATTGACACAGTCAGCTTCATCATAGGCCAGCACTTTTACAGTCATGATAACCTTTAGCAACCTTAGCATGGTGTGGTTCCATATAGAACACCTCCACATGGCTGCATTTAAAGTCAAGAATACCATTCTTATGTCACATTGAATTACCCAAACAAGTGTGGTTCCCAGAATCCTCCACATACAGGGCGCTATGCTCTTGCATAAGAGTCAGTTTCACCTATACGTCACCTTTATGTATTATAACCCGGCACAAAATGGCGCCCAGCACCCACCCAGGGTCGAGCATCAGTCAGGTCACCATTCTGAATATCACACAGTCTATATTGCACGAGGAAATAGCCTTCAATTGATGGAATACTAATCGTAACCAACTGAGTCAATTCTATACTGTAATAAATTGTGAGAATAATATTGTGGAGTACACTTTCAGTTTTGATTAATATAGAATCGCTATACTATAATGTATTGCTGGCAAATCCAACTGATATTGGTGGACAACACAAGACAGTGATGATCAAAAGCAAATTGCGAAATGTTAATACTTGTGTAGTTTACTCGATATTTTTTATTGTGTGCGGACAGAGTCCGTATTATATTTTCATCGCCATCTGATCTTAACTTCCATTTCCTTATCTGAGTTGTGTCTTACTTCCGCTTTCTGTGATTGAGCTGCCCGTATTTGGTGACGACCTATCAGTCAAAAGCGACTCTGAAGATGGGCAACCTGCCAAATTCTATTCAGTTGTGACAGCCCAAGTCTATAATGTGTGCATTGTGAAAACCGATATTTAAAAAAAAATATACATACATTTCGGATTCATTGTCATGGCATGTTTGTTCTTAGGAAATGGTATAGTGATTCGTTTCCGATACAAGCTCACGTAGCTCGTGATCTGAACACTGTATCTATACATAAAAGAAACAATGAAAATGAACAAGGAAACCAGTTCACAACTCCTATGAAATTGCTAAGTGTCGCGTAATAATATCGATGCCATCTTAGTTTGACACCGGATCGTTTGTGCTGGCATAGCGTGAAGAAGATAGACTACACGACAACAAAAATCAGCAACTTGACCAGTCCGGTGTCCGACACCCAAACACTCACGCACAACTGAGCCCGAAGTCATGATTCTTGCACACTCGAATTATACATGGTGTTCCACCTTGGCTAATATTGCCACCTGACCGGGTGAGAATTTATTTCGATACCTGAGCTCTGCACTGTCCTCATGAGTCGAGGTTGACTGTTAAAGTCGCCGTCAATGGACCCGTATTCCTCTGATGGACTATCCGACAATTTACTCCCTGTGTTTTCAGTTTCACACTGAAAGACAAAATAAAGAACAAAAACAAAAAATACTGTCAACACACCTGATGAACATGTATTCTGAACAAAGTAATGAGCGTTAAAACAAGCTATATTATAGTTAATTATTGTCCGGGCGGGTGTTAACGATTTGTTCATTCAAAGAAGACACAGTAATGTTCACCAGATACCGGTTTATAATGGTTATGCAAGGTGTACTAAAAAAGTGATGACGTTTTTGGAGCCGGAAATTTAACGGATGTTCATGTATTTGTTTATTGCTTCTAGTCTACTGGGCGTCCCATTCAGTGCTTACAAAGCACTGATCCCCCATGGGTCCCAGTAACATGATACATACAGTTTAAAAAAAAACACACACGAAGAAAGAAAGCGATAAAGTTGTGTTTTCATTGCACAAAAAGAATCTAAAAATGCATAAAAAAAGAAGAGCAATACATTAAAATTGCAAAAAAATATGTATGCATACCATTCGTTTATATGGTACTTCCAGCCCCAAACGCCATCACTACCAATAGGATACTCGTGTAGAATAAAATAAAGACATCATTATTTTTTGTAATGTCAATAACTCAAAATTGAGACTTTAAAAAACACGCACTGTGTGTGGACTCACATCACGTGAGATATACATGATGGAAGCTCATTAACTCGCTTCTTCCAGTGAACAAATTAATTAGTTTTTGGTGGTGCATCCGAGAGACGTATTTCGTACTAATAATGTTAATTAGGGTTTGATTGAGAAATAACAGTGGGCATTAACTATGTATAAGCGTGAGGTGTAACAGCGTTGGAACCCTGTTATACATGTGTTTCCTTGTATTTTGAATCGGTAATTTTTAGGAAAAACATATTTTTATTTCTTGGTCCAGGGTGTTAGATGTTCATTGTAATGACGTCCATATGCAGCTGTACGATGGGAGGTTGTATTATAGTGTTTAGCAGTGACATTGTTCATTTGGTGGAATTTGCAATGGGGGTGTGACCCGTGGCGTCACATGTTCACAAAATGTGACTGAGCCTGTGTAAATGAGACACTTTGAGGTAAAAATTTAAGTCCAAATTTCATCATGTAGGGCATCTTCCAAGGATTAAAAAGACACCACACTGACCTCTACAGAGTTGACTGTTCTGGATTGGAACCGTAAACTCTGTAGAGGTCAGTGTGGTGTCGTTTTAATCCTAGGAAGATGCCCTACATGATGAAAGTGAAATTTACATTTTTACCTCAAAGTGTCTCATTTACACAGGCTGAGTCACAAATAGTCACAGAGACTGCACTCCATGCAGGCGCAAAATGTACACAGCTCAATGGAAGGAAACTTACAATCTTACATTTTATGGAGATTTACGGCTTCCGAATTTTATGAAATTTGAATACGAAGGGGTGGGGTCAAAGCTCTAAACCTGTTAAGCTGTTATTAAGTTAAAAACAAAATTGCCAATATATTTTGCCAGCCAGGAATGCCCTGGAATGCAAAAGGTCGCTCTTTTTTTCTCGTAAAACAAGGTGACATGGTCTACAAGCGGGTATATGTGTTAAAACAAATTCTGGTGAACCTTTGGAGGAACTGGAATGAATCTGTACATAGACTGTTAATATTCATAGTTATTATTGTGATGAAGATGAACATGGCAAGCTGTCTTTGCTAGTGTAAAGGTTGTGTACACAATTGGTAACTACAAATGCACAGTTTTATCTAAATGTTTGTGACATGGAAAAAAAACGAAGAAGCTTTTTAACGCCATGGACATGGGATAGTATGTCAGGCACGCTGTTCATGTCTGAACAAAAGCAAAATCGTATTATGCGTTTGACTGTAATGTGGGTCTTTATCAATAGCCGGCCATGAAAAAAATGCATGCGTAATTTTCGAAAGCACTGGCGTCATTGTGTATTAAACTTTTAAATACATGGTTTTAATTTTGGGAACTGTAAACGTATCATGAACAAAAAATATTGTAATATTTGGTAAATATCTTGGCCCAATTTCATAGAGCTGTTTTTTTAAGACAAACAGTAACTGAGCATAAAAACAGTTTGCTTACCAGAGCAAGGTTACCAGCCCAAACCATGTCACTTGTACCATTTGTGACTGGTTTCCTGCTTACATCTGCACTGCAATATTTTTCTGTTTAAGCCCTGGTACTATAAACCGGCCGTAAGCAATAACCTTCACTTTCGAGAACCTTTTGTTAAAGGTACAGTATTATCAATCAATCAATCAACCAATATGTATTTCCACTCAAACAAAAAGTGGCACATGTACATACCGTAATCAAATACATGAAAAAGTGGGGAGGTCTCCAAGAAGCAAAGCTTGTCGATTAGAGACTCCCATGACGTATGTTGGGAAAAAAAAACATTACTGAAGTATAAGATTACTGAAATACACACACTTGTTTATAAGTAGTTAAGTTAAAGGTAACTACAGGATTGGTATTCATCAAACACATTTTTAGATTAGTATCAGTCTGAAAGCTTACTGATTATGAAGTTCATACCAGTACCAATCATCCTTTAATGTCTAAAATACTGTCAAAGTCGAGAAAATAGAATTTGAAGACCCCAATTTTAATTTCGGTCGTAACAATCGAAATTACGGACAATGTGTTTACATGCTGGAAAGTGTATATGGTTTTTCACTATTTTCTCCTGACTCGGACGATGGATTGAGCCAAAATTGTCACGATTTGTTCATGTATATATTGAATCACACAAAGTAAGAAGACTGCACTATCAGCTTTACCAATCCTATATTTTACCTTTAAGTAAGGTTACACACAAATTATGGACTCGGTGTAATCATCGACAACAAATACAAATAGTTTGAGTCCTCAAGCTCATTTGTAATAAAATATATGCCAGTCTCTAGAGAAATATGTCATCTGAAATACTGTCAAAGTCGAGGAAATGCCGTTTGAAGATCACACCTGTCACATCTGCTTACTTTCGGTTCCGACATGGTCGTGCACAAAATCTCTTTTGTCCTTGTTAGTAAAACTTGACCACCTAGTTTGGTGATTTTTTTGTATAGGTCGGTTGTATGGTGTGTTCTACAAATTTACTCTTTCAAGAAATACAACAAAAACACAACAACCCAACGTTGTGTTATTCCTTTAAATTATGTTGTGTTTTTTATGAAGAATGTGTAAAGAATCGAAACAAAGAAAACATAGTATCATTGGAATGTTCTCTGGTTCGTTTAAAAGAAAACTACTTTAAGACGATCTGAGTAAATGCTACACCTCAGCAACTCAATATTGCAACCTGCTTTTAAAAAGTCCCAGTTTTTTGTTGATGCGTCGATCTTGATTCGAAATCGGAGAATGTTTCAACCAGTAGTGTACGCATGCTATGAGACGTTAACATGTCTCTTGAGGGTAAAACTTCACCATGCTATTATGCAAGAATGATGCATGTAGGCGGCTGGAGGGATTTGCAATGTCAAATCATCAATCATAAAATCCCTCAGAAAAAAAAAAAACAATCACACGGATTTCATTAACAGTTCTATATTAATATTGGTTCTGGGAAACAAAATCCCACAGTTAAGTCATATTTTGAGGAGCCTTTCAAACAAATGTTTCATTTCACATTATAATTATTATTATTATTGTTATTGTTACTACTATTATACTGTTTATCCTATGTTAAAAGATTGAAGAGATTTATTTATTTGTTGAAACAAAAAGAGCAAATTTTAAACAAACTATTGCCAGATAACAACAAAACAAAGTTTTATAATATTAACGGAACCATAATACGGTTTAACCAACTTGATGTAATTATAGAGGCATGAATGATGTACATGAACACAATATTAATTTGTAAATTATGCTTAATCTAAAACTCGCTGTGAACAATAATAATTAGAATATAGATCTGGAAGAATGTGTGCTAGGTAATGTTTCTGTTATTAACTTTAACAGGTGGACTTATATTGTATGGCCTCATTGTTGTGTGGAATTTTGTGAAAAAAAGTGTATATCCGCGAACTGTCTTGCACATCAATGCAATTAAGAAAATAAACACAGCATTGACAATAATCTATTTTGAGAAATATAAACTAGACATTCAAAAGTTAATGCATCGTACCGTGGTGCAAATACTCGGTGAGACAATTTAATTGTAAATTTCCCTTTTTCAGAAAGGGATTGCCAACTACCACGCATTTAATGTATAAATCCATATTTAGATTGCAATTTAAGGCACTTTTTATACGGAAAACCCTGTAACCGTTGAGCGTTGTCTTTATGGGCACTTCAGTGTGAAGGTATTTTTTCTTATGATAAAGTTCATGGAAAGCTAGAGGGTTGGAATGAATGCACTTTCCTGAAAATCAATGATGTATCTTTCCCTCAAACTGTGAAAGGTTGCTATGATGTTAAATATCCCCTACAAAAACCCTTGATCTTAGGTGTTTTTCATAAAAAAGAAGATTCAATACTTCCCAGGTTATATGAAGACTACGCATGCGAAAATATTCGTTTAAACACAAGAAAGGGCTGACATTTCCAATGAATGAACACATGTTTTGAGAAGCAATGCACCACATAACGTTTAGCGAAAAGATGTAGTCCCGCAAGGGTTATGCTGCGAAACATTTGCACAAGAATTTGAGAAACAGCATTCGAAGGAATATTAAATATTATAAATATATTTATAAAAAAACGTTAAAAAGGTAGTAAAATTGATATAACTTTCACTATGCTTTAACAGAATTATCAGGAATAGTACCAACAACTAATTGACACAAAATATCAAACTTGATACTCGGCAGTATTTGTTATCATAATGTTTTTTTTATTATATATATTTCGTCATCAGTAAACCCCTCAAACAATCACCAAAGGCAGACCACGTGATACTTTCTATCACTATCTTGATATCAAGCGAGATATTTTAAGATATGACATGTCCACCCGGGACACACTGGAATTACACCGCGATGCGATTTGGTGTCAAATTTAACATCGGTGGCGTCTGTGGAGAGTTTCAAACGTGCTGATATAGAGTGTTTTGACTCGAGTAAACCCGACTACCAACAAAGGTGCGTTCAAACTCGCGAATTAACACCTCATGTATGTTATTTTTTTTAAAGAGAGAGAGAGAGGTAGAAATAGGAGGAGAAGAAGGAAAAAAACTGCCCGCATGCTGCCTGCAGCTTTATTTCCCCATTTCTCTCCTGGATATGTGACGTCATTAGGCTTTATCTAGCTGAACATGAGATTTCCTCCATTATACGGCAAGCCTGTGCCGTTCATTCTCGGAAGGGCAAAAAAATGCCATCTAACAGGCAAGGCTTTATCGACGAACCTTTAGCTCTATGGATTGTGCATTATAAAGAACGGTCTGAGAAGCACTACAGTATAACGTTCAGTTATGTATACAGCACTTACATCTTAACGCGGCCTCGGCAGGAACATTTCATTTGCAAATAACTTTCGTATATTTTAGAGTGAGCCGATGAAATGCTTTCTGTATTCAAACGGGGTACATGATTTTGGGGGATTTAATGTCGCCGCAACTACAAATGGATGTTGTATCGACCCATTATTGTTAACACAAAGAGCTCGCGGTAAATTCAATCAACCAATTCACCGGGAACGCGAGTTTGCGTTTATGGATCCAATTTATAAAGACAAAATGTTTAAAGAGGCCCCTTTTACTTACACATATAGCGAAATGACACACATGCGCACACGTTTCCAAGCGCTCACGGTCTTCTTCACAAATTCTCTCCTTTGGACTGACTGGTTTGTTTGTTTCTTTCCTTCCCTTCTCCACTTGTGTACATTGCCCTGTTCTTTTTCGTGTTTCAAGCCGAAGGGCCCCCGTGCCTGATTTTTTAATAAATTCACCGCCCGAGGACAGAGCGCTCTTCCCTCTCCCCGCTTACACCTGTACTGATTAGGCTCCCTGTAATAACAAGCGAACCTCCCTAGCCGTGTCTGTACCAATGCTCGCAACATTGCCGGCGGGTATTGGATGGGGGGGGGGGGGAGGAAGTCTGTGACTGTGAGAGAGATACCAGGAACCATGCAGAGAATGTGCGTTCATTTGCGAACAATCTGCATAAGGCCTACTTAAGCTTTCCACCGCGGATCCCCCCCCCCCGCCATGCTTTCGCTATGACTGAGTTGTGAGTGCCTGAGAACGATATGAACCGATAGTGATAAGGGTTGTCTTTTGCCAAGCATTTCCCACCATTCTCTATAGTATATATGCATATATATATACAATTATGTGTGTATATAGACACATTTCTTTTACAACCATTGATATACATCCTGAAAGCTAACCTTGGTAGTTCCTGTTCCGTGAACCTTTTCTCTGCTGTCACTGGCATGTTGTTTATGTACACGTGAAGCGTTGCTAATAAAATGATACGGAACACATTATTTGCACTGCATCACATGTTAACAGTAATACAAAAGGATGCCCTTCGGGGTATGGAAATTATGAGTTGTTTTAATTTATACGGGTTGTTGATTGTCAATCAGGGATTGGTAAGTACAAGACATAATAGATGTTGATGCTTAACCTGGAACAATTTGGGTACACCAAAATGGTTATTAGACCAAATTTGAATAAACTCTTATGTAGCATTATATGGCTTGTGCAAAAAAAAAAAAAAAAAAAATGCATTACAAAACTTGGATCAGTTGTACGTTGTTTTCGCGTATGCACCCTCCACATTCTGTATTCAAATCCTACGTTTTTATATTCCTTAAAAGAGAGAGAGAGGGTGGGGGAGGACATAATTTTAAACGCAAGTGGTAACTTTGGAATTTCGAATGTTTGTTTCAATATTATTTATTTGCAGATATACACAAAAAAACTAACGTGTGGACATTTTGTTCAAACGATGGTAGCGTTTTAGAGATATAGGCGAAAATCTGGAACGGTCTTCTTCCACGCAGAAGGATTCGAAGTGCTGAAACTGCACGTTTTTGATTAACTCATGCATGAATCGTTTCTCGGATTCAAATTTTGGGGCAAAAAATTATCTCTTTTTCTAAAACCACATTACTTCAAAGGAATTGTTTCTTGCGGTGTTTTATACTATCAACAGCTCTCCAGCGCTTCTTACCAAGTAAGCTTTAGTGGTCATTGATTTGTGGAGTACTTGCCAAAGGTATATCCCTGCCTCTAAGAAAACTTTAAATGAATAGCAGAAATTGTTGACCAAATCGATTAATCAACCATCGAAGTCTAATCATGACAAAGTCTTTCAGGATATCAAGACTAAAATCCCTGAACGTCAACATTAGAGATTCCCTCTTTAACCATGGACAAGCTGTGAAGCCTCTATGAAAGACGCATACTGACAAAAATTAACAATGTCCCTGCCTGGGATTAGCTGAAAAAAAACACTCGCACGATGAAAAGTAAAATAGTTTGGAGAATTCGTTTACAATATATGCTCATTTCATTTTACTCATTCAACAACCAGTCATTACAGCTAGACGTATTTTAATCAAAAGTGCCTTTTTAAAAGCGCGTAAAAATTATAAACACATACCCGGATTTAATCAGCGTATTCGTTTAAAGGAGGTGATAAAATGTCGTGCATGGGCTGGTACACGTGGTATTCATTATGAATAATTTAGGTTTCAATAAACGCAATAATGAATGCATAGCCACACATTTGTTATTATAGCTAACACACGATTCCAACGCAGTTTTTCTTTCTTCTCGAAACTGATACGGGCTAGTAGAATTGGCACCGATACCAAGGTTGTTACCAATTAGATTCCCATTTTGTTTCTTACAAATACATGTAATTCAGAATTATACACTGTTTCTTTGTGGGGTCTGTTAACACGCATAATTTGTATTTCATAAAGTCAAGATTCATGGAAACCCCTTCCACGTTCCACGTTTGTTCATGTACTTGTCCATTCGTGTGTTTTGTATAGGCTAATACCAAATTAAATATAGTAGGCCTAATAAGTATTTATTTATTTATTTGTTATTCCAGCCTTATAAAAGGATACAAAATCATCAGCACAAAGGCTGTTTAACATTATGGTTATGTGGACCATGATGTAAAACATTATTATGGTTTATAACAAGAGAAAAGAAAAAAATTACAAATTAATTTGTATACATTGTTTTTAAAACCAGCGATAGAATAATAATAATAATAACAGTTCTTATGTAGCGCACTTCGGAGCTTGATCATTGCGCTTCACGACCAAAAATTAGAAATAAAAGAAACCACGCAATAACTAAAAGAAGATGCAATCTGGACCTCAGAAGATAAGTTATTCCAAATAGTAGCACCAGAATAATTACAAGATTGCTTAAAACATTTCATGTTGGCTTTAAGAGAGCAATATGAAGAGAATCAGCATTTCTTGTATTGAACACTTGTCTATCAAAATACATGTCAACAGAATTACAAAGTCCGTCTGGTGCTAAACCGTAAGCACATTGATACATAATAATACAAGCCAACAGTTAAAGTGAGTTTCACCCAAGCCTTTGTGTGCTCAGCAACGGAGCACAACTGCAAATAGAACTGTCTGCTATGATTGTGTAAATGGAACCTAGTTTCTAGGCGGGCTTTACGAGATCTACTCGGCATGAGTCACCGAGGATTTATCAACAAAATTTATTGGACAAAAGAGAGCTTTTACATTATTTCATAACGAGTACAGGTTTTCTGCCGAGCTTGGTTTGTTTATTTTAATGACGAAGAAACATAGATTCGTGTACATTAATTTGAAAACCCATGGTATGGCAAACATTTAACTTCACAAGCAACAGTGCTGCATGTGTCTTCGTGTGGGGAGGACCTATTGGTACCCCCTTTTAATTACGTTGTCTAACCACGCCTTTGTTGCTACTATAACAAATGACATTGCAGACAGGGCTATTCGGGTTGGCTCAAGCCAAGATGAAAGAAATGCAGTTTGAGTATACATTTTTCTCTGAACCAATGTAGGGGAATTTTGTATATATAACAAAAGTCACCAATAAGCAAATTATGACGGATTCTTGCTATCGTGTACCTTATACCTCAATTAACAATTACTTTTTTTCTTAGCTCTCGTGAGATTGCAAATAAATGTCAACAATTTATCAACATCAACGGGGAAGGTGAAATGTCATTTGCCCTTTGTGAAAAACATAACTTTCCCGCTGAATTTATTTGATAATGTCACATGTCCTCAATTAGTATCCTTTCGCATTAGTTACAGACCACAACCATTTCGATGCAAGTATCAATATTGTAATGTTGATTTAATAAAAACCCCATCAATTACAACCCTCTGATGAAATTAGTCGCACTGCACGAAAGCTTTAACGGATATCCATCAAGCTAATGCGCATTGTACTGCAATCACCCCCCCCCCGATCACTTCACTTCCCGCGTTTATTATGCGCCATAAATTATGTATTTTCCATTTGCATCGTCCATGTCCTAGTGTGAGGGTGGAGGACTCCTAGCAATTATACAGCCATAAGGGAAGATAGACCATGAGACCTACGTATGTTTAACATCGTACCGATGTCAACATCGCGATGGCGGTGTTCCGAAGCCCCAAGCTCTGTGTGTATATGCACAATTTTGCCGGTCAGCTCGATCAGCGCCCGGGCGTACCTGCAGAAATTCATGTGTCCAAACTGGACAAAAAATTACACACGATAACATTAAATTATGTTGGGCACGTATAGCCTCAGTTTGTACTATGATAGCTTGTAAAAAGATGTCGATTATTTTTTTTTGGCCTTTTTGTTTGTTACACAAAATAACATGGATTTAGAATACGGTATAGTTGTGAGTCGCTCCACACCAAAACCACGCACGTCC
Organism: Marthasterias glacialis; assembly: GCA_911728455.2. Taxonomy (NCBI): domain Eukaryota; kingdom Metazoa; phylum Echinodermata; class Asteroidea; order Forcipulatida; family Asteriidae; genus Marthasterias; species Marthasterias glacialis. The sequence continues at coordinate 15,411,171 of OU452228.1, read as the reverse complement.
TTCTATAACTCAAAACTGGGTTTATTTGCTCATATAATCTTTTATAAGAGCTGTCAAATAACGCATGATTTAGTTCTATAAAAGCTAGGTATTTCTCAATCTGTAGAATGTTTAAGAAATAACATCGATTTTCAACACAACTGCTGATTTGTCTGTTGTCATCACCTCCACTATTTCCATTAAGCGCCTGATTTTACCATGGGCGTCACATTTTATTGGTGTATGTGGCGTATAGCAAATTTAATGTTTCACACTACTATGATTATTTAGGGTAAAGGAAGTGTGTACACTCGAGATAAAATGAATAATATTATTGCTATCACTGCATAGGTCTACATGGCCGTTTATGGCGACCATCGCTGCACAAACTGGGAGTGTTTAATTGATTCTCTTGGTATCTATGTATGACAACACCGACATGGTGTTAGTGATCCCCATTGCTTTATCGTTGGTAAAATTAACACCATGTCGGTGTTGTCACATATAGATACCAATAGAATCAATTTAACACCCTAGTTTTGGCAGTATAAGTAGCCCTTAGCCACTCGGGTCTTCGTGACTGGGTTTGGGGAAATAGGATAAACGAAGATGTCTAGATGGACTACGACAAAGTATTAGTCGAGTTATGCCCTAACCCTAACAGCTACTTACATCAAAAGAGTATTAAAAACAGACAGCCCGAGACGTAACATGGAGCCCAGGAGCTATATCGAGCTCCAACCCTGTAGCTAAGTGTAGCCCAGGATACATAAATTAAGTACAGAGATTTGGGGCTATATTTAGGCACAGGGAGGCCTGGTCTACATTTAGGGACGAGGTCAGTGCTACGTTTAAGTACAAGGTAGGGGACTAGATTTAAGTCCGGCCTACATTTAGGTACAGGGTTTGAGACTACTTTAAGATCCGGGTTACATTTAGGTCTCGGGCTACACAGTGGTGCCGCAAACCCGGGTCAGTGTGAACTGATGTGAAAGTATTGGTATAGACACTAGCCCCATGGGCCTTTTAAAAGTGTGTTTGATACTAGATTTGGCAATAGCCTTCATGGCGTCAGTGGGCATATTGCATACGCCCATAGGCTCGTGAATCAAATGTTGCTTTTGGAATACCACGGAGCAACGTTGATCAATTGGAATACATTTAGCTTAGGATACCACAGGCTTATTGGGCTTACATGTCTGTGGCTATTGGGTTTGACTGGATGTGGACAAAGGCGAAGCCTTATAGCCTATGGCAACATTGCACAGGCCCGTACATTAAAAGTGGATTTGAAGATAGCATAGATCAAGATTACTACAGACCAGTCTATGTACCAGAGATGCAAAGTATGTGTGTGCTGTAGAATACGATTAAGGCCTATAAGTGGGGTTGAGGCCGGGCTGGATTTTCAAAAAGGCACAGGGTGGCTATAGGGCCTAGAAAAAATTGGGGCCTACGAAAATACAACGGAGAAAAAATACTCAGGTACACGGACACATAACAAAAAAAATAATAACATCACCTCTCTGGACTTTGGGAAAACCTCTAGTGCAAAGCTTATCCACAAACCTCAATACATGTTATTTTAGCAAACCTCATCACATGTATACATTGGATAACCTCAATACATTTTAAATACATCGGCATAGACGTTGGCAAACCTCAATACAATATACAATGGCAAGTTGCAATATGTAAACACACTGGCAAACCTCATACATGTGAGACATTGGCAAACCTCAATTCATATATACTTCGGCAAATCTCAATACATGTAATAATACATTGGCAAACCTCATTGCATGTAGACTTTGGAAAACCTCAATACACGTATAACTCCGGCAAACCTTATACATTTCTTATATAAAAATAACAAAAATAAAATAAGAGAATAAAAACAACCCCAAAAACAGACAAACACCCCAACACCCTCAACAAACAGGACACTTTGATAAATGGAAAAGTTGAGCAAAAACCATTGACGTTATTTAATATATATATATATATAATTATATATGTATATACATGTACATATAAAATATATATATGTATATAAATATATGAACTTCTCACACGAACCCCATCCGACCGTCAGACTGGCTCTTGCGTAGTAATGCCAGATGCGATTAGCGTCCCTCAGCCCATTACAATAATAGGATTCAAAAATGTAGATTGGCCATTTTTGCGGCCGCGCATAAATATTCCGATAATTTTGTTTAACGGCCATGGGAGTGAACCTCGTCTTCGGGTGATTTAGTGTTACAGGGCCCGTCCATGCCCAGCCTTTCCTAATTAAATGAGCAGGGAATAGTGATTATAAGGCGCTAACACGCACCAGTCATGCCGCCGTAATAAATGACTGCGTTGGTGAAAATTCGATCATGAGGTATGGTAATATTTTTTTGTGGAATGGCTTGGTGATCATACACCGATTGTCACCATTTTTGTTTTGGGAGTTTCTCTTTGGGAAGGAAAAAATTCCTTCCTTCTTTTCTTGAGGATTTAATCAATAAAAGACCTCCTCCGAATATAGTGGTTCCCACAATCTGTGGAAAGATTCGTCGGCAAGATTCAAGAAGTGTTGATTTTGTGAGATGTGGTTCCATTATTGTCGGAAAACCGGAACTGCTGTTAAAAAAAAGGGGGGAGAAATGAAACTACTTTAAATGACCCTAAATTATTACGGGTAAACTATAATCAATACTAATTGAATATCGGTTCGGCTTCTTATTTGTCACTTTATTTACAGATGACAAGATTATTTTGTTTTACCGGTAGATCCCTGTTTGTCGCTAAATGTCTCCTTGAAAGCAGTAAAGCTCCATCATCGCATCCATTTTATGTTTTTAATGTGGACTGTGGATCTTTCGAATCGAGGTTCAGGGTTATTTACCACCAGACAGAGTGGAGACTCAAACCTGCCACGTAGTTTCCATGTATTTTGTACATTAATACATATATTACAATTGTTTTCCATCCTTAAAAGCACACCTGTTGACTGACACTTGTAACATAATTATCATTTTGGTTAAACTGCAAAATAATAAAATCGATCAGCGGCCAAATAGTCCATGTGTATAAAACAAACACATTGATCTGTGTTCTCGAAAAATGGTATGTCAGTGAACTGAAGTGAGCTTTCACGGATTGTTGTCATACATTGTTTCAGAGTAACGCATGGGGTATATTTTAAAACATGTCTGTGATCCCTCAAGCCCGAACCTACGTCTGAGTATTTAAGCCATTAAGCTCCTTATGAGTAAAAAGCAATGCTATTATCTTCACTCAAGCGATAGAGTCATGTTTCATTCTGTGGGAGAGAACATTACCTTAATTCAAGAAAGTCTTAGACAAGGTTTGCCGAGACGGATATACGCAAGACCGAAAGTCCACGCTAGAGAGATGTGACTACCCGTTTTGTGCAGTCACAATGTTTTAACGTGGTTGCCAGACCGTTGCATTAATGTTATGACCACTATGATGAATGATACCTTTGGGAGACCTATCCATAGACTTGTGCACAGACCAAATCCTAACCATTCCTGCAATGTTTTTGAATAATCCATAATATGTTTAAAGAAATAGAGCTCAAACACTTGTGGGACGGTGTGTCTCCATTGTGTCTAAATGCGATCCTTATTTCGCTTTAGTGAAGCAAAACAAAACTAAAGAAAGACAAAGCCAAAGGGCAAATCGTTGAAATGAAATATTTTTAGCTCGCCCAATAATACAGAAATATTAAAGTAAGAACATTGAAGTGTCACCCCAAGATCAAGTGAAATATATTTTGATAAAACAGAAACAACAACAAAACAAAAACAACAAATCATCCAGATCGTTCTGATATCAGCTTTAAACTACATCAACTTCCACGGTAAACAGCGTTCAGATGCTGAAGCTGAGACCCCCCGTTGCTTTCTCCTCCCTGCTATATATATTAAATAATTGAAGTTTTTATTTCCACTCGAATGAGTCGAGCCATCGTTGCTGGGAGAATTCTAAGCCCCTCTTTTCATTTCTAGGATATTTCCCTGGACGCAACAGCCCCATAGATCATTCTTAATTACGTTAAAACGCATCCTTTTGTTTAATCCATATAATTTTTTATCGCCCCCATTGCACTCATTATTAGCTCATTTTTGACAAACGAATATTCTATGATAAAAAAGAGCATGTCCCATTAGCATGCAAACCGTGAGATCTCCGTTCGGTACCCTGGGAATGTCACCATATGGGGGTCATCGATTGCTCCAAAACACCGTTTGAGAAGGACGAGAAAAAAACTCAGTTTATATAATGATGACTGACACTGCACAACATACGCATACAAATATAGCCGTGTTTTCCGAATAAACACGTTTAAAAAGCATATGGTTAATTGCCCGAGCTATTGTGACGTCTGGTTGGTGTCTGTTGTTGTTTTCAGGATTTGTTACCTGGGTATTGTACCATAACAAATAACTCATGTGTGGCACTGCGGTGGTATGTAATACCGTCAACATATGGTTGCATTGTCATTTTAGTTTCCTGCTGTAACAAAATTACTCAAAATAGTAACTCACTTGTTATTCCCTTTTCCCCCTTTTTCTATCTAATTTTTTTTATAGGATGTGTCGCTTCGCGACCAAAAAAGCCTGGAGGACTATACCGAAAATTCAATTTGGAATTGCAAATCAAATAACTGAAAAGCGCAAAATGGAATTCCTAACCGGAAATAAAAATCTAGATTTCCAAACTTAGATATATTGTCATCATAGTATATTTCAATGTGGGAATGTGATCAAATTTCGTTTGGCAAGGGGGGTTGTTGTTGAAAAAGAAACACAAGCTCATCAGCTCGAATTCCCAACATTCCAATTTATGTCTTCACCCTCTCACAGTGCTACCAGTATTTGGTTTTGTACATAATTGTGTTATGTAGATTTACACTGGGGTGCTGAGTGTGCAGTGTTTTATTTTTAAACGAACACCATGTCTGAAATTAAAGCACAAGCTCTACATTGGTAAGAAGAAAAACACAATTTTCACAGATTCACATATACCTTGCATGGTATAAAGATATTGATGGTAGAAAACTTTCCTGAAAATGTTTCAGCCTGAAGTGTTAACGTTTTTAAATAATAAATGAAATAAGATCCAAAATTAGTTTTCATCTCAGTGAGACAAAAACTCTGCCTATAAATGTTGAATGCATTTTTACCATTTTCTCGCATATGAAACAACTAAATGAGCTGACATTTTCACAGGTTGGTTTTATCACAGATATCTTGATTTGGGCAAAGAATGGAAGCATTTACCGTCAGTTTTAATGTTGAGCTGGGGCTTTAATGTAGAAAATGAGAGAGAGAAAAAATAGCCCGGTTAAAAAAAAGAAGCTTGCAATAGGGGAATCAAACGTGACTGTATTGATAGCTTTCTAGTTATTTTATGCAGTGTGTTAAAAACAAATCGTGTCTAGTTTTGCAGAGGTAACATGGTATAAAGGAAATACATGTCTAACAAACAAACAAACAAACAAGCAAGCAAGCAAGCGAGCAAACAAACAAACAAACAAACAAACAAACAAACAAACAAGCAAACAAACAAACAAATACAACGTGTATGTAAATATAATATAAAGAATCAAACTTGAATATAAAATTAATTATTATTATTAATATGTAAATGAATCAATAGCCAAGCAGAAACATCCCAAAAGACACCTGTTACGAGTTACCGATACTTTATTGATCAACAACACATGTGAGAATCGCGTTTACCCTTGGGCGCGTTTTTGAAAAGCTATTGCCGTCCGACGGCCGACTGCTGCTTCGATTACCGATGATGAAAAGTGGGTTTATTTTTTATGCTGGTGGTGGTGGTGGTTTGTTAAATGGATAGTGGGGTGTGGCTTTGACCAGAGCCCTTCACTGGAACCCGCTTCCATCAATGCAATAGAGTATACACCCTCAGTTGCTTAATTAAACAAAGTTGCCAGGTAGAATGTACGGGCACGGTGTTCGTTTATAAGATCACTTTGGATATAATTTATAACGATGCAGTATTACAACCTCGTTCATCAAACCACACACGATCGATTGAAAAAAATATTCAAACCGCGTAAAATGCTGTATTTTGCAGTAAATTACATATCAAGTATTGATTAATCTCGTCGTAAAACATAAATGATGACGTCTTGATAAACGTCTAGAAGGAGTTAGGGGTCCTTCCCGCCATATTGACACATCAGTACCGGATTATATCCCCTATCACCGCCTCGCCCCGACCTCCAAATCAGTTCTGTAAATCCAACAATGCCACCATATTGCCTCAACCCAATTTCATGAAGCTATACTTATGGCATAAAGTATTGCTGAATAACATGTTGATTGGCTGCCCAAAAAACCCATACCAGAATCAATGCAAACTGGCATTCAAACTGGTTGTAATACCATTTTCTAGCCGAATCATCCGCACTTTTAAAATATGCGTGCTATGTAGTTTGATGATTACCTGAAATGCTGAGCAAAACTATTGTGCAGGCGTGACATACTGTCTGATGCAAAATATTAATCCGTGATGTAATATTGTTATAGATTTATTTCGTGATGTAGTATACACTCCCGTACAAAAGCATACAAAGACAAAACAACAAAATGAGTTTCAAACAGTAGCAAAAAGAACGTCAAGAGAAAACTCAAGACAAAAGACAAACCAAATGGACAACACAAAAACAATAAACTAGACAATATCAACCAAAAACCTAAATACTGTATAAACAGCATTAATGGGGGGGGGGGGGAGGTCTTAGGCATATTAGAAAAGATTTACCCACTTTTTTCGTTGGTCGTCATGTCACCCGTTTCTTGTAGTTGTAGCAACTTTCTATTTGGAAATAGATAAAAAGAAACTTGAAAGCAGTAATCGACAAAAGAGTTGAATCGTGACACTTATTATTAAAAAACTTTTTTTCCCGTCAAGACAATAATAAGGGAGATAAGACCCTTTTCTGGTGATAAACCAAATAAAATATCTCTGCAGCTTAAAGTCAATGGATAATGAGATATAGAATTAAGCCAAGTTATGATATCCTTCCAGAAAAGCTTAATTTGTCTACAGTCGCAAAAGAGGTGATACCATTGTTGTTGGTATCCCGTTTTTGTTTTGCGATGTTTTGTGGACGCCCGATAGCAACTTTACATTTGAAGTGTCCCTGATTAAGTCTGGAGCTTTTACTGGCAATTAGGCCTCACTTCCTTGAATCACGGAGAGTTCTACCTCTATATGCCGTTGAGAAGTTAAGAAAATACGAGCTACACCATGACGAATCGGGAATTCGAGCAAATTTGACGTCAGGTCAGTCGCGACTTCGAATGACTAAATAGTTGCAATGCACAAATCCACAAGATAAACTCAGTTTTAACGGGAGTGCAAGAGACTCGAACAACAAACCTTGGGAAATTGCCAGGATTATACGCTGCGTAACTGACCCCTGACAAGAATATTCGGTTTCGAACTAATCATAAAAGGCAAGCGGGCATTCTGGGAGATCATCGACGTTTGCTCTGTTGATAACAGTTCAGTTTGAGGGGAAGTGAAATATTATTTTATGGAAACGCAATGGCATTTTATAGAATCACATTCGCGTCCCTCGAGCTTCTGTTCGCAGAATTGCTCATCTATATGGTACATGTTGTTTGTTGGGCAGACACAATTACCAGCGGCGTACATTTTCTTGCGACTGGCTTCCGTCCACAGCTTCCAGCTTAACAAATACTTATTAAGGCAAGACTACTGCATGATAGTAGGCCCTCGTATATGGTCAATGAATTTACTTTCAAGTCACATAAGTATTGTTTAGAAAAATGTCAAAAGACAACTGCCATATATACAGTAACTGTTCTAGAATCCTTAAGGCTATAGTACACTTGAATCTTATCAAAACGTTTTTGATGTCTGCAACGCCTCGTCAAGAGTGCTGACAAATAAAGCAATCAAAATGTTTAAACTTACAAATATTTGTTCATCTTATCGTTTGAAAACAATGTAATGATTAAAACAGCTGACTTTAAAGTGTGTAGTATCTTACTTTTCACAAACTACATAGTTTGTATTTACTGCTTATCCAGAGCGGTTAAAGCCCTATACACTTTTGGGAACACAAAAAAATGTTCACAGATTTACACATAACTCACTTTGTATACTAAGATGATGATGGTAGAAAACTTCCCTTGAAATATTTTTGTCTGATGTGTTATCGTTTTTTAATAATTAGTGAAATAAGATTTAAAAAAAAATGATTTTTGGTCTCATGAGACGCTGAATGCATTTCTATTGCTTTCTCGAAGAGGAAATAACGAAATGAGCTGAAACTTTCACAGGTTGGTTCTGTATTAGATATATCTTGATTCCATTACGGTATGGAAGCATTTGTAGACACTTTACCAATAGTGTATAATGGCTGTAATACATTATGCATAATATTAAATGCTTTGATCACATGGGCCAGTAACTCTCAACAGATCACATGACCATTCCTTTTAGAAATTTCATTAACATCATACCAATGGAGACATGATTGCTCATAATTATATGGCTAGTATATGCTAGTTTTGTCATTGAAGAGTGGTAAGATATCTTTTAATTGCTGGTTAGCGTTCGTCTGACCGACCCTAAAGCACTGCTTTATTTCCATTCGGAAGAATTGGCACAGCTGGCTGATTGCCGGCCAAATAGCGCGTCTTGCACTCGGTACCGGTTTACATTATGCATGAGATTTCATGCTTGGGAGTAAATATCAAGCATGCCTGTAATTGTCATCAATAGCAAAGATTGCAATTATGATAATGGATCTTTATAAGTTGTATACCAATAGCAATCAGTTGGCAATTTGTTGAACTGTCATTGTTTCGTCGTTACAGTATAAAAAAACGAAGTGATGTATTTTTGGTTTTTGTAGCCCTACTTTTGAATCCGTGTGTCCCTGCTCCGGTCTGACCGGTTTATGACCGTGTCCGAATCGGTGGTTTTGGCAGTTGCTGTGGCCAGTTATAACTTTCAACATTGCCGCTGCAGCCAACGTACGTGAGCCGCAGCCGGTGTGGCGCTTGAGACGGGCACGGCCTATATGCAGCATGTGGTTGATATCATTTTTTGAATTGACACTGCAGATTTGCCATCAAGCGCACCCGGGCACTCAATAACAATCTATTATGCATGAGAGTTCATGCTTGAGAAGAAAATGAAAGCAGGCAATCATTGACAAAAATGTCACAGATAATACTTATGGTAATTTGCATACAAATAAAAGTTTATTATAAATTGATGAATTTGCATGTGCTTTATATATAACAACTGGACCAGAGATTTGTTCGGGTGTAACTTTGGCTTGTATTTGTAAAGAATTCGTTGACCTCATTAAAAACTGTTTTGCTTTTGGACAAAATATTCCCCAGCAGGTCCGGGAAAAGGATTGTTTATAACCAAGCCTGTCCAGTAATGACGTGTTTATCCTGTTTTGACAACCTAAACAATTTGCAAAGAATAAAAGAAGAAGGAGAAGAAAAAAAGATAATTGAATGCCATTGAGAAGACTATTTTTGATTTACGTCACCAGACTGTGGTATCTCCAACGAAAGGGTGAATATTGTATAATTGATGACAAGTGCAGATGTGCACGACAGAAAAACACCACAAAAATACACAGATGGGAAGTTGTTATGATTTGCCCCGCCGTCTTTCCCCCGAGCTTGGCATTTATGTAATATGATTGTGTAAACGTTTCGCTGGCCTAACTAAATAGCGTGCATGACTTTCGGATATAAATGATGCTACATTGCCTGCAAGTGGGAATAACATTTTGTTTTCGTTATCTACTACGTTTTCATTCGCAAAACATCAATATCACATCTGAAAGGCTTTACAAAAAAAGAAAAAGAAAATGCTTTTAAAATAAAGTCAGCAAAAGGAATAACAACAGCAAACAAATATTCAATAAACATCGAACCGCAACATTGCTATTTTTGTTATGATTACCGCTATGGTATTACAATATTTCTTCGGAGATTTGCTTTCATTCAAATCCACAGAAAGTGATAAAAGATAATCATATACTTTTATGAGATTTCAAGAAGTTAAGCATTTAAATTTCCCAGTCAGACGTTTTTAATTAGTTCGGATTCGACCTCAATTCGTCTTTCGGAAAACCAACATTTTAGAAGAAAACAATTCTCGAGAAGATTGGTACAAGCAATTTATGACTTGATAAATCAAACCAAAATATTTAACGCCAATCCCTGTATAGGATTGGTCATCTTCAGCTGTAAACTAGTCGTAGTATTTATGAAGATGCAGTCTTGCGAACAATAACCAGTACACCACATCATCTTTATCAAAGGTTGTATTAAAGGGCCGACAGTCACACAGTATCGTTATTAAAAATTGATTTTCCAATGATCACGTTATACGCTCCCATGTGATAATTTTTTTCGATTTGTAGCCAGCACGTGTGTAAGCAGCATATAATAAACTCACACCGCGGGTGCGTTTTTATTAATTTGTTTGAGTTCAGCATGACCTGGGCAATGAACGCACTATCAGCTGTGGGGGTCAAAGGTCTTGTATTCTGTGTAGAGCTGAGGCGACAAAACCAGGTCAAACTGTAATGGAGGGTTCATCGAATCTAAATCAATGACCATTTTGGTTTTGTCATCACCATCAATGGTGTTAATATTCATGTTATATTTTGTCTGTTAAAATTACAAAAGACAGAACAATTGTTGAAAAAAGGTATTTGTTTCAATATGAGATATCACCGACTATATTATTCATTTACCAATCAATTGTTCACCGAAAAACAAATAAAAAAACATAATTTGAAAACCCCTAGAATCACCTGCTTTCTTATTTCGATGGAAGTAAACCCCGAAACGAACGTTTTTCTTGTTTTCCTTGTTTCAACTTAAACGGGACCTTTTAACAGTATAGTGTTTAGTTTGAGCATGTAGGGCTGAACGCCGTGTTTCTTGAAACTCGAAGATGAAAACTGGTTTACCCTTCCAAAACAAAGGTGTCTTCCAGCGGCGTAACTAGGGTAAAATTTTAGGGAGCACAATGGTGTGCACCATTTTTCTAGGGGTCACTTTTGGTCAATTGAATCTGTAGTTTCGTTTGTATTTTTCCTAAACAAGCCCCTTTCCGCAGTCTTATGCCGTTTACTATGTTTTATAAAATAATTTGACGTGGAGGTAAAATACATTGTCTGCGTGTAAAATACATCCTTTCGTTACAAACAGTGAAATTACTACATAAAAGCTTATAAAATGTAACATTTTATTCTGAAAATGTTCAATCTAAAAAGTCCAGATTTCAAATGGGGGCATCCGGGGGCACGGACATCAGTTGGGGGCACGTGACCCCCCCCCCCCCCCCCTAGTTACGCCATTGGTGTCTTCTTATCACGTTAAAATTGTAGTAAAGAGTTGCTCAAAATACAGAAATGTAAAGGTTTTCGTGCATTAGACGCAGATCAATGCACTAATGAAGTCAAATGATGTTTGTAAGCGTGAATGAAAATGCGTCAAATCCAAAATTAACATAGTTGATTTCATTAGAAATCTTGTCTAGAAGTTCCAGAGCGATATCCCCGCTCATTCAATAACCAATACAATTTGTCCGTAGTTGATATAATTACGTCTGACCTTCACACATGCCAAACAAATTGACATACACTTGTCATTTTGCTCGTGTAGTTCACAATTGAACAAATATTCTCGGTTTCATTTGAGTGGAATTAATTCATAGAGAGGCTATATAAAATTAAAAAAAAGTATCAGTCGCTATCTCGTCCATCACCCGTCCCTAGTTCCCGGCATTCTTTGTAACTAATTGGTGAGGTTGCAATCGTCCCCTGCGAGGAATTATTTAGATCGTGTAGTTCGTGCTCCACTGGCCCGCTAGGACAGGTCTGTTCCCCGCCGCGCATTTGTATAGCACCGGCTGAGTCTTTTTATGACATATTCACTCGTAGGCCAGTTGAATTAGTCTGCCCCGTGCTTTATCCGGATGTAGATCAAGTGGAAAATCAAGGAAGGCTGCTTTGAACGTCGCGGCATGCAGAAATAGAGAAAAATAGTCACGCAATGAAGCGGCGTCTTCACATGTCATTAAATTCAAGTTGTTTACTTCTGTAACTTGTTTCGCGTGAGTGATTTATCTCAATGTAAGGGAAAAAACCCCTCAGGTTGGCAACAAATTTGTTTCCCCCCATGAGTTAAAGATCAATTGTCTCTGTCAATAACGCGAAGAAAAATAACAATTAATATAGATGCTTAGTCGGTGTGTAGCAGAAAATGTTTTCCTCTAAAGGCTTTGTAATGTATAATCACTCAAAAATGTTATTTAGTTTGATCTAGACTTCCTTCTTTTTCGATAAAATTTTCAGAAGTTATCTTTTCAAATTTAATTATAATCTAAACGCTAGCTTAATAAAATAAATTGAGGGGAAAAAATGAGACATTTTCCCTTTAAGAAAAAAAAAACCCCAAACAAACACATAACCCACAAAATACGAAAACAAACTAGGGCTCGCTTAACCTATGATGCTATCGGCAAGGAACTCATAATATGCCCTGGGAACGACAGTAAAAACATCGTCAATCAAAACAAACATCAACTTTATAGGAGGTTTGGGGATTCCTGCCCGAGTACCCTCACCGAATAATGCGCGCGGACCATATAACGTGATTTCTGAAAACTGCCATGGAGTGTGGATCGCACTGGGAGGATATCGGTTGGAGGAAGGATGGGGGATTCACAGCTACTGTCTTAAAGGAGCTGTCGGAGTCCGGAAATGTTATATATATAAACGTATCCACTGTCTTTTTTTTATTTTTATTTTTTTATCATTCAATATTTGGATTGGAAAATGATTACCTTAAACTCTACTTGTAGATGAAAGGTATACGGAACCCGGTGTTGAACTCCCGACTGGGGACAATTTGAACACTGACCATAATCGCTCGGCCCAACTTCACTATTAATTAAATATGAATTGACATTGGAGTGTGAATCGATGCGATTAGCCATTTGCTTTTCAACTGCCCTAATTGCCTTTTTATTTGTGCTTTAAAGGTCATAATTTTTAACAATAATGTCTCTGTTCCTTGTAGTTTTCTTTCTTTATCTGCATATGTATGTCACTGTCAAATTGTAATACGGTATAAGTTTAAGACACCATCGTTTAACTGTGGTACGTGAGTGATGAATTTGCATTACTTTGCATGTTCATTTTCCTCCTTTCATGTTGTAAATTTGCATTGTTATTTAAATTTCGAAGCGCCCTCAACGTTTTCAATTGAATTGGTGCAAGAACTCACCTTACATCAGTGATATTGCTCGCTTCACCAATTTGCAGGTATGACCCTTTATGTTTTACTTTATGTCACACGCGCCGTTGTGCGAGGGAAAATCAGTGTTGTCGTCAAGATCACAAAACAGCTCTGTGGCAAGAGCAACAGCTACACTCTGCCCATGTCAAGGACAAGGTCTGCAATACAGCGGAACGCGAACAGGCCGCAAGATGGGTTCACCACTTTCGTGAAGTACTCAACCGTCCCGAACCAGATGATCATGCCAACCCCCCACCAGCAAATGATGATCTCAACATTGACATCAGTCCCCCAAACTCAACCTGAAGTCAGAAGAGCCATGAAAGTCTCGAAGAGGGGGGAAAGCTGCTGGCATTGATTCAATCCATGCTGAGATGTTAAAGGCTGACCTCGACCCTTTCATGAAGGTGCTCACAGACTTGTTCAGGACCATCTGGGACAAGGATGCCATTTCTAAAGTCTGGACCAAAGGGCTAATTGTCAAACTCCCAAAGAAAGGCAACCTCCAACACTGCGACAACTGGCAAGGCATCACACTGTTGTCTGTGCCGTCCAGACAGGCAGGAACAGGCGGGATTCGGGAAAGGAAAGGAATGTAGCACTGAGAAACATCATTGAGCAGTGCTTGGAGTGGAATAGCCCGTCGACTTCCGGAAAGCCTTTGACAGCTTGCATCGCGACACCCTATGGAAGATCTTCCAAGCATAATTATGAAGTTCCTCCTAAGATGGTCACACTATTAGGGTTGCTCTACCACCACTTCTAATGCAGAATCATCCCGGATGGTAATCTTTCAGAGCGGTTCCCTGTGGAGTCTTTCGACAGGGATGTATCTTCTTCCCCGTCCTCTTTCTTGTTGCCATCGACTGGATCATGAGAGATACCATATTAGATAAACCAAGATGCATCTAAAGTAATCTCTTTTCCCAACCAGAGGACCTTGATTTTGCCGATGACCTTGCTGTACTCTCCACAAGGCATGTCCATCTGCAGAAGCAGACTTACAGGGTGAACAGTTATGCAAAGAAGACAGGCTTGAACATCAGCACCTCGAAAATCCAAGTGATGGGCATCAATACCACCCCAAGTGCACCAATAACCGTAACGGTGATCCCCTTGAATATGTCGAGGCCATACCTGGGTAGTATACTCTTCAAGGGCAACGCGGCTCAGAAAGACATCAAGCAAGGCTTGGGAAAGCTCGCAGAGCATTTGCAAGACTTCAGCCCATCTGGAAGTCAAAGCAATACAACCTGGGAACAAAGAAAAGACTGTACAATAACAATGTCAAATCAGTCCTGTTGTATGGCTCAGAATGCTGGCGAGTTGTAAAAAGGGACATGAACAAGATCAATGCTTTTCTCAATGGGCAAAACAAGATATCAAACTCTGAACTCTACAAGAAGACCAAAATGTCACAGCGTGGTGCTAGAAATCAAGCGCAGACGCATCCGATGGCCTGGGGACATCCTCAGAGTGGACCAAGACCGCATCCCAAAGTAGCTTTAAGATGGACACCACCTGGCAAGAGGAAGATAGGACGGCCCAAAACCACCTGGCGCAGGTATGCGATGTCATCAGAGCTTACCGAGATGGTGGGTCTTACATGGGGCGAGGCACAGCACGCTGCACGAGACAGGTCCCGATGTAGGGATATCATCATGGCCTTATGTCCCACCTTGGGATGAATAGGATTAAGTAAGTAAGTACGTATAGCCATTCTGATCTTGGTGCAAGAACTCACCTCACAGGAATTTTATTGCTCTTTTTGAAAATTCAAAAAATAAACCAGCACAAACGAGATACATTTCCTCATATCCACTTATTCGACTCAAAACCATCTAAATTGGGTCATATATACATATTTCTCTATAAAAAATATAGTATTTTTTTAATTCATTATTTACTTAAAATAATTTCTGTTTTTGAGGTTTTTTTTTGCATAGGTTTTGCATAGGAAATGAAATGATAATAAACAATACTGTGCCTTGCTTTATTTTAATTTTTGAATGACCTAAATGCTGAGGTTAAAGCAGTATCAATAATATGACTCCTCAAAAAAATCTATGCATGTGTATATTAGCTTGTAAATACGAGAAAAATAATCAGATTTACGTTAATATCATACACATATCGACCACTATTGTAAGCAGCTCTCGTCAAGAAACCTGCCGACCGGAGATGGTGAAACGAATACAAAAGATACGTCAGAAGTGCCCGCGACACACACACACAGAGACAACAAAAGCCTTGATCCGCCAGTCCAAGTGCGTATGGAGAACAAGTCCTCCAAAGTCGCGGGAGAGATGCACTCACACGACTGAGGTATTTACTGTGGCGCTTCCTTCCGTTTCTGATCCAATTACACTTCCGTGGAGGGTGTCGGGTGGCCATGTCGTTTCACCGCGGTGACAAAAAAATAAAAAATAAAAAAAATAAAAATAAAAATAAAGGGGAAAACAAAACAAAAACCTGGTGATTGGGAAATTGTATTTTGCGTTAACAGTGTGGAAACGGTGTCTGGGGTTTGATTGCGATGTCAACTGTGTGGACATTAGTCTGGTTTATATTAAATCTCATATACATAGGCTTCTTTGCTCACGCCTCAAACGTAAACTCCATCAGGGGATCGAAGCTGCACGGACGCGCGGACAGTGGAAATTTCCTCATCAATTCAAACCTCAAACCAATCCCCAACTCTGTCATGACAATCCATTATATGGTTGATTAGACCTTATTCAATCTCGTGTTAGTATAGGTTCCTCTGATAACTCGTTAAAATTGTAAACAGGTGCCGCGGCGTGTGGACTGTGTGTGAGGGGGGCACCTTTAGTGTGATTGGGGGGTACTCTCCAACCCGAGTCACTTCAAATGCTTCATAATTCATCGTATGGGTAGCTAGTATATTATGGATTTGGTTGAGCACGGCCAAACCAGCCACAGGTATATATCAATATTTCTTTTATTCGAAGGAATTATAACCAAAGATTGGGGGTCTCGTGATTCTTTAAGTGTTGACAGTTCCGGGTCTCAACAAGATAGGGAGTCAATAAATGTTGTATAATGAAAGAGATTATTATTTCATTAAATAGTCATTATTCCTTTTGTCTGTGGTCTTTGTTGTAGGCCTATGTCTTGTTTTCTACCTGTCCATTTGTTTGTGTCTTATCGTATATTGCCTGTATAAAAGCTGTTCTGTACAAGCCGCGGTTGCTATGAACATGGAGGGTCCTCCATGTTATGAACAGCCCCATACATTTACCATCTATTGTTATTTTGTTTTCCAATCATAATTTTAGGTTTCTCAGATTAGTTTATTTTGTACCTAATTTGATGTAGATATGAAATTGAAATTAACGTTGCATTGAATTGAATTGAAACAATGTGTACATTATGCTTATTACTATTCTTGGTTGCCACAGGTTTTTATTTATTTATTTTGATTTATTTTACCACACGTCGCTAAAGAGCGCACATTCTTTTTTTTAACACCCAGTTGTGGGGACTCCCTATTGTTCTATTATTCCCTTTTCTAAAGAATCCCTCTGTGGGGACTGGGTTTGACAAAAAAATACGTTGTGGGGACCTTTGTTCCATTGTATAAATGCCCCCACAATGCCTGTCCAGTAGTGAACACAGGAATATATATATGTATATATATATCGGCTTTTCTTGTTGTTATAAAATTAAACACGCTGAAAAGGTCGGTAATAAAAGTACCGGCAAAAGGCGCTACATTGTAATTGATGAAATAAAAGTATACCTTACAGGCTCGTGATAAATTCGCAAGCCGAGAAAAATCACAGAACTTTCTAAATCGCCAAGGGACCTATATTCCATACTCCGATGTATGCAAAAAAAAATGTAACAATCTTTACATGAGGATAACGAAATCACCTGAAACCGGAGCACTCGGCTGTTCATAAAATTACAAATAAGCCATGCACAGAACAGACATTTTCTTCGGAAGCCTGCTGCAAGGTCCACGAAGTGTGGCGCACGGTCGCTGATGAGAGACCCTGGAAATCAGCACAAGTGCCTTATGTGTTCGCGGACAAATTGGACGCCTCGGGCTGTCTGACTGCACGAGCAGACTGCGTACTTCAGGCATGGTTGCTCGCTTGCCGTGGCACGGGCTGGATATCCACGCTATCAAACAGACTTACAACTCACTGATTCTTCTTTTAAAGCTGGACTCCATTTCTGTAATTTAATAAAAGATCTTGTTAGAATGTCTTCCCTCGAGACGAGGGATGACAGTAGCACAGGGAGAAGCATCGAGACATTATAGACACTGCGGTTCCCAATTCACGACCAACCATATCCATCCAGGTATAGAGATTACCAACAATGGTGTTGCATCCAGAAAACCCAAATCTCACCACACTGCATAAAAAGGGAAGTTATCATTTATTCTCTTGGTATCTACATGTGACAACATCGACTCGGTGTTAATTTCTCCAACAATAGCACAATGGGGATAACTAACACCTAGGCATGTGATTTCTCATGTGATTTCTGATTGTGAATTCAGGATTTTTTTTCAAAATCTCCCAATTTTCTTGAAAGAAGTAAAGCAGTCATCAAAGGGAGAAGGAGATAGTCCACATTGTATCCAAACCTGTAGTTTTGTAATTGTGATGATGCACAGAGTCTGTAATCCTCCTGAATTGCAACACGTGAGAGGTTCCAGGTTTAGAATATAAAGGGGCAACCCAGCCCCAAGCCATTTTCATTAATTTTTACATTCAGCAAATCTCATCCCTGAACACCATGCCGGGGTTGTCACGTAATAAATACGAAGAGTTAAATTTAGCACCCCGATTTTTTGCAGATCATCAACTGTTTACACCATAGTCAGTGAGCGTAACGAAACTGAAAATCAAGCAGTTATTATACCTCTCAACGAAATAAACAACTTTAAGTCTGTCACAAGGCGATGTGGACATGCACGGCAGACCGTTTGTCACAAATGAACACATGACTGATACCGGCTGATACGCTATTCGTTATATTATTTGTAAAACAAAAGCAGGTAATCCAGAAAAGCGACTAACACTGTAGCCAGTGGGCCTGAAAATACATGTAAGGAGATTATCATAAAGACATGTTCAGTTTAAGGTGTAGGTTGTTTTTTTTACTTGATGTGCATAAATAGCTAGCTCTTTGAAATTAGGCCTGGCTAGGGATTGGAAATAACATCGATGGCCAGCGGCGTAGCGACCGAGGGGGGGGGGGGGGGGGGGGGCGGTTGGGGGTGTGAACCCCCCAATATTTTTCGGCATTTAGAGCCACAGTCGGCAAATTGAGCACCAAACTTTCCCGAGTAAGGGCTCGGGCTGAACTCAAATCCATTCGGCAAGCCTAGAGATTTGCCGACTGGATTTGCCGAGTGAAAATTTTAGTGAAAATCCTTGTCGTGTGAGAAGTCAAACTTTGAATTACCAATACTATTCTCGGCAACGTGTGGAAATCTACGCTCTGAAAACACTAAAAGCCGTAGAGCATCCGGGACTTCGCCCCTGACCGCTATAACAATTGTTGCCCCTATAAACTCCAACAGTAGGGGATTTGTCCCGAGACCAAAGTGTTAAAAATTTGAATTTCAAAATTAAACCTCTATCGGCAACTTGACGGTCCTCCTGAAAACACTAAAAACCGTAGAGCAGAAATGAGCAGAATACCAGCCACAAATTGTACTTGTGACATGGTAGTTTGGCTGGTAACCTTGTTCTTGTAAGCATAACATTTTTTTGGCTTAGCTAGTTTTTCTGCTTAAGCAGCTCTATGAAATTGGGCCCAGGTCCAAAGCTGGCATTTGCTTGTGTGTACTTCAACCTAAAAATCTTTGGTTTTTCTTTACAACTATACACATTTCTTAAAACAGAGACGGACATTATTAAGGAAATTTAGTGTCTGCACAATACATGTGTTAAGTACAACCACCCAGCTGAATTAGTTTTGCACAAATCATTGTAGAAAAATGTTGGCCAGTGAATTTGCATTTGGGCTTCTGATGATGTTTTGGAGCCGGCACGTGTGAAGTGGGCGTGGTTTATGCTGTAATGATGTCATACTTACCAACAGGCCAGTCTGTGAATTTAACCAAGCCCATGAGCACCAGCATACCTTCTGTTAGTGAGTCGCAAACTACTGATTTTATGCCAAGCCTACGCTCGGCCTATCGAACACCTAGGTTATTCTGGCAATTTGTTTTATTGTTTTCTCAGGCGGCATTATACGGGCGTTTTACCGGCTTTTTCAGGGTGAACCAGACTCGTGTCTTTGTCATGATTTTACATGTGTAATCAAATATTGTTGGATTGCACAATAAACTTGCTCCTCGCTCTACGTGTGTCACCTTTTTGTTCAAGTCATTCATTCCATTTAGACATTTTTGAACAATCAAGAATACAGAAAACGTTGTATTGCAAATGAAAACCATACCCATTCGCCAACCAACAAATTATGTTAGTCTCTGATGGCCGTTATTGATTCATAAATGCAACGGACTGGTTTATGATGTACACTGTATTCAACTAGTCTCTCGTCACGGTGGACAACTTTAGTTTTTCTCCAGAGCTGCGAGGTCGGAAATAAAGGAGGAATGCCATCACAGTTGTCTATTATGAGCTCTTATTCCAATTTCAATTTCATCAAAATGCACTTAGTGCAAATTTTTTTTATCGTGTTGTTAAAGTAACTCAACAAAACTCTCCACGGTGTATACACCTGCTTTATGTACATTTACTATGTACATTTATACAACACCGTCTTTCAACAACTCATCAATTTTGATACACTCATTACGTATATTTCCAATCATCCCGGCCCCGCCGTTGACAAGGTTACGCTTAGGTGAAGTAATCATGACAAGGTGAACCCAATCAAATTATGTTTCGCTCGCCATCAATTCCCTGCGACTTGAAGGGTCTATTCGACGTCCTCCACGGTTGCCCTCGCGCTGACAATCGCCTCGTTTTTGTTTTGTTTTGCCTTCATCCACGAGGTTAATTTCCCCCGCAAAGAGGAGGAAGAAAAAGGAAACTTTCTCAAAAAGATTGAAACTGTCAACAGAGAAACCTCAAGTCAAATATGTTATCCCCGTGGACAGATGCTATCAATCTTTATTGCCTTTCAAATATCAGTCACTCTCTCGTTATTGTATAAAATGAACATGGAATTCAGCCGCGCATCGGGCGGCTGCTAAAAAGAGATCAGACGATTTAAGTGGTTTTCCCTCTGCACGCCTAAAGCAGAGTAACCATTCTTGTACATTTGCACAGCCGCATTCATGGGTACACTTTTTGTTACTAAATAAAAAGTAGAGTAACTCTATGCGGATCTTGTCTGACAAACTCATGTATTTTTTAAATCTTTATTGACACATCAATGACTAATTTAAGGTTCAATGTTCAAGGTTATTCATTTTCCACAGTACCAATGTATACAAGAATCACAAAAACACAAAATTGAGTCACAACTTTACAGAATATGAGTATAAAGCAATACATATAATGATTATAAGGGTGAGACTGTGGAGGGACCCATTGAGAAGCGAAGCTTATAAGTCTGGGGCCCTGGCAACACATGTGATTGACGTATAAAATTTGTTGAGATAGCTGCTACATCAGCGGTTGCCAAACTGTTAATCATAATATGGACACCAAGAAAATGTTTACCCATGATTGTACCATAGAGTTATATATAAGAACTAAAGGGAGCGCTCGCGATGTCACGCACGGAACTCCGCTGACCCACCGTGGGCGAAAATCCCCATGGGACAATTGCATAATGAATGTCCACTTAGAAAATGTTTGCTGCATGTGTAAACTGATGAGTGACCGGTGTAAATGAATAGTCCGCGTCATTTTCTCAATGATAAAAAATGGCCGTGTATCATGGTTCTGTACGCCCTCTAGTTCTTATAAGTCTACGCTGTGTACATACCATAATCAAACTTTGAATAGTAATGCAATGGAAAAACCTTTAACCGGCATGCACTCACATTTTTCAAAAAAGCCATACTCGGGTGTACTCGAGCCGTGTAAATTTACAGTCAGACAGTGACTTGGGCCATGAGGCCTTATACGGAATTATTTAATAGTTCACAAGTTAGTGTGGAATAGCTATTCAGGCATTCTCCTGGAAAAAGCGCGTGGAGTTCATACAAATCAATAGGTAACTCCTCGGTGTGTTTGACAGTTCACTCAAAAATCCTACTAATTTTATTAGGGGAATTTTTACTTTCCGAAGAATTTCTGTCATGCTGTAACTAAGAGTGTGGATAGGTTGGTTTACATCTGTAATAGCTGGTTGCGATTAGATTTATTCTTTCATTTATGATTGAATACTTATTTGTTTCATCCTTGTTTTACAGCGACCTCGATCTCATCACTCAGACCCATCGTGGATATTGGCACTGAGAGGACGAGCGAACCTGATTTTCCAGTTGTCACCGTCACTTGTGAAGCATTACGTAAGTGCTGTTTTGTTGTTTTTTTTTTTTTTTTTTTTTTTTTTTTGGGGGGGGGTCTGCTGCCACCTAGCGTTTCAAAGTTTCCCATTGAGATGTATGTTATGCTTGTTAAACCAAAGGCATCCGTCGTAGTGACAAAAGATATCACTATGCTGATGGTAGTGGCCCATTCTTGGCACAAGTAGAGAGGCCTTTTGGGCCGAGTAACTTGGGTACATACGCTGCCAGGACGCAGTAAGTCTTGATGTGTATAATGCTCCAAACAGTTTTTAAAACTCGACAAACAAATTACATTGAACAGATGAGTGCCCTCCAAGGCAACCTCGGTGCACACGATGATACATTCAGATTTGCAGAGTGCACCACGCACGCATGTATACCCTGACCGCCATTTTTAGAATCAGCTTGCACGACAGTTACGGTACGCGGGTTTATTGGTTGTAAATGCGCGCCGCTATACGGTAACGCATTACGCGATATCCACTAATTGTATATACAGGAAACAGTAATGTAACTCAAAAGGGTGTAAAGTAGTAGCAAGATTCATGAGATTATATGTACATGTAGAACCAGTATCGCACATGCCTTACTCCACTTGCAAAGAGATGGTCATAAAAAAAAGCTGTTTAACAATATCATTCACCACCGGCTCTTTTCAGAGCCACCACAACTGTTATAGGGCCATAGGGCTATATCGCAGACCTCACTAGATTTCCACTGTACTGAATGTCCAAGTATAACAATTTGAGGATAGCAGACATTCTGATTGCCAAAGAAATTGATCCCCAGGAGGAACGTCACTTGCCTACCAAGTAGCAGTCTCTTGAAATACCTGATATCCCTTTTCCGTGTTACGAGCAGATGCCAAATATGTAAAATAAAATAAAGATATATGTATATATATATGTTTATATGTAAAACACCTTCCATGCCTCGACCGTATCGGGTGTCTCTTATATTATTCGGGAAAAAGGACAACCGACGATTTAGTGCTGTTCGCCTTTCGACGTGTTGAAAGGAAAGAAGATCTGTTTTTTGTGCTTTCTGGATGGCTTTGCCCCCAGCTTATCAAGTTAAACGACGAAAGGCAACGAGAATAGTGGAATCCATGTTGTGCATCGATTGTCGCCAATAGAGAGCGGTGGCGACTTTGCCCTGCGGGCGTTGCAATGAATATGCCCCGGCCGGTTACACGGTCGCGTTTTCCCCACTCAGAAGGGGGCTTAACAATCGGTCCGATAAAAATAGTATTTTCTCTTCTCTGATTCTCTGGCCCCGCACACTTGAACGGAAAACAAAACAAAAGAGAAAACAAAAAGCGACTGTCAACCTCGTTCTTCCTGTTTAATAGTGTCAGTGTATAAAGCTGTCTGGACGATCCTGCAAGTCCATTCATACATCTCTGTCTGGTCGGGCGTGCCATCCCTTTCACGTCTCACACACAACTCCTCAGTGTATAGGCTTATGTATCTAAATCGATTTAGAAGTATTCAGCAGGAAAGTGTTTTGAAAATTATGCGGGTTTTATTGCGTTCCATTATCGTTTCATTTTTTATTTTTTTATTTATTTTACTTTTTCAAGATTAGGCTACAGTATTGCCATTTCATCCACGTGCAGGCCATAATAATTATATTCCAAATTTCTCAACAGCATATGCCTTGTAAACTGTAAATTGTTTTAGAAATATAAAACAAAATGCGGGAAAATGTTCTCAGCAACTGTGCGTCATAAATCGCAGCGTTTCCTTTTCTTGATCAAAGACAATCGGAGAGGAGTGCACGCATGCTGTGTGATTTTGGGGGCGTTGTGTGAGATTAGAGGTAGGCCGAAATTGGGCGAGCTTGCTCCCTCTCCGTCGTCACACGGACACTGATAAATTGAGGCTGGAATTGGAAATTGACTGGCCCCGACAAATTATTACATGTATGATACTTATCTGTATTTCACGTTTCCCCTTCTTAAGTGTATGGTACAAACGATATCTTTCATACGGGGGTATAAGACGATACAAGAGTGTCCATGTCCCTCGAGGGACAACCGGAACAGTCTGCGCACAACAGAGTTCAATGAACCTGTTTAGGCTTAGTTCAGTGAACTAGTTTTGTAACGTGGAAATAAATTACTACTATACAGTGCATTAAGAAGTCAACTCATTTTATAGATTGCGTGTATGCATCGTGTAGAGGTGCCCGTTTCTGTAGATAGCCTCATTACAGAATTACAACTCACACATCGCCAAAATGCTGTATTTATTCATCATGTTCTGGTTGAAGGAATAGATCCTTTTCACACATGAAATTATATTCAACAACAAAAAGATTATATCAAAGGAAAAAAACTGTGTATCTTGATATTTTTTTAAATTATTATTATGGTTTATTAAAATACTGCAATACAGCAGCCAATAAGCCGAAAAATACACTTTCCAAAATTAAAACAAATCATACAAAACACACAATTAATATCAACTTTACATTTCACATAAACATTGAAATGTTGAAATGATACCTTCTCTTTTATACATACATAAAACATTCTCTCTTAAATTCTCTGACAGCGCACAACTCAATAGAATTCATGATTAGAATTCACCCATTCGGAAAAAGTCCGTAGCGTCTATCCTCAAGATAACGGTGGCAAACTTTAGCTGGCAAAATGAGTACATCAGTTTGTAATCCAATATGGCTTTCTAAATTATGAACAGTAACTATTCGCATCGTAAATGTAATGGTATATTGTTGTAATCATCCTAAACGAGAAATTTCGCAAGGGGAATATTAACCAATCGCATATCGAGCTTTTGAAAGTAAATTCAGGCCGCTCTATGGAACGGCATATCAAACAAACCCCTTTCTTGAGAGTACCGTAAGGTCGATATGATCAAAGAGCTGTAGACTGCCGTTCTGTTATTGAGAAGCCTTTTGCTCTCTATTGTTGGCAGCATTTCAGAAGCAAGTTTCAATTAAAGCCCTTCAATATTAAGCTGTACATTTTTGCGCGTTCAGTTTTAAGTTTGATATCCAACAACTTTCCTCTTTTAACGCAGAGTAGCAAATAGGAATTTCGACTGGCATCACAGTTAACCAACAGTTTGATTTTGTACATTACACATTTTCGTCGACCTTTTGGGGTTCTAGTTCTTATTTGATCATTTCGTGTAATACACGGCAAAAGCTTTACATTTTCCCCGTTTGACGTTGGATTTGAACAAATTGACTTGCTTTCGTTGCTCCAAAATCGAGGATGTATTGAACAGTTTTCCATGACATCACGATCGTTGGAGCAATGAACAACGTCACTGCACAAAACTGTCAAAATGTTAAGCTATTTTTAGCCCATTTATTCTTATCAAATAGTAGCCAAGGTAGTTATAGGACAAAGGTGGATTTCGACCCATGCATTGATGTATAAAGCAGAAAAATTGACACACTCCCTTGTACTTGATGATCAGCAGTTTCCCCTTGACCCATAGAATTAACGCAGACCTAGAACAAACTACTGCAGGCAATGCGACTTATACGAGCTTTACATTAGCGGGTATGTCAGGGAAAGGAGGAAAGCCGAGGGGAGTTCATACTGCAGTTGTTTTTTCCGAAAAATCCTCTCTTAAATTAGATTAGGAATGATCGAACTCGGTTTTTTTTGTGCGAAATGGAAAACTCATCCAGTGGATTGATCATTTGGAAAAGAATGATGGCCATATGTTGCTACGTGGTTGTAATCCTTGTTTGGACCAACACAAATTATTTTTTGTTTAGAGTTGATTTTGCATGGAAAACCTGAATAACAAAGCATTTGGTCCAACAAAAAACTAATGAGATATCTCACCGCTCGTTTCAGTCAAAGCTACAAAACTGTCAAAGTCCAAGAGACAATTAAGTGTTACTTCTGTAACCCAATTATTTGTCTCTCCAACAGGCAAAGTTTTCAAGTTATACTCGTACACTGATAGGGAGAGAGTTCTCAAATTACTGTAAATTGGGTAAAAATTATGCAAAAAAAAAACAAAAACAAAAAATGGGTGTCCAGATTGAAAGGCTAATGACAATTTATTGCTAGTTTCTCGTGATCACCCGCGTTGGATGTAAGCTCCACGTGGACATGTTTTCTTTTCTCTTTCTCTCTTTTCATTGTTAATTATTTAAATGAAATAGGCCTGCACGAATATTCCCTAAAAGTCGGTTGACTATAAAATTCTCATTCAAGTCTTTATTATTTGCAGCAAACGCTTCTACATGGAAGCACTATAATGTCAAACATCTGTAGGCTGTTGGCCACATGTTGATGCTCTAGAAACGGGTACAAAGCCATTTCAAATGGACAGGCACTTTGGCAAGGGTGTGAAAATAAGGAATAATGAAAAATTTCCCTCATCAATATTCAAAGATGGGTTGACGAGAAGCTAACAGCTGCCATTAATACACAGTATCCGAACGACAACCAGACATTCCCGTGGCCAACACCATGTTTTCATACCGTCGATACTTTGTGAGCTATTTTAAAAAGCAAAGCCCTAAAAAGAAATTGCCTGCCATCTGACTACCCCGCGATTCGACTCTCCAACAGAGCGGGGAAGCTTTTGGTCAAAATGTCAAAACCCCAAGTGCCTCACACTCTTCACTCCTCCTCAATTCACCCCGTCAGATAGAGTGACGGCAGAGGAAGTCGACCACGGGAATCTGAATAATGGACTCCCGTCCAAAATGCCGCGCGTATACTGCTAGTTCCCAACCCGTCGTCACTCTCAGGTTGACGCGGTCATGAACTGATGCTGCTCCGGGATTCCAAGTGGTCGATTTACCACACCTCGAAACAGCGACGTTTGTTATCCGTCTCAATCACACGGTCTTCGCAATGACTTGTATGTATTCGGTTTAAACTAACACACCGCTTTGCCCGCTGCCCTTTATATCAGCGATTCTGTGTCCACCTCTTCAGTTCGATTCGATTGTTTGGTTAAGGAACTTTCGTGACTAAACATCCTCCGAATCGTTAAAAGTCCCTCAGTGTTATTTTTGTGTTAAACCAAAACATTATCTTTGCAAAAAAAAACAGTGTATCGCCGCGCTATATATTATTAGGCAGCGCAAGATGTTTTGGTTGATTGGGTTAAACAAGAAGCAATGAAAACAAAATAGTGAAGTGCGTTTAGAGAAAGAGGGTGGAAAAACCGGATCCGTGCGCCAAGAAATGTTTCCCTCGATGCGAGTGAGCAGTAAAAACAGTATAAAAAAATCGACTCATCAGCATTTTATTACATGGGACAGGCCACGGTGTTTGTCACCGTGACGTAGGCGTGTGGTCATAATCAATATTTAGGTTTGAAACGGATGTTAAGCGAACCACTGGAATTCTTGTACCATCAAACACACGTTCATCACGTCACAACTCAAAAAGATAACTTGGATAAACATGGCATTCTGTTAAGGAACGGGTAACAGAGGCCATTTTCGAAAGGCCGGCTTGTGCTTCGGCTCTGACTTTGTAGGCATCGTCCGCCTATTTGAAGTCTCGTACCCAAAGTGTACGTTTTTAAAACTACTTTAGGAGCTTGAGCCCGAGTCAGAGCCTCAGCCAAAGGCGTGGTTTCGAAAAGGGCCACAGCCGTCACAAACACTACATGCATGTATACATTGCATGTTACTTCGGCTGGTATCTAATTTCTGCAAAGCAAATGTGAATTTCTCAGAGAAACCTGTGAGTGCTCAGCATCATCTAATGTCAAGGGCCTAACTCCAAGAAATTTGCGAGGCACAAAAAAGGTTTGCTTTGCAGAAAAAAGCAACCAGCCAAAATGACATATGGTTAAAATGGTTGCGACTGGTTCCCTTCTACGTTTTTGTTAAGTAATATTTTCTGCTTCGAAGCTTAGCACCCAAGGATGTGTCAGTATCAGGTATGATGTAGAATGAGAGACGGGGACAGTATCAATTTTCTGAGATCGCTGCAGCTTGTCATGTTACATGTTCTCACCGGAAATCGTGTAGTTCACACGTGATTTGCCCCAGTGGCGTTTAATGAGCAATTTTCACTCTCGCGTGATTGTGTGCTTGGGCGAGATTTGACATTGCTCAATGCGGCTAAACAGCAGCTTTTAAGGTTGCTCCATGGTATTAAAGTAAATGGCATGATCGTTGCAAAAGAAAAAAATTCTTTAGGTAAGAGCTCGGTTAGTGACGTTCCCCAGTTACAATCCGCTCATCGCAAAGCCCACCGAGGGAGCACCTTACCCGCAAAGATCCGCAGATTAATCTTTACGCTACCGTAACGCTTCTGTTTCACATTAACAAATTATTAAAAAAATACCACAAGATTTTTGATTTGTTGAAAGAATACTTACTTTTGTTTTACCGGAAAACCGACATTAAGGCCCCCCTAGAAACTTCAGCTTCGGCTGCGGCTTAGGCTTCATCAGCCTGTTTGAATCCCCGTATCGAAAGCACACGTTTTCAAAATAACTGACGGAGCCTAAGCCGGAGCCCATGCACCAAGCCGGGGTTTCAAAAAGGGCCCAATACTGTGAAACTGAAACAACGTCAACGCTAGAGGGCTGTGATATGCTCAAAGCTGTGCTCGGGCTTTGCCCTAGTTTTGATAGTCGTGCGTGTATTGTCATTGCCATATGGTACGCATTCATGACATATTTATATGCCCGAGTTATCACATACGCATCTTAAACAAAATATCTCGGTCCCGAATAACAATATTTTTACAGCCAGACTCCGTAATAACTAATGGCCGCAATATTCAACGATAAATATTGACAATATATTCATCTTAACCGGCCGGCTGTCAAAAAAAGTACGAACATTTTAATTAAAAAAAAATTTCCACTCGCCAAAGAAAATGAAATCATAGGCCTATCTCCCCGCCTTTTTTGATAGATTACATTTCTAATGTTCTAATCATAATACACAATCGCAGCATATGTCAACATTGTACAGTCTGGTATGCACGTCATGTGCATTTGTCTTTGATCGGCTAAACGAAGCGAGGCTGGAATATTTTGACAGCCTTTCGGAATAGACAGTGCCTGAGCTGCAGGCCAGAATGTCGCAATTATGCCTTTTTTCCCCCTTAAAGTGGAGGGAATAAATCTGACTGTGCATGAAACCTCACTGGTGGGCTCCCAAACATGTATGGAACGGTCTTTATTGGTGATTGTATTTAAAGGTATATCTTTGCCGAACGGTAGCCATCCCCTTCAAGAAGGCACAAGAGCAAGATAAGGATCATATAGGTCCTAACACGCCAAGATAGTGGTCAAAAGTGGACTGGGTGTGGACTAAAATTTCAGTTTATTGCGTGTTATACTGTAGAGTGTGTATGTCATCGATTCAGCACATACTTTGAGGTCCTTGTTATACTTTGTATGATTTTCACAAACTTGGTTTAGCAAATTTTGAAGAGCTCCAGAAACCGATTTCACAAAACTTTACCCAACTGCGCATGTCTACTTGTGCCACATTTGATTGCGTAAGTGGCACAACTTACGCACTAAATATTGCAAAAATAGACTTACGCATTTGCATAAAGTTATGTGAAATCGGCTGATGGAGATATACAGTGTTCCCCAGAGTAACTGTTTTGCAGAAATCTAATTTTGTTAGGGAAAACATTTGTCTGTGCTGTGTAATTGTTCCCTGATGTCTAGCCCGTTTTGAATGTAAATCCCTTTGTCATTATTTCGGATATGGCATTGCAAATAAGGACCTACCAGCACTGAACTGACGGTGATGTGGTCTCTTTTTAAATTGACTCTGGCCCCTGTTTATTGCCTGGTCATTTTGATCCTCCATCCATTTTGGGGTCAATAATCTGTTCCGGTGATTTCGTCACTGGAGCCAGTCTTAAAAATCATAAAGTCTACTATTGGTTCCGGGTCATGTTGATCCTACATCCGTTTGGGGTAATTATTAAGGGACCATTCCGGTTGATTTTTTTTTTAACCCTAAAGCAAGATTAAAGGTCATACAAGTTTGGTTACATAAGTTGTTTTTATACACAATATATTTTTCCATGCATGTTCTTTTTGACACTGAAGTCCATTCAGAGTTCACTGTTTTTGGTCATTTTGACTTACTTCAAATTTGGGTGTCATTTTGTGTAGGAACATTTCCGGGTGACCTTGGTACTAAGTTCCGTAATAGGACTACTGTTTGGGGTCATTTTAACCCTGGTTCCGGCTCGTTCCCCCCCCCCCACCCCCAGTGATCCCAAGAATCCAGGTTAAACTTGCTGAACGTAGTACGGCACTCCCCTGTAAACGGTGGGCTACAGAACACGTCAATAGATTCTCTGGCTTAAAGGTTAAATTACTTGGTATTCTCTCCAGAGTATTGCATGAATTACACGGTAGAAGGTCGCAATCTACTCGCTCAATTTGGTCATATCGAATAGTTGATAGTTCCAGCATATAAGACCTTTACGCGTAATGCTCCCTTCGGCAATTCATTAATGCAAGGCTTACACGTCCCTCGGAGCTCTATGTATATACACTTATTCTGTAAAATCTGTATTTCATTAACAAAGAAAACAAAAACCCGACCTGTGTTAGTTTCAGTTTAATCGTCGAGCGAGAAATACAGCAAAGATTATTCGCGCGTGTTTTGTTATTCCAATATTTAAATGGCCGCTGACCCCGTAATTTCACATTCAACGTAGAAAATCTACTTATTTCATGTACTTAAAAAATAGCAACATACAAGGAGAGCGATATATTAATTTGGGCTGCAAAGAATCGTTTAATATTTGTTTGTTATACGAGCTGACCCTGCCGTCCTTCATGATCACTGAAATGGCAATCATAATTTCCCAAAGCCCAGATGTGACCAGACGATAAGGAACTCTTAGATGATCGCTTTGTAACAAGGGGAAATTATGGCTACAGTGTTGCCATGGTACGGAGCTCCCTTTAAGTGTCATACTATAATACCAATGAGATAATTCATCCCCCAAGTCGACCTGATTTTATGGACCAAGTCGACCTACCGTAAACATTTATCTTGCTAAGACGATTTACAGAATCTTAGTAGTCGACTTGTATGGCGACAGTTTATATTGCAAAGACGACTTACTGAAACTAACCAAGTCGTCTTTGCGAGATAAATTATCAAAGTCGACATCTTAATTGTTTGAGTGAGTCGTCTTGACGAGATAATTATCACTGGTAAGTCGTTTTTTTGGTTATAGTTGGTCGAGTTAGCAAGATAGATTTATCTCGATGTCCGGATAAGTGACATGGCTCTCCGTACCATGTACAAGCAACATCGTGTTCTTATATCAGGTTGGCTCAGTGGTTTCTTTCACCTCTGTGGACCCCGGTTCGAATCCCATTTCAGAACGGAGTTCGTATGTGGATTGGGTTTTCAGTCTCTACCTGTTTTCCCCATGGGGGTTTCCCTCCCAATGTTAACATTCTTCATCGTTTCCTGTTCATCCTGTTAATGGCGCTAAATTCGCTGCTGGGCGTGTAATGAAATAAATAAATAGACATTCGTGTGGGAATGTTATTGAGTGTTACCAATGCTTGTATGAGTGGCTGCATCATGGGTTCATTTGAAGAAGAAACATATTTTTGATGTCCCATAATTATAATCAACAACACATCGAAAAACAGTCAGAAAAATATTTAACATTGGTTTAATCATCCAGCGTTTTGTGAATAAAGAATAAATCGTGATTTAGGTTTGTAATATACACGATCTGCCAATAGTATGCAATATTGTTTCTCTGTTGTTCATAATGGTGTCTCTGAAGAGCTAAGGGTGTAAACCGGGTCACGTTACTGGAGCTAAATGTCGCCGAACTCTAGGCATACGTTAACTGAGGAACTGTTCTCACAAATTTCTTGATTGAGAGATCAATTTATAGTTTGAGAGAAAGATCTTTGTAACAAATTGCAAAGCATTACTTATTTATTTATTTATTGACTTATTATTTTACGTCTTTATTTGTATTTGTATACATAAATTTCGCTGGTAATCTTATTTGCTGTGTCTGTTGCTTGTTCTACTTCTACTTGGTTACTCGGCAGGATCCTGAAGTTAGGGCATAAACGCCAAGGAGCAATCATAGTTAAGTGTCTTGCCCAAGGACACAAGTGCCGGGACCGAGATTCGAATCCACATTGTGATCACTCAGCCACCAGAACCTGAATTTGGTGCACTAGACCGCTCAGCCACAACACGGTGTACTTTCCCCCCTTCATTTGTTTGTCTGGCAGCACTTGGAAGGCAACCTTATAGTAGTTCAGTTTGCCTTTTGCAATCCTTCAGGAGGGCACTGTCTTCGTTGTGTACTTTCTTTTTGTCGCTGTCTTTTTGTATAAATTCAAAGTATAATATACGGTGGTGAAACTTCATGTAATTTACACTTGATATTTTGATATCTTTTAACATATCAAATTTCTTGCACCTGATTTTATCCTGTGAAATTCGCAAATGAAATAAAATGTGAACATCAAAACATAAAGCAAAGAGATGCACGCACACATTACTCTTAAACTAAAAGAAACACATTGACTGCAGAGAAGCCACGACCGTACCTTAGCTTCAATTGCGTTACAAGTATCCACGTGTGCAACTTTATGACTTGATGTACATCGAGACATAGACAAGTGTATCTCTTTAGCTTTTTTTTCGTTCCATCATTAAACGTCTCAATGTTATCAAAACGTGCCGCCCGATTCACTGTCAGTTCAGCATTACAACCTTGTCAACCTCAGAGCATAGGGGACCGTGTTTACTTCAAAAGCTGACAGTACTGCTTCGGTAATGTCGACAACAACATGTTTGGTTCATGTTTGTGTACTGCATCTTTTGCAGAAATATTCATGCTGGAAATTAGCATTTTGTGGGAATTTAAGCTTCGTATTTCATAGTCGCAAGAATCCAATCCGTGTACCCGTTTTATAGCAAGATTAGCGTGTGGTGCACAATAAGCGTTACCCGGAATCAGTGTCAGCCTGAAACAGAATCTGAGCCGAACTCGTGAAATCTGGGTCGAAATTTGGCTTGTTGTTCGGGTTCTGGGTTATACTGACCCAATTTTATTTGAAATTGCCCGATAATGGCAAATTTCACGGTGTCTAGAGGCTGACAGGGGGCAAACAGGGGGCAAGATGTTCCACGGGGGGTGGGCAGCTTCCCCCTGCGCTCCCCTCCCTTGGCTATACGCCACTGAACCAGCTCTTTACACTTTCTACTCCTATCCACAGCCCGCTGTGAATTGGTAAAATCTAATCCCTGCCACTCTGTGGTGTTTTGCCACCTTTTCTGATGTCTTCCTCTTTTCCTTCCTCCTCTACTGTTCATTGAAGTATGGTTTTGGCCAGTCCAATTAATCTTGAATTTTAACTGCAATTTTAACTTTCTTCAACTGTACAATTCCCCCCCCCCCCGATTTCTTTTTGGGTGGATCTTTTTTAAAGTTAATTAAAAAGGTTATTGTGACACAAGCTTTTTTCTTCGGAATATGATATGTTATCATCAGATGAAGTCCCCGAGTAGAAAGTTAACCATTGACGGTTCACCAGAAGTCGTAACCGAGTTACCGACAATGAGCAACCGCCTCACATCACGAGCCTTGCAATATCTGATCGCCATTAAGAATAGCGCAAAGATGAAGATTTATGTTAATTTCAGCTCATGTTAACTGTTCCATCGGATCCCTCGGAGCTAAGATATCCTTTTCGCTCTATAATGTAAAAGAGTGAACATTTCACTCTCTCGCCCGAGTGGTGTCAGTTTGGCTCTTTTGAGTGCAAAACCCACTGTGCATCACCCTTTTTGAGTGAAATTGGAGCGACCTTCACTCTGATTCTAGTCTTTCACTGTATAAAGAATCGTCCACCATAGTCTCTTGGGAAGAGTTGTATGGCGGACAAACGAGTGGTTTTTACCCGTTTACATATTAGAGGGTAAGGTAACGTCAGAATCAGGTTTACCCCCGAACTTACTGTTTTTGTTTGGGTCACGAGGGATACTTTGAACACCTTTAAGAACAAAATGGTTGGTCAGTAAGACGCGTACCTTATTATTGATGGAATTTTGTAAAGCTGCGATTTGAACAAGACGCATCTTGCGTACCAACAAATTGTGCATCCTGGCGATGACGTCACGCGGCTGTGCTGGTTTGTATCTCCAAGGGCCGTACATAAAAAATATCAATCAATCGTTGTAAAAAAAAAAAGAACTCAATCCAATAACGTTTTGTCCGTTCAACAACAACTAAGTGAATTGTTGGTCAAGAGTGAAAAGTGCTTGGGGTCATTTTACAACATTGACGTTTTAATGGAGACTGGCTTTATTCTGTGTGGCTTAGGACATGCGGGGATAAAAAGAACGGCGTGTGAAGAGACTTGACATACGATTTGCTGTGACAGGTTTGACGGCCGAGGTGAAGTTGTCATAACCGAAGAGTAAGTGGTGTCAACTTGACGTGTATTAGTCAGGTTCCATCAATTGTTGACATTTGAGGAGAGGTATAAGTTACATGATTTGTACATTTCGTTAGTCGTGAGAAATATACACACAATGGAAAAGAACAACTCAATGGCACAATTATAAACAATATCAGGAATGAAGTGGATTCAACAGCCCAGAAACGACTTGAAGATTTGCAAGGCGAAAGTGCAATAAGAAGGACGTTTGCTAGCATGTGTGGGTTACTTGACGTTTCGGTCAGTATTTTCTGATCGCAATCAGGAGAAAGGCTACACTTTTATAACAAAACGCTGTACCCGTTTTTGATTTGCCGCTCATCATGCTTAGAAGTAGAAATTACAAGACTCAGTCAACCGTGACTGACCACCCACCACGGTTGTTAGTTTAATATTAGCGTGCTAAATGAAGCGTACTCGGTATTGACATTGACGGATTAGGAGATGGGTCTGGATTAAACGAATGCTTACTCAAGTGTGTCCTCTAGTCTACCCTCCCCCGTTTGTTTCTGCTGGATCAAGCAGAAAAAATCAGGTTAAATCAGAATTCCCTGATTGTGAAGCAGAGCAGACACAAACATAAGACATTGAATTGGACGAGGGAGACACAATGGCTGCATAGAGAGATAAAGGTCGATCTATAAAAGAAAAAAGAAAGAAATAGTTCATGAGTTGGAATAATGGAATGTTCCAGCATGCAACGAGGCGAATGGAACATCCAAATTGTTAACATTGTTAACAAAGTTAACATACCATCCGAATGAAAATATTCTGTCAGCTGCACGCATGCAAAACATTCATTATTTGTTTTATATATAATCCAAGTAGATCTTCGTCATTCATTTTCGATCGGAGAATAAAACTATCATGTAGAATACACAAAATGTACGCGATTGAATTCTGGCGTCCATTACGAGGGCGTTTCGTACTGCTGTGTTTAAAAACCACGCACGGTGTGGTCTAAGCGTGCAATAGAAAGAAAAGATGGGACGGAAATGCATGGTAATCAGTACCAAAAATGCACGGTTTGTGACGTAGGCCGCGGAATTGATTAATGAATGCCGCGTGACCTACACTCCTCCAATCACTTATGTCAATACCATTTTAATTGAAATTTCTAAAGTGACGCTGTACATGTAGTTTTCGTGTTAAGGAAACAAAAGATCTCCAAATAAAAAAGGAAGGTAATGAAGTGTTTCGCCTAGAGAATTACAAAATACCAAAAAGAATATCTAGCTCCCTGTTGTTGTACTGGTTTCCTTCTTCTTTATCCCATTATCGATATTTATAGAATGTAGCCGTGCTCCCTTCGGTGGTAAAACACATGTCTAGAACGTCTCATGAAGCTCCTAATGGCAAACACACCGTGTATACACGAGCAAACTACAAAAAGAAAACGCGTGTTTTCCCCCTCGCACGTGAAGAAGCTAATTTAATCCGGTCACACAGCAGAACCCCTGTGCTTCTTCATCTAACACAATCTAATTTTCACTCGTCTCGAGGGTGAAGTTGGCCATATTCGTCTCGTCCCTGAATTTTCTCTCTCTTCTATAGGAACCATCTCCCCCCTTTTCTTTACCGACCCCTCTTTTAATCTACACAGTCTTGATTAAGCTGACATTCTTGTGTGGGGCAGGATTACGATCGATGCAGCCGTTCTTGATCATCTGTCGACATATTGGACTGTACATAAAACCCCCAGCCTATAGTCATAAAATATGAACGATTCCAGCAAGTTTAAAGTGACGCGGTATCGACTTCGCACGAGGGAGAGATTTTGAAGAAGATACAGAGAAGGGGTCTATTAAGGACATTTTATCATGATGATGCATGGGCCATCTTGTTTGCCTATCGCTCACCCTGTGTATCTAAACCGAGGCTGGAAGGGGATAAAAAGTCTGTCCCCTGTAATGAAATGAGGATTACAGCTTTAAGTCGAACGCTATATAGGCCTACTAGGAACGCCGCAGAGATGTAAACGGCAAGACAGATGGCTATGACTCTTTTCAAAACCATGACTGCAGCTTTGTCTCCGGTTTAGGCTCCGGCTTAGGCTCCATCCGCCTGGTTGAATCCACAAATAGCCGAAGTCGAAGCCGTGGATTAGAAAAGGGCCTTCGCTTAAAAAAAATAAATCAGTAAAAACAGCGTCAATTAGTCGTATGAGATATCATTTTGACCAAACATTAGTCAAAATGATGTCTCCTACGAATAATTCACGCAGACCTTTAGAAGGCGTGGCCATCTTGTTTTATTGTTCTTCCATTCAAATGAATGAATCCCAACCGAGGTAGAAGGGACAGATTAGTATGGCTCATGTTACTATTATATGCAACACGCAATACTATAACACGCAACATAGGCAAACAAAATGGCAGATTGACTTCGGCCATCTGCCACAGTATAAAGGGGAGACCAGACCATACCATTACACGAATGTTTCCAAGCCGTTGGTGGTTCCACAGGGACTTTGCAATCTGTTGCCGGTTCTCGAGGATGCCCTAGGGAGACGATGCAATAATAATATTATCAAATCTACACGCCAGTTTATTTAAACATATAAACAACTCATACAAAAGCTGTCAAGTGGAGTGACCAGTGTCGTCGCACAGAAGACACGTGATAAAACGTCACGTGTAGACAGCCTTTGTTTACAAAAAGAGTGACCTTGTACACTCCAGGGCCTTTCTGGCAGGCGAGATACTACACTCGTCATATGGGAAATGTTTACATATTGTGTTATAATTTCCCACATAAATTCAAGTCAAGAGTTATGAAAATAACAGCTGAACAGTTTTGAGATGTGCCACCTTTCTTCATCAGACAGTGCAATCTCCACAAAATATAAGACTTTATCTTTTCTTGCACTGGGCTGTGTACAAATCACGCCTGCACGAAGTCTAGGCTCTTATAGCTTGTTCGCAAATCTGTGCTGTCGCAGGTCAAGCCTATAGGTTCATAGGTTGAAACCTAACAGAAACAGTCTCCACAAGGGTCCGTAGAGGTAGGCAGTGTACAAGTCATTGGCTTAGATGGTTGGCTATTTTGCTAGATTATTGTGGCTGCCGAGAACTGCTGCCGAAGTAGTAGCTAGCCCGAGACGCTCAATTTGCGCCTAGACATTACTAGGGCGTAGCCTTTACGACAACACTTTTGTATAATACAGTATAATTTCAGCATCAAGGATCTTGGAAATCACTTTTGTCGA
Organism: Marthasterias glacialis; assembly: GCA_911728455.2. Taxonomy (NCBI): domain Eukaryota; kingdom Metazoa; phylum Echinodermata; class Asteroidea; order Forcipulatida; family Asteriidae; genus Marthasterias; species Marthasterias glacialis. Next base: position 15,373,695 of record OU452228.1, on the reverse strand, counting down.
GTGAATAATAATAATTGTGATGGATCAACAGAAGGCCTTCTCTATTTCAATAAGTTCGAAGTTGCATTGAACTCAATTTGTTGCCGATCTCCAATTCAAATAACTTGTGACAATATCACCGTCTCGAAACCGTCGGCAAATAACTCAATTAAATCACCTTCGTCTTGTAATTAGATTGCGGGTTAGAATTAAAGACGCGGTTCAGTGTTGGGGTTACGAAGTTTATGAGAGTTATTTTTCCATCTCATAGAACGTACAGATGCTGGGCTCGATTTTTTTTTTTTTTTTTGTATTTTTAGAAATCGCTAAGATTCTTTTTAAGATGAGTTGCCAATGTTACCATAGTGATTTGTATTGTGACATTACACCTGCCTTAGCAATTAAGATTGGTGCACATCTTAAAACCAATCTTAGCTCTTTGTGAAGTCAGCCCCTGGTATCAGTAATGGCAAATGAAGAGCATATTGAACTACGTAATATTTGTTTCCTATAGTTGGTAAAGTTTCATAGGAAAGTTATGTAAAGCCCTCTACATTCTTCAAAAGGAAAGAGAAAACAAATCTTGGGTCAGCACTGACCCTTATTTGGGTCCTATTGGGGTCAGACCAATTTCCAGGTCAGCCAGACCAATTTTTTTCACCCGGAACTTCATGTCAGAAAACAAGTTGCCCATCTGGATGTCTGATCAGTTTGACCAGAAAGTGGGTATCGAGGCCTCCTGTCACCCATATCCAGTTCAATAGACCGCTCCATTAAGCCCCGCCCCTAAAGTTATTGACCAATCACAGCATTGGCTAAATCACAACTGTACACGTGGGCAGCACAGTCTGCGTCTCTTCATTGCCAAATACTGCACGACAGGAACGCGCACGCTATAAGTACGCGCATGCATGTTTACATTTTAATAGACCTTATGCACATGATGTCATTTGAATAGGGCACCCTCACCTAGAAGTCAAAAGGAGGCTGTTCATTGGCCAATCCTGTGCGCCGCGCGTACTATTCTGTGCATTTCCATTGTCATCATCGGTTTACCTCTAAGATGGCGGCGTGGTGACGTCAATGCATAAGGTCTATAGGATTCTTTTTATCGTGACGGACTTTTGTCGGACTTACGGTGGCGTACCCAAGGCTGTGATTGGTCAACACGTATTGGCGCGGGGCTTAAAGGGGCTATGTGGTCATGATCACAGCGTGTCTGTGGCTAGACTGACTTATGACCGCTCAACCTGTTATTGCACGCACACGCGCGCGAGTAGCGGTCACATCACAGAATAATAAAGACGGCGCCCTTTGTAATATGATGGTCAACACGGGCGCGTGCACTAAACTGGGTGAGAGTTCATGTTTCTGGGCCCAGAAACAGGCAGATTACGATCATGACGACACAGCCCCTTTAATGGATCGGTCTATTCTGATCCAGGACATTTTCAGACTGTCTTGAAAAAGAAGACAATTAAAGGGTTAATAAGTACTCTTTCAGATTCCCGTGTTGTATATCCACTTTAATCACCGCCAACAACCATGCTCCTTTTTTTATCGTGGTTAAGTTATAGGTTTCCGATTCAATGTAGTCAGTTTCATTACTCAACGTCGCAAAACAGTCTTCCTCGGGCGACGGTCAATAACAAGACGGAAAAAAAGAATTTAACCTTTTTTATATCATTGAGTTAAAGTAAAATCACGAGGACATCAATGACAACGTTTATTTGATATGGGGGTATAAGGTTAGTGTGTGAATGAAATCTGATAGTGGCGTCACCGTGAATATTTTTCGGGCGGTCGTTATCTGGTATTCGGGCAAGTAGGAAAGAAGGGTATTAAAGTCTTGGTGAGCTTTTAGAGCTTTTGGGTATGGATATTATTGTCATTGCTCAGAGAAGAAATTAGATTGTGCATAGTTCTGGCCTTTGGTTAACCAGATAATAATTGCCAAGTTGCTGGTAGGGATACAGGGTCAGGTGGAGATCGATGTAGCTTCATGTCCCACTGGGAAATTAGAGGTTAAGTATGTAATGAGCGGGGAATAATTGCACCGAATTAAGTAGTTCTAAGTCGTTTTAAAATCTGAACATGGATAGAGGAGTCGTTTGCCCGGATGATCTTTGCCAGGGACCCATTTGTCATGAGGAAGCTGCAAATTGAATATGATTTAGCAATCGAGACAAACAGTCACTTGTAAAAAAAATTACCTACGTAACAGCCGTCTTATAGAAGGTAACTGGACTTTTACAGGACAGTACTTCTGATGATTCTGTTTTGATAATCTGATGTCTAAAGTGCACTCTGTCCGTAGCCGTGGTTGATAACACCGTCTCTGTCTCGCTGTCTCTTTCTCAACCCACCGGAGGGAAATCTTAAAGGAATTACACTCCTGTTGTATTGATGTGCCAGTGAGCTGATGGGGGAGACGGGCAGGGAGACGCCGGGGTGAGAGCTGAGACCCGCTGATGGATTGCGCTTAAAGTCTCGGCTGGGTATATTGGCCTGTAAGGCTCGACTCCCGATTTACAAGTGTTATCTGCATTTGTTATTAAAGAGCGGAACTGTTCATACCTTTCAAAACGGCATCCTCCTTCCATCTTCCCTGCTTTGCTTCCTGCGTATCTCAAAGTCTGGCTCCAGCATGTGACGCATCAGTACACACATGACTTCCCTGCGAAGGAGGGCTAAAGGGTGTTTTCCGGTTGGAAAAAGAGCTTCTCCGGAAAAGCGTGCACAATGGAATGCTTTTCATCGTGTGGGAGGGTGGGGGCACGCGGGGCTGGGGTGGCTGTGGCGAATAAGATTTGTTTTTAAGCTCTAGCATTGCAGGTATGATTGTAAAGGGCAGTACCCAGAACCTTCAGCTCTTCTTGTGATCTTTTTCCCTAAAAATTGATGTCGAGAACAAGTAAAAACCACTGGACCCGGGGTGGCAGGTGAATTATAGGAGGCGTTTCCGTTAGATAGAGCTCAAGCCCGAATCCCCGTTCAAAGTGTTCTCTGGTTGAACAAGCCAGTGGATACCCATTTCCAATTGTTAAAATGTGCTGAAGTATATAACTTCTCTATACTGCTAAACAGTTCCTAAGTATCATTCATAAGTTGGAAGTTCCCAAGAGTCGTTGGTACTGTCAACATATCCGTTTTAGAATGTCATTTAGGTCAGCCTTGTATAATACCATGATTACACTTGCTTCCGCATTGCAAGACACGATTTAAGACCTCCTTCGAGACGGTGCAGGAGGTCAGATGGAGGGGTAGTATAACTCGGTGTTGGGCACAACCTGGATAAGGGGGACCAAAGATGGAGCATTGCGGAACCGCATCACCCCTGGGAGCCATTTACCAGCATGCAGCGGTTGACTCTCTTTCAATATGATGATGAAACCTAGCCATACAACAAAAATCCTCTTTTTGTGTAATCATGACCAAATCGCCCCACGGGTTTGTCAAAACATGGAGGAAAGAAATTCTCTCCTCCACGGTCATTACTGTGTCGAATACGCCACTGTGAAAGAACACATCAAGAAAATCTCTCGCGCCGCATCCTTTGGAATATTCAAAATTGGAAAACTTCGACAATACCTAGACCGTACCTCCACAGAACGTCTCGTCAACGCACTAGTCACCTCCCATCTTGATTATTGTAACAGCCTCCTGATAAATCTCCCTGCTTCTCATCTCGCCCCACTACAGTCCATCCAAAATACAGCAGCTCGCCTCATCACTCGGTCCAAGAAGTTTCAGCACATCACCCCAGTACTTCACTCATTACACTGGCTCCCCATTCCCCTTCGCACCCAGTTCAAAGTTCTTCTCCTCACCTACAAGATATTGCGTAACCATGAACCATCATACTTAGCTGAACTTTTGTCTTCCAGAACACGCCCCTCAATCAACCTTAGATCTTTATCATCATCCCAGTTTGCACCAGGTCCCCGTACCAACACACGATACGGCGATAGAGCCTTCTCAGTATGTGCCCCCACATTATGGAACAGTCTCCCCTCCTACATCCAGAATGCTGAGACAATTGGCAGTTTCAAAACACAATTAAAAACCCATCTTTTCAATGGTTTCCATCAGTGCCAGTGAGATTACTATAATTTTTCAAATAGTCTAATGATACTTGTCTCTTCTAAATAGCCTGTTATATTGTATATTTCGTGTACCTTTTGTATTATTATTGTATATTTTTAGCTTTAATTTTCCCGTTTGCTTACACAATCGTTTATATTTACTTTGTGAAGCGCTTAGAAACTTATTTTTTAGTTTGAAGCGCTATATAAATGTAATCATTATTACTGTACGGGCCCCATTGAAACCAGTGCATAAGCAAACACCGCACTCTTCTGACCCTACAGGTCCTCTTACCAGAAAGACAGGGGCTGCGTGGTAAGATTAAAATCTACGCCGCAAAGTCCTTCATAAGGGGTGGGGGTATTATGTGTGATTATGTCACTCTGAGATGGAAAAATATCTCTCATCTACTGAACGATAAGGACTTCATTCATTATGATGATCCACGGCTGTATGAAACCCCTCCCCTGGGAAATCGACGACAATTATTATTAGTACATCAAGGGTACATTTTTTGTTGAGGAACATTGGTAAGGGCATGCAGTGTCGATATCACTTTGCCTGAAAGGCCTTTATCATGCTGCCATCTGGTTCCCTGTGTGCAGCGGCAACAATGAATACTGATTTCCGGTGTTTCAGATGATCTTGCCCTTCAAGCCTCAGTTTAGATTACGTCTATTTGAACAGGAGAAACACAGAATGGCTGGACCACAATGCAAGATTCCGTGGTATAGATTTCTTCAAAATCGATAAATAGCCAACAAAGTGATATTTCATTTTTAGCAGTTAGCAAAGTGCAATATGCATAAAACGTATGAGTTATTAGGGATATCGCTGATGTACAACTAAATACCATTTAATACTATAGTCGATATTTCCGGTATAGCAATGGTATATTATAATTGTGTAGACATATTGAGTCGGATAACCCTTTTGGGGTATTGTGGTCGAGCAGTCTAGTACGATGCACTCAAATTCTGTAATTTGCGGAAAGTGGATTCGAATCCTGGTCGGTCGAGACACTTGTGTCCTTGAGCGAGGCACTTTATCATAATTGCTTCTCTCCACTAAGGAGTAAACATGGATCCTGGCTAGAGCTGGGAGTAACCTGCGATATACTGGCATCCTGTCCAGGGGAAATAGAAATATTCCCAGTCGTTTAATGCCAAGGAAACCGGATATAAACACCGGCCTGATGAGCCATTTCGGCTCGGGACAGACTTGGCTTTACTTGAGTCAGATAACCCTAGCTTGGGTCGCTGGTCACACAGTGGTTTTGGATCAAAATCAACAAGATGCTTCGTGTTAGTAAATCATACACATTTTTTTTACAAACAATTATTAAGGTGGTGTGGAACAGCGTGAAACTGTATCCTGGTTAGTTGTTGATGGAAAGACACGTTTTACAAGGTGCACACAAAATGGATCCTTTGCCCGGTGTGCTTACACAGGCATACTCTCCTCCTCGAGATAATGGGCTGGCGCAAGAGGGCCACAGGGATTCATTTGTGAATATCTGTGTGTTTGTGATTGTGTAAGTTACACTCTCATTACCATCAGCATAAACACTGCCTCAGTGTACAAGGCACATGACGTTGTAATCCAAGGTAGTTTTCACGTAAGACAGTGCACGTGTAAGTGCTCGTGATAAACACACCATGTATATACAAGCTGGAAAAAGAGCCTTGTTTGCCAGTAAAGAGAAACAAGCAAATGCCCCGGCGCCAGCAAGCGGAGTAGAGATAGAAACTTTGCCTCATGGGCCTAGGTAACACAATTCACGTGCCACTGCATACGCCAGCGAAGTTTTTCAAACACACAAACCACCGCGTGGTCTGGGGCAAACCTTTCATCACTGCTTGTGAAAATGTACACCGCGTGTATAAAGAGCGGGAAGAAAAAACTCAATCTGTATAAACAATGCCTCCAAACAAGACACACTTGAATATTTGATAGGGTGTAATCTTAGAATTTCCTGAAGGAACTAGAGCCATTTTCGACAACTTTGCGCAGGATTCCATCGCCTGTGTGCGTGTTTAGCGAGTGAGAGAGCTGGAGCCATCACCCGCTGTGTTAAAGGGATTGTTGATATACAAATTCAGGTTGTACAGCCCCATCTGTAAAACTATTGTTAACCCAAATGTTGGTTTAATTGCAAATGGAAAAATCTCCCTGTGTTTTTTTTTAAACGGTGTAAAGCGTTTACATGATTGTTCATATTGGGGACTGTTTTGTTCATGTGTACATTTACCTGAGGGGAACGATTGAAGCTTTGATTCAATCGCAGTTTCCTCAAACATAATGTATATGCGTTGTCTCGTGTAGTTCATGGTTCGTCAGAACCAGTGCCAACTCAGTACATTATGGTAGAGCTTTTTCAGCATACAACATGGACAAGTTGTTTCTTCTACTCTAGTCCGATATTTAAAGGAACAATGCAGGATTGGTTCTCATCGAGAAAAAAAATTGCATATCAGTCTGAAATCTCACTGATTATTAATTTCGCATCAGTACCAATCTTCCATAGAAATATTTTTGTCTGAAATTCTGTCCAAGTCGAGAAAGTAGAATTTGAAGGCCCCGGTTTTAACTTCGGTTGTAAAAATCGATACTAAGGACAATGAGAGACTTTTGAGACGCTGGCGGCAGCAGACACAACGGTCCCTTTTTGACTGTTCTGATTACGCGCACACAAGCTCAGCCGTGCACGTGTAGCTCTGAGCATGCGTACTACTGGTGAGAACTGTGAAAAGGGACCGTCCAAAAGTCTCCCACGTGTTCACATGTGCACGGTTTTTTAACTATTTTTCCCCCCGACTCAGACAACGGATTGAGCCCAAATGTTCACGTTTTTTCGTGTATATGATTGAATCACACGAAGTAAGAACACTGCACAATATCAGCTTTACCAGTCCTATTATTTTACCTTTAACCAACGTTTTATAGCATGTCTTTAACCAAACACCTGCGAGTCTCGGCAGACGACAAAGCGTGAATTTCAACCAAACATCTTGAAGATATTTGCCAGCGGAAAGTTTCTTGTTTGCCGAGATGCGTTCGATTTCCCGGGACTGTTTGTCCTCGTGGTCGACGGTCCCCGCCTGTACAATTTTCAGGAAATGTTAGCTTTTATGCCTTAAAATGCAGGCAAGTTTACTCAGGCCCGTAGCACTCTTCACTCATTTCAAAGCACGCGGTGATACCAATCAATTTACATTTACATTGCAAACGTTAAAGGGTTGTGTAAACCATGGAAGATGAACACATGGTTAAACTTTGGCATTCAGAAGGATATGAACTGATTGTGCTTTCCAATCCTTTGTAATCTAGTAAGGTTAAACACCATATATGACATCTCTTTCTGTGAGTTGTGGTCCATGTGTTATGAAAAGAACCAGTGGTGTGAAAAAAAAACTGACGTTTCAATCAGTATTCTATGATCTTCTTCTGGAGTAAAGCTGGACTCTGACGCTGCAGGCTGTACAAGAGCTATAGGTGTTCCATGAGAAGACGGGAAGCTGCTACAGAATAACTGTTACAATGACACATGTGAATTTCATGAAAAAACACAACATTTTCTTATGATTCATTTGCTCACAGAACATTTTTATAAATATGAGGAAAATCAATCGGTACCTCTGCCGGGAATCGAACCCAGTACCATTTGCATTCTCAATGCGATTCAACCCAGTGATTTATCATCATTAAATGTAGTAATTATCAATAAAAGGATTAAATAAAAAGTAAGTTATTATATTGTAACCAAAAAAAACTACGTTTCAGAGAATCGTTATCATACTGAAATGTTCAACGGACCATTTCCCCAATAATGATAATTTGAATTGATTATAAATATCATGTTTCTGTGAGTCCATACATTTCATAATAGCCCATATGCATGTCCCAGTGCGCATGACCAGAAATTGTCGGCGCGCAAAGGACTATGGGTGAAATCCAAGGCCAAACAGGATCGGCAACCTATATTGATTTTGAAGCAATGCGGTACTCAACCACTAATCTATATTTACACAACACGTAGAACATTGCATAGTCACATGTAAACTATAGCATGGCGTCGATCTTGGCAACTTGATTTCTTTTTTTGTTAGCTGTTCTCGGTTTCCCAAGATGCATTGCGGTATATATTTAAGATGGCGCTTGTGCATATGGGTCATTCGCGAAAGCAAATATAAAACCTCAGGATAAATGATACACTATTATAATTTCGATGAAATATAATTGCATTTGATAATCTGTGGGAATATTTTTCCAAGTTTTTGGCTTTCTATCTCAAGCAGAAGCCAAAATTTAGGGTTTTTTTATGCGTGAGGTTGTTGACGTAGTTTCAGTAGTAAACGTGCAGTTCGTGATGTTTGCACGGTAACGTACAGACACTGACTTCAACTGTCTGATACACGTTGCGTTAAAGTTTGGGTAGAATTCGGGGTGAGCAATCGAATCTCGACTATTGTATGTGGTAATGGTTTGCTTGTCTGATGTGGCATATCTGGTTTGTCTAAAGTTTTGGCTTGTTTGTTGTATATTTCTTTTTCTTATTTACACACATAACACGGTTTGCAGACTTAAAAGTAATTCTGAAAACGCTACCTACAGTGTCTCCTGCGGGAATAACCACTGTTTTATCTGTGCGCTGCAACTAACCCTAGCTGCACAATGTTTTATAAGCGTTGCAGGTTTTCACTGATTGTATTACGAAGCACCTCTGTGTTTGTTCAAAGTGACGGCGACGTTGACCAGTTTCATTCACCTCCAAATCTTTAACCCCGGCGGCTTTTTCATTAGTGTCTCATTTTGAGGCACGGTGCCGAGTACAGTCTAGGCCTGGTAAATAGCACAATACTCTCCAATCTAATATTGGGTTCATGGCTATACATCACCCGACAGAACTGCAACTGATTCGAAAAGATATGCTCTTTTTTTAATTTGTAACTCGATATCCTTCTCAGCATGTTTTTGTTTGTCGGTTGCCTTCGTCATGAGTCTACAGTGATTTATACTACCGTACCTGCCTTGATTGTTGTTTGTTTTTCTTCTTATTTTTCTCCTTTTTTCTAGTCCACAATTTAGGGAACCAAGATCATGTGACCTACTCCAGTGCTCCCTTAAAAATACAGCCCAAGTTGACACCTTTTAAAATTCTATACTGCGACTATAAAGAATCTAAGTGGACAGGTCTCAGAGGGCCAGACCCAGTTCTCGATTTAGCATGACTCGTTTCATCGTGTCAAAATGGTCCTGACCTCCAAGAAGAGTAACGTTGACCCGGAAAGTAGTCTGGTCCCCCAGGACTCAGATCCAGTATCAGTTCTGCACCGGCGAGACTTTCTAGAGTCAGCACTCAGTCTTTGAATGCAGTGTAGGACGGGAGATTTCTAATTATATATAACACTTTGGAATGCAAATGGGTCATTCCATGAAGGTGGAACCATGCACCGTTACATCGTTACCGCCTATGATGCTTTTTCACCACTTCACTAGTCTACTTCGTCAATCTTGCTTTACAATAGCATAAATAACACCAAACGTGAATCATAAAAAGGATTTACTTGATTACTGTGGTGTAAAATAAACGTGATACAGTGCCTGCACTGATGTAATAGGGACACCATAGGTGTGACATTTGGTGTCCCCGTTACATTGTGACATATATCGTTAATTTTCTCAGCCATGTGTACATTAATACCCATGAAGGCAGATATTTTTCTTATGGATTTGGCATCAAGTTTATGTTGAACCTTGTAAATTTGTTTATTACTTCCATAATATTGAAAAATATGTGTTAGAAGCATGGTGTCCCTGTTACATCGTTATCTTGAATTTTTAAGAATTTTAGCAAAAATATTAGGTAAGATGGTGTGGAAAGGATTTGAAACTCTCTGAAACACTTTCAAAACCCAAATAAAAGGTGATGATTGATAACTATAAATTAGAATCAATATTTTTTCAAACAAAAATGATAATATTGAAAAATGTCACAAAATAGGTCCCACCTTCATGGAATGACCCAAATACCAATCGAACATGGAGCGATAACACACCATAGAGTGCTACTTGAATATTGTTAGAAGCAGTTGGTCGATTTCACTGCTGAAAGGCTACACTCTTTTAGATTATACTATAACATTTCCCGGGTCAGAATTGACCCGGATTCTGGGTTCCGTGGGGCCTGACCCATTTCTGGGTCAGTATGACCCGGAATCTGTGACAAAAATTACCCACAAATGGGTCAAACTGACGCATAATCCGAGTTAAGATCCCCATTTTTAACCAGTTCCTCGGTCAGCCTGGCCCAGAAATGGATCAGGCCTCCTGGGACCCGGGATCCGGGTCAATGCTGATCCGTCAGATCTTAGAGTGTACACCATCTCTATGATGACCTGCGTTATGACGTCACATGTCACCTTTCCCATCGAGATGTATTTAATTAGCTGACTCGTCCTAAAGCGAGTAAACCGACCCGGAGCCCCCTTTCTCCGCCCACGTAATCGGTTAAGGTCATTAGAAAAATGCTTCATATTGACTGATTATACGCTTAAACAGTGTTATAATGCAATTGTGATTGTGTCACGGCCAGTTACATGACGGGAAAATACAATAGGCCTACGTGTTTTATATTAAAATATGACCTTGGTGGGAAAAAAAGTTTCATCCGTAAAGGGAAGGTCTAGCTTTGACTTCTACACAGACCCCTAATAAAAAAACCTTTTTTTAAATCGTCATTCTAGAAACTCCTGTATGTATCAGAACTGTCATGTGATTTCTATTTTTTTTTTTTTTTTTTTTTTTTTTTTACATTTCACGCATATTTTTCAAAAGGTGAAAGGCCTACAGACTTTAAAAAAATATTTTAAACAAATATTGACCACCACTTATGGGGGTCCTTGAGTATCAGAAATGTATGAACTGGGTTGGCATAAATTTGCCAATTTTGTGGAAAAAGATTAAACTTTTTGTACGAAGTATACAGTGGTGAAATAATTGTTATATGTTGTTTTGCAGTAACAGCCGTCTGGACTTTTGCCAATCATAGTTGGCAAAACTCGTGGCTGTGACTTTGTCAAAGAAAGGTCTATGGGTATATTACTTTTAAACACAAAAAATATAACACATTGTAAAGAATTTATAGTAAGAAAGGAATCCTCCTCCAAAAATGTCAATACATTCATGGCGAGACATATGAGGACTGTTTATAGCGACCCCGGGCTGCATTTTTCAAACCATTAAGATTCATTCTTAGGTTGAGTTGTCAGAGTGATTTGTATTGTGACGTCACATGTTTGCTGAGAAATTAAGATTGATGCACCTCGTAAGATCAATCTTAGCTCTTTGTGAAGTCAAGCCCAGGCATCTCTCCTCCCACGACATGCTTCAACAACAAAAAAAGCAGCGTGCTTAAAAGTGAAACTACATTATTTAAGTAGTAAACTAATCCAGCCACCTCCACATAGGCACTGTCAACTCATTGCGAATACATAAGCTGTATGAATTGACCTACAATTAGCGTGGGGTCCATTATTGTACTCAAGATATAACACAAAAATGGTTCCGAAATGTTACAGCATTGTGGTATGCAATCTGTCGTGAATGCAGCACTCAATACTGAAGAAATTGCATTGTCGTAACACTGCTCGGTTAATTACAAATAAACATGCAACGTATACACTGTAAAGATCTCTTTACTAGCTGCGATGGCGGTTCTGAAAAGAAACCATGGCGTAACATTCGACGTTTCCACAAGACGTTTTAATCGACTTCAGGGGAAATTTACGTTTTATGTACAAATTTATTGTACTGTTATAATTCATGTTAATTTTCCCCTTAGTCTTGGGGGCATGCGTGAGTCAAGGGTGCTGTTTGTTACATCAAGTGCATTTTGTTCTTGAAAAATTGAACTGAAGTCTATGAAGTATAAAGGACGAAAATTTTGAGTACATAGGCCTATTAAATTCAACACCTTAGCATATTGATTATTTTAAAACAATCCCCAAAAGAATTTAGGGGCACATAAAGTAACCTTCTTGTTGTAAAAGGAAAAAACCCAATACCTATGAAAAAAAAATACTTCTTACCTCCAAGATGAAACTAAAAAAAACTTAATATGACAAAAGTTTGCTATCCATTAGCTTGAATATTTATCCCACCAAACCTTTTAGAAATGCTTCCATTAGGTCAAGAAACCCCCCCAAATCTAATTTCAAAGTTCCAACCTTTCCCTCTCGGCGCAGCAGGAAAAAAAATAATCAATTTTCATCCACCAAAATAGCATTGGATGAGACGAAATCTCAATAATCTTGTATTCTTCCCACGTTGGCTCGATTTGGAGTGACGCAAAATCCTTTTCCCGGCGCGTAGACGTTTTCCCTAAAGCATGTTTTCGTGTCTGAAATATGCAAATTGAAAGAACTGTTTTCTTTATACGAGCACGCAGTCACCGCAACTCTACGGCTGATGCATGTCTGACATCAGAGTTCAATTTAGTCGGGTATTCGGAGTTGTATTTTTTTCTTCTCTTTTAAACTGTCGCTGGAAGTTTGTCTTATCGATTGCTGAAGGAGTTTTGGGTTTACTCTGTTCTCAGAGTTGCTTGATCATGAAAAACTCAACGTTTTACTTAGAGGCTAAAGTTTAGACTTGTAATTCTTAACCATAACCCTAAACGAATGACCTTAACCGTGATCATAAACATAACCGAACGTAATAGTTTGGTTATTCTTCACCATACATCATTAGTTACCCCTTGTGTAAAAAGGCAGGCATGATAAAATTAACACCGCAGTACCACACCGCATCGGTACAATGCTAAAAGATATTTATGTTTGCGTTTACATTCCTAATCCCTTTAAAAAAGATATATGTCTCAGAGTAGACTCTCTCAGAATAGAAACCAATTTGACAATTACTCTTTTTTGTTTATTTCTTCTTCTTTGTTTTCATTTTCGTTTTAGGCCTTTAGTAGCAGATGTTTTTTTTTTATTTGATTTTTTTTATTGATTGATCTATCGGAATAGTGTCTCACGATAACGAGTGAGCAGATTGAATTGTCTAGTCGTCAGCAAGGTCATCCATGCAATGGTCTGACGGACGGACGGGCCAACGGACAGACGGGCAATCGGAAGGAAGGAAGGAAGGAAGGAAGACGGGAAGGATGGATGAATGAAAACAGCACGGTCATTCTACTTCGTCCCTGAGGGCAATTTAGTTGAGAAAATCGTGGTCTGTGTAACAGAGAAGTTATAATATATGCACCACAGCCTATAAAATGTGCTAGAACATGGGTTTCCAGAACCTTCCATACCACCATAGCTAGGGGTATTCATGGTGGGCCCGGACCTACACCTGCCACCTTGTCTTAAGCAGTTAGAATTTGCGCCTGCTGACATAGGCCCCATATTGAATTGTCCGTTACCGAACTTCTTATATAGCCTCCCTATCATGACCCACTGCATCGCCTACTAGAACTTCTTAAGGAGATGTTTATGAACATACTGCTTTGCCAATGTGTCCAATACAATTACACTTTCTTTTCTTAACCGTTCTAACTCTTTCGTATACATCAGCTCTTTTAATTTATTTTCCAATATAAAACCTTCATCATCCCTTTTTCTGGCTTATATCCCCTTGAGTATTCTTCAATTGATTATTCATGATATGGCCGTGTCCGAATTGGCGGCTACGGCTACGGCTACGGCTGGATCGCCGCGTCATCATGCGTTGAAGTATAGGACTACTCTTAGCAACACCCCAGCAACAGTCGTAGCCGTAGCCGTTGTCGCCAATCCGGATACGGCCTGAACTCCATTTCTTTGCCCATAGTCTGCCCAATTGGCAATCTCCTGCTCTCCCTCCTACCCAAGCCATAAGTCAGTACTTGTTGTATTTCGTAACGTCTTGAGAAAAAAATAACCATCCAAGGTTGGAAAGCATGAGGCAATTCAAAAGTTTGTATAGGACAACGCAGTTCGAAACGTTTTTACAATTCTACAAAAATGTCATATGGCAGTATTTTTAATATTCGTTCAACCGGTGTCAATTTAAGACTTTGTGGTATGGGTTCTTCCAAAGCATCATTACTGGAACAGTCGTCAGTCCAGATAAATCTGCATGCTTTTATATCGATTCGAGAGGCAGTTCAAAACCAAAGGTAAAACACCGGTGTACAGTCTGGCTGCTGATCAGTTTGTCTTGCCGTAACACGTCCCACGCCCCCAGCCACTGGACCGCTCGAGTGGCTCCTTGGACGAACAAAATGAAACACACCGGGTAAGAGGGGAGAAAAAATACAAGAGAACTGCTGCTCGGGATACATGATGAAGGGGGCTTCGTGATCCGAATGCCGCTGCAATTTACAAGGAGGGAAGAAAAGGGAAAAGTCCTGATTTCTTCGATTGCTAAAGTTAGCTGAAAGGCAACGCGTACGATTTCACCTGATGAGGCCATATGATCTGTTTATCACAGGAAATTACACCGTCATTACTTTTTGCCTTGTGTTCTCAAAGGGACACTACATCATTTTGCTTTGTCTTAAAGGGGTAAACTCATTACTGGACTCTAATGTTCAACTAACACATCAGTTACAATATCGACCCTGTAAAAAATCCATCACATTTGGTGGCCGCGTTTAAATCTCAACAAAAATCATTTTATGGTTTGTTTGGGATTTTGCGGACGCTGATAACACAATCGAAGTAACCAACAGTGATTTTATTTCTTCTTTTTTGTGTGTGTGGTTTTTCTTCGTTGAGGGTGTTTTGTGTATTTCTGTGGTTTTGGGTTGTGTTTTTCTCATCACAGAACAGCGTTTCAGTAATATTTTTATTTCCTTTTTTTTTTTTTTTTTTTTTGGTGTTGTGAATTTTCTAACCAGTGAATGTTCAAATTGGTCTCTGCCATTCGTGTGCATTTCTAAAAAAAAAAAAAAAAAAAAAAAAAAAAAATGCTATAAATTAAGAACTTTAGTTGAGACTTTCACTGAGGTTAGTCATATTATGCGTACCGACTTTTTCTCTCACAGCTTGGGTTACAGTTCATCTCATGATCATGCTGTATCTGAAACAAAACCAGACATCTGTCGGTTTGCCAATGAATAACCACAGTACCCTTTGACCCTTTCGTTCAAGAGTTTACAGACAGTGGTTTTGGCGCCAAATTTATCGGTGGTTCTTTTATATTTTTTCATACGTTGTTCAATGTTAAGCTCCGAACCGGTGGGCAATTAGACCGGTGCCGCGGTGGCGGCAGTTTGTACTCTGTAGGCTTAAGGATTTTGTTATGGGTAGACGTTCGTATTTACTCTTATCGCAAGGCAAATGTTGAACTTATGCACTAAATACTGACGTTACACACTGTGGACATTATTTGATAATGTCGACAATGTGGTCTCGTGGCATCAGACCGGTCGCGCGTTATGTTATTCAGAATAGTACAATTTATAAAACCTATTATAGTTAGAATTTATTGACGGTTAATATATGGTGTATAATCTACTGCATCATGTGGGTTCGTTTTGCCTCGAGTCTTGAACCTAAAAACGCACTGTAGGTCATGGTGTCATTTTGTGGATGCTGACATCTATTTTCGGTATAGTTCGGATAGGTTTGCTCTCGTCTGTACCTCTGCACCTGTTTCTATTTAAATCCCAATCATGTACATATTTGGCGATACCGAAGTTTACACTAGACCCGAATGGACTGTCAACAGCAATCTATTGACTGTGTTTCTCAAAAGAGATGACCTTTGAGGCAACATGAAATAGGCGCGCAAATTCATTTTTAAGCTGGAATTTTAAAAACAAAATTTGAAGGAAGTAATATTTTGTATTCGCGCATTAAAAAAGAAGAAGAACATAATCCTTATATCCATGCTATCGTACACGGTACCTCTAAACGCGGCGTTTTCAACTGCACAACCAAAAATCGAACTGTTACAAGATGAGACGTACGTTGTGTCAACCCTTTAGCAAACAGATCTCATTTGCAAATTCTAGCGCTCCCTTAATATTAAAGTGCAATTGACCGCCCTTGATGTGGCAATGTGGTTGTCTATCTCCCTGTAGGATCCGCATGTAATTACTCATAGAAAATCTCCGAGAAATGCATAAGTCACAACACAACCAATGAATATCAAAGCCGAATGGCTTATTAATTGCGTATCAGTGATGTATAGCACAGCCAGGACCCTCTCCGAATCTTGTGAATCTCGAATAAGCCACCTGTCACGCGGTGTAGGATTATGGGCGTATAGTGTATGGTACTCCGTATGATGTGAATACAGATGGGCTTGTAATTTCTGCATATAGGCAGCCCACTTGAATCAGATGATACACGATAACCTTTAGGGGCATGTAAAGTGGTCAAAATGGTTTCTACAACAAAAAAATAATAACTGACCGAAAACTGCTTCAATAGGCGGATAATTCTCTAAAGTCCATTTTGTATGAAATATTGCAATTGTAGTGAGGCATCCGGGACCCAATTTCACCAAATCTCATCTGCAAATCAATTGGTTTGGATGTCACTATCGCCATAGTGATATGTATTTTGACGTCACGTACTGCTTTTGCAATCGAGATCGTTCCGCTAGCTACAGCATCTTAGGGTGGACTTTTAGCTCTTTGTTGTGCCCGAGAACCACGATTTCCTGCTCGGGTTCGTAATCTGAAGTGAATTACGGGCCCGTGATTCGATTTATCATTTTCGGCGTTTGAGTTCTTGGTGTGCAAACGACAAATGAAATATCCCGAAATGGTCAAACGTTAGTGTCCAATACAATTAGGTACCCCGAGCCCCTGGATTTTTGAAGAATGGATGTATTCAAAAATTATTTTACTATAAAGAGCAATGAATTGAATAGAACAGAACAGATACGCGTCTTTTAAAGGTATAACATGCTATTGACCCAGTTCGGCTGACGTCATCACCACTGTAAATCTAGGTTTGCGCCATTTTGGAAGGCAGTTTCCCCGTGTTAGGCAGGCTGTGTAGTGAGTATTTTAAGCGACGTGCGCGAGTTGACACGCTCACCATAACTTTGCTTTCAATTTGACCCCCAAAGTGGCAGACTGCGGTCGGATAGTACCCGTAGCGGCGTGTGACGTCAGTGCAGGGGGGGGGGGGGGTCAAAATGACACAGTGGTGTTAAAACAGTTGTGGTCAAACACCAACGAGGTACACTTTTTACGCAGTTAGTCTTGGTCCAAGTCAGTTTTGACCCAAGTTGGGGGTCAGCACGACCCTGCTAAGTACCAGTCTTGTAGTCAAGTACTTTTCAGTCGAGTATCAAGTACTGCCGCGTACGAGTACTTGGGCCTATAAGTACGAGTACTTGGGCCTTCAAGTACGAGTACTTGGGCCTTCAAGTACGAGTATTTGGGCCTTAAAGTACGAGTACTTGGGCCTTCAAGTACGATAACTTGGGCCTTCAAGTACGATAACTTGGGTCTTCAAGTACGATAACTTGGGCCTTCAAGTACGAGTCTTTGGCCTTCAAGCACGAGAACAAGTGTCCAAGTACCGAGTATTCTGATATCCGATTCTGTTATTCTGAGTACCAAGTACTTGGATCTCCCAGTACGGGGACGAGTACTATAAAAAAAAATGCTGAAAATGTAAACACATTTATTGTTTGTGGTCTTTTTTTTTTAGACGACAATGTATGCTTGCTTTGATGACCATGATCTTTTAAACATAAATACATCAAAGACTACTTTCATTTACTTTATTGATTCTTTGAGTACATTGGGATACAACAAGTATATCAAAATTAGCGCACGTATTGGAAGGCGAAAAGAAAAGTGGTATTTTGTCCACAAGAACTTAAAATCGAGTTCATGACTTCGAGTACAGGTTATTTTTCAAGTCGAATATCAAGTATGTCCTTCGAATACGAATATTTTGCTTGCCATGTACGCGTACCAAAACGAGAACCATGCAAACGGTAATCGTGTATTATATATACACACTACAACCAACTTGAAATGATATGCTAGAGTATCACTGTTTGAGAAATCACGGAAATACATTACATGTTTTGTAGGGGTTTGCGTGCACGCGCATTCTGGGATTATTTTCATGAGGGAGTTTTGTAAGCTACACGCGTTTCAGACGAAAGTATTTTCCATGAACAAAATAAGTGGTATCAAGTTTGTAAAAAGTAAGCTCCCGTGGGAATTTGTTAAAAAAAATCATATGTTTTATCGATTATTAATCTTGTGCTTTACCATTAAGCCTAACAGAGTGTGACAAACATGAGAGGCAAGGTGAAAGGGCCAATGAAATATTACCCCATTCTTTAATGCAGAAAAGTAGATCCTGAGAATATTGCATTCGATCGACAACAAAACCGCTCCGCACCTGAGCTTTTGCATGATTTAATAATACAATCGGGACGCCTGGATGTTGTGTGAATTTACACAGCCGCTTCAATACAAAGCCGAACAGATTTGATTTACCGAGTTTTCGCAATTATTAATTCACAATGCTTACCAGAAATTCAATTCAGGAAAATATCACCATGACGAAAAGGGGGGAAAAAAAGAGAAGAAAAATAATGAGGAATCTTGAGTGATGAAATACAAGAAGGGTGTGTACCCGCACGCACCGTGATCAATTATTGTTGATATCTTTATGTGACTTAATGCCAACTATGCGTGGTGGGTGATCGGCTGTGGCGGCACTCCAAATAAAAACGGTTATAACTATCAGGCAACCCCGAAACAATGCTCATGTTCCATGTCCCCGCTGCATTGGAGCCCCGTCAATTAATATTTGATTAAAAAAAAACTCACATAGATAATCCAGCCGAGTAAAGGTAAGCTGATCCCAGCTAGTGTATACGAGATTTATGTCAAATATGTATGGCAGCGATACCGTGGTTCTGGTTCACCACATGAAACGGTTCCAACCATATGGGGAATGCTTTATACGTCTTCCCTGTCGACCATACTGGCACTTTTCTGTTTGTCTACGCGCAGGTGGTGCGCGAGCATTATACGAATTCATGGGGGCAAGAGAACGAGCCGTGTTTGATTTGGCCATGCTAAAGGAAATGTTATAAAGGCCTTTCTTTTGCACGTCACAGCCGCGAGTTTTGCCAACCGTGGTTGCCAAAAGTACAGGCGGCCTTCACGGTAAAAAAAAAAATACAAAATATACAACAGTTTGTTATTTGACCAATAATGCAGTCAAATTAATACCCGTATTAATGATTAAGAAAACTCTCCAAAACAAAAAGTAAACTTATACTCCGTAAAAAAGGTTAAAGGTTTTACAAAAGGGGGGCAAATTGTTTCCAAGCCAGTTTATACCTGTTATGATACTCAAGGCCTTCCATACAATCAAGATGTTGGTCAATGTTTGTAAACAAAATAATGTCTTTACACAGCAGAATATATCAAACGTTTACCTTAAAAATGCCACGCCATCTTTTTCATGCGTTACCCCCTCCCCTATCCCAATACAAAGAAACAATAACCATCAAGCTTGGTATATCCAAACATGACCAAACCAATTTCCTGATATAATCCTACCAGACAACCATGAAATAATCGAGCTATAGAGAACTATTTAATAATCGTAATGAAGAACGATAAAATAATCTCACTGATAAGAAGATTACCAGAGAACCATGGTATAATATTTACTGGTGAAGAGAACCACGCAAATATTTTACTCGAGAAACACTGTTTAATCTCGCCGGAGAAGAACCATGGTGTTTTATTCGAAAACCGTGATATAGTATTACGAGTGCATATTACGAAAACCATAGTTGTTCAATAACACAAGTCTATTTGCTCACACTTGAATCTCTTTTTTTTGTCTTCTTTCCTGTGGCCAGATTAGGTCTAATAGGCCTACTAATAAGACATTATTATTTCGAAGTATCCAGTTCGAAATTATATCAACATGCAACGGGGCTGGAGTTCAACAAGAGAGTACAAGGTCCTTACTTTACGAAAATAGACTTAATGTATACTTCCGAGACGCCCACGTGAATGTAATTTTGATAAATTGGAGGTCTGCTAAAAAAAGAAAAAAAAATATCAGATATTTCAATTTTTCACTCGAGTGTACAAAACAAATAACATGGAGATTTGTTTCAAAGATATTTTTTTTCCCAGAGAGATAAGTCTATTCCTGTGAGAAATTTATGCAGTCAACGGTGTAGACGCGATTGATTATTCAAAATGTAAAACTGGAAAACCTGTTACAAAGGGACAAACAAAATCAAGTTGCCATGGCAGCGGCCTTGGGTATAATACATCCTTCATCTCGCCGTGATAATGACGCGACTGCGGGGTAGTAGTGTGTATGTGCTGGGGGTAGATTCATACATGGCTTTATATGGCACTATTCCTGCACACGATTAAAGCACATAATAGTCCCTAATAATTAAATTTCGACCACATCCCTCCCGCTCCAAGATTCAGTGACCTCCTTCGCTGGGTTATTTTTGTTCTTCCCTAAGCGATTCATCTTTTTGTGTGTTTCTATTTATTCTTTTTTTTTTCTATGCATAAGGCCTAAATCTAGTTACGTCAACAAAATGTGTTGAAATGGTTGGACGCATTAACGTCAGAACCCCGCGCGGGGATGAAGATAGTTTCGTTTTTTTGTCGAGAGCTGCGTTTGATTTTGTAATTTACTCTTCGTGCTGTTATAGTTTTGAGGGTATCTTCCTTACCAGTAATGGCTCGGCCTTTGTTGCTGGGCTTTGTACAATCCATAATGGACAGAGAGGCCTGGATGGTTTACGGTGGGGGGATTCATTGTTAGGTAGAGGCATAAGTAGTCGTTATTAACGTAGTATCCGGCGTTTTCACTTTTTGTTTTTAGGAAACCAAATAAAAAAAGTAATAAATAAAAAAATCCATATGCTCCCACCATCTTCGTCACATTTATTACGAGCAACAGACATATTGAATGCCTATTGACTTTAAACTTTAAAAAAGAGGTCATTTTATTTTACCAAACCTCGTTTTTTATTGATACTTATTTTAACGGGAAAACGCCAACGAGGCCGCCAAACGATAAGGTTTAGAGAGTGATGTTGCGTTTGAGCGCCAGTTTCAAAAGTATCCGTCTAGTGGATTGTCATAATGTCATAAACGGTGCACATCAATAATGTTTACACTCGATGAAGGGCGGGAAGGAGTGAACAAACATGGCAGTTGTGTTTATATCCCACCATACCATAAGTGGGCTGTATTCCTTTGGTTAGGGGTTTAGGGGTGGGGGATTGGGAGGAGAAATTTTCTGTTGAGTTATTGTTTCTTTTAAATGTTGACTTTTAGTGTTGTCACTGAGGGCTAGGCTCCTTGGGGCGGGTGTTCCAAGGGGGTTTGTACAGTACGGTGTTGTTCGTTTAATTTTATAAAGTGTTTTATACCATAATAATAATTTTCGTTATTTTTTATGTTCATGCTTTTAGTATTGCCATTTGTATATATCTAAAATGACTTCTTTCATGTACTTGAAATCAATTGAGTTCATTCATGTTTGCATGTCTGTCACCTTTTACATATTTTTCTCTTTCTTTATTTTACACATAAAAAAAAAATATGTATTTTTTCCTCCTGTCGTTTCCCCCATTTTTTACTCTGAGCTGCAGTGAACCATTTAATTGGGCGTATCAGAATGACCTCTTTAGTCAAATACCGATGTGGCTATTGTTCACATGTTCAATATATACATGTAGGTTACTTTGTTGGCGGGATCTGGGAGGGCACATCGCTTTGATGACAGTTTTTAAAAACGTTTGCATAACTCTGGACGGCCCCTGCCAACATAGAATTTATGTCCGAAGATATAAAATAAAAATAAAATAAAAAATAAATTAAAAAACCAAGCACACCCCCAAGATACTGTCAGAGTGAATATCACGACGAAGATAACACACACATCATTCTCTCTATCAATTTTAGTACACCTTATTCTACACCTTTCAACTTTTCTACGTATACCCCTGTACAAATTTCGCTTTGGACCGGAGCCTCACACGTGTGGAATAAAATTTCAGTTTCTATCTGATTGCGGGTTTTTATGGTGGCCCTGAAGGGACATCGCACATCGCATACGTGTGCGCACACGTATGCAATGTCGTGAAACAATTCGCGAATATATGCGCACACGTATGCAATGTCGTGAATCAAATCGCGAATATATGCGCACACGTATGCAATGTCGTAAACCAAATCGCGAATGTGTGCGCACACGTATGCAATGTCGTGAACCAAATCGCGAATATGTGCGCACACGTATGCAATGTCGTGAAACAAATCCTGAATGTGTGCGCACACGGTATGCAATGTCGTGAACCAAATCGCGAATATGTGCGCACTCGTCTGCGAATATATTCGCGATGTCGTGAATTTTATTGCATACCATTGTCGCATACCTTTGAATAAAATGTCTATTGATCTGGGGGGTTGCACATAGAGTGGCCACACAATGTACCTGCCTGGTACCCAAGCTCCTGCATTGAATGTCTTTGATATACAAATGGGACCAGGGCCACTTGCATACTCCCTAGTTCACTAACACATTGTCCGCAACTATGGCATCACCCCAAAGGTATGCGACAATGGTATGCAATAACATTCACGACATCGCGAATATATTCGCAGACGAGTGCGCACATATTCGCGATTTGATTCACGACATTGCATACGTGTGCGCATATATTCGCGATTTGGTTCACGACATTGCATACGTGTGCGCACACATTCGCGAATTGTTTCACGACATTGCATACGTGTGCGCACACGTATGCGATGTGCGATGTCCCTTCAGGGCCACCATAGGTTTTCCCTATACTTGGGGTTTTCTGAGCTCCCACGTCTGAAACTGAGATTTCTTCAACATCTTCTTTACTCAGGTATCTTCCAACCTATACGGGTTGTAAGACTGAGATTTCTTCAACATCTTCTCTACTCGGGTATCTTCGAGCCTATACTGGTTGTAAGACTGAGATTTCTTCAACGTCTTCTCTACTCGGGTATCTTCCAACCTATACGGGTTGTAAGACTGAGATTTCTTCAACATCTTTTTTACTCGGGTATCTTCGAGCCTATACGAGTTGTAAGACTGAGGTTTTTTCAATATCTTCTCTACTCGGGTATCTTCCAACCTATACGGGTTGTGAGACTGAGATTTCTTCAACATTTTCTCTACTCAGGTATCTTCGAGCCTATGCGGGTTGTAACACTGAGATTTTTTCAACTTCTTCTCTACTCAGGTATCTTCGAGTCTACACGGTTTCGAAGACTCTACTCTTCTCTACTCAGATAGCTTCAAGCCTAAACGATTTCGAAGACAAATTTCTTTGACATCTTGTCTACTCAGATATCTTCGAGCCTATACGGGTTCGAAGACTGAGATTTCTTTAACATCTTCTCTACTCAGGTATCTTCGAGCCTATACGGTTTCAAAGACTGAGATTTCTTCAACATCTTCTCTACTCAGGTATCTTAGAGCCTATACGGGTTCGCAGACTGAGATTTCTTTGACATCTTCTCTACTCAGGTATCTTCGAGCCTATACGGGTTGTAAGACTGAGATTTCTTCAACATCTCTCTACTCGGATATCTTCGAGCCTAAACGGGTTCTAAGACTGAGATTTCTTCAACATCTTCTCTACTCAGGTATCTTCGAGCCTATGGTTTCGAACACTGAGATTTCTTCAACATCTTCTCTACTCAGGTATCTTCGAGCCTATGGTTTCGAACACTGAGATTTTTTCAACATCTTCTCTACTCAGGTATCTTCGAGCCTCTGCGGGGTACAGTTTAAGGAACTGTCGAGGGTTATTTTTTATTATTACCGTAAAACATATAACAACGATAATAAAATGATATCATCAGATGATAGATGATATCATTGGCCAGTCCAAGTAACTCATAAATCCAAAACTTTAAAACTACATTCAGTAAACGTTTCATAGATAAAAAAAAAAGATACCAATGAAGGTATAAATCATGGTTATTTTAAATACTTCTGAGGCCCATTTTGATTACCGTATTTGTAACTGTTTTCGGAAAACACTTTTACCACCATTTCATTGTTTTATTATTTTTCAGACAGGCCTAGTCTCATGGCCAGTGGACAGGCCGAACAGTTCACCTTTTTTAAATATTTGTAGTTACGATCCATGAACCAAGTTATGTTTAAACACACATGGTCATACTCGACTGATTTTGTTGTATCCCCGAATTGTTGTTCATCTTTTTGACAAAACTCGAACAAAGAAAGCATTGTGAGGTACCATTGTTTGAAATTAGTACCCCTGTACAGACGGCGTGAAGTTGTCCCCTGCCCACCCCAGTTCTCCAGGCATGCGACTTTTTCTTCAGATGACCAACTGATTTCTTCTGGTTTAAAAATATGATAGAGCGCTACAGACAAACTGCAACACTGTCACACGTTTCGTGTGTTTGTTCGAGCCGTTCCTCGAATAATTATAGTCTGCAGCTTACGCCGCATTAAAGGGAAACGTCACTGCAATCCTGTTTGAAGCACATTACGAGACACAACCAACATACAAGCATCACGATGGAGTGACACACACACATATACCCGGTAGAAGTTCAAAGACTAAAAAAAAATTGACGGGCAGAGCAAGGACATCAACTTGACACTGACAAGCATTAGCGCAAGTCGAAAGGCAATCGAGGAAGACAAACAGGAACCCGAGGAGCATCGTTATGCTGCTCACAAGAAGTAGACCGATCGACCTTCAAAGCCAGTCACGATTCTTTGTGTGGGGAAGAAACAACGGTCAAACATCGGGGACTATATGGGCCAGACAGGTCTGCGAGTGTGCAATGTTCGTCTGGGTGCGCATACAGACACTATTGTGGAGGGGGACAAATAGAAAGAAACCTCTCTCCATGCAAACAGAGATTCGAGACCCGAGTATCGGCGCATTCACAAACAACTACTAATTCTCGAGGAGCATTCTTGCAGTGACGGTGTCTCAAAAAAACAAAAAACAAAAACAAAACATACATTGAATATTCTAGTCCAAAAACCGAGTCCATATACACTCAAGAAAGTTCAGAGTCTGTTGACCAGGATCAGCGGCGTAGCCAAGGGGGACTAGGGGCACATGCCCCCACAAATTTCCAGCCCCCCCCCCCCACGATACATGTATTTCATTAAAAAAACATGATGCCTGCCCCCCCACTGAAAAGCAATGGCCCCCCGTGCCGCCCCCCCTGCCCACAGTGACAAAATCTTGGCTACACCGCTGACCAGAAAACGGTACTTAGTCGTTAGACCCATTTTCTCGGTGTCAGTCTATGTATGACTTAATTTTCGTGTGCAGATTATCAACAATCTTTGTCATAGTACAGTTATACACAGTCACTGACCTTGACTTGTGTTCCATTAGACCCGGAAAACGGGTCATGGTATTCCTAAAATGGTGTCTGACTTCCCAGAACAACCGTCCGGTTGAATTCTGACCCGGAAATGTTATAGTGCAGATAACATGCGCTTGTATTTTCCCTCTCTAATTTAATACCTTACCCTGTTTTTGCCATTTTTCCCTTCTCTGTTTTGATTGTCTTCTTTGGATCCATAGTGGTTTTTTGACAGTGCAGGATTATGCAAAGATGCCTATGTGTGGCGCGGATAAGCGTCTGCAGTTGGGATGTTAGTACTGAACTTGTTTTCAACATGTCCGTTGGAAGTGACTCTCGGGCCCGTAAAATCCAGGTTGATATGGTATTGGTCATATGGCGTATCTCCCAAAGTTTCCGTGTTTGGTTGGAGGCATGATTCTGTAATCAGAACAAAATTATTGTATTGAACATTTCCATAACTAATACGGAAACCTCAAACATGGTTTTAAACTTTATACAATAACTGCGGTACAGAAAGTTAGCTGGCAAATTTGAAGAGGTGGTCTTTTAGATTAATATTGTACAGTGTTTCTTTTGAACTAAGCTTGATGGGGGTTGATAAGCCGGCAATACACGTCTCAAGCAACAACTCCAAGACTCAAGTTCCTTTTAAAACATTGAGTGATCCTCCTCCCACCACGCACCATCTCCTCATATTAGACTTCGAAATCATGATTTTCCCCTCATCCATGGTCAAGAGAGGCCAGGGTACTACTAGTTGATGTTGCGTGCTTCGCTGCAAGGCAGAGACCTCTTCAGCCTCTCCCGGGGAAAACAACACAATCACCTGCTCTGACCCAGTTCCGACTGTTCAAGGTGTCTGAAGCGCGGCTTTTTCTCAAGCCTGGAGGTGTGTGCAAGACGGCGGCAAATGCGTCGCTTATCGTCTATTGCGGGTGCCAAGTTCAATGCGGGGCGCTTTTCTTGATCGTTTGCTTTGACGTTATACGGCCACGGGTTTTCATACAAAGGTAGAAGGAATCCCATGCACTTTTAAGGGAATAGAAATAATTTGAGGTTCGTAGTTTGCCTGGAAGTAATAATCTCACCATCGGTGAACAAACCGTGGCCCAGTTTTCATAGAGCTGCTTAAGCACAACATAAATAATTAAGAATTGAGTGAGTTCGCGGCTAACAACTATGTGATTAAAATGTATGTTGTGAGGAGAGTAGTCTCCGAGAAAAACCAGAGTTGAGATATAGTAGACTCTCGACGTTTCGAACAGTGTGCTTTGCTCGTCTTCAGGAGGAAAACTCAAATAACATGTCATCTGTTTGTGACAGGTACTGTTGTTTTTATGGCGTACATTCTTGACATTTAATCCAAAATAGAGATGTCTTTATTAATGAAAGAGATATCTCTATTTAACGAACTGATAGAGAAATCTCGATCTCATAGAGATATCTCTATTATTAATAGATATATGTCTATTATTAATAGATATATGTCTATTATTAATAGATATATCTCTATTATTAATAGATATATCTCTATTAGAAAAAGAGATATCTCTACTGCTGGAATTAAATGTTAAAACTTTGTACGCCCAACACAGAGATTACTCTATTATTAATAGAGATATCTCTATTTGGATTAAATGTCAAGAATGTACGCCATAGTCTTTCCTTATAGAAGAAACCCGATGAGCAACATTATTTTCAGCTAAAGGTACACTATGAAGTCATAGTCCCCAAATAGTTCAATTTATACCATGCACTCATCGTGAATACACATTGGATTCGGACCAATGGCAACAAGTTACTTGCTGATATCGAACTTCAAGTGATTGTTAAGACTCACGCTGAGACCCATTTCACTGCCTACTAACACCCTCTAAATAACAAAGAATGAATGAGAAGGAGAAAAAAAAGGCAGGTCGATTGAGAGAGTGTTCCTTAAAACAAGACTCCATTTTGTTGTTTTGCGGTTAAAAGCATCTCGTAGAACGCGAAACCAGTGCAGCGTGTCGTTCTGGTAAACACACAGCGGCCGCGTGGCTTATCTTTATGTTTGAAATAATGGACAGTGCTCGAGATCTTCAACTAACAGTCCGTGTTTCCTGAATCGACCCATAAACACTACCACCAACCACTTACTCCAAACTACAAAGACGGCATAGCAGCATTACAATAAAATCTGTTTCAATCTGTAACTGCGTGGAGTCTGATAAAAACCCCGGGATTTCATTTGATGTTTGGGTCGTCGCCGGATTAGGCTGTCCAGTCCCCTCTCCAATCGTCTGGCTACGGATGCTCTCCATCCTCGCAACCTCGTTTTCCACGTGCTGACACATCAAAGGCACGTGAGCTCTGTTATTGCCTCAATAAACATGGAATATGCATGTTCTTATTAAAGAACAGAATAATAGATCTATATAAGAAAAGAAGAAAGTATATCTGCAGGAACCAGTCACAAAAAATATTAATGACATGGTATCTGTGTTGTATATACCCGATTCTGGTAAAAAAAAAAAAAAAAAGTGGTTATTTTCTTTAGCAAACATGTGTGTGTTCTTTAGTATCTCAATGAACTTACTGTAGATCAACGACCATACGAAATCCGTTTGATAAAGATTATTTTAGATTTGTCTGATGTTGCAAATAGCAGGGCACCGTTACATGTGAGTGTTTCCTCCATGGTTGGAACGAATACATTAAATAAAATAAGATAAATCTAGCTAGAATAGGAAAGTGACATTGCTAGCATGTCACAGGACTTGGGTTACATCAACATTAATGTGGCTTCGTGCAAACAAGAATCTTGGTTTGCTCTTGTGGGTTTACAACATCCTCTGAAAATAAGCAATTTACAATAAACCAGCAATAGACCTTAGCCACATGACGTCATTTGAAAAGAGCGCCCTCGTCCAGAGGTCAAAAAGAGGCTGTTCATTGGCCAATCATTTGTGCCGCGCGTACAAATCTGTGCGTTTCCATTGTTTCATCATCGGTGGGTTACCTCTATAAGATGGCGGCGTGATGTGAGAGGTCTATGCCCAGCTCCCGCAAAGTTGACGACTAATAATAATATCACGTGCGTCGAAATGTGTAGAACAGTATCGCACTACCCACAAATTTGATTCCCTTTTCTCCTAATGTTCAGTGTTTCTAGTATAACATGATACCGTGAGCAAAAGACAATTCCGTCTCGCTCACCTTCCTCATTGTGAAATCGGTAAGGGCCCCGGTACGGCAGTTTGGACAGCTGAGACGCAGTGTGAGTTTCAGTCGGACTTTTAATTGCATTTCTTCTCTTAATAAGTAACAATACATGATAAACAACGAGAATAGCTCAGCTCTTTTTTATTTTCTTCATTTTTTTGTTACAATTTTGTTTTTAGTATATATACAGGGCTGACTGTTTGTGTTTGGTGGATGTACGGTAGACCCTTATGTACAGTGCCGCTCGGACATGAAGTGGACAAAATGAATGATTGTCAACGCGCTTTTTATGCACGCGGTAATTTACCGCTCCGATGCCGTATCGTTTAAGGCCATGGCTTTAAAGTTAAACAAAAAAAATGCCACGATACGTCTCAAGTGATAATAAACATAGCCACTTGGAAGCTGTACGCTGTATAGGATGTGAATGTGTACTAAAGTAATCAAGGGGAAAAGAAGATGGCTTTATTATGATCCATAGCTGTTATTAAATTTTAATTACAAATGTTTACGGCTGGAAAAGCATAACCATGCGCATGATTATCCGAAATAATAATGTAGTGCTGAAAGACAATTATAAGCAACAATCTCACTCTACGTTTACTGAATAAATACCCAACAATATGGCAATGCCAGGAAATATGCAATCCGTTTGCACAATGGTTTTCTTCCCATACCAGCCTCTCCCCTTTGTGGACCTTGGTTCGAATCCCGACCTCTAATCAGAGTCTCTCGCGTGTGAAATTTAGTTTTCAGACCCACCAGACTACTGGGTTTTCTCTATTTAGGGAGTTCACTCCAGTCTATAAAACTAAGCCTTTCTTTCAGATTCACAGTGGTGGAGGAACTTTTGAGCATCAATATTATATCAGAAATAGGCTAAATAACATTTACACTGTAGCAAATAGAAGCCACATTTCTGTATTTTTTTATGATATGGACAATTACAAATATCTTATCTTATATTTTTTCTCTCACCGATTGAAACAATAACCAAGCAAGACGGAATAGTTTGTGACCGCTGTGCTTCTCATTAGGATAAAGCTTATTCGATTGTGATGAAACATGTTTGCTCGCTTTCGCTTGCCAGTTATTATTACAAACACATACCTCGCCCGTTCACTACAATACTAAAAGAGAAAGACAATCAAATTGTGTTTGTCATCAACGATTGCTGTCTTATACAATCTGGGTTATCGCTGGCTTGAAAATAGAGCCAATGGTGTGTTTGCTTGCAGACTATTTGCATGTACGTCAGAGATTGCCTGCTCATGTTAAAAAAACAATAATGTGTACCTAGTGATGATGGTTCAGTCACTTGCAATGACACTTCGGTTTTATCATAAGTTTATTTATATAGGATGTTCTATGGTCATAATTGAGTTCCTATATTTGTAACTTGTTTGCTCATGTTTTTTCCCCTTACTCATTTAATCGTTACAGATCGTTCGTGTAATAATACTTTAAATAAATTTTATTTGCGTTTATATTAATGAAAAAGTTATCAAAAGAGGACTCGCGGCACAGCTTCTGAGTTTGGAGGTGCATCAAGCCACGCACACAATCGGAGGTGGAAGTCAGTTTATCAGTCCCATCATAAAACGTGTATGTGGATAATAATGATTCTACACCTTTCCATCCCCATACAGCTTCCTTTTTTTATTTTTTTAGATTACATGTACAGGTGGTTTTTCATCGGTTTTTTATTCACAATTCAATTTCTTTTAGTAAGTTATTTCCTTATTTTCTCCTTGCTCTCCTATCACTCACCATGCAATATGGGGTAAAGAAGTGCTTGCTTAAGAAAGCTTGATGTTTCATGGCCGCTGAAGCTTGTATTAGTCAAAGCCAGCACGGATAATTTTCCGTTCTCCACGCTTAAAGCATGTAATAAATCTTGTTGTACCGTGTATTACACTTCTCCTTCGATAAACATTTGCAATCTTCTAGATCGCTCGCATTTTATTTTTATTTTTTATTAAAGCTTGCTGTATCGTGATGTGTCTAATCTCTCTTTAAAAAGAAAGTGATACTAAATCTTGCCGAGTCAAAGTATACGTGGCCGCTCGTATAATAAATCTTCCGGAGTCTCTATTTATAATTTGAACCTTGGACGATGCCGCAGCAATGCAGCAATAGTCCTCGAATGACCGTGTCATGTTATAATAACAGATGACAATCAGACAGTCCCAATGGGCACTTGACATCCTGTAGCTTCATTGTCCGAGGATGCAAGCGTCAATCTTGACCCCTCGTCGTCGTGCTCCCCGGCCGTCTGTTAATGCCCCGAGGCCCCGGGGACTAACACAGTGCTACACTCGCCGTGTTTGTCAAACGCCACTTCCGTCAAGTCAAACTGCCATCATGTTACAACGCACCCAGAGAAACGAGAAGGGCTCGGTCGTTTTATCTCGTGATGTTTGAGACACGACTCGAGTGGCTCCTCATGCAGAATCGCTTTTATAATGGAAATTCACTGGCGCATTGTGTTTGTAGGTTCTACCTGAACGGCCATGTTTTTTCCTCGCTCTTATTCCCTTTGGTGTGTTGCCATTGGGAGCTAGACCATTATGCAGCTATAGACATAGCAACCAGCTATTAACTATAGGCCCGCGACTAATTGTAATTCTGACGATTATAAATGCATATTTAAATATATATGTATTTTTATAAATATATATATATATGTGTACTTATAAATACATATTTAAATATATACATGTATTTTTTTCAAAAAATTGCCCAGGGTGGAACGGGGCGTGTTGAGGGGAAGGAGGTCGCATGTTATGTTGTTCAAACTATCATAAATAGTCTTTTCTCAAATTCCTGGTCAGAATCCCATTTTACTTATATGTACAGTGGACATCTGGAGCCGGTGTACGCGCGGTTAGATGCTTACCATATTGCTGGGTGCCCGGTAGAATAGGAAAGTCTGACCGGCAAAAGGTCGTAAGCAACAACTGTCCAATCTTGTGTTTCAACAAGACTGAGTGTGAAGGTTTGGTCGTTTTTCCCCCTGCCATATAAGTTATTGCAGGAAAGTTAAATTCTGCCTCAGAATAGAAAATCATGTCTTGGGAGTAATTCTAGCAACAGTTATGAGACGGTTGTGAAATACTTAGTTTTTTCTTCAAAACAGCCATTTTATTGCTTGTGATCTTTCACTGGGGCAAAAGAAGCCTTCGACTTTCTTCCGGGCACATCACGATACGTGCAATTTGACTCCCAAAATGGCAGAGCATGACAGAGAGTGGCCGCGTGTGACGTCAGTGCAATGGTTTATTTGAGCCTATAATCAAACGTACCATTGAGGAGGATATATCCGTCTTACAAGAAAACATTAATGAAAATGACCAGCTTTAAAACTTCTGGCTTTGATTGAGTTCAGTTTTTAGGTTGGGTATTGTTCTGCGGAAGGCAGAATTAGAAATGACCCTTTCTGTCCTCTTTTTCCTGCCCATCAAAAACACTCCCCCACAAAAAAAGCATGGGTTTCTTCTTCGATGTAACAAGGTGCAGTTGCATCGTGGGACTTTTGTGCAAAGCGAGAGCGAGTCATTCCTCCATGGCACACCGGTACCAAAATACCGCTGAATTGTTCCGCCTGGTTTATCGCGTGGGACGAGACCGGAAAAGGAAATCAACCCATATTGACTAAAACGGGCGCCCTTTTCGTTCGCCGGAAACTAGCTGGACGAAACCATCTTAAATTACTCTTCCGTTGCTTGCCAGTTAACCTCATCTGTTTTCAGTCCTCCCTATGGCTCGGGGCTTAACTCCAAGTCATCGTTTTTTCCCCTCTTTTTTTTCTATTATTTCACCAGAGGGCGCCCTGGTAAACAATCGTTGTTGATTGAGGGTTATGGAAGTTGTGAGGTTCAGGATAATTCAAGAAGACGTAAAATGAAACGGAGGCTTAGTCATTTAGACAAGGAAAATAGAAGAAAAGTGCAACATTTTAATCTGTATTTTTTTTAAAACAGTTTGATCCGCTTGGATAACTTTGTAAAGCCTCGTGTCATAAACTGGCAAATTGTATATAAATAAACCAGTGGCGTAACTAAGGTGGGCATGGAGGATGGCAGGCCCCCCCCCCCCCCCACTGATAACCGTGCCCCACCCCATCCCCGGGACTCATGAATTTTGAGATTAACAATTACCAGAATAAAATGTGGTAACTACCAAAATAAAAGCTTTCTACGTAGTAGTTTTGCTGTTTTAAAAACAATTTTTTTTATTTACTCGTAGACAATAATGAATTTGTTTTTACCGCCACGTCAGATTAAAGCTCGTCGGAAAAAAATTGCCGTCGGGTATCTCTGGCAGTGAGAAAGGCGACTTGTTTCACGTTGTGCGTGAGTGTACAAACACAACCAAGTGATCGTTCGTGCCACGAAAACTGCCGTCGGGTAATGGGGACGAGCCTGCGTCTTTTACGTGTACAACACGGAAACATACAGTATACGTTGGACATAAGTGCCCTCCCTCGTCCTTGAAAAAAAAATTGCATTTAACTGAATGTTCGAATCTACAAAAACGAGTGTATCTGATGTATAGAGTTAATCCGAGGACCTGTATTGCGCATACGTCAGTAGCCAGCCAGTAGTCCCTTTTTGCCTGGGTACTTCGTGTAGCTACCATAAGGGGTCATGTACGAGCTGTTGGTACTTTCCCGCTCTTTGCAACCTCGTACATACACGCAGGCACGACAAAACGAATGCAACCAGCGAAAAGTCAACCACTGAAAATTGATCTATCATCGATTTTATTTTATTTTTTTACAAGTCATACATGGAACATGAACGACCCACGTAGAATAGCGATGGTTATACACACGCGTAGTAATGTCTTGAACCACGGCTGCATGTATGAACCAAGACTATAGAGATTGCAAAGTGTGCACTTTTCTAGTTTACCCAATTCTTGCTCCTTGTTGACATTGCTTTTATAAAGATCCTCCGCAGACCCAGCCTCATCATGATCGACGTGGCCAGGAGGGTCATGTATTGTTAATGGACAATCTCCCCACGGGCCGATGATCACGGATACGCACCGAGGTAACACGCAGTGGAGCACTATCATTCCGCGACAAGATAATGGGCTTAGAGTATTAAAAAATAAAACACTTTGGGTAATGGCTTATTTTTTTCCAAAAGAGGAAATATAACGACCAAGATTAACGCGTTATCCTTAAGTAATTTGTTCAAGTGGGGCTCAAAAGGTTTAAACTCTGGAGTGGTTTACACGCTTGAGTTTACTTCCACTCCCGTGTTTACCAAAAGCAGCCCAAAATCTCACAAAAGTAGCCCAAGGTATGTAGCCCAATGATTATGTAAAATTATGTAAAAAGCAATAAAAGGCTGCTGCAGTGGTGGTAGGTAGATGGATTATAAGGTGGCCCTGAATAGAAACAAGACATTGGAAATATATTTTGTACATATTTGCGAAAATATTTGCGATGTCGCAAATATTATCGTAAATATTTGCAAGACATTTGTGTTAATTTTCTACATCGTAAGTATTTGCAAAGTTTTTTTTTCAATGCGTGATGTCCCTTCAAGGCTACCATTAAGCCAGAGTGAACTTATAATCACGCTCGCACACCCCCCTGTTTTTCCTTCCGAAAAAAAAACTAAATTGAAAGAGAGACCCTTTTAGGTTAATTTGATTGAAAAGTGTATTTCTGTAAACATGTAAAATTGTTCATGCTTTTCAGGGCATTTGAGGGTGCTGTTGAGGGACATTTGAGGGCCCGGACCCCACGCTGTTAGGGCTTCGCGCTACGCGCTTGCAGTCGTCACAACTTGCATTCAATCATCATATGCTGCTTGATCAGTAAATTTCACGCCCCCCCCCCGTTTGGAAAATCCTGGATCCGCCCCTGGTCGTCGTTGCAGCCAGCGGCCATAGCCGTAGCCGAAGTCGCTTGATTCGGACACGGCCTTAGCTGTACTCGGTTTCCCAAGATGCACTGCGGTATGCATTTAAGATTGCGCTTGTGCATTATGGGTTGTTGAAATACGGCTCTTGCAGATTGCCACAATGCATCAACCGGACTTCATAACAAAAAGACAATATTCTGCTAAACAAACCGTAGACGTCACAATGACGTCACAATCTCAAACAGCGCCCTAACTGAAGTCAAGGGAAGATTTCTCATTGGCTGATAGTTGTGCGTGGCGGGCACACACACTGTTTGACCTCACTGATGGCGGCGTATGCACGGACGTGGAGCTCTGTTTGAGAGAGAGAGAGTAAAACCTGATTGCAGTTGAGTACAATTTGTTTGAGCTTTCACCGTATTTAAAAATAAACACCGTCATTTGGAGTGTACATGTCTGGATTCTTAAGAGAGCAACGATTCATCAATGTTGAACCTGCTTTGCCAATACACTCCGTCATACTCCCCGTTGCGCTCTCCACACTAAGGACGATTCGGGGGATTGAGGGAATTGAAACCGATCCATTTATAATCTCTACGCAATCTCCGAACCGCACTTGGGGGAAAAGAACACAAACAAGTTGTTCAATTTGGCTTTATATATAGAGGAGGAGTGTCTTCGTCTTCAGTTATGTTTTCTTAAAGGAGTCAAGCTGTTGACACAAAATGATTGCATTTTGATGCCATTTGCAGGAGCCGTCACTTGAGTCGTTATTATAACTCCCACACATGATCTCTATCCATCTCTTAAGTGTCTTTTCAAGCTTCTTGGCTAAAATCCGTTTAAACCCTCTCCGCCAAAGTCCTTTTGGCCGGATCTAAACTAAAATAATATCTGCTTGGATTCCGTCTTGTCGGGTGTGAATCTAACCTCAGCTGACCGTCCCTGTAGGCCTACCAGAGACGGCCACGTATAGAAGCTACAAGCCTCTTTCACGGTTGATATGAAACGGAGGATGATGTACTTTTTTTTTTACAACACTTTCTGTACGGCTGACTCGCTGCATAAGTGGACATGATAAATAACCTGATAGCCCCATTTTAAATCCTGACATAACGAAAATTTGCTGTAGTTCTTTCGTTTAATTCAACAAAAACATTTACATTTGCGAGGTTACTCTTTCAAACGAAACAATAAAGGTTTAAGGAACGTTGCAAGCTTAAAACATATTTGTAATAGGGAATAAGACATACACTTAAAAAAAAAAAAAAAAAAAAAAAAAAACCTTGGTCAGAGTTGACCCGAATTCCGGGTCAGGCTTACCCCGAAAACTTTGTTTAAAAAGGGATTTTAACTCGGATTCTGCTTCAGTTTCATCCATTTCTGTTTTATTTTTGACACAGATTCCGGGTCAAACTGACCCAAATATGGGTCAGGTCCAATGGGACCCAGAATCCGGGTCAATTGTGACCCAGGAGTTTTTAGAGTGTTAGATGGCTGGATCGTGAACGAGGCGAATTTGTTATGTGTGAGCAACTGCTTCCGCTTGCTTCCTGCTTCATTTTGTCTATATTCAGAAAACAGTTTAAATATTGTTTTTTATAAGAATAAAACTAGTAGAAAACATGTTTATAATTGGAGGTGGGGGGGGGGGGGCGGGAAAAAACACAGCTTGTTGGGAAAACATACATTGTTTACTTCGAGAGGATTGGGTTCTTTGTGTGACGTTGAGCCTTTTCGTGTCTTCTCTAGTAAAGAATGCGGTTTCCGAAACCAGGGCTTCGGTTTCAGCTCTGTATGCCTGGTTGAAGCTCCGTTTGAAGCTCCATACAAAAAAGTGCACGTTTTCGAAAATGATTGAAGAGGCCTAAGCTTAAGCCGAAGCCAAAGCCAAAGCCGTGGTTGGTTTCGAAAAAGGCTTATATTTCTAGAGAAAAAAGGTCGAAAAAACAGATGGCTCTTCTGCTGGTCCTTGTTAAACACGCAACAGCAGCGGGCCATACGGTTTGACTGTAGTTAACTTTTCCCAAAATTTAAACAGGATACATGAACTTCACTCTACGCTTAATGACACTTGCAGTTCGGGTCGCGTTCAGTTACACTTATGCAGAAAACATCACCATTAAAGTTTGATTCCTTCTCCAAACAACAAGCAATCCCTCTGCACGTTTCACCTCTTAAAGGTAAAGTATAGGATTGGTAAAGCTGTTAAGTGTAGTGTTCTTTACTTTGTGTGATTCAATACATACATGAAAAAACAAACCTGTGAAAACTTGGGCACAATCCGTCGTCCGAGCCAGGAGAAAATAGTGAAAAGCCATGGAACTTTTCAGCATGTAAACACATTGTCCTTAATTTTGATTGTCACAGCCGCAATTGAAATCCGGGTCTTCAAATTCTATTTTCTCGACTTTTTTTGACAGTACTTCAGACAGAAATATTTCCATGGAAGATTGGTACCGGTATAAACTTCAAAATCAGTAAGCTTTCAGACTGACACGAATAAAAGTGTTTTTTATATTATTTTTATCATAATTTTTGTTGGGATAAATACTTATCCTGCATTCTACCTTTAACATGTTTGTCATCTCGTTGCATGGTAATGTATTAGCGTTATCAATGAATAATGTTCATGCGAGTGTAAACGGGGATACGTCCTTCATGATCAGCAGACCCGCACCTTTCAAAAGGTCGCCTTTATGACAAATTAAAAAGGCTTGACTTATATGGCAACTTTAAGGTTTGCCGTTTCACGTACCGCGGGGAAAACAGCCATATTGCTTAGTGTTTAATGCATCCACGTGTGCTTCCGTATCCATCTTTAAACGCATGTACCCTTTCTATGTCTCAGTTTCTGAAGTGTAATATTTTATTGATTCCCCGTGTCATTTGAACTTCTTTGGAAGACGGGAAAGATTAAGTCGATGAAACAGACTCAAGGTCGATGGGGGAAAGCTCTTAATGTTCACGTTATTAATTAAGCATATCGAGACAGTTAAAGCATAGCAGGTGCATCTGGTAGGGCATACTCTCTCGTGGCAGTGACCTCCAGCGGCGTGTATCGGCGTATACCTTCTTCTCTTCACGCAGAATTTGTTTGTAATGCTGGTTTGCACCAATGCGTAAATTGGAAATCTATTTTTATTGCTTTTGGACGAGGCGGGGAGCCGCCGTATTCATTGGGTGTCCCTCGCTTCGGAGTCGACCAACGGAGCTTTTTAGAGGAATACCAAGTTTTACCAACGAGAGAAAATCTCTCTGTAATAAAGAGATGGCAGTATAAGTGGTATAACTCTTCATTCAAAACAGAAAACAAAAGCTCACTCATTTAAAGGAAAGATATTGTACAGCAGTTTTTTTTATAGAAAAGGGGTTCCCCTTCTCCTCACTTGGTACCAGAAGTCAATTGAAATTCTAAAGGTCTGTAGTCAACGTCGTGCTCCCTCCCATCGTGTCGAACTACACAGCTACGGTGTTTATGCTCCACTTATAGGTTAATGGAGGATGATGTACAGTGCATCTATAATGGCCATGAATAAATGCAAGCATTTTGCTCTATATGCAGAGCATGCGTTGACTAGAGAGCCTACTGCGTATTATGAACTAAACTTGACACCGTAGCGAGTGGTAGCGCAGTCAGGGCAATAAACAATGTACACTGCAAACACCGGGGTGTTAAATTGATTCTATAGGTATCTACATGTGACAACACTGACATGGTGTTAATTTTACCCAAAATATAGCAATGGGAATTGCTAACACCATGTCGGTGTTGTCACATACAGATACTAATAGAATCAATTTAACACCCCAGTTTTTGCAGTGTACATCGTACATGCCTTGAAAATTCCACACAATGCCGATTAATTTTACGGATTTCAATTTCGTAAAAAGAAATTCACCATATTGTGGTAAAAAGTTGTTGTGGACATTGTATTTATTTTTTTTTTTTTTGGTAATGCAAAATGTTAAATTAGCATGTGTAAAAGTGAAGTACTGGACATTAATTGATGACCCTATATGACATGGTGGGTGCGCCCTCTAGCTATCGTCAAAGTGCGGAACCACTGGTTAAGTTTGATTGTTCTAATTAGTTTCTTATTTCCCCCCCCCCCATTATCATTAAATCGTCTGCGTGTATTTGGTAAAATATTGTTCCCTCTTTTTCTTCAAAATGATGCAGGTTGTGCCGCTATGATACCCTCAGTGTATCTTCACCCAAAGGATGTACTTAAACCATATGGAATTATCATGACTTATTATAGGTGAGTTTGACAGTTGAACTGGAAATTAACTAACCTCAAATCTTGCAAATTATTTGTTCCTGTGGCTCCTGTTTTTCACCCAGGCAGTTCCCGATTAGGAACCATTGGTACCCCCATTTGGGAGTTAGGGTCCCAATCAATGATCAAACGGATACCATAACATTTGGGATATTAAGGGGAACGGGGAACCTTCGAGTTTAAGTAACTCAATTCATCAACATTTATTTTTATAATACCCCATACAAAGCCTGTCCCCTTTGCTTGGTTTAGAGTGCTTCACAAGATATGTCTTATTTTTACTAGACAGCGGCGCGAACGCAACGTGCTATACCCCTAGCAACCAATGACATAGCAACTAATGTAATACCCATAGCTATAAACAAATAATGACTACTTTTACTTGTGCCCGGTTAAAACCAGGACTCCCTCGGTGATCCCCGGCGCGTTCTATTTCCCCACGGCTTCTCCCCGGAAAAATAGAACAAACGGGAATCACCTCGGGAGTCGTAGTTTTAACCACAGCACTCGAAGCAGTCATTTGTATACTAAACATCAAAATCAAAATATAAAACTAAGAGCAGTTAACAGAGAGATTATATATCTGAATGGAGGCGTGACCTCAAGGCTGGGATGCCTTGCACAGATAAAACAAAGCAAAATAATTGGGATAGCCTGGTAAGTTTCTCAGTCGAGGATAAAACATCAAATTTTGGATATTTTGGTTGTCGGAATCTGCGACCTCAGATTGATCTTTGGCTGTGATAGTGCAATCACCCCCGGAATTACGACCTTCATCTGTCATTAAAACTCTGAATTATTAAAGCGTTGATTTCTGCAAGCAATTACTGGACATGAATAATAAATTGCTACTAATGGATGCACCAGCTGAACAGCCCCTGAGGTGTTTTCTTTGACAGAAAACTAACAGGAAGTGTTGAGAGACAGAAAGGGGAGGGGTGGGAAGGAGAGGGAGGGGAGAGTAATGAAGAAATCGCCTGTATAATACAGTCATGACGTATATTTCTTTTTTTATTTATTTGATGTTTATTTATTTTATCCCGGGAAACTCATTTATTGATAACTTAATTTACAGCAGAAACAAGCATTCCAGTGCAAAGTAATTTTATAAACTGAGGATAACATTATTCATTAAACCATGGCATACTGCTGAGAGAACACCCAATTAAATTACTAGTAAAATGGTTTAGGAACAATTGTCATTACAGGCGTACGCGTATGTAAATATTTCCATTACCAAGTATTTTCGGAGAAGGTTTTTCCGAAGAAGAATATGTATACCTTTAAAGTATCTGGACTTTGTTCTCGTGTTTTTTATTGGTTTGTCTGTCTATGTCCTGTCTTATCATGTATTTTTTCCCATGCATTTCTGGTCTCGTTTTGCTAGTTGGGTTGTTTTCGTCTGTCTTGCTTTGCCTTGTTGCTTCGTTGTGCCTTGTTCATCTTGTCTTGCCGAGTAGAACTTGCTGGCTTTACCTTTATTGTCTTGCCTTGTTTTGTCGTTCATTCGTGGTTTGTGTATATTGCTAAACCTGCTTATAATGTTTTGATTTGCATACTGCCTTTCCTTGTCTTGCTTTGCCTTGTTTTACGTTTATTGGTTTACTTACGGTATGGCTTTTCCTAGTTTGCTTTGTATAATTTACTTCTCTTGCCTTGCTTTTCCTTGTGTTACTTTGCCTGGTTTTGTCGTTTGTTGGTTTGCCTTGCCTTGTTTGCCTTGTATAATTGATTTCTCTTGCCTTGTGGTGCCTTTTCTTTCCCTTTGTCTTTGTCCTGTCGTGTTTTGATTTAAGTTGGCCTTTTCTCAATTTAATACTTTTGGAAAAAAGATACCGTTAACGGAAGATTCTAAATAAAGTGCGCCACCAAGGGTTTCCACTTGAAGTGTCGTTTATCTTACACCGTGTCCGAATTAACGACTTCAGCATGGGATATGGCCGGAACGCCCCAAAATTTATGTTCTTAAACATTTATTTTGAAGGCAACAGCCAATAGCCACAGTAGCCATAGACAAACGGTTGCTTGATGCAGACGGAGCTTAATCCCCTACTCTCATCCCACCCAAGTCCCATCCCACCCCCACCCCCGAAAAGTGAAAATCTTGTATAACGACTTCTTTTCTACTCTACTCATCTATGTCAAACAGACACGGATTCGATTATAAAGACTGAGGGCGCTATCTATCAAAAACGGTAACATAGTAATTCCTACACTAATATAGAAGTCTCATATCAGCACGCGATAACGCACATTTCCCTTTGATGCAAGGGCCCCCTCTGCGGACGCCTGTGGAATTGTCAAAGGGGATTGGCTGGTGGTGGGAGGGGAGGGTGTAGGCGATGGACATGTAATGGCATGGACTTTGCAGATTTCATTGTAGCATTCTACAAAGTGCCTCGTTCAGACAATTATCCAATGGCGTATGTTTTTTATAAAGGTAAAATCAGAATGATATTCCGGTACACAAAGTGAAGTAGTCACGGCTGGTTTTCGTCTCGTCATATCCGGACCGACGGGCATGCCTAGTGAGAATTAAACAGAAATTTAAAACCACAATTGAAGAGAAAATGAGCGAAAAAAATAAGGTGTAAACTGAGACATTAAAAACTTGATACTGTGCGAGAAAATGACCCGCTAAAGACTCAAATGAACCCTTCGCGTGAATGTGAAAACAATGTGGATTGAGAATAATTGTTAATCATGGATTTGTTTTAATTTATTTTTTTGTTAATGCAGAACACAAGGTGTATTCTATTTGGACCATTAGCCGCTCTCGGTCCAGCTACGTTTTCCAATTTTGATGATGTCTACAGAGTTAGCAAGTGGTAAAAACCCAAACATTTCTGGATGTTTAGTTATAACGCAATAACAAAGATTCACTATCGTATATGTTTCTGTTATTATTATTATTTCTTTTATTAAAGTTAAAAATAAGCTGAGATATTTGTTTTTCTGAATCAAGCAGGATCCTTATTTTCCCCCAAAAATACAAATTTCTACAAAAAGCCCACAATCTCAAGCCATTCTGTGTTTCGGTGATGACGTAATCACAGTCATGTAACAACCTCTTCTTGCAAGCTGCAAGCCATGGCTCTGTAATTCTTAAATTTAATAAAATAATCGTCCAAAAAAGATAATTATGAAGCAATGTAGACCGAAGGTCAATTATAAATGTGAAGTAGACTAATTTTAGCAGACATCAAATTGCCGAATGTGCATGGATCAGGTGGCATCAGCAATAGAACTCGAGTGTGTTCTTAGTA
Source organism: Marthasterias glacialis (assembly GCA_911728455.2). Lineage (NCBI taxonomy): Eukaryota > Metazoa > Echinodermata > Asteroidea > Forcipulatida > Asteriidae > Marthasterias > Marthasterias glacialis. The sequence goes on along the minus strand of OU452228.1, from coordinate 15,331,619 downwards.
ACGCACGTATGCGCATCTTCTGCCACTCACCGCCCCAGTATTTTTTTTATCGATTTCATGTTAACTTACCTTCCACATCCATGCACGTTTAAAGTTGCCATGGTAACGCTTATATAGGCCAATCAATTGTTACAAATATTTTCTGAAGTTGTCTTCCCTGTGATACGTAAATGAAACTAATTTTTTTTTTAAGAAAAAAAAACCCAGAATCGTTAAAACGGAATAATGATTGACTGACGATACTAATCATTACAGTCCGTGGTTAAAAGGTTGTCACTTTCCTGAAAAGACCCCATAGTCCTTTTTGAAACCACGACTTCGGCTTTGGCTCCGGCTTAAAGACTTCGTCTGTCTGTTTGAAGCCCTGTACCGAAAGTGCAAGTTTTTAAAATAACTTACAGAGCCTAAGCCCAAGCCCAAGCCGGGAGCCCTAGTTTCGAAAAGGGCCCATTAGAGAAACATTTCCATTTTCTGCAGATGCAGGTATTCAATGTTGTCAAAACTGAAATAAGGGGGCACATCTGTATGTGCGGAATTGACCTACTTAGACATTCCTACATGTCAACATTCAGTCTCCTTCCTTCTCACTCAATTGCTTTAATATGGGTTAAAGTCATAAAATGAATAAGAAATAAGAAATAAGAAGTAAGAAAAAAAAGAAAAAAGGGGAAACAATAATAATAATACTAAAAAATAATAATAAAATAATAAAAAATAAGTAAATGAAAACAAATGAATAAATAATAAATAGTTATTGTTATCATTTTTTTTTAAATTCAGGGGTAAAATAATCTCTGAATAAAAAAATGTGAACATTTTTAGCAACATGGGGTCCCAATCGCATTGCTTTACGAAGGAAACAAAATAACGGGGCCCTACTTGCGCGGCTTGTTCAGTCTACTACGCACCCACCAAAGATTTACGCCGCTGTTACACAACATTGTGGGTTTTGTTTCACTGGATAACCTGTGCACGTTTCCTATGAAATCTGTACACGTTTGTATGAAACGTTTCTTGGAACTAGATTCCGGTCTTAGACTGAAGGAAATGAAAGTCGTAATGCTACTTTTGATAATACACAGTTCCTGGGTAACTCTCCATCACACCCAATGGGCGTCTCGAAGATTTTCGTTCCAGTACACAAAACCGTTTTTGGCTGAAGTCCTCGCTTTAACTTCATATCAAGCCGCTGATGTTAGAATCTCAAAGTCTTGCTTCAAGTATATAGACATATTCGCTCACTCTTCCGCCTATTGTCACACATAGTTTTTACGGTTTTGTCAAGTAAAAAAAAAAAAAAAAAAAAAAAAAAAAACGAAACAAAAAAACATCTGTACGGTAGAATATCTCAGCTTCTCCGCAGACCTCTAAGTGGGAACGATCTCGATTATAATGCTCTTGAGAGTTTAAAAGAAAATCAGAACACGCAGCTTGCGGCAGATGAATGGCTTTTTTTCGGGGCCAAGGTTGCACGATCCAATAAACGCATCACGGAGTGCTTGTGTCGGGTATCACTGGCTCTCAATCCATCACAAGTGTACAACAACGCTGGATGCAAAAAACAGAGTGTGGTCAAAAACTGGTAAGTCTAAACATTTCATTCCGCCTTTTTTGCGAACTTTGATTTAAGGGATTAATTTGCACATTGATTTGAACATTTATAACGGACAGGCTTAATTTTGATTTGTTTTTAAATAACGATTGATAAAGAAGGATAAAGATTGAGAACTCACAAAGTAACATTTTTGTACGAGAAATAGATTGTGTAATGCAAGGTATGCGAGACACCAACCTCAAATCATTGATTCTGGCTTAAATAAATCCAGGTCTTGTTTTGTTCTTTAGCCTAGGTTGTTATTTATTTTATTACTATTATCATTTATTATTATTTTTTTGCGACGTCTCTGTTGGTTTTGTTCACAAAATCCGCTGTTTAATTCTGTGAAAGAAATTAAACCAAGGACCTCTAGTTCTCTTAATGTTTGGGAAAGTTTTTTTCTAGCAACGTCCCCATTGGGTTTACACACAAAATCAAACCGAGGACACCCTCGGCCTGTCAAACTTCCCGGGTCTCTGTTGTTAAACTCCTCGGTGTCGACGAGTAGAAAGGATCACACTCTCCCTGTAAAAACTAACTTAGCTGATGTGTTTACGGTTCGAAGTACCATAAACGCATTTTTGCAAACACATTTGAACAACACACATCGGTGTACGGGTGTAAAAACATCCCTGACACAAGTTTGAGGTATCGCTTCCTTGCCTTAAGTCTGGCACGGTCAACAACAAATCTGATCGCGGGACAAGGTACTGACTATCAGCATATACAGGTATCTCTAAACGGACGACCTATTTATAAAACAAAATCAGAAGTTGCGTCTGAAAGTAGATGCATTTTCCACAATTTTATACCTTGTCAATAGAATAAAGTAAAGTTTCATAATATTTCACAAAATATTTTATGAAACCATAAACATGGATAAGGCTGTTGTCCATCTGAAATTGACTTCAAATTATTTTGTAAAGTCACTGATGAACTACTGAATGTTCGAATAAACAGAACAGTCGAGATTTACAGTTTTCACCCTCTGTTGGTATCTCTTGTTTATTCCAGTTTTTTTTACAAAGAACATCACAGTGTGTTTTGGAAATGTACAAATATTTAACATGTTTTTTTTAATCCGTTTGTACATGCATGCATAATATTTTAACAGTTTCGTTTGAATCATTTTTAGACATCGTGTCAAGGTAAAGAGTATAGCTTCTGAAAAAGCATTCGTCAGATATTCCTCACAATGTTAATGCGTGTAAACATTGCTTTAACCTCCATCACTAGGTTTAAATTATGTTGTATTCTTCACCAAGCAAGTCTGTATTTGACATTAGATATTTGGAAACTAATTTTAGAACACTTGATTGTGTCGTTCGTTATATTTTTAGTCTGGCAGCTTTTGGCATTAAAATAGTTTGTGTCAACGTCAGATAGAACGCAAAAAATATTCGTAAGAAGTAATAACATTATTTTAAAATTAATGTGATTTTGTTTTCCTTGAAAAGTCCTACATTTCTGTGGAATTTTTTTGATGCAATTTTATGTTTTCTTTTTACAGATCCGTGGCATCTTTTTTCCACGGAGAGGCAGCGATGACGTCTTCAAGGCCCCCATTTCACGATAAAAAGGGAAGGACCCTAATACTCGAGACTCGTTTAAAATGTTAATCTAATAAAGCTACACTTATAGATTCGTTATTATTATACGGCCCCAGTGTGAAGGTTACCATGGAAAGAGGGACAGACGTACATCTAAAATTGGCTTACTTTCTGGACGGCCGCAATAATGAGTGTAGACAGAGGGTCTAAACTGCTGTATCGAAGGTTGTAAGAAATTAGGCTACGTCAGCAAAACTACTAAATCGAGATTCCCTATTGCAATCTGAAGAAAGATTTAAAAGGTGTTCAACACTTCTTTCCGTCAAAACGAGACTCACTGTGAAAGATAAGGTCGGGTGCAAAAGCGTGGGCCACCGGGAGCTCTCGCTGTGGCGAATTCATCAATTAGATTCTCGTATGAACCTTTAACTTAATTTTTATAGTGGTTGCTACTTGACAGTGCCTACATGTACATGTGAAACACGGACTGTGTGAGCATAGAGCAAGGGTGTGAGCTACCATTTTGGTTCTCGCCCTATGCGGATGCGTCTGATGAAAGCGAGGCTACTGACAGGGAACTAGACCGACTGTATGAATTGGTTATCAGCGCTTTGTGATCGTTTTTACAAAACTCGAAACCAAAGACGACAGCGTGTTCGGCAGGAAATAACAAGCAGCCTCCGTTTATGACATGACTACCATTACTGATTGGCTCGCAGGAAACTAAACAAAGATGGAGAACCGCAACGTGATGAAAAAAGTGTTTTACGCTATATTTTGCACACACAAGTCAATAACTCAACTATCTGCCCCAAAACAATTATTGGCATAAAGATAGCTGCAGAGTTAGTGGCGGGGTAATTTTGCAGGTGTATTGGGTAAGCCTTTCTGTCAAACACTATTAACAGTAAATGCCAAGATGAACTGTAGCGGTGAGTTACACGATGGCGAGGTGCACCCTGTCAGTCAAATGATCCTGACGACAATCATCATGCCTCTGATCGCCCTGTTGAGTGTATTGTCTAATGGGGTGTTCATCCTCGCCGTGTCAAGACTATCGCACATGAGGACACCCACAAACTACTACTTGATAAGTCTGGCAATCGCTGATACCCTCGATGTGTGCTGTGCAGTTACGGACAAACTCGTGCTCTTTCTTTCGTCCCCCGTTGTTGGGAACGAAGTGGGTTACGGCAGCCGTGGGGTGTGCATGGCGGCCATTTTCGTCACAAGCAGCTGGTATTTCATCTCCCTCTTCCTCACCACGTTGGTTTCGCTCGAGAAATTCTACGCCGTGTGTCACCCTCTCCGGGTTGCCAGCGGCCACGCAGGACGTAGGGCGGTCAGGGCCATCGTGTGCACCTGCTTGTTGGCGATGCTACTCTCGGCAACCTTTATGCCACTTTGTGGCAGAAAGACCGAATACTGTGTTTCTATACCCGTTATTGTAGAAGACTCCCGATCCACGTACTATTACTCAACCGCTGGCTTCGAGTACTACGAGACGGAGCCGGAGTGGCTGACCGTCTACATCAACCTGTGTCGAATCTTGCCGTTTTTCGCGACTCTGATCGCAAATTCCATATTTTATGTGCGGATCATCCGCGCACTCGGGCGGCAAGTAGCCGCCATGGAATCCCACGGCCAGGCCAATGCAGGGAGCAGCATCTACGCCAGGAACATGGTTGCCCGGATGCTTGTGGTCAGCGGCATCTCGTACTTTGTACTTTTAGCGCCTTATGAGATAACCGAGCTGTGCGGTGTGATTGGAAATCTCAGAGGGGATATCTATGTCTTACGGGACGACCATGCGCTGCTTGTAACAGAAGTGACTCGCATTTTATCGTACATCAATTCGGCGATTAATCCCTTCATTTATGGATTCATCAATCCCAAGTATAGAGAAGCTTATCGGTTGGCATTGCGGTGCAAACTGTGTACTAAAAAATGACAAGCTTATCACACGAAACGAGAGTGTCCTGAAATTGTCAAACTCAACGTTACGCCTGCATTGTACAATGTCACCTGCTTTCTTTGGAATGGAGCTCTCCGAGGCAAACTCTTGGTGGCGCGCTGTATTGTGAATTTCTAGTAACAAAGCCCTAGCTCAACATTGGTAAGAAGAAAAAATAAATGTTCACAGATTTACATATACCTTACACGGTATAGAGATAATGATGGTAGAAAACTCTCCTTCTGCCTGAAGTGTTAGCGTTTTTAAATAAAAAATAAAATCAGATCCAAAATTAGTTTTTGTCTCAGTGAGACGAAAACTCTGCCCAAAGGAATGCGTGCATTTTTACTGTTTACTCGCAAATGAAACAACGAAATGAGCTGACATTTTCACAGGTTGGTTTTGTTACAGACATCTTGATTTGTGCAAAGAATGGAAGCATTAACAGTCAGTTTACCGATGTTGAGCTGGGGCTTTAAGTGGCCCTTTTTTGAAAACCCACGGCTTAGGCTCCAGCTTGCCATGGGCTCTGTCAGCAGTTTTGAAAACATACACTTTCGGTAGGGGACTTCGTACAGGCAGACGGTCCCTGAGCCGCAGGCCAAGCCAAAGCAGTGGTTTTTAAAACGACCATAGAGCTTTCTTTCACCCGTGACATCACATGCTTACAAAAGAGCAGATGAGCCCACAAAACTCATTTGAACAAAACGTAGCATTTTACAATGGGTATAGATCGCATCACAAACTATTTTTACCACTTTGAAACACGGAGAACGGGTGCATATTACATTATCTCAAAACTTGGACAGTTAGTTTGAGCATTCCTTGTTTAGTTATGTGGTAATATACCAGGAGAAGCCGTGAAATACACGAGGTATTATATAAAGACAGTTATGAAAACCAAATTTGGGGGATAGTTTCTTCACATAATTATTTTCCCTAAATTCTTGTTGTTTAAATGGGCTGACAAAAAAATTCACACAAACTAATGTGTACTTAAAGACAAAAATCGAGTTTCCACTTTCCCAAAAAACGTGTCCTGTTAACACACGACAGAATTGAAAACTTAAGATTGTACATGTATAACTAAAACGTCTTCAGTCTATTTAATATATGGAAAACGATTGCTACACCTCTGATTAAGGTGTAAATTGAAATTCTTATACGTTTAAGGAAGGAGGCTTGCCTATTTGGGAGATCAAAGACAAGTCCATGATTTAAGGGGGTGCCAAACTTGTCTGTTTATGCCCGTGTACATTATTTGTATATGTAGTGCAACTTTTATAATTGCAGTGTTCCTTTCAAGTTTTTATATATTTAAAAAAAAAAAAACTGGCATTTTAAGGGAAGGGACATAACTTTTTTTCATTTTTGTTTTCCGACTGAATCATTTTCCACCCTCAAATTTTCAATAAACACACCATACGACCAGCGGCAATGGTACATTTTTAAAAGTTGGGGCGGCAAGGTCCAGCTAGTCGCTGCTCTGAAGTATAATAGGGGCGCACAGCAGTTCAGAGAAATGAACCGAATGCAATATTAGAATATTAGATGCTCCCGGTTTCGGTCGTGGAAAATGGGTTTCATTTATAAAAGTATTACTGTTACACTTTGTATCAAAGTATACTGTTACACTTTGTATCAATTAAGTATTACTGATACACTTTGTGTCAAAGTATTACTGTTGCACTTTGTAGTTACACTGTATTTTTTCGGAAAAAAATGTTTGGGTATTACAGTTATATAAATAAAATACTATGGTATCATGTTGCTAAGTGTGACGTAATTCAACATCAAATTGTTATTGTTAAACATTGTATCAGTTAAGTGTTACTGTTACACTTTGTATCAGTTAAGTATTACTGTTGCACTTTGTATTCTTGTGAAAAAACAACAACAAAACAACAAAACCTAGGCGTGAAGTAGACGCGAGCGGGTGTGACGCAGTGACACACCAACAGGATAACTCAGTTATTCGCTCACGAGTAAAACAATCAAATTGTGCACAATTAGTATAAATGATGTGATGTCATGCCACGAGGAACTGAACGGTGTTGAATAAAAATTTGAACAAATACCTGCTTCAGAAAAAAAAGTTGTTGGATTTTTTGGAGGCTTACTCCCTGCATGTGTTGGTGAAATTGACCATCAATATAGTCTAAAAGTCTAAAGAAAAAGTTTCGTTATTGGCCTAGGTATAAAAAAAAACCGGAATGTAGCTCTTCGTTTAATTCAACAAAAGCATTGATATTTGAAAGTTGGGTTGCCCATGTGAGGTTGCTCGCTTACAAATGTTTTGTTCAGGGAATAAGACAATAGATGGCTATATGCCATGTTTGAAATGTGACAGAGGGAGTCCCCCAATGCAGAAGCCCATATGAGTGCATCGAGCTAGTTATTCTTTGATGATTTAGGCAAGACTAATTTTAATAAATGGACGTGGCTTTTAAATACGTTCTCTAAAGACTAGGGTCTTCCCACAACTTTAAAGTGTCTGTCACGAGAAATGCTTTTGAAAGATGAAATGGACGTTGTTTGGTCAAATTACACACAAACGTATGCCAAGCTTTGCAGCCAGAAGTAGCAGGTACGCTGTTATTTTTGTCCCCTCCGACCCGTTCACTGTTTTCAAATTAATGATCTTTCTCGGTGATGTGCCTCTTTCTCCACGGGGGGGATTGTTACAGGTAGGCCTACGTGTCGTCACTTTAACTTTGGGTTGCAATTCGGGATTGTGAGATTTGCACGTCACAATACATTTTTCTTGCACAACACTGTGGTAGAAGCTTACACGACCATCGAGCAATTTTTGATGCCCGCGCAGGTTGATTTGGGGAATCTGCGCGCACGAGGATTAAGTTTTTATTTTTATAATTGCATCGGGTAAAACGAATAATCATGATTATCTCTGACCTTGAAACGGCAGAGGTATGACGGTGATTTGGAAACGCTCCAAACTTCCAAGATTCACTGCTTTGTCACAGCATAACTTGGTAGATATATGCTCTCCTGACTCAGTCACGTGAGAGGGGAACCCACGTACACAATTGTATTTGTTCCCTTTGTTCGCCAACCCCCCCCCCCTTTTCTTGTTTCTATTTCTTTGTGACTTCCCCCTTTGGTTTTCTACGCAAAATTGGGCCGAGGACGACCTTGGTCTGTCCAGGATCTATCAGACCACCCAAAACCTAACCTAGACCAACCATTAAAATACAACGCCACACAATTAATGATTGAAACTAATAGCAGACTTTGGAACGATAGGCGGCAGCAGACTCACCAGGTAAATTGTGATTGTTTACGTATTTATGAGCATGCGCTTATTTCCGAGAACAATGGATATACCAGGTAAGTCCGCTGCCACCTACCGCCCTCAAAAGTCTCCCATTAATGTCATCAATACACCGTTTTCAAACAAAACGATGGGTCATGGTGACTCTATACAGTATACAGTTGTTTTAGGAATTCTTTTTTTCCTAGTTTGATCTACAAATTAAAATTAAAGTATGTGTGTCATTCACCATTACTGAGGTCTTTCTGCACTTGGATATGGGTATGACACGTTACTGGTTTACAGATTAATAATTCCTTTTATCGCCTTGTAATTTGCTGCCACCAAGTTACATACCTTTGTGAATAAATTGAACATTTACTGACACAAACTTCGCAGAAGATGGAGAAAATGTAAGGGGAACAAAATAAAAAAAAGTCCCAAAGACATGCCGTGCACGTACACCACTATAGCTCTTCAGCTGTTGTATGCGTCACATAGCTTCTTAAGTCATATTAATAATGCTTTCAAAGTGTGGGCATTGTTTCCCTCAGAAATAGGGGGAAACCGCTAAGATCTAACACTACGATTTAATGTTTCTTCTCTGGGGTTTTACACGGAGAGCAGGTAGACCTCAACGTCAAAGTCACGGCCCCCATGACAAGAGACAATACTCCCATCGTACAGAAAACAACTCCATAATCACCAGTCATGTCATATATCCAACCTGTATACAACAGAAATAAATAACAAAAAACATAACACACGTTTGCGAAATATTCAGTATAGAAAGGGAGTTTTGGGGGACGCGAGGTGGCAGCAGACTCACCAGGTAAATCCATAACGGGGTGCATTACACTAAAATATAAGCTACCTATAGCAACCAATGCTAAAAGCTGAATGTTCAAAAATACTCAAAACATATTGAAAAGTCCCTCAGCCTCTCGAAAATATATCAGATATATTTTCTGACAACTGAACTTTATTTTTTCTTTTTAATTTTGAGTAGGTTAGCCGTTGCGAATTTTTGGTAGGCTCATCCAAAATAAAAACACCCCTGAACAAGTAAATTGGCCATACTTTGTCTTGGAAAAATGATCCTCGAGCAAAATAGGGTTATTTTTTTAGGACTAGTGTACCCAAATTGCTCCAGGATGTAAGTCAACAACCCCAAGTGCACATAATTGGACCATTTTTCAACAATCCGTAAAAGCCATGACCTTCAAATCTTTGATTTAAAGAAAAAGTTGTGGGTTTACGTTTTGGTAGTGAGGCTCGGCGCATGATTTACTCCCTATAGTGTTATACATCCTAAACCCGGATTTATGTGCACATTAAGTATCTACTGCCACCCATATGAAGAAGATTCATTATCGTTCTTTGCGCTGTATGATCCTGCTGGCAGGAATCCAAGCGAAGATACAAGCAGCCTGTAAAGGCTTGTAGCCAGTTAATATTATACAGGTGAGTAACAATAAGATTGCGTGTTTCTACACAAGATTGTTGTCTCATAAGATGATACATGTTTCGGAAATGTTCCTATACTCACCGAAAAGGAAACTTCCTACTGACATACCGGAACCCCGGAAAGCCAACGTCCAAGCTACGGCAGACACTCGTCTGTCCTCAGGAAAGCTAACTGACACTGACAAGACGAACAATAATGGAAAGAAGACTCCAAAACAAAACCCGGCAAGAGCAGCTAGGGTAGCAACTGCCTCATATGATGGTGAAGCGACGGGGTCGAGGAAACACACCGCGGCAAGCAGGAAAGCCGACCCAGCATAGAGGTCTTGTGCTTGGAGTAGTCCGCAGTCTATTAAAAAACCCGGCAAAAGGCGTCCCAAAACAGCTCCGAAGCCTCCGAAAGTGGCTAGGAATGACGACTTCGTTTCGATGAAGCCCAAAGCAATACCATGGGGGATGAGATAGATATGCCATCCACAGAATAAGACGCCACCTAAGAAACTCACAATCTGGGTGGTGGCGAATCCCGGTCCATCCACGAACATTTGGAGGTCAATTTTCTCACACAATGTTGGAAACTTCTGTCTCCAGTTGTCCCAGCGTGACTCATTGTGAGATGGGTTTGCTGAAGGACTCTGTTCACTGCCAACTATCGGTTTGTACGTGTTTCTGATACGCAGCGGCCTAAACAGAGCAGCGAAGACGCATATGTGCGGACACGGCACCAAGAAGAGCAAGAGCACCTCGCCAACCATAAAGCTGGATCAGTTGCTGAACCACAGGAGGGAAGATCATCATACCCAGAGGACCCCCTACCGAGGCGATCCCATTCATGGAAGCGAAATTATCCGGGAAATACTCTAACAGCACTGTGATTGAAACAGTGTTAATCGAGAAAATTCCCAAACCTATGGACATTAACAACAGATTGCAATACTTTATTCAGAGGAAATCGTGTGCCCGTTATAAGGGGCAGTAGTGGCATTGTGAGGGTCCTAAACAAATTAAAATGTGTCCATAGAGGCTCGTTAGATTTGTTTAACGAGCTTTTAATATCAAGTTTTTAAATCTTGAATAAGGTTTATTTTCCCCACACTCTAAAAAGTGCCGGGTCAGGTTGACCCGGATTTGGGTCCCAGGGTGCCAAAATATCAAGGATTTGGCACCCTGGGACCCAAATCCGGGTCAATCTGACCCGGCACTTTTTAGAGTGCATGCACTTTAAAACACAAAACAAGTCTTTATACTTCATTAAGTCTACTTGTTTTGTATTCTACATTCTTTTTTGATTTTGTAATTTTTCAATAGAATTTTAATTGACTCAATGTTAGACGCAATTCGATCATCTGATTGTGATGACTTTTCAAGTTTGAACTAGAAAAGCCTACTTTTGTCTATCCATCTATATCTGATAGGTCTATTTGTGTCGTTTGTTATGCAGATATCTTTTACCCATAATCCGTTCACATTAGAATTCTGCAATAGTGGCTAATCCCTTAAGTCCTTTGCTCCCATAGGCTAATTGAAAAAAGATCCTGCGTCCTTGTTTAATAGCATAAATTTAAATTAGTAAATGAGTTAGAAATACTCACTGCCTACAGAGAAACACAGGGCAATGTGGAACAGTGACTGCGATACCACTGCGGCTATGAAAGATACAGCAAACACTGTACCACTAAAGACCATCAGCGGTCTAGCTCCCAAGATCCTCAGTAAAACTCCAGTGAAGATCCCTTGAAAGACAAAATCCATTTTAAAGACTGGTCACATCGTTGTTATTTTCTGTTATACGAAAACCATCATGTACCTTTTTAGGATTTTGGGCTTACTCTGATTATCAATTTCATAACAAGGGGAGCCCTTTTTATTCATGTCGACGGAATGTGTTACATTATCTTCCCTGCGGGTTTGTACTCGGACAAAATGTTGGGTACAATTTCGTTGCACGTCCCCCCCGCCCCAGTCAGTGTTGGCTCTCATTGCGCGATCTGCGATCCAGTTTGGGTTAACAACATTTAGCCGGGGAGCAGGAGACATGGGCGGGTACACTCTCAAAACTCCCGGGTCCCGATATCGGGGTCCAAAGGGGCCTGACCCATTTCTGGGTGAGTATGACCCGGAATCAGGGTCAAAAGTGACCTGGGAGTTTTTAGAGTGTACCGGTATGTTCATTGTCACGTGGACCAAATATTTTGACCGAAATAAGGAAAGCTGGTTGTCTGTTGTTGTTTTTTAAAGTAAGGTGTGATTTAACATCCCACGATTGTGAGATAAAGTGCTTCCCTGAAAAAAGGTCTTACTATTATGTTTCCCGTTGTTGTTGTTTTTGTGACGAGTTCGGGATTCGGAAAATCTTCAAAGAATTAGCTTTTTTTTTTTTGTACAAAAAGTTTCCAATTGTGTTAGTACCTATTACGAAAAAAATCAAACCAAATAAACTGTGCCCTCTCCACTGAAATATGTTATCGTGGTGTAATATTTCAATTTCTACAAAAAAATTATTTTCTGTTTAAAAATGTTGCAGTATTTTCTTGTTTGAAATTTCTACAGGGTGACAGAATACTAAGCTTACCTGTTACAGCACCAATAGTGAATGGGAGGCTAACGGTCAGACCTGCTACACGTGTGGTACATTCAAAGTACTCAACAAACTCATCTATAAACACTCCCATGGACTTGAAGACGCCAAAGCACACGAAATATATGCCCATCCTTGCCAGGAGAATCACCCAGCGCCACGGACCTACGGGTGGTGTGTCCATCATGGTTTCCCTGGGCCCCCGGTGGAAGAGGAAGCTTCGCCTCTGGAGGTACGCTATTATTTTTGTCCCCTCCGACCCGTTCGCTGTTTTCAAATTAATGATCTTTTTTGTTATGTGCCTCTTTCTCCACGGGGATTGTTACAAGTAGGCCTACGTGTCGTCACTTTAACTTTGGGTTGCAATTCGGGATTGTGAGGTATGCCAGTCACAATACATTTTGCTTGCGCATCACTGTGGTAGAAGCTTGTACACCTACGGTCATCAAGCAATTTGTGGTGTCCGCGCAGGTTGATTAGGGAGTCCGCGCACACGAGGATTTAGTTTTATTTAATGGTACAATTGCATGGAGGAGGATGAATAATTATGATTACCTCTGACCTTGAAACAGCAGAGGTAACGGTGATTCTGAAACGCTCGAACATTTCAAGAATCACTGCTTTGTCACAGCATAACTCACAAACTACAGCGATTCAGGGGCTCAAACTTGGTAGATATGATCTCCTGACTCATTCATGTACTTTTTAGTCATTTTTATAACGGGAGACAAAGGTTGAAGTACGGATCCCCTAAAGGGACAGGTCAAGAAAAAACTACAGAAAAACCCGGTTTTTACAGTCATTGAGTTTGTATACAAAATTAGACCGAGGACGACCGAGGACGACCTCGGTTTGTCCAGGATCTATCAGACCATCCAAAACCCAAACCTGGACCAGCCATTAAAATACAACGCCACAAAATTAATGATTAAAACTAATGGGAGACTTTGGAACGCTATGTGGCAGCAGACTTACCAGGTAAATTGTTTACGTAGTGGTGAGCATGCGCTTATGTCCGAGAACAATGGATATACCAGGTAAGTCTGCTGCCACCTAGCGTCCTCAAAAGAATCCCATTAATGTCATCAATGCACAATTTCCAACAAAACGATGGATCATGGTGACTCTATACAGTTGTTTAGTATAGGTTTTCCCGGCCAATTTCATCAAAAATCAATTCAAGTTAATACCCAGGTTATTCAGTTTCGCTTGAAAAATAAATCCTCGGGTACATCAGCATTCAACAGTTAAAAAGAGTCATTCAATTCCAACACGAGCATTCATTCGACAAATAAAATCATTTGATTTAAAATGATCACTTAGTTCATTCATTTTCGTCAAAGCCAGCAGCAACGGGCTGGTGGACTATTCATGTTCGTCAACTGGCAGGCATTTTTAGAAATGTTTGCATTCAAATTCGTTTCTATTGTATGCGCTTTCTGGTTCGTAATTTCCTATGTAAAGGTAGGACATTATGAGGGGAATTCTTCACACTGTTGCCGAGTTATACCTCTCACTAAATAATTACAGTATACGATTTTGAAGCAAAAATAGCTGCCCGTGGTCATTACAGAAAAGTGAGCAATGTAAATAGAAGAAGGCTGATTGAAAAATGCTTGAGATGGCACAACAACAGCCAAATATTGTTTAATCTTTGTAACAAAGCAAAAGGAACACATTTGCAATTAGGACCAAAAATGAGAATCAAATGAAACGGGTAAGACATAAATCCACACAACTGCCAGAAAAAGAACATATCACTAACTTTAAACGCAAGCATAAGCCGTATCGTACTCATGGTGAAGTTGAACTCTCGAATGTTGAAATCCGTTGCTCATAAACGAAAAAGAAAAGAACAACAATGTACAAAAGCGCAGTGCGCTTCGATGACGCTAAATTTGATTGCACCTATTGGGAAAAGGTGGTGGATATTCAACATAAGAGTGGCGATATTTTAGTCTTGAATGCCTATAAACGAGATAGAACGAAAAGAAAGGGATCCTGAGTGCACGAAAACGAAATTGAAAGCAATGATACCCAAAGAGAAACCCTAGTTTGACTGAATCAGAGAAATCGTGTGAATTTAAAAGCACAATAATAAAATTGAATGATCTTTTGCTGAAATAGGCCTGGAAAACCTACAGTAATCTTTTTCTTTCTAGTTCCAATTTACAAATTAAAATTCGAGTATGTGTGTCATTCACCATCACTGAGGCCTTTCTGCACTTGGATATGGGTATGACAAGTCTCTGGTGTACAGATCAATAATTCCTTTTATCGCCTTGTAATTTTCTGCCATCAAGTTACTACCTTTGTGAATAAATTGAACATTAACTGCCACAAACTTTGCAGAAGATGGAGAAAATGTAAGGGGAACAAGACAAAAAGTCGCAAAGACATTCCGTGCATGTGCACCACTATAGCTTTTCAGGTGTTGTATACGCCACAGGTATTCTTAAGTCATATTATCATTCTACTTTCGAAGTGTGAACAATGTTTCCCTTGAAAATACTGTTAAAAATGGACAAGGGACAATCAACCGCCGAGATCTAACATTACGATTTAATGTTTCTACTCGGGGGTTTTACACGGAGAGCAGGTAGACCTCAACGTCAAAGTCACGGCCCCCATGACAAGAGACAATATTCCCATCGTACAGAAAACAACTCCATAATCACCAGTCATGTCATATATCCAACCTGTATGCAGCAGAAATAAATATTAAAAAACATAACACACGCTGGCAAAATATTCAGTATAGAAAGGGAGTTTTGGGGGACGCGAGGTGGCAATAGACTCACCAGGTAAATCCATGATATGGTGCACTACACTAAAATATAATCTTCCTATAGCAACCAATGCTAAGAGCTGAATATTCCAAAATACTCAAAAAATGTTGAAAAGTCCCTCAGCCTCTTGAAAATATATCAAATGTATTTTCTGACAACTGAACTTTTTTTTTCTTTTAAGTTTTGAGTAGGTTAGCCGTTGCGAATTTTTGGTAGGCTCATCCAAAATAAAACACCCCTGAACGAGTAAATTGGTCATACTTTGTTTTGGATAAATGACCCTCCAGCAAAATAGGCTTACTTTTATAGGAGTAGTGTACCCAAAATGCTCCAGGATGTAAGTCAACAACCCCAGGTGCACATAATTGGACCATTTTTCAACAATCCGTAAAAGCCACGACCTTCAAATCTTTGATTTAAAGAAAAAGTTGTGGGGTTTACATTTTGGTAGTGAGGCTCGGCCCATGATTTACTCCCTATAGTGTAGTACATCCTATACCCGGATTTATGTGCGCATTAAGTATCTACTGCCACCTAGCGTCCCAAAGTCTCCAATTGGCAACAGGTTGTGTGTAATAACAAACTCTTCAGACCTAAGATGCAATATTTTGCGCCGACCAAGCTAAAATATTGTGATATTTGGACGCCCATTCAAAAAGGTGGTCAACGTTTCTGTGCCCAGCAAGGACATAATGAAGAAGATTCATTATCGTTCTTTGCGCTGTATGGTCTTGCAGGCAGGAATCCAAGCGAACATATGAGTAGCCTATAAAGGTTTGTAGCCAGATTATAGGAAAGTAAAAAAAAGAGATTGCGTGTTTCTACACAAGATTCTTGTCTCATAAGATGTACATGTATTGGAAATGTTCCTATACTCACCGAAAAGGAGACTTCCTGCTAACATACCGGAACCCTTGAATGCCAACATCCAAGCTAGGGCAGACACTCGTCTCTCTTCAGCAAAGCTAACTGACAAAACTTCCATTAATGGAAAGTATACTCCAAAACAAATCCCGGCAAGAGTAGCTAGGGTAGCAACTGCCTCATATGATGGTGAAGCGATGGGGTCAAGGAAACACACCGCGGCAAGCAGGAAAGCCGACCCAGCATAGAGATCTTGTGCTTGGAGTAGTCCTCGGTCTATTAAAAAACCCGGCAAAAGGCGTCCCAAAACAGTTCCGAAGCCTCCGAAAGTGGCCAGGAATGACGACTTCGTTTCGATAAAGCCCAAAGCAATACCATGGGGGATGAGATAGATATGCCATCCACAGAATAAGACGCCACCTAAGAAACTCACAATCTGGGTGATGACGAATCCCGGTTCATCCACGAACATTTGGAGGTCAATTTTCTCACACAATGTTGGAAACTTCTGTCTCCAGTTGTCCCAGCGTGACTCGTTGTTGGGTGGGTTTGCTGAAGGACTCTGTTCACTGCCAACTATCGGTTTGTACGTGTTTCTGATACCCAGTGGTCTAACCAGAGCAGCGAAGACGCATACGTTTGCCGACAAGGCACCAAGAAGAGCAAGAGCACCTCGCCAACCATAAAGCTGGATCAGTTGCTGAACCACAGGAGGGAAGATCATCATACCCAGAGGACCCCCTACCGAGGCGATCCCATTCACGGAAGCGAAATTATCTGGGAAATACTCTAACAGCACTGCGATTGAAACAGTGTTACTCGAGGAATATCCAAAACCTTTAGAAATTAAAAACAGATTGCAATACTTTATTCAGGGGGGCTGGGTATATGTGGATGTAGCGGCAGTGTGAGGGTCCTAAACTAATTCAATGTGCAAATTTGTGTTTAAAGAAAACATAGTGCAAAACTTTAACCGTTTTTATGCCATTCATAAAGTTATTATAGGAAATTAATTTCTACATGGGAATGGAAATGTCGTCGGACCCAATGTTGGCAATAATCATTGTCATCAATATCATTATGATAGTAAACTCGCGGCTTTTCAGTCTGATGAAAAGTGTGTTTATATTCTATACTTAAGTTATTATTTCTGGTATATGAGGAAGTGGGGTTGAGTCCCGCAGGCAAGAAGGGGGAAACCTGTTTCTGTATCAGTCTTCATGACTAGTTTTTACATCCATTACGGCTCGTTACATTTGTTTTGTGAGCTTTTAAAATATGGAATAACCTTTATTTTCTCCACGGTGCACTTTAAAAAACAAAACAAGTCTAACTGCCTTACTTGTTTTGTATTCTACATTTTTTATTATTTTGTAATTTTCAATGGATTTTTTTATTTACACAATGTTAGACGCAATTCGATCTTCTGATTGTGATGGCTTTTCAAGTTTGAACTTAAAAAAACTATATTTATCTATCCATCTATATCTGATAGGTCTATTTGTGTTCTTTATTATGCAGATATCTTTTACCCGTAATCACATTAGAACTCTGCAATAATTGCTAATCCCTTAAAAGTCCTTTGGTCCCATAGGCTAATTAAAAAAAGAGCCTGCATCCTTGTCAACGTCATTTAAATTAGTAAATGAATTAGAAATACTCACTGCCTACAAAGAAACACATGGCAATGTGGAACAGTGACTGCGATACCACTGCGGCTATGAAAGATACAGCAAACACTGTACCACTAAATACCATCAGCGGTCTAGCTCCCAAGATCCTCAGTAAAACTCCAGTGAAGATCCCTTGAAAGACAAAATCCATTTTAAACATCGGTCACATCATTGAATAGGTCAAAACTGAAGCAGAATCCAAATTAAAATTACATTTTCAACCCGTTTTCGGATCTGACAGTCTGACCCGGAAATGGATGAGGCCCTCCGGAACCCGGAGTCCGGGTCAAAACTGACCGGGAGGTTTTTCGAGTGTTCCGGTATGTGTATTGCTACGTGGACCAAACGTTTTGGCTGGAATGAGGAAAGCTGGTTGTTTGGTTGATTATTTCTTAAAAGTAAGGTGTGAAACATCTCACGATTGTGAGATAAAGTGCTTTTCTGAAAAGGGGTCTCACTATTATTTTCGCCTTTTGTTGTTGTTTTTGTAAAAAGTTCGAGAATATTGTTGGATTCGGAAAACTTCGAAGAATTTGCTTTGTATGTTGTACAAAAAGTATCCAATTGTGTTGATACCGGTACCTATTACAAAAAAGTATCAAACCAAAATAAACTTATCCTCTCCTTTGAAATGTGTTATCAAGGTGTAATGTTTCAAGTTCTACAAAGAAATGGTTTTTTGTTTAAAAATGTTTCAGTATTTTCTTGTTGTTTGAAACTTCTACAGAGTGACAGAATACTAAGCTTACCTGTTACAGCACCAATAGTGAATGGGAGGCTAACGGTCAGACCTGCTACACGTGTGGTGCATTCAAAGTACTCAACAAACTCATCTATAAACACTCCCATGGACTTGAAGACGCCAAAGCACACGAAACACACGCCCATCCTTACTAGGAGAATCACCCAGCGCCACGGACCTACGGGTGGTGTGTCCATCGTGGTTTCCCCGGGCCCCCGGTGGAAGAGGAAGCTTCGCCTCCGGAGGTATGCCGTTATTTTTGTCCCCTCTTACCCGTTCGCTGATTTCAACTCAAGGATCTTTCTCTGTAGTAGTGTGTCTCTATCTCCACGGGGAATGTTACCGGTGGGCCTACGTGTTACTTTGGGTTGCAATTTGGGATTGTGAGGTATGCCAGTCACAATACATTTTGCTTGCCCATCACTGTGGTAGAAGTTTGTACACCTACGGTCATCAAGCAATTTGTGGTGTCCGCGCAGGTTGATTGGGGAGTCCGCGCACACGAGGATTTAGTTTTATTTAATGGTACACAACTGCATCGAGGATAATGAATATTTATGATTATCTCTGACCTTGAAACGGCAGAGGTATAACGGTGATTCTGAAACGCTCAAACATTTCAAGAGTCACTGCTTTGTCACAGCATAACTCACAAACTACAGCGATTCAGGTGCTCAAACTTGGTAGATATGCTCTCCTGGCTCAGTCGTGTACTTTTTAGTCATTTTTATAACGGGAGACAAAGGTTAATAAAAAGTACGGAGCCCCTAAAGGGACAGGTCAAGAAAAAACTACAGAAAAACCCGGTCTATACAGTTATCTTTATTGTTGAAGAGAATCGTGGATAAATATTTAGATCTTTATCAAATATGTCAACCATTGCTAACCTTTATTTTATGGGGGTACCCGCATACAAAATCTTATTTGATCTCTTTGCTCGTCCTCCCCCCCCCCCCCCCTCACTTTTTCTTATTTCTTTGCGATTTCCCCAATGGTTTTGTACGCAAAGTTGGACCGAGGACGATCTCGGTCAGTCTTCGGTCTGTCCAGGGTCTGTCAGACCACCCAAAGCCTAAACCTGGACCAGCCATTAAAACACAACACCACAAAATTAATAATTGAGACTTACCAGGTAAATTGTCATTGTTTACGTAGTTATGAGCTTGCGCTTACTTCCGAGAACAATGGATATACCGGGTAAGTCTGCTGCCACCTAGCGTCCTCAAAAGTCTACCATTAATGTCACCAATGCATCATTTTCAACAAGACATTGGATCATGGTGTCATTCACCATCGCTGAGGCCTATCTGCACTTGGATATGGGTATGACAAGTCACTGGTGTAAAGATTAATAATTCCTTTATCGCCTTGTAATTTTCTGCCATCAAGTTACTACCTTTGTGTATAAATTGAACATTTACAGACAAAAACTTCGCAGAAGATGGAGAAAATGTAAGGGGAAAAAAGACAAAAAATCGCAAAGACATGTCTTCTAAAATCATATTAGTATTCTGCTTCAACAATATGAACAATGTTTCCCTTGAAAATACTGGGAAAATGGACAAGGGACAATCAACCGCCGAGATCTAACATTACGATTTAATGTTTCTACTCGGGGGTTTTACACGGAGAGCAGGTAGACCTCAACGTCAAAGTCACGGCCCCCATGACAAGAGACAATACTCCCATCGTACAGAAAACAACTCCATAATCACCAGTCATGTCATCTATCCAACCTGTATGCAGCAGAAATAAATAACAAAAAACATAACACACGGTGGCGAAATATTCAATATAGAAAGGGAGCTTTAGGGGACGCGAGGTGGCAGCAGACTCACCTGGTAAATCCGTAATAGTGTGCACTGAATAAGCTCCCTAAAGCACCCAATGGTAAATGCTAATATTCAAAAATACTCGACACATATTGAAAAACAATCAGCCTCTTGGAAAAATATCATATGTAATTTTTGACAACTAAACTTCCTTTTTGTTGTCAATTTTGAGTAAGTTAGCTGTTGCGAATTGTTGGTAGGCTCATCCTAAATAAAAACAACCCTGAACGAGTAAATTGGTCATACTCTGTCTTGGATAAATGACCCTCTAGTAAAATAGGATTATTTTTATAGGAGTAGTGTACCCAAAATGCTCCAGGTTGTATGTCAACAACCCCAGGGGCACATAATTGGACCATTTTTCAACAATCCGTAAAAGCCACGACCTTCAAATCTTTGATTTAAAGAAAAAGTTGAGGGGTTTACATTTTGCTTGTGAGGTTTGGCGCATGATTTACTCCCTATTTTTATTGTAGTACCCGGATGTATGTGCGCATTAAGTATTTCTACTGCCATCTAGCGTCCAAAGGTCTCCAATTGGCACCAGGTTGTCTGTAAAAACAAACTCTATAAGATGCAAGATTTGGTGCCAACAAAGTCATAAATATTGTGATATTTAGGGCGCCTATTTAAAATGGTGGTCAATGTTTGTGCTAAGCCAGGACACGAAGAAGGTTCATTATCGTCCTTTGCGTGGTATGGTCGTGCTGGCAGGAAACCAGGCGAAGATAAAAGCAACCTGTAAAGGTTTGTAGCCAGTTAACAGGAAAGTATCAATAAGGTTGCGTGTTTGTACACAAGATTCTTGTCTCATAAAGATGTACATGTTTCGGAAATGTTCCTATACTCACCGAAAAGGAAACTTCCTGCTGACATACCGGACCCCTGGAATGCCAACATCCAAGCTAGGGCAGACAGTCGTCTCTCCTCGGGAAAGCTAACTGAGAAGACGACCGATAATGGAAAGTAAACTCCAAAACAAAACCCGGCAAGAGTAGCTAGGGTAGCAACTGCCTCATATGATGGTGAAGCGACGGGGTCAAGGAAACACACCGCGGCAAGCAGGAAAGCCGACCAGCATAGAGATCTTGTGCTTGGAGTAGACCGCGGTCTATTAAAAAACCGGGCAAAAGGCGTCCCAAACCGTCCCGAGGCCGCCGAAAGTGGCCAGGAATGACGACTTCGTTTCGATGAAGCCCAAAGCAATACCATGGGGGATGAGATAGATATGCCATCCACAGAATAAGAAACCACCTAAGAAAGTGAAAATCTGAGTTGTGGCGAATCCCGTTTCATCCACGAACATTTGGAGGTCATTTTTCTCACACAGTGTTCGAAACTTCTGTCTCCATCAGTTGTCCCAGCGTGACTCGTTGTGGGGTGGGTTTGCTGAAGGACTCTGTTCACTGCCAACTATCGGTTTGTACGTGTTTCTGATACGCAGCTGTCTAACCAGAGCAGGGAAGACGCATAAATTTGCCGACACGGCACCAAGAAGAGCAAGAGTACCTCGCCAACCATAAAGCTGGATCAGTTGCTGAACCACAGGAGGGAAGATCATCATACACAGAGGACCCCCTGCCGAGCCGATCCCATTCATGGAAGCGAAATTATCCGGGAAATACTCTAACAGCACTGTGATTGAAACAGTGTTAATCGAGGAATATCCAAAACCTATAGAAATTAAAAACAGATTGCATTACTGCAAAATTTATTTCTGCATTTGGAATGAAACTGTCGTCCCTTGATATGATTTTAGCAACAATCATTTTGACAGTATACATTGCTTTTGCAGTGAAGGCTGCCCGTTTGCCAACCAATGACTGACAAAGCTATCGGCTTTGACATGTCGACATTTTTTTTTCTTTTTGTGCGGGCATCTTTTTGTTATTTGGTTGGTATTCATTCACGTTCGGACGCTGCAAATCGGATAATCACTTAAGCCTAAATTCCCTTTATTCATATCAGGAAGAAAAAAATAATAATAATATGCGTCCTTGGCAGAATAATTAAAATCAGTAGAACAAAATAGAAATACTCACTGCATACAATGAAGCACAGAGCGATGTGGACCATTGACTGCGATGCCATTGCGGCTATGAAGCATACGGCAAATACTGCACCAGTAAGAGCCATCAGCGGTCTAGCTCCCAGTATCCTCAGTAAAACTCCAATGAAGATCCCTTGAAAGACAAAATCCATTTTCAAGACAGGTCACACATTCATTGTCATGTTTCTTGATCACTGTAACTGCAGGATGCTTACATTCAATGTTAGAAAACGGTTTACGGTATAAATTATGCTCATGTGTGTTTGTAACAATTATACAATTATTTAAAAACGCTTTCTGTGGCACAGATATCACATAGCGCTGTACAATATTAAAAATCCACAGGTTGTCTTATTAAGATGATATAGTGATATAATGTAACTGTATAGTTCCGTTATACGCCGGGGTGCATAAAAAACGGTAGCAGGCGCATTACGGTAATTGTAATGTATAGCACCCATGCTGCCAGGTAAATCACCTTACAGATCATGGAAATGTATGTTTTACAGCAAACCATTCACTAATACATTTCATCGGTTATCGAGCTGTAATGTTTCAATATCTACCTATAAATTGTTTCCTGTTTAAAAATGTTGGAGTAGTCTCTTGTTTGAAACGCCCACAGAGTGACGGAATCCAAAGCTTACCCGTGACAGTACCAATAGTGAATGGGAGGCTTACGGTCAGACCTGCTACACGTGTGGTGCATTCAAAGTACTCAACAAACTCATCTATAAACACTCCCATGGACTTGAAGACGCCAAAGCACACGAAATATATGCCCATCCTTGCCAGGAGAATCACCCAGCGCCACGGACCTACGGATGGTGTGTCCATCATGGTGTAGTGAATGAACTTTTGAGCTAAATATTACCGCACGGTCGCCAGAGGGCGCAGTCGGTCCAGAACGGTGAGGTCAAAGGGTACGGGGATACTAGCGGGAAAAGGAGCGTTGAATAGAAGAGGGGTTGATGGTGGAGCGGAGGAGAATGGAATGAAGTCCTAAGGATACTCACAAAACGGTTTCTTAAGCTGATTTATTCGTGTGCACATGCACTGTATTAACTTTGACAGTCCTTGCTCTGCGGTCAAAGCTGTGATTGGCTATCATGTTATAAAGACTGCTTTCCCCATCTGGCATACAAAAGTCCGTTGGAATTCCAACGGGAAAATAAAGAAACACATAAGCTTTCGTTTACAAACGCATCAAGGCTGTCCTCCTAACGGACTGCGTGCGTGGACTGTGTGCGTCGTCCAGATGAACTCCGTGCATGACTGTGTGCGTGTGCGACTGCGTATCGTCCTTACGGACTCCGTGCATGGATAACTTCCGGGCTGAGGAAAAGCGCAAAGACAGCCTTGGTCAAGGCTGTTGTTGTGGGCGAATGTCCTTGCTCACTTGTCAACCAACGAAATTGAACTGATCCAAATGTTAGTTCCATTCTAAAGATGTCTTTATGCATCTTAATAAAAACTGTTACTGAAGTATTTTGTTGTAACAGGTTTTGGCTTTTATTTTGACGGTTATAAACGATAATACTCCGGGGAAAAAAGTTCGTGGCAATTTCCTCACACAGTTTAAAACCAATACGGGGAAGTATTCCTTTCGACCAATCACAGACATTGTTAGTTTTAACTTACACGGCATACTATGGAGGCAGCTAGTTTTGTTAGCACTTTGTGATAGCATTTCAATCGCAAAGGAAGTGCACAGAAATTTGTGACACTTTTTAGGTTTGTTGCAATTAGTTTATTCACAAAAAATTGATGAGAGTTTAGGATATTTCGCTGTTGTAAACTTTCTTTTCTGTAGTGATTTGTTGTCAGCTCATGGCAGTAAGCCCAAACTGAGCAAACTTTTCTTACAAATGCTTTCGTTTATAAGGAAATTTTGGGGTTCACAATCATGAATTTCAAAAGAAAACCGCAGCGTCTCCCTTTTAAAATGACATCGCGGCAACTGCGCCCTCAGTTGTCCGGAAAAGCGTGGACAATTTGAAATGTTTAAAGAAGTGCACATTTCAATCAAATTAACCAAAAAGGGATAACAATTAGTTTTCAAACAGTTAAAAGGAAAAGAAAGCAGAAGTAGCACAAAATGTGTTTCCAAGAAATATTCACTTCAGGGGTCCTGTATGTTTGAAAAAAATATTAATAAACCATTATCATCATCACGTTTGGGCCACCTTTGTACTCGGCGATATTGGTTGCTCGGCCAAAGACTTCTACTTACTACTACACTGGAGAGAAGCATAGAGAAGTATATTCACCTACGAACAATTTATGCAATCAATGGTCGGATATACATTCCATACACTCCAACAAATAAAAACAGGGGGCACAATGCAGAATAATTAGGCTTTATAAAACATGGAAAGATTGTTGGCAAAGATACAATTCAACAGAAAACATCCCTACAAAAGAAATGAACAGCCAAACAAAATATTATTGATAACAGTTTGATAAAGTCGATGTGTAATAAGGAGTGGCTACATAAACATTTAAACAACCTTTGGAATATATTTGTATTAGGACACAAAAAACTTGGGTCTGGTCTGCCGAAAATATTGCTGGCGCTAAACTGCTAGCGCCCTCTTCGTCCATATCTAACGCAGTCGTGTTGTTTTTCGGACGAGTTGACTCAATATCATAAACCATGTAAACGGTGAGTGAATGCGGGAAAATCAAAATGATAACTTGCTGGAGTCCTCGGTTATCGATTTGTTAAAACCAAAACATTAATTTGGCTGATAATCCGGAGATGGTAAAGAAAAAGACAAAATCGAGTAAAAAGGGAAGGAGGCGTGGTGAGTGAAATTAAAACTGTGAAAAATGAAAACACTCGCACTGCCCAGCCAGTGCTTGCCAGGCAGTACCAGTGCCAGTGCCATGGCGTGCAGTGGCACTCACTGCTCAGTCTCAGGCAGTGCTACTGCTACTGCTAGTGCTGCTGCTAGTGCTACTGATGTGTCAGTCTCCAATGCCCATGCCAGCCCATGTGCATGTCTAGACCCAGTAACTTGGGCGCTGTACTCCTTTTTTGAGATTATGACATTAATTGACCGATAATGTCAAAATCTCAAGTCAAAAAAAGAGTGCAGCTTCAGGGGTGTCCTACAGAAATTTGGTAGGCCTACTCCGCAATTAAAATTCCTTGTAAAAGAGCGAAACTTGCCCGGCTGGTGGGAATTTAAAAATCATAATTCATTTAAAGTTAATTATTTCATAGTATGGCAATGTATGGTTGAATTTAGCTCCATTGTAGAGCTAGAGGAAAAGGCTTTGCGGACCATTTGAAAAACTCCCGCTGATATATGAGACTTGCCTCCAAAATCACACTGCGCGTATGCTCATTTTCTGAGACGTTTCTGACAAATTTAATCTGAAAACTGGTGGATTTTGTTCAAGTCAAAGTGGAAAGTAATAAATACTTCAGCAATAATAATAACAGGACACTTTGCACAGGTTGGTGATTTATTTTTTATTTTGATCGAAAAATGCAGCAAATACTGCGGAAATAGGGTATTCCATCCTACAGCACCCCAGGTAGTGGGTCTACGTGGACACAAAAACCTGACAACATTTTGGATATGCCAGTTAAAAAAACTATTTATATTTTAATAAAAACCACATTTTTGGGTCCAGTACTTCGGACTAGGGTATGGCCTACATGGCCTAGGGCTAGGCAATGTGTCATGATCAGATGATCATAATTATATGGTGTCTCTGACATGTCTGACTCTGACAGACTGCCTGTCAGTGTCAGTGTCAGTGTCAATCAATAATTGAAGTTGAAAATGTTATTCAAGTTGAAATAAAAGCTCGGGTTTATCATCGTATTCATATTGTTTTTAATTGATTAGGCCTAATTCCTATCCTCAGACTGTGTAGTTTTCAATTGGGCTCGATCGGTTGATCGCGTTGCAGCCATGGTCGATTCTGAAGGATATCTCGGACTTCACTTGCCTTTCAAAAAAATAAATAAATAAATTCTGAAGTTGTGAGTTTGACTTGTGGCAGTGGGGGATCAACCGATAAAGCGTCACAGATTGATCGATCGTGCAACCGTTGACAGACTGCGCCCAACATAAACACCATACAAACATGACAAATGATAATAATGGCACTCATCACTTTTGTTTGAAACACCCAGTCCCAGATGTCAGACAAACTTTCTACCTCTCATGCGATCACCGCATAGCGATCCGCACGCCAGACCATGTCAGTAGTACAGCACTCACGCGTAATCATTAAACACTGTCAATGGTTACGTCAGTGAAATTTAACACATTATCTGAGATCCTGATCAAGGGTTACGGTTATTGCAACTAGTGTTTAAGATATTGAAGTCAATTCCAGCAATCTTAAATAAAGCGATTAGTATAGTGCCTAGCGGGTTGCAGAATTTATGGGAAAAAAATGTATAATTAAACATGAGTACTACAGTAAATGCACCACAGTGAACAATCAAAGTTCTAGATGGAAAGTTTGAGTTACTGTAATTAATGTACCAATTAATCAAAACAATTAATCATAGACATGACGACTTTAAAGTCGTTAAACAATAAGCCTAATAATAATACTTGGCATGCTCGGTTCTTATAGCGCACATATTCTAGTAGCTAGATCAAGGCGTGTTACAACTTTATGATCGACATGATGATCTTGTCGTGTGAAGTTCTCAGTATTTCTGCTTATTTGCACGTTTTTGTTTCATGACTAAATTCTTATAACAGCTTTGAAGGAAGATGTACATGCTACCACTAGTTTGCCACCGTCTGTGGAAGGCCAGTTGAGATGTTTCTTGAGAGTCAGCATCAGTAAAATAGTGTGGCTTACTGCCAGACCCCCTGATACAACCCATGTCAGACTGAGATGGTGGGGTGAGGTCACAGACGGGAGTCTATTCAGGTAGGTTGGGGGGGGGTACTCCTTGATAACAAAATCTTGATCAAAATTAAACTGAGCCTGCCAATGGTCTATGTCTTAGGATGGCATGGGTGGCGTGTTCATAAAGCGCTCGCCTCTCACCGCGGTGGCCCTGGTGCGATTCCTGGCTTTGGCCATATTATGTAAGTAGAGTTATGCATTGGTTCTCTCCTGTGCAACAGGGGTTTTTCTCCAGGCCATCCGGTTTTCCTCTGCACGTCTCTACTCACATATGGCCCTAGCTGAGAATCGAACCAGGGACACATTGGTGAGAGGCGAGCGCCTTACATACGCCACCCATGCCATGTCTTTGTACATCTGATTTGTTCTTTCTGCTCTGAGCCAACGTAAGTTGCTTATACAGGTTTAAATCAGTCAACTTAGGTTGAAATCTGGCTTGTACCGGTTTGATTAAATGATGAAGTTTGTCTCACCATCTTTATCGTAATCAATATCTAAATTAGATCTCTGATGTTTACTGATTGTTTCCAGATTACTTGTAATTTCATCCCTCAAAATCAGCCTGCATGTTTAGTATTTTAATTTTTCTTTGCCCAAAGCATTCTGTGTCACTCTCTAATAATCTCTTTGCAGACCTCTTGATGTTAAGAATCCACAGAAGGCAGCCACTCGCACCGTCGCCAGGTTCCCAGTCCGATGTGGACCCAAGCAGTTTGCAGCCTACCTCAATGATATCCTTTTAACTTAAAGATAGGATATTCTTACCTCAGTTCAAGAGCTGCTTAACTTCTTCTTTTTTTTGCGCTCACTCTCATGATTAATTTTTGGAATTTCCGGAACATTTTTGTAATTGTTTGTTGTTGTTGAGAATATCATTGTCACGATGAAACCATGACTAATCGGAGTAAAGAGAACAAACGTTGTAATAAAATGCATGGTGATCTTTTTTTTCTGTTTCAAGAAAATGTGGTTTTGTGTTCACCGTGAATTGGCCAAAACCTTGGCTGTAAGCCACGGCAGATAATCAGCCATGGCATTATGGAACCCCAGACTTACCTTCCACGCCGAATACAACGGTAAACAATTGTGGCAGTCTGTTGATCTCTAGTAGTCCTCGTTTTTTCCAACAACAATAGAATGAAGGTCTGGAATCAGGGATTTCACAAAAATCCCAGGAAAAAGGGAGATTTCAAGCATGAATTTCAGTATCCTTTTTCCTTGGTCGTAAAAAATTTGGGCTGTGATGTTGCAAAAGAAAGGTCTATACACGTCTTTCTGTGTTCACTTGTGAAGCACATCAACAGAGGGTATGCACAGCTGCTTTCCTAAAGTAAACTTACACCGTTTTGACCTCATTGAGGGTGCTGTTGTACATATCTCTATGGGACTCATGATGTCAGACGCATAAGGTCTATATTTTTTATACCTCTTTTAGTAATGAAACCAATGAAGTCTCCAAAGCACCTTGCACTTCATCATTTCTCAGAAAGCAAAATGAACACTTTCCTTAACTGTTGCCTCATCACATATGGGAACGTTGATTCTGGAGGTGATGAAGGGACCCAGCAACCCAGTGATCGGCAAGGCACAAATCAATGAGATTGGACACCTGGCTCCAGAGATACCTATTAATGGGTAAGATTACACTATTGACCCCTTGCGCGTAGTCACACAAGGCGACTGTGCCACGCTCACCATTTTGCCAGTCAACAGGTAAGCGTGTAAACGCTGCATCGCCAAAAATTGCACTACACTGTATAACACACACGGATATTGACTCCCAAAATGGCGCAACCCAAATTATTGTGATGATGACATCAGGTGAAGCTGTCAAATGTTGCATAATAGCAAGACTATATGCTATGAGAAATAAATAGGCAGCACCTGATACACTAAAGTGATGAACTTGGTATTTTGGACAGCGAACTGTTTCTGTTAAAGGCAAGGGACACCTTTGGTATTTGGGACCGGAGGTTTTTGTCAATCCTATAGATTTGTAGATATAAACTATAAAACTTACCTGTGAAAATTTTGTTTCAAAAAATGATAGCGTTTTTGAGATATCGGGGAAAATCTGGAGTGGTTATTTCCATGCAGAAGGATCTGAAAATGCTGAAACTGCATGTTTTTCATCCCTGAGAAATGATTCATGCATGAGTTGTTTCTCAGATTCAAATTCTTTTATGGTCAATAATTTGTATTACCGAAGGTATTTTTATTTGAAGCAAAATTTGTTTGTTAGATTCCTTCTGTAGGACTCAGGGCCCCATTTCATAAAGCTGTTCAGCATAAAATGGTGCTCTGTAAATTTTTCCAGTAAGCACAGGTGAGCAGGGAACCAGTCGGAAACTGTGTACATTACAATGGTAATTTGGTTGGTAAGCAGTTTCTGCTAAGCAAAATTTGTCCGTGCTTAGCAATTTGATGTGCTAAACAGCTTCATAAAATTGGGCCCAGGGGTTTGGTCCATCATTTTGCCAAAATGGAACTCCTCCCAAGGAAAACAGACAAGCAAACAGCTGGATCATTGTCTCAATTTGGTAGGGCGAATGATTGGGCTTGATATTGTTAACGTGGAATGCAAAAATGATTGTGTCTTTTATTTTGCAGATTTTACTCTGTGTTTGCCAGTAAATCAGCGGATAAAATAGCAGAGCTTCATGTCTCCCTAGTATTTGAGCCCTTGCCTGGTAAGTTATACTTTTATCAGAATCTTAAGTCATGTCAATTACATGTTGGATCAGTTCTAATAAACCATCACATGCCCACGAAGTTCAGTGTTCTATTGGCCATCACATTCTACCAAAACTTGATCGCAGTTAGTGAAACAGTTTGTTGAAGTCAATGACTGTATGACACCATGCAACTATCACAAACTGACAGTGTTTACCAATTAAACCTCATAAACCTCACGTAAACACAACATTTTTGCATCATTTTGTCAACAACCTTGAAAATATAATTTCACAGACCCAATGGGAGGCATTTACACATGTGGAATTTTATTAAGTTTGCTTGAAATCTGACTTCTGCCTGTTTGAAAAATGACAAAGTTCTCGATGTCATTTTTGGGTATCAGTGGGTAACATGGGCAAGTGATCAATGTGCAAACTACATGTATGTCTCCTATGTAGTGTGTCAGGCCGAGCGGTCAAGAACACCAGACTCAAGCTCTGGTGTTACAGATCAGCAGAGTGTGCTATGTAAATGCAAGTAAAACAACCAGTACAATTATTGTAAGAGGTTGGCATCGGCATGGTTTGCTGCATTAAAATTCGCCACAGCACCTTGTAAACCATTACAAGGTGCTACATGTATAAACATATATATAAAATGGATCTTATAATTTCAAACATAGCTCTGCATACCTGTTGAAAAAATAATAATTCAATTCAATTCAATTCAAAAACTTTATTTATCCTTAATAGGCAATTACTTTTGGTTGACCAGCTCCATATTAAAAATGATGACAGCTTAGGGCTTATAAAATGTCATCACTGTACAAGAATCACAAATATTAAAAATATTGAAAATTACAATTTAGCGTAAAAATAGTAAAGACTTTAACATTATATAAAAATATTAATTGAGTTTACGCAAAGAGCCACAAAAAATAAGAGCCACATAAATAATTGTTATTAGCTGACATTCTGAACACGAAAAACAGTTTGAAACACAAGTGCAAAACGTCAACCATTCAGGAGTCTGGTTGCCATTGAAACAAAAGAGAACTTTCTTCTATTTGTTTTGCAAGGCCGCGCTTTGGGACACCCTTCGGGTGTGGAAAGAGTTATACAAGAACTGTGTATTATTATTATTATTGTTATTATTATGCAAACTTTGTCTCCTATGTTAACCAAGTGGTTGTGGGTAATGATCTAAAACACTCATTTGTAGTGACTATGCAAAGTGTTGGCTTTGTTTACAATTAATATGAAAGTAAATCGGTAATTAAAAAAATATTCTATAGCTGACATGCTGTACGCAGAAGCTAAAGATGCCAAATGGAATATAAATATGGCCTGACTCACATTTATTCTGAGTGACATGTCGTGTATAAGTTGTAATGTTTTTTGCCTTGAATTGAAGATCTGTCATTTCTTATTTTCCCTACCCAGCTGCATATGATAGTTCGGGCTCCATACCCACTACGGACCTGAGCGTAGCCACTGCTGGTACAGGTACAGCAGAATCAAGCTCCACCCAGTCACAGTCCGCCCGGAGTGCACCACCGCTACCGGTACCCAGATCCCATAGGCTAATGTCAAGCTCTAGTGACGACCCCTTCATGTCGCCCATACCAAAGGTTTGCTTTGAAAAATCCCCCTTTCCGAAGTAAACAAATGTTCAATCACTCGTTGTTTTAATAGGGGATGAGAAAATTTCAGTTTGGCAGAATTCAGCTATCCACATCCACAGTACTTAAGCAGCATGTAGCATCAGAGTCCGGCATTCTCCTGAAGACGATCAGAGTATACTGATCGAAACGTCAAGTTGTTAACCATCGGTTCTTTTCAGAACCACACCAACTCATTAGAGATAATTACATAGTGTCACCGCAAAAACTTACTTGATCAGACTTCAGACATTTTTATGTCTGCATGGTGAAAAAAAATAGACTGTTATTTTCTTCAGATCTACAGAAATCATGCTCTGAGATCTGTTTCCCTAGTGCTGGTGATAACTCTTTTTCCGAAGCTTCTTGAAAGCTACGTCTTGAAAACTACAGAAATGTTGAAACGCCAAATTTTTTTCAAATTTGGGTCCCAGCTTCAGACCTTGTTGTCTTACCCCTGTGTTCATCAGGCATGCAACCTCTCATCCAATCCGCTGATTATGTCTCTTTTTGTCCTTTTTAGTTCCATAGAAAACTGAAAATACTGTGTAAGGGTTCTATGGGCTGCAAAATGTCTTCTGTTTTTATAGTAACAAACTTGCATGTCTTTGTCATGATAGAGGACATATATTACATTTATGTCCTTTATCAGTGTTTTTGGCCATTATATTGACACTCCATTCTTTTGACACTTCCATTCTTTGCACAAATCAAGATATATGTTATAAAACCAACCTGTGAAAATGTCAGCTCATTTCGTTGTTTCATTTGCAAGAAAATGGTGAAAATGCATCCAGCATTTTTGTACACATTCCTATAGGCAGAGTTTTCTAATACTAACTTTGGATATTATTTCATTTATTATTTAAAAACGATAACACTTTAGGCAGAACTATTATTTTCAAGGAAAGTTTTCTACCATCATTATCTTTATTTACCATGTAAGGTATATGTACATCTGTGAACAATTATATTTTTCTTCTTACCAATGTTGAGCTGGGAGCTTTAAATCGCTGTCAATGCAGACGTTTTATACACTTGCGTCAACATCATTGGTCAGAGCGTGTGATACTTTAAACAGTGTATGCTCTGCAAATTCGTGTCTCTGTAACGGCAGAAGGCACTGGTGCAGGACATCCACAACGGATTAGTTTAAAACATCCAACTGGAAATAAAAAATCCAGATGGCTTGAAGTGGGGCCTACTGCACGTATGTGAACAAGAAACACTGGTGCAGCACCTTCATGTACTCTTCCAGTATATATGAGTTTGGAGTTATTTTTCATAGTCAAATATGTTAACCCAAAAAGTTTGGCCGTTTGATGTTTCTATATCCCATGGGTAAATCCATCTATACATGTACATCATAGCAACACAATAGAACCAAATCAGATAACGTCACTATTTTATCACTCACCATGCTGGAGTACATGCTACGAAACGCAAGCCCTACGCATACGAATCAAGAGATCTACACACATCTACATCCCTTCAATACTTCAAGTCCAGTTTAAAGACATATTTGTTCAAAAGATTTTTCTAAACCAGTGTCCAGCCTTCCGTTGACTGTTACCATTCAATTTCTCTTTGTGCACCTTGGGTGTCTTTTGGACAGATATGTGCGCGGTATAAAAGTATAATTATAATTATTATTATTACCTGTGCATAGTTCCCCAGCATGGCAGACCTCTCGCATTGCTATAGAAAAGTGAGGTCAATGAGAACACTCTATAGGGTATATTTAAAGTTGTGTAAGACACCACTACCATCACATTTGCAGATGCAATATCACAGGCATGTGGATGTGAACACAAGACAGGTTATTGCAACGCCAAGAGGCATAGATTCCGACTACAGCTTTGTCGTCGGACCGGGCAGGGATCAAGTCAGCGATAAGAAAACAAAACAGAAGTCTAACGTCATCGCAGAAACTGGCCACAAGAGGGAGACTTTCGCAAGCAAAACAGGAAGAGGTCAAAGTTCAAATACTGAATACAGAAGAACAGTTCCATCAGATGTTGAAACACTTCTAGGTAAGTTTAGCAAAATAGTTTCTGATAAAGTTGATTTCTAGATCAGAACTGTTGCTGTTTTTTAAATTGTGAGTTGATTTTTAAGCACAGGGCTCTCTTGATTCACAAGCTTGTGTGTCGGTTTGATCAGCATCTGTTTGTAGTCCGTCTGTCCCCGAATACAAGGGTTTGACTCTATGTTGATCATGTCCACTTGGTTGGATAGCTTTCCTCCACTCCACTTGGTTCAGTGCATTGATCTTCAGGCACCTCGGGTCATTTTGTGTGTCGTGGCTAACCATCATGGCGTCGTCCCTCAGATGGGACGTAAAGCTGTAGGTCTAGCTGTGTGGTGTGTAATGGTCTGTAAAAGAACCCAGATACATTTATTGCTAAGAGACAGGGGTTTGCCCTGGTGTTTCTGGCAGTGGCTGTTGAATGCGCCACAGCACCTTGTAGACGATTATAAGGTGCATACATAAATGGGTCTCACAATTCAAAAACTCATCTTAAAAGTAATATAATAAACACCTTGAGTTACCTGATTGATTGTAGATATGTGCGCCATATAAAATTCCAGCATTATTAATATTATAATGGATGCCTTCACTGGAGCTTCCTGTTACTTTGTGTGTATTTTGTGTACATAGATTTCTTAGCCTCGGGGTCATGTCCATGCTTGCGGCACCACTACAAAAGCCAGGATTGGTTTTTTTTCAAAGCTTTGTAGGATCATGATGGACCCTCTGAAGGCTATTGGGCTTGATAAAAATGGGAAATAGCTTCATTATCCCAGGTGTATTATGATTTCCCCCAACTGCTGTAAAAAAAAAAAGTAATGTGCCATAGGGAATGAAAAAAATTGCATAAAGCA
This sequence comes from Marthasterias glacialis, assembly GCA_911728455.2. Lineage (NCBI taxonomy): Eukaryota > Metazoa > Echinodermata > Asteroidea > Forcipulatida > Asteriidae > Marthasterias > Marthasterias glacialis. Next base: position 15,297,140 of record OU452228.1, on the reverse strand, counting down.
GGGTTTTAACCCTGGGTGGGGCTTAGTGGATCGGTCATTTGATAATACAAGTATTGATTCAGAACTGGGGTGGGGTGTCTTGTAAGATACAGGACCAATATTGAGTGTAGTGTTTGCCCGCGAGCACCCACCAAGCACCCTGGGGTGAACAGGTTTTTCATCCTGTGAAATTTTTGACAAAGATAAACTGTATTTAGTTGTACTTTCTGTGCGCTTATTAAAAGCATTGAGAATGTTTTGATTTGTAGGTAATAACCAAGATCAAAGTGTGCCTGAGATCCCTGAGCCAGTGCCTGGTAGACTGCAGCATCATCGTCTCAATCCAGCCAGCCAGCCAGGCAGCGATCTGATCACGGCGCTGTTAGACCGAGGGACGAGGCTCAGAGACGACATGATCAGGTCGGAATTGGAGCGAGGGAAGCCCACTATGAAGGGAACCCAGGACAGAGTGCTACCTCGGGATGTACCTGTGGATGTGGGAGAATCAAAGATACCAAAGAGGTGGGAAATTAAAAACTTTGACCTTAATATAGCACTATGGGCTTAACCCAAATGGTATTTTTGTGTCTCCAAGCAAGTGGGTATTAAACAGGCATGTGAGTTCTCAGGATTTTTCCTGATTTTTGGGATTTTTCCTGATTTCAGGATTTTCACGAATCTCACCAAAGGGAGAAAGGAATAGTCCACCTTGTGTCCAAACTTGTAGTTTTGTCTTTCTGGTGATGCACAGTCTGTAAACCTCTTGAATTGTAACATCCTTGGGTGCTGGGTCTAGAATAAGGGGGAACCCAGCCCTGCAAGCCATTTTCAGGAATTTTCACACTCGGCAAATCTCATCCCTGATTAAAAGCTGAAGCTTTTCTTTATATACCTTTAACCCTAGCAGTGCCCTGTATTAAACATGTATATTGCCGTGCATTTAAGCTGTAAGTTACTCCAAATTGCTGATAACATTTTAAGGAAAAAATGGCTGCAGTCAAGACCTTACACAGGTCCAAAGGTGACTTCCCATACTTTCTTGGGGTCACAACTTGAACTTTCACAAAGGTCAATTTACACCCGTTTCAGACTGGCACTTCAGAGTCGCATTGAAGCAAATAGATTAGGAGCGACTCTAGATTTCGGTTTTAGACAGGCGAACTTAAAATGAACATAAATTTGCATTAGGTTCGGCTCATAACAAGATTGACATCTGAACCCAATACCCTTCAGAGTCGTTCCGACCGACTGCAACAGTTGACCTTTTGACTTCCAGCGCATCTAGTCGCTCCTAACTAATTCAGACGTCAAACTTTTCATGCACGTAATGCAATCATTTGGCTCGGCGCGACTCTAGAGTGCCAGTCTGAAACGGGTGTCAAGGTTCCGTGGTGTTTTGTAACCAGTACAAATGCCAATACACAGTCCAAGCTTTGGGCCAATTTAATCAGCTTGGGACGCTGCTAGGGTGAAGTTGCCATGTACATGTACAGGTAGGATTGATAAGTCCCACTCTCCCTCCCTCCCCCCTTCCTTTCAACGCCTTTTCCACCAAGATGAAGTTTGAACTTCAAATGCCTGTTTCTTTTAAAGATGCATTGGCCCGTGTTTGAATAAAAGGATTAAAAGAATTATTTTCACATGCGAACGACTTTAGAAAGGTTACATGTTTGTGTAACGTAAAAAAGTAAATAAATAAATAGATTTCTTACTGTATCTCGGGAACTGTAGATACAAACGCTATTGTTTTAAACCGAGTTCGTTCTGATTGGCTGACCGGCGCCCAATCAGAAGAATAAGCAAGTTAATGAATATTGATGACTCTTGTGACAGCTTTGAGCTTTGAGCAGTGGGCCACCAGAGATACACCAATATGCTGTGTGTTACGTTTGTGGACCACACACGTACATGTACATTTAAAAGGCTGTGCTTGGACGCAGGCATTCAAAAATCCAGAAATATATCATTTTATAATCATCAAGACGGATATGAAGGATCATAATTATCATGAAATTCGGTCCAAAACTTGTTTTATGAGCGGCAAAAGTTGAAAGACTAAAGCTGCATCCGAATCAAGTGACTTTGGCTACGGCTATGGTCTTTGGCTACGTCAATGGTCTTTGGCTGCAGTGACAACATTGAAGAATAGGAATGTATGGCATTCTGGCTATAGCCACTGCCTGAGCCATCAATTCAGATACGTCCTAACATACATTCAGTGTTAACTTCAATCTCGATGAGGACATTTTCGTTCTGCTTCACAGACCTTCCTCTGGAGAGCTTTTCCGTGAGATTCTCAGGAACGACAAGACGCAAGGTCTTGCCCCTACACGGGACAGAGAAATGGGATTTGAAGACGACAGTAACATGGAGGGTAGAACGGTTGAGCTTCTCATTGGGGATCACTTAACCACACAAGAACTGAATGATCTCAGAACGTTACAGGTAGGAAACTACAAAATGTAACATCTACAAAAGGGGGCATGTATTCAAGTTCTTTTTACACTACAGATGCAACTCCCAGGGAATAAAATCCCCGGAAGTTTTAACCCCATCGCTACCACATGTTTTTTTACACCTTCCTGGGAAAAATCAACACTCGGTAAGCCAACCCTTGGGTTATCTCACGTATGACCTGACTCCCAACAGACCATAGAAATAAACCAGAGAACTGGTACTTCGCTGTCATTGCTGTCGTCTATGTAGCACAGTGTACCCTCAGCAAGCCTCCCCTGTGCCTAAAACGCATTTGGTTACCATCGCCGTGAATGCGTATAATAACAAAAACGCATGGAATATAAACACACGCACTGTGATCCCGCCACGCTCTTTCATGATTTTGCTGGACATGAGCGCACAGATCACACATAGAAAACATGCCATATTTTTCAGGCGTACTATTTTGATGCGTTTGATTTCGGCAGATGGGGAGAGGGTACACTATTTGAGATGCCATAAAGAACGACGCTGGTACACCGGAAGTACCGGTTCTCTGGTTTATTTCTATAGATGAGACTTTTGTTTGAATTCAGACTTTTTTATGTCTGCCTGTTGAAAAAAGTAGCTGTTCTTTTCTGTAGATATAGAGAAAACAAGCTCTCTGATCTACTTTTCTTGTGCTGAAAATACTGTTCCCAAAAGCTCCTTGAAATCTTTAACTGCAGGGGTTACTAATTGGTGAAAATACCATCCTTTCAACATGTCTCCCAAGATTTGGATCCTAGTTTCAGACTTTTTGTCAGCAATAAGTCTCATCCCTTTCCCAATTTATTACATTTCCTGGGTAATGGGCATTTTCAGGGAGTTTCCAAGGGTTGGCAATTCAAGTGTGAAAAGATCAACCATGAATTTTCCGGGAAATTCGACTAAGTGTGAATGGGGCTTGTTTGTTAATCGTTATTTGAGTGCAGGGTAATGAACCTGGTAATCAACACCCAAACTGTTGAACCGTTAAATTTCAGTAAGTTGATCAATTTGGCAGTAGGGTCCTCACTTCCAACGTCTTCAAACAGAACATGTCTTTGGATTCTGATGGGTTTTTAGGTGGTTATCAGAAATAAGTCTTGCAAAAGTTAAGATTCTTTTTATCTAAGTTGTTTGTATAACTCTTTCCTCACGCTAGTCTGAGATGTCTCCTCAGTCGAGTGTCTCCTCCGAAGGTGAGTTGCTGAGTGAGACGGAGGACCCACTCAGAGATCAGAGTATCCTTGAAGAACTCTTCTACAAAGGAGGGGTAAGTTACGAGTAGACAATAATACTGGGGATGTGCGTTTGAACACAATTTTGTATTTGGAATTTGTACAATGAAAACTACCAACGGAAAATTAAGTATTATTCCCGATGCAATTATTACATCTATTAAATTGTGGTGGTAGCCACTGCTAATTGTAGGATTTAAACTGGCCTCTCGTCACCGGACATGCTTGTTGGTCTAGCAGTTAAGGCATCTGCTCTAGAATGCAGGGGTCGCAGAGCTATGACTGAGTTATGAGACCATTTATATGGCAACTTGCAAGGGTTTGCAAAAGCAGGTTGCAATCTGCAGCCAGCCATGCCAGAAACACCGTGGCAAAACCCTTCTCTTAACGATAAGTGTACTGGGTTCTTTTTTGAAAGCATTACACGCGGTACCAACGGCTTTACATTCCATACAAAGGATGAAGCAATAATGGATAAGTGTCTTGCGCAAGGACACAAGTGCCATGACTGAGACCCGAACCCACACTCTAACATTAGAACTGGTGTACTTGACCACTCGATCACGACACTCCACATGAAATCTTTTTTTTTTTTTTTTAACCCATACACTGATGTGTGTTAAGCACTGTTGACTCAGTATTTTCCCGAGTCCGGTGAAAAATAAAATCCACTGGCATGTTCCTCGGGTGGGATTCGAACCCACGACCCCCTATTCTAGACCAGATGTCATACCAACTAGATGACTGAGATTGCCCGGCAGCTAGAGACAGTTTGAATCCTATAAACATCTATTATCATGAAATCTGTAATTATTATTATTATTTCATTTCTCTCCACAAAATTCAATGAATAACACAATAAAATGCACAACAATTAAGAAAACATTCGATATGTTAATGTAGATGTGGAGAAGGCTAGACTGAGGAGGAAAATAATAAGAATTTTTCCTATAACCAAAAATATTTTAAAGCTTTTTTTCTCTGTCTGACTTCACAGAGGAGTAGCAGCGACTCTAGTCTGAGTGATCTACTGAGTAGCGACGATGAGGAAGTGGGGAAGAAGGTATCCAAGACATCAAGGATAAGAAGGAGAAGGAGGTCGTATGAATCTTCCCTCAGTGACCCTGGAAATCAGGTAGATACCAAACTATACATTTTGCAGGTCAAGCCCCGATACTTCGATCTCATAAGGGCCAGATGAAGTATCATGCCTGTGACTGGTCACGATTTTGTCTTAATAGACCAATTGCGCAATCAATGCTTACATGTCATCACGTGACCTATTGTGTGTACTACATCATCTGAGCTGATGGCAAACTTCGTGCAAATACATGCCGTGACCGACAGAATCACACCAAAAGTCGGCATTTGGTAATAATATCACAGTTACTAAGCCATTTTATTAAAGTTGTATGTTGTGACATTGATATTAATCACATTACTGTTTCATAAACTACCAGTATTCTATCACAAAAGAGGTTTATTTGGAGTTATGCACTACCGGCATCAGACGACTATGTAGCCACCCGCATGTTATTTTGTTTGTAATGCAGACCTAGATCACTGTACAAAAAGGGTAAAGAACGTTGGAAAAGTGAGCATTTATACCTAGCCTTGCAAAAGTTCAAATAGGCAAAGGACTCACACAGTTTTGGAAAGCAATTTCTTTGGATGATTCAGCTTCAAAACTTTGAAATTCTTGTGTTGAAAAGTGTGTGATCGCGGTCGTCTGGCCCAAACGTTCCGTCGTGTCTTTGTGCTGTTACCTTTATTTCCATAGTTGTTTTGGTATTTGGTTTCCTTTGTGGGAATAACCCTACCCTTGGTAACATTTTCCAGAGAGTTGACCAGCCGTTTGAGTTCATTTTACAGTATACATATATTGACTGCTCGTCGAGTGCTATGGTTAAAACTACGACTCCTAAGGTGATTCCTGGTGTGTTCTATTTTCCCGAGGCAAAGCCGAGGAAAAAAAGAGCGTATCGGAGTTGTTAAAAACATCCAAAGACCTTTAAAAGTTGAGAACAAATCTGACAGTGACAGCTCACGTCCTTGACTCAAGAGTGCGTTAAAGCTCTGAATTCTATCCATGTTGAGCACCTTGCGCAAGTTGTAAAATTGTGCACGTAAGTTTCAAACTTGTGCAAGCCAAATTTGGGTGCTACCTCCATGGGGCTACCAATTTTAAATTGGGCCGTCCAATTTGCGCGCTGTGCACAATCGTCTGATAGTTCTTTTGACTCAATTTGCGTAGTCCATGTTTAAACACTTTGACTCTGTCTGTATCGCACGTTTAAACATGGCCACGTGATCTCCTCTCAACCAATCAAAATGAATAAACTGTTCCAGGTATTTATGAATGCTTACTAAAAGCATTTCTATTTATTTTGAGCTTTATATTGATCTCTTTTGCAGAGACCACCATCCAGGAAAGATATAACTCCTGACGGATCAACCCATGAATCATCCAGAGCCCCTGAGGGAAAGACTAGAAATGAGATTGCTGACGAGGAGACGGACTCGAAGCAAGAACCAGAGAGGTCCAGACGGAGGGCTTCAAGTCTGAGGAGACAAAGTAGCAGCGGTGACTCGGATGCTGGGAGTACCTCAAGATTGTCATCAGAGGGCTCTAGGGTGTCCTTCCATGTGCCTCATCATCATGTGGACAAAAAAGGTAGGTTGAGATTTTACTCCTTGATTTGTCATGGCATATGTTTGAATGTGGGTCATATTCCATGAAGGTGGGACACAATTTGTGACATTTTTCAATATTATCATTTTTGTTAGACTCAACTAAGGTTTAGACTAAGGTTTTGAAAGTGTTTCAGAAAGTTTCAAATCCTTCTCACACCATCTTACCTGATATTTTTGCGAATATTCGAGCAAAAATCATGGTTACAGGGACACATGCTCGTAACACATACTTTTCAGTATTTTGGAATTAAAAAACAAATTGATAATTTTCAACAGAAACTTGATGCCAAATCCTTAAAAAAATGACTTCTTACATGGGTATTAAAGTATATATGCACAAGAAAATTAAGGATATGTTTCCCCAGCCTGGAAACAGAAGCTGTCTTAAGACGCTATATGTAATTTTGTATATTGTGGCCATTGAGAGGCATTTTTTGTGTACTCCCGGATTATAGACCTTTGTCCTTTTGTTCCAAGAAGGGGATTACGAGGCATCGAGAGGCTTCCACCATTGTTCATTCATTGTATTTTGGCTGAATGGAGGTAAGTCAGAGTGAGCCAGCAATCGAGCCATGGTTCCGTGTTTAGTTCCACTCTTATGCCATAGGTAACGGCTGATGTTTTGCAATTCACGCTGTGTGAATTTGACATTTTCTCTGTCAAGAATGGCAATCCAATAAAGAGAATCTTTGTTCTGTTGGCATTGTCAAGTCAGGTTTCTTTGTGCCAGTGGTACCCTCAAAGAAAGAAGACTCCAGCAACTCCAACAAAAGAATCCTGAACAAACAAACAAAATCCTGGCGGCAACTAGTTTAAAAACAAAGTAGCCTTTTTTATCAATAACAAATGATGCGCCTTTAAAATTCTTGTTGCAGTAAGACCTGGTGATGGTCTGAGTGTTCAGCGTCTCACCCTGCTCGGTAGAGTCCATGTAGCCAGAGTCGTCATCAACTCACTCTTCTTAAAGGCTGCATACATACCAGGTATGGATGCATCTCATGACAGAAGGCCCTCTAGAGGTGGAAGAGGGAGAGGTAGACCCCCTAGGCCGTCGCTAAAACCAAAGCCAAAAAGGTTTGTTTCCTAGTCTTTTTCAAAATTATTTTTTAGCCTTTTAGTCTATTAGAAAGACTCCACTCGTGTCCAAGTGTGAGGTCATTATCATTGTTGGCATTTATACCATAGGTCATGTTGGCTGGTAAGCAAGTTTGCAACCGCTATTTCTTGTTTGTAAATTTTTTGCAATTTTATTCAAATTTTTTTTTTTATAATAATCTCTGCAAGAACTAACGAAAATATAAGAGCACCATCTAAAATTAATGTTAACAAAGTTATCATTTTCCTTTAATTTGATCTGTCTTTTAATTCAGATGTACATATTTTGTGGAGTACCATTTTCCGGTCACAGCGCCCCCACGTGGGCAGAACTTGGTGAACACTATGGCCACGGAGGTCATGAGATTAGTCTCCAAGAAAGTAGACAATAACGGAGGTAAAGTATTTTGCCTGTGGATATTGAGGCCCTTTTTTCGAAACCACCAATCCGGCTTTGCCTCCGGCTTGGGCTTCGTCTGCCTGTTTAAAAGTGCTCCTGTTCAAAATGAGTAACGGGTGCCTAAACCAGAGCCTAAGCTGAAGCTATGGGCCTTGTACTTCTTGAAAGGCAGTTTCAGTTTTATGATTTGATTTATTGGAGATTTTGAAAATGAGTATGGTGTTATTTGTTTGTTTTTACAATTTTTACCTTGTTTTATCAACAACGTCATGAACTTGTGTTGTTTATCTTTGTTGTTCGCTAGTTTTAAATTTTGTAACTGTATATTGTATCGAGCTTTTTAAATATTGCCTTTTTGCTTTGTGCATTGGAACAGTTTTGATGTGCTTTTATCATGACTGTAAATTTTGATTGTTTGATTGAATTTGATTCATTGATTGATTGATTGTTTGATTGCATTTGATTTGTTGATTAATTGGTTGATTGATTGTTTGAACGATTGATTAATTTTGCATGGGGTTACAAGCCCCAAGCAACAGTGTTAATACATTTTTGCAGCCACCCCCCTGACCTGCATAAGAAGTATTTTTATGCTGTTGTCATTTTTGTTCCCTTTTGTCATCAGAGCCCCTTTAAATTGTGAGCCCTCTCTAATTCTGGTGTTTTGTTTTGTCTTCTTCAGTGTTTCCTTCATAAATAGTCTGCATTAAGTTGCTGTTTGCTGTTTACATCAGGGATGCGAAATTTCAGACTATTTTATATCTGCCTCGTGAACAAGTAGCTCTTATTTTTCAGATGTAAAGAAATCCTGCTCTTTTATCAGCTTCTCTAGCGCTGAGGATACTGTTCCCCGAAACTCCTAGAAATCTGTAACTCCAGGTGTTGCCAAAAGGTTGAAATGTCATCATTTCAACAAAGCTCTTAATATTTAGATCCTGCTTTCAGACCTTTTTGTCAGCAATGACAATCATCCCTGTTACATTGATGTATTTTTGTGTTTGCCTTTTCTTGTAACGATGTTTGATGTTTGTCTTTGTCAAATGAAACAATAATTCTAATAATGCCATAGTTAACAAAGAAGATTTGATTTGTTTTTGCTATTTAGAAGTTTGTTTTGTGGTTTATCCCTGAAAAAAAACTGTCTTTATCATTGTGCCCAATTTTTTCTTTCTTTTTGGGGATGGCATTGTAGGAGTGACTTTTGGTCATCGGTCAGTTTTTCCGATACGGTTCGACGGGACTGCTGTGGACAGCTGGTGGAAGCAGCTGCTTGTGTTCAAGGTTTTCTCCCGATGCGCCGGCCAGAAAACGGTAAGAAAATGGAATCCAATCTAGTAAGTTCTGAAAAGAACCGATGGTTTAACAACTCAGGAGTTGTTAAATCATCGGTTCTTTTCAGAACCACACCAACTCATTAGAGATAATTATATGGTGTCACCGCAAAACCTACTAGATTGTATTCCCACCATGCAAAGTTCCAAATCTTACTTAAAATTGAATCCGAAAATCTTGGGGTGTCTTTTTTTTAATTGTGAATGGCCTTATCATTATATGAATGGGAGGTTATTGCACAGTGCACACTTCATGTAGATACTAGATTCCCACTGACACAAAAATTGACAGTTATCTAAGTTGTCTCTTATTAGCAATTATAAAGTAATAGCTGTCTGGATGATACATCTTTCCCTTTATACTCCACACCATGCTCACCGTCTTGCCCGTAACTTCTTCAGCCTGCTCTACTCGGTGTAGCCAGCGTACCCCTACGATCAGTCCTCCAGTCATCGGATCTATCCCTGTTGGACGTGGACTTGGACGTAAAAGACAAGAGTCAACCATCCTCATCATCTAAGATGGGACCAGAGTCCAGTACCGATGGACACAGCCCTAGCGATACCATCATCGGAAATCTTAAGGTTAGTTAAAAAGAAATAGGCTGGGAACTGCTGATATTTTAGTACATGCCAGTGTTTTGTCAGGATTTTTTCTTTGATCTTGTGTTACATTCTTAACTTCCAAGTGGACATGAGCTGACCGTTATGAGCTGGCAATTAAAGTGAAAGTATTCCCGAGTCTTCTTTAGGGTTTACTGCCAAAAGCCATGAAAATGTGTTTTAACACGTGTTACTTTATGATATGACTCTTGCCAGTTTAACATGAAGTATGATTCCGAATCATTAAACGTAGCGTGGTGTTTTTGTAATTGATACCATCATTAGCACAAATATCCCAAACACTTTGTGTCTGTCATGTGACAAACACATAGGCTTTAGTTTGAAATGTTTGGTTACTTGGAATTATAAAGACTGTAAAATACTCTGGCTGCCTGTTTGAAAGTCTCCTCCCTCAATTTGGGGTTTTAACAATTTATTTGTTTCTCATTAACACAAAGTACTGGATCTACAGGTGTTTAAGATGATCAAATTTGTAAAACTGTCTAATTTCAATTGCTCCATGAAATAAACAATATTTGTGACACTCCATGCCAAAACCAGACACTTCCTGCCAAAATTTCAAATCTGGGTTTATTTGCTCATCAAATAGGCAAGAGTTAGAGCTGTCAATTTTGTTTAAGGCCTAAACTGTAAGTATTTCTGAATATGTAGTATGTTTAAGGTATCACACCACATTAATATCATGGATGATGTTTTGGTTGCTTTCTTTTTTTATTCCATTTAACCTTTTCACTGAGCTGCCTAATTTTGGTATGGGGCGTTAAATTTAGCATTAAATTTGGATCACATTACATGCTGCAATGTACAATACATGTATATACAAAATGTCATCTACATTTTCCAGCGAGTTGACCAACCATTTGAAACCATTCAGCTGCAAAGATTGCGTGTGGTGGAACAGCTGTGCATAGAACTAACTGCGTACATTTGGTACTGTGTAGATGCATTCACCACGGGATATCATATTGCAGCGCTGCAGAGTTTAGCTATCATTCAAAACCACAGTGGATGATATCTAATGGTCAGACAGTAGGAGCGTTGACTGTGTAGTCCTACTGTGCACTGTGATATCATATAGACCTTATGCACATGACGTCATTTGAGTTGGGCGCCCTCCGCTAGAGGACAAAATAAGGTAGCTCTTTGGCCGATCCTGTGCGCAGCGCGTACATAGCTTTGCTTTTTCCATTGTTTCATCATCGTTTTACCTCTAAGATGGCGGCGTGGTGACGTCAATGCATAAGGTCTACTGCAGTCTGGCATTGCTCATCTATCACTCAAAACTACAGTGGATGATATTGAATGGTCAGACAGTAGGAGGTAGCAGGCAATCTCTTAAGTTGCGAACTATCACCCTTCAAGTCTACCACACTTTGGGGTCCACTTGCTAGAGATTGATCTGTGTTAATAAAGTTACAATATTTACAATACTTACGCTATAAAGGCTATACAGTGCACATGGTAGATTAGCTAATTTCGTGTTTGTAGCCAAAGAAAAAAGGTTAGCTTGTGTACAGTCACCTCAGTTGATGTTAAATTTACAAACAGGCAGATGCTACTTTTGGAATCCAAATTTTATGCTTCAAGTGTTCCAAAAAAAGTTGTGTTCCTTTTTTTCTCCTCCGTTGTTCATTGTACACGTACTTCTCTCTCTCTTCAGCTCTTGATGAGGAACCTGCCTGTTTTGTTGTTGTTGTTGAGTGCTTATAAGGTATATAGTTTTTTTCCAGGTAATACCAAGCAATCATTTTGACATGTACTGATCTCCTATGCCCTTACAACATTATTCTGACAATCCAACTTGCCTGCCGCAGATGTTTGCATCCAAAGGTCTTGTCCAGCAGAGGGAACGAGGAAATAGGGTGTGTTTTCAGGCCTTTATTTTTGTCAGGAGGGGTTTTTTTTTTTGCTTCTGATTTCAGTTTGTGTTCCATTTATTGTCCTTCGCCTTTGTACTTTCTTATGAATCATAAACCGACCATCAAGAGGAGAAAAAAAAAACAGATGTTTTTGTTGATGTAGAGAGACCGCTTCATCCTCTTGTTTGTTACCCCTATTGACTCAACTCACCTGACATCACTCACGAGAATTCGCAGTCTTTTCGTTTTTTTTTTTATTCAGAACCCCTGTGTGTAATAACTGAGCAGTTAATGGTTAGTCGCTCGCCATATCTTCAGGTGCAGTTGAAGGGCGAATTTTCATGGAACATTTCTTGACAGGGTTTTTATCGTTCCATGTATTCCAGATGAGTCCATCGCGGTGAACAGATTCATTGTGATAAAACACTCCGTTCAAATTAGAATAGTAGCATCCTCTGTACCACCACGCTCCATGAAATATCTTGGCGCACTTTCCTTTTCCAACATCATTGTCCCTGTCTTTGGTGCTAAACATCATCCCATCATGTATGTGGAGTGAGTCGCGGGCTATGCTATTGTCGAATGAGCCAATCTGCAGTGTGAAGTTGTCACCGAGTACCCGAAACAGGCCATATTCCGGCGATACCTTATCATTCTGCCAGTTTTCTAAGTCGACCCGCAGTCTCCAAGGATGGGTAGACTCGGTCAGGGCCCGCAGGTTGTCATTCCCCAGCCAGAATTCACCAGACAGGTTACCGAAGCCAAGCTTGTAGTCGGCCCAGGTGCGATAGAAGTCCACAGTGCCATCCTCACGCCGCTGAATGACGATCCAGCCCTCACCATCAGTGGCCATGTCGCAGTAGACTTGCAGACCATCCTCGAATCCGGCGGGAAATATCGTGTAGTTACCACTCTCAACTTGACCTGCATCCAGCAAATCCTGACAGCTTGCATTCCGAGACGCAGTAGTAGAGAGGGTTGTATCAGGCTGTGTGGATGTGGAGAATCCATGGTCAGGCAGGGCAAGGTGAGGTGTTTGTACATCATCATCAAAGTACACACTCCCATAGTGTGGAATAAAGTCGCCAGAATTCCAAGCCTTGGTCCCATTGTTGAGCCCGCAAATATAACTGTCCACGTTGTAATTGACTGAGTGGCACCGAGGATCAGAGTGGCAGTAAGTCACACAGAGTACGTGAGATTGGGCGACTTTCTGCTGATAGGCAACTTGACGTAATTCTCTATTTTCTGCCGGTAGAAATATCTGCATTTTGAAATTTGGGTTGCACGATGCAGATGCGTCTGCAGCAAGTAGAGTGATGGCCAATGTTACAACTTCAAATAACATTGTACATTGAAGAAAAGACATTGTGTCTTCCGAGTCTGCAGGTCTGTGTGATGTTGAGAGTTAAGACAGTGTTTGTGGGTTGTTGCGGCCTTTTGTAGCTGAAGTGTAATTGCCTGGCCTTGTATTGACCACACCCAAAATCACATAACACTGTAAAGGTTTCTGAAATGTTTATCAAATATCAATTTAGTGAGCTAGCTTCGTTGTATCCTTGTAGCTCTAAGTAAATCAGTTTACACATGACAGCATCAGAGCGTGGTCTCACAAAGCTGCAAAGCTGAAGGTATTGATTTTATTCTTGTTGTATTAATAGAAAAAAAGGGTGGCTTAATTTCTCCACTCTAATACTTTGACAATGTATTAAAGCAGAGTTGGGGGTCAACGGTTTAAAATGAGGTGTCCAATAGACATGAAAGATAACCTACTAGCTATAAGACCATATGTGGAAAATTCAATTTATTTGATTCATTTCAACTTATCTCCTAAAGAAAAATGTCATGTCAGCAGCTTGGTATAAAAAAAGTGAAATTTTCGTTAAAATAAAGATTGTGACAGTAAAAAGACATGGGAAGTAACTAGTAAAAGTAAACTTACGGGTACAACCATGAGTAAATCTCTTTTGGGAGGAGTGGTGGCTCTGAAAAGAGCCGGTGTGGTCTCGTTTCGAACAGTATACTCTGCTCGTCTTCAGGAGAATGCTAGACTGCTGCTGATGATGAAGCTTAAATAGGGCTGAAAGGATGCACGGAAGTAGACAATTCACTAGGTAAAAATATAATACCAAAGAAAACTGCTTTCTGGACATTCAGGAATAGAGGAATCTAGCATGAGTTTTAAAAGAAGGTGAAGCAACTTTATCATGTGTGTATCTGCTGCACACACAAAGCTTCGCTGCCTCTGGCTCCAAAGCTGTGACGTTCTTGTGTAAATTTACCCCAAATCACCCATTTCATTGTCGCAGGTGTTTCTTACGATAGGAACTGTTAATTCTGAGAAGACTGTAGTCTTTGAAAAACGTATGCAAAAGCCAAGTTCAATGCAACAACTCCTATGGTATTGTCTGGTAACCAGTGGAGCCAGTTTGTGTGAAGTGGGCGTGGCTTACAGTGGAATTAAGTCACACAGGATGAGCTATGTTTGTAGTTGCCCATGACAACCAGAAAACATGCATCAAGAAATGAGGCCAGTGAAGTCATTGACTACTAAATCAAATTGTTAATGGGAAGCTGCACTGCATGCCTGGCCTACTGAAATGACTATTCTTACATAGTAGCTACAGTTAATGTGGCATTGATTAAGACATCATGCATGCATTATCAACAGCACTGTTGTGTGTTCAGCGCTGTATACTCAGTACTCAAGCCTGAGTGTACAGTGCTTAACACATCTGTGTATGGGTAAAAAAACACAAATAATATTCTTTATCCCTGATATCATAATTATAATGATTGCGGTACCCGCTGCTAACAAACACCAATATTGCGAAGGTTGATTTTAACCGTATCTACCTAAATGAGGTGTCGCCATGGTAACAGGATCCTGAGGAATAATAATATTCACCTAACTCACTCTACATGTAATTGCTAAAGGAAAAAAACAACAACATTAAGGTCACTGGTATAGTGAAGTTGATAAAGCCAGTATTTCATTTCAGTTTTAGAACATGGTGAAATCAGCCCAATTATATTTCATGTAGTTCTGTTTCCACAAATGTGATAATGTGAATGAAGCGGATAGTTTACTCGTTTTATGGATTTATTAAAAAATACACTGCCAATGATGCAAGCCCCAGCTCAACATTGATGAAGTGTCACTCTGTAAATGTTTCCTTTCTTTGCACAAATCAAGGTATATGTAGTAAAACCAACCCGTGAAAATTTCAGCTCATTTCGTTGTTTCGCTTGCGAGAAACTGTAAAAATACATTCAGCATTTTTGTACTCGGTCTTAGGCAGAGTTTTGGTCTCACAGTCACATGAGACGAAAATTAATTTTGGATCTTATTCGATTCATTATTTAAAAACGATAACACTTCAGGCAGAAATATTTCAAGGGAAAGTTTTCTACCATCATTATCTTTATTCCATGTAAGGTATGTAAATCTGTGAACATTTGTTTTTCTTCTTACCAATGTTTAATAATCACACACGGACCCAGAGAAAAAATTCAAGGGCAGATATGTTTCCATATACAGGTGGCATATTGTCTTACTTTCGGTTGCAGGATACAGTATTTATTGTTGAATGAACATGGTGGATGGGGGCTAGCCTGAGGTCATACCCAGGCCTGCGACTTTTCAGCTGATCATCTTACTTTTCGGTTTCTCACTCGTGCCATTGAAAAATTGTTTAAAAAACAGTACAGAGACTTGCTGTGTCTGGAAATTTCTTCTCTTTTTTTTTTGAAAAATGCAAAATGACTCCCAAGATGGCATTACATGTGCTGACTGTAGCTGGGTGTGACATCAGTGCAAGATGTCTATACTCTTAGTTAATTAAATTTTCTCTCAGGTGCCTCAGACGGCAAAGATTTCCTTACGAAATACGCGCTGGCGATCACCAAAATGATTGCAAGCGGTCGGTGACGTCACGTGCACAAGGTCTATACTCAGTTATAATATCAGTTATTGAAACTTTCGTATCAGGTATCTATCGAATTGGCCTCAGACGGCAAAGATTTCCCCATGGCTCTGGCTAGGATGAAAGTGGCCGAGATGAAGGGAGCAACGATTGTTCCCCTACCTTCAAACCAACCTCACCTCCCTATTAAGATCCCCACTGGATCCGCAGAGAGCGACAGCAAGAGTTCTAGCAGGAGTATTCAAACAGAAAGTGTCACAACTCAGGTAATGTTGAAGAAACTTGTGCTCTGTCCTTTTCATCGTTAAAACTTGTTTTCAACCAAGTATTTTATTGCCCTATTGAATGAGATTTTTCGATCGTTCAGATTAAAGATTTTTTTAAATGCAGCGAAAAAATTGTGGTAACACCATAAAGTTATCCTTAGGATTTGCCTGGAATCAGAGAAGCTATAATTCCAGTGTGTATACTGCAAACTTCACTGAAATATTTCACTCCTTCTACCCCCCTCCCCCCTGTCTCCTTCCTGATTTACTTTTCTTCGCTCATCTTTGGCTTCTTCTGACTACATTCTGCTCCTCTCTTTTGACTCCGTTTCCACTCGACTGCTTCTGTTACATACAATTTGTAAGTGATGTTTGAAGCTTTGCAAGGTGTGGATAATAAGAAGTGACTATTGCTAGTAGATTGTGGGTGCAACCTTGTGTAAATCTCTTTTGGGAGAAGTGTTGGCTCTGAAAAGAACTGTTGGTATGGTAGCGACATTTCGAACAATATACTCTGCTTGTCTTCAGGAGAAGTGTATGTGTTGTGTTGTTATTTAGCCTTTGAGAAAGCATTGTGGTTGGTAAGCAGTTTGCAAAAGCTCATTCCTTTTTTATATCTAAAATATTTGACATTGAACCAGAAATGTGGACGAAGGGAGTTGATTACATGATTACCATTTATTACCTTTGCCCAATGACTCACAAATTCTCTGAGCACAGAAAATGTTGCTTACTAAAAACTGGGTGCCAGCCAAACTGTCATGTGATGTGTATTGCTCATAAACTGGTCCCATGCTCCTTTTTGCTTAGCATAAAATGTACTAAGCAATATTTTCTAAGCAGCTCTGTGAAAAGTGAAAATTTGAAAATTGCTCATTTTTTCCTCAGAGGGTTATTGATGGTCTGCCCACAATGGCAAGAAATCTAACAGAGGGAGGAAATTCACATGATGAGAATAGCCAAGACGGGTCAAGCATCCATCCACAGAGGGAAGACGAGGAACTTAAGGAACAGCTGAGCAGACGACACAAAAGAGAGGAAAGGATTATGTTAAGACAGCGAGATGATTCTGCACAAGCTTCTCAGAGCAAAAATAATTATGAGGTAAGGGTTTTCACCTAGAAAACAGTTGCATACACAGAATTTTTAAGTAAAATCCAGGATATGTAGACAGGGTTTGGGATGGGAAGAGTATTTTTCCCTAGGTAGACCTTGAAAGAAAAAAGTTCCTTAACATGTTTGGGGGAGGCAGATTTCTGGTAATTGCTCCCATATGAGTGTGAAAGTTTGGTTGTTTTCCTGCTATTGTAAGTCATTCAGGAAAATTAAATTCAGCATAAATCTTGTCTTGGGCATGTTGGGTGTACTGTAATTCTAGCACCAAATATACAACAGTTATACCCTACTTTTTTTTCAAAGGAGTCAGGTTATTGCTTGTGACCTTCTGCTGGGGCAAAAAGCTGTAATTTGTGTGCACAAATTCTACCAGGCACCCCTGATATGCTACTGTTTTTAGGGAAAGTTTATTTTTGTCCACTTTTGTTTAATTTGTAATTTTAAGCACAATGCTTGACATACTGGGGCATAAATTATCCATCACAGAAAAAATTGACATTCAATGTATTCAAGGGGTTTTATTTTCTTGGCATTTGAAGACTCGGTACTTTGATGCACTTTCTGAAATAATAATAATAATATTACGCAGTTCTTAGATCACTTTATCACACTTTGATTTGAGCACTTTATCACACCCGATGGGCATCTCAAACACTTAGTGTTTTTTCCTGCACGGTATGCGGAGTTACATTTTGAAGTTTGAGACTGGTCTGGTCCTTTTATGTAGCACCATGTAACAGTTTACAAGGTGCTGTGGCGCAATTTGCAGCCAATCAAACCAGGAAACACCATAAGTGATAAGTGCACTGGGTTCTTTTATGTGCATTACACAACACACAGGACCTACGGCTGTACGTCCCATCCGAAGGATGCAGCAATAATGGTCAAGTGTCTTGCTCAAGGACACAAGTGTCACAACCGGGACTCGAACCCACACTCTGCTGATCAGAAACGCTAGAGCTTGAGTCCGGTGTTCTTATCCGCTCGTCCACGACACGCCACAATAAGTGTTTAAGATAAACTGTGCATATATATTTATTCGTTCTGACAGGCCAGGACGTTGCACTCGCTTCTCTTAATCCCAGAGGGACGTGGGGTGACAATCCATGGCGTGGCACCTCCCAAATCAACCAGCAATATTCCACGCACCCCTCCCAGACCTCACCCTGGGAGTGGTATCGCAGTGTCAGGTAAGTAGGTTTACTAACATTTTGACTGTAGGTATCAGAAATATGAATATTCTTAATGATTTTTTGTGAATTCAGATATTTCAATTCAATATTAGCAATAACAGTAATTTCAGAGATGAGATTTCTCAGGATTTTTCTGGATTTCCGGATTTTTCAAAATTATTGTTAAGTGGATTTTTTATTTATTTTTTAATTTTTTTAATTATCATATACATACATCCAGGCCCTTGTAAAGCCTTAACACAGTACTTACATTATACTGTATTTTGACTACACCAAGGTGCTTGCCCCATCTACAATCAAGCACAGAATGCTGCCATTGATACGGGTTATCATGGCATGGTTGGTAGCCACCAAAACCGCAAACAAGAGTTTTGTGGATTTTTCATTTTCATCCACTCCAATCCCTGTCATTTGCTTATACATTAGGCTCAGCTGGCATTTCGTGGTATCTCTTGTCTCTTTCAGGGCTGGGTACAGGGCGAGACTTGACAGTCCGGAATACATACCTTGTGTGTCGACTGTTCTGGAGTGATGATTCAGTCAGGTCT
Organism: Marthasterias glacialis; assembly: GCA_911728455.2. Taxonomy (NCBI): domain Eukaryota; kingdom Metazoa; phylum Echinodermata; class Asteroidea; order Forcipulatida; family Asteriidae; genus Marthasterias; species Marthasterias glacialis. The sequence goes on along the minus strand of OU452228.1, from coordinate 15,278,411 downwards.
AATGTGTGCTGGGGCACCACGGAACCCAATTATAACTTCATGCAGGTAAGGGTGTTCTCTTTCATCCATCACCTTGTGATCATGGCGTTTCGTCAAGCGCACTGGACTCAAGCTCTGGTGTTTCTGATCAGCAGAGTGTGGGTTCGAGTCCCACTCTTGACACTTGTGTTCTTAAACAAGACACTTGACCATTATTGCTTTGTTCTTCGGATGGGACATGAAGCCATAGGTCCTGTGCGTTGTGTAAAAAAAACCAAGTTACATTTGTCACTAAGAGAAGGGGTTTGCACTTTTTTTTTTTTTTCCCCCCTTTTTTTTTTGGGCTGCTGAATGCCGCAGCACCTAGTAAGCCCTTATAAGGTGCTACATAAATAGCTCTCATAATTAAAAAAACTTTTAAAAGTTTTGTGGCGTGTCATGGCCGAGTGGATAAGAACACCGGACTCAAGCTCTGGTGTCTCTGATCAGCAGAGTGTGGGTTCGAGTCCCGGTCGTGACACTTGTGTCCTTAAGCAAGACACTTAACCATTATTGCTTCGTCCTTCGGATGGGACGTAAAGCCGTTGGTCCCGTGTGTTGTGTAATGCACGTAAAAGAACCCAGTGACACTTATCGCAAAGAGAAGGGGTTCGCCCCGGTGTTCCTGGTTTGATCGGCTGCAGATTGCGCCACAGCACCTTGTAAACCATTACATGGTGCTATGTAAAGGAACAGGTCTCATACTTCAAAAACGTAACTTATCATACCTCGCAGGAAAAAAATACTGAGCGCTCTGAGACGCCCATAGGGTGTGAAAAAGCGCTATATAAAAACTGCGTATTATTATTATTATTAAAAACCTGTCTTAAAAAATAACAATAAGCGCCTTGAGTGCCTAATTGTTGGTAGATATGTGCGCTATATAAGACTTACCTTGGTTGTATGTCTGTCTGTCCATATAGGTTAAGGCACAAAAGCTTTTCGGTTGACCTTATACCTAAATGTTGTCATTAATTTACTGCATATTCATAAATACCTGAGACAGTTTATCCATTCTGATTGGCCGAGAGGGCATCACGTGGCCATGTTTAAACGGGCGATATAAACACGGTAAAAAGTGTTTAAAACCGGCTAGCTTGCGAACGAAAAATATAGCCCCTGTGTCAGAATAAAGAAGTATACGTGTTTCCAGCTGTTGGGTTTCTGATTGGCCGAGAGGGCATCAAGTGCCTATAACAGCTGCAGAGACATGAAGATTGACATTTCGTTCAAGGAATTGGCCCGTAAATATGGATAGAAATTTAATGCAGAGTCGAGCTGAGAAACTGTCAGATTTCTTCCCAATTTTTGAAGGATTTTGCATGTTTTTGACAGAAAGGCATTTATGAATGGGAATAAAGGTGTGCTGAATCGGTTTTTAACTATTGTTTAAAACCTCTGAGGGGCCTGGTGGCCGATAATTGCCCTCGCCTTCGGCTTGGGCAATTATCGGCCACCAGGCCCCTCAGAGGTTTTAAACAATAGTTAAAAACCTCTTCATCACACCTTTATTCCCTTATTATTAAATCACTGTGTACATGAATCATTCTTTGCTATCAGGTTTATCCCGTGCTTCTTACACCGTCACTGCTGGAGAGGGCCCGCAACAACTTCATGATGATTGAAGTGTGGGACAAGAAAACATCGGCCGAGAATGACCAGGTATTTATGACTGAATCTTTTAAACACTCTGCTACATGTACCTGAAGAACCCAATGGCAACCCCATTTCAACCCTTAGGGCTTTGTCACATGTGGCAATTTTTACAGGCAACTTGGAGGTGACCAATGCCACTGGATATCAAAATGAATGCTTCGGGTTCTACAAGAGGTATTTTTCTAACAGTATCGTGTTGTCTTAGAGAAAAATATGTGAACATTGAAATGTGACTATTCTTGCTTCTTTGAGATTTGTTGCCTGTAAATTGCGAGCATGTAACTAAATAAATAAATAAAAAGTAATGTCATTTACGTTCATCCAGCCCTTGTAAAGCCTTAACACAGTACAAACTGTATTTTGACTGCACCAAGGTGCTTGCCCCATCTACATGTAAGCACAGAATGCTGCCATTGATATGGGTTATGGCATGGTTGGTAGCCACCATAAGCTCCGCTGGTGATTCATGGATTTTTCTTTTTCATCCACTCTCATCCCTGCTTTTCTGCCTGCAGCTTGTGGGAATTGCCAAACTGCCTCTCCATCAGTTCTACATGTCATTCAGAGATGAAAGGATTGCAAGTACTCTACTCAAGTCACAGGTACCCATTGATTTTGAGTTATCCCACAAGCGCCAGTTGAATAATAAAGTGCTTCTGCATCCCACATACAACAAGGCCGAAGGCTTGCATATATGGGACCCAAGACATGCTATATTTTTCTGCATTCTAAAAGTGTGCGTTAGATAAAAAATTGTATCCTCTTCGAACAAGACTTCAAACAAAATTCAGAGTGGGATATAAGAATATATCCTATTCTGTTGACCAATCAGAAGTGAGGATTGATGGTCGGTAAAACTGAAATTAAAAAATAATCTTGTTCCTGGTATTTTTTTTTTGTATCATTTGTTACCTTTTCATAATTGAAATGGTTTTGCTGTCTTTGATTTTGAAAAAAAAATCATCGAAATTTTGTTTTGAAAAAAAACAAACTTTTTTCAATTGTTCATCACCATTGAATATGTTTGTGAAAAGTTGATTACTTTTTTGTGTATTATCGAAAACAGTATTCCATGTAAAAAAGCCAAGAAATTATTTACATTGTCAATGTTGATAAATAATAATAATAAACAGCACTTATAAAGTGCACCGTATCTGACAAAAAATGTCATTCAAGGACGCTGGTCCGCAAATACGAAGTCCAGGATTCAATATGCTCGTTTGAAGAGATAAGTCTGGAGCTGTTGTTTGAAGGATATTGGATTATTCTGCATTCTGAGATCAAGTGGTAGTGAATTCCAAAGACGGGGTGAAATTTTAGAGAGAGATCTGTCTCCATAGCTGTCTCTATGTTACTGTGATTTTGAATGGTTGACATTATCTTCATGTGTATTGATAATAGTACCCGGTGGTAGCAGTGGATAACTACGTGAATATAATAGATCCCTTCACTGGTACCCAGTATGGTCAGCTCAAAGTCCTACTGGCCATGGGTTCATCAGAACAGGTAAGGATGGAACCAGCACTGGTGTTATTTATTCAAGAAGGCTTTAAAATAATACTCGCCCATTTAAACAAAACAAAAAGATATTTAAAGAACTGATTTTACAAGAAGGTCCAATGTGGTGATTTTAAGGTAATCAGGATACAGTTGATATTGTTAACACAAGCATTGTCCTGGGCCAATAAAATCAGCCCAATTTTCAGACTGTATTGGAAAGGCCAATAAAATCAGCCCAATTTTCAGACTGTATTGGAAAGGCCAATAAAATCAGCCCAATTTTCAGACTGTATTTGGCAGGGCCAATTAAAGGGGCACTGTCATCGTGATCATAGCAGGCCTGTGGCTGTACATGGAATTATGAACTCTGACCCAGTTGCTGCATGCGCTCACACCCTTTGTATCAAATCTATGGCCAGCTCGTGCGTGCGTGTAGTATCTGGGTGAGAGTTCACAATTCCATGTACAGCCACAGGCCTGCCGTGATGATGATGACAGTACCCCTTTTTAGATGTCCCTACTTCAAATGCAATTGTTTTGGTTTCAACACACCATGTGACCTTAAAATCTGAAGTTGAAGTCTTGACCGAAATAAAGTCAGGGAAGTCAGCTTTGAACTTGTGTATCCCTCAACTGCAGTTGTTGTTATGAAAAAATTTTATTTGCAATTTCTCAAAAGAAGTGGTAATTTACAGCTTAAAATGACATCTTATATTTTTAATACCATGAATACAGGATACTGTTCTAGAGGGTTAATGAGACTACTTTTTTCCCTCCCAATCATACTAATGCTTCAACCCTGCTTGTATCCCTAAACATAGTGTTATTGTCACAAAAATTAATTGTTGTATCATTCCAACAATGTTGTATCTCCTAAAACAAAATTTATGTTACATGCGATTTTGAAAGTAACAAAGCATCATATCTCGCTTTAAAATATCCCAGATGTACACACAAAACCCATAGGTGCCAAGATACAATGTTTTTGCACGGAGCATCTATATGACATGTAATAAAGGTACTATTCCAGTAGCATTAGGTGGCTTCTGTTTTTTTCTAATCTCATTGTAGATCTCAGCTGTTCAGAGGTTGAAGTGTGATATGGATGTTGTGGACTCAAGACCAATGAGGCCTGGCCACTACCTGGAAAGGTAAAGTTGAACACTTCCATTATAAACTAATAAATTAAGCTCCACCACCCTTTATCAACCTAGTACAAAGTAATGCGACTGCATATCGAAAATTCCAAAAGTCTGTGTCCAAAAGTCCGGAAAAAGTCTCATGAAAAGAATTTCAAAAAGGCGGTATTTTTGACAGCAAGAGGGCGCAATATTTTTTCCATTTTGAAAGTACGAAAGTATTTCAAAACATTAGAAATACAAATTTTCCGAGCAAATATCTTTCACTGATTACATTTTAAAACTGTCAATAAAAAAACAAACCTCAAAAGTTGTATATTAACTGCTTTGTTAGAGGTCTTATTGCATCTGGTTTACCACACTTATGTCTATGGTTTGACCCCCAATCTACCCCAAAGGGCGCCCTCTTGCAGTAAAAAATAAGGCATATTTTAAACAGACTACAGCTGTGAAGATGGATGTGTGTGTGTGGCTAGATAATGAGGGGTTTGAAGATGCACATGTCCACCTCATGTCCTTGTTTTAACAATTTCACATACAAACAGAAAGAACTGACACACTCCACATTCTCTGTGTTCTATTTCGATAGCTTACACCTAATTTTTCCTCTAATCTTTGGCAGGGGAGAAGCTGTCTCCAGGAATATTGATGAGCAAGATCCATCTTCAAATGAGCTAGGTATGTCTCTGTAGATGATATCGTGAAGAACAATTGAAAGAATGAAGCTTGGAGATGTTTGTCTTTTGAGTAATAGAGTGTTTGTGCAGGAAACAGGCGTGTTAATAAGATCTGTAAAGACAAAGTACAGTTTTGATGATCCTCATTTTAATCTCATTGCTTTTTTTCTGTAAGGTTGGTGATAAAGGGTAAGGTTGTGATAAAGTACTATATAAGAATTGTGTAATAGTATTATTATTGTTATTATTAGTATTGTTATTAAAAGTCGTTTTCATTTGTTGCTCCCCAGTTAAGGAATAGTCTCCTGCCACCTCTGCGCTCAGCAGCATTACTTCTGGTTTTCAAGAATCTCACATATTCACACAATGATGTCCTTTGTTTAATCGTTCTTGCTCTTTTGATTTTGCTCTTTTGTCTTTTTTTTTTCTTCTTTTTTTTATCAAACTATCGTCGTGTGCCCGGCAAAAGGGCGTAAGGCCTTACACCCTTTTGCCGGGAACATAAAGTAGTTCGTCCCAGTAACAAAAGGACGTAAGCAACAAAATGGCTCCTGACATAAAAAATATGTCATTTTTGTTAGCTTTTTGGCTAGAATTACCCTGAAGACATGTTTCCCTATTCCCCATTGCAGAATTTAACCTTTCTAGAATGACTTTTGCATGGCAACAAATTTACCAAACTTTCCCGCTCATAACTCTTGAAACACAAATTTTAACATAAATTGCTTTCGTCCTTTTACCGGGAACTTTCCCTTACGTCCTTTTGCCGGACGCACGACGCTATAGTGATCTCGATGAAATGGCGGTATACTGTATAAATGCCTTTTTGTTTTGTATTGAACTCAGTGGAGCATGTCTTTGAGGTGATCGTGGAGGGTGTGAGAGGTCTACCTCAGTTGGATAACACAGTGTGGGGCGAGGCTGATTGCTTTGTGCAGTATCACTTCCCGTCGCAGTCACAGCCCAGAGCCTCAGCTGGTGTCACCGTTACATCAGGTAGGCTTATCATTGCCAGGGTATTTATGATAGACAATGTGAATTAGTCATTTATCTTTGGACCATTCCATATACACATTGGCATTAACCAGTTGGTGACGACTAAGCATGTATCTAGGAAAATAGTATTCGAACCAGCAAACGGGCGATGTTGAAACACACCATTGTGTTAAATCGGAATACCGGAACAAACATTTCGCTAAATATTTCACAAATTTTTGGCTGTTGTGCAAGTGTTATTGTGTAATCCCTGATTCCAGACATTTTTCCTTTTGTTCCAAAGAAGAGGATGATGAGACAGAGGCTTCCACCATTGTTCATTCATTGTATTTTGGCTCAATGGAAGTAACTTGGAGTGAACCGGGGATCCAGCCTTGGTTCTGGATTTAGTACCAATCATAAGCCGTGGCACACGGCCGAGGTTTTGCAATTCACGGTGCATGAATTTGACATTTTCTCGATATAAAAAAACAAAAATTACCGGGCAATAAAGAGAATCTTTATTCTCTTGGCTTTATCAAGTCAAGGTTTCTTTGTGCCAGTAGTACTCTTAAAGAGAAATGATTGCGGCAATTCTGAGAAGATAATGCCGTTTGGCTGGACTGGAAAAAATGGAAGAATCCTGGCGGCAACTGGTTAAGAAATTGCATACTTTTCTAAAGCTTACAGTGTGGTTTTAAAAAGTCAGAGTTTGAAATTAAGTTCAGACTTTTTGTCTTGAGACTGACTAGCTTGGGCGGTAGCGAAACTGCAACGCCACTAATGATTCATGTTTAATTGTAGTTTCATAAGTCATCATGGACAATGACTCTCATCCGTGACAAAATGCACATCACAACTATCAACAGGATGTTATGCCTTGAACAACAAGTCTATAAGTTTGTTTTGTTTTGCCAACAGTCGGGCCAGTGTTATCACCCCACCAAACACCAACTACACTCTGTATGCCAGACCCAACTTTCCATGACGTGTCCAGACACAGGCTGCAGCTTCCCAGAGGTACACCTGTACAGAGGGATCTCTTGACTGGTGAGTACTGTATTGAAAACAGCTATAATGGATGTGCCGCAGGGGGGCTATTTTTGGACCTTTATTTTGTATGCTATTTTTGTCAAAGTGACAGTGAGTCTAATTTTCATCCTTGTAGTCTGGTAACCGTGATTCCTGTTTCTGTTTTTCTACAGCATGTGCAGGGGTTGGTGGTGGAGCCGGTGGGATACCGTTTGAAGTCTGGTTTCGCTACTACTACCCCAACATCAGGGACCAAGTCATTGCTAAAGTGTGTATACAAAATTTTGAAATTTTAATATTCTACCTATAACTTTCTGAATGCACTTTTCCTAAGCCCCAGGTATGAAAGATGATAACAAAAGGATTAAATCAAACACAACGACAGGGAATGGGAACCTATAACAATGGCTGCATTCATGACCTGCATGTGCCCAAAGTGAACGACTAATGTGAAACTGACTGTAATCAACTGCAGTAATATTAATGTGTGAATTTTGTTTTATGATTTACTATTTGTTTTTCTTCCCTGGTGTTGATGCAGACAACTCTTCCTCTTGCCAAGCTGTGTGCGATGGTCACCATGCAGAGACGAGGTGAACCCAGCGTCCAGACCTTCTCCCTCCCGCTACGATTTCAACACCCAGATCAGGAATCCCTGACAAAAGAACAAATAGCAAAGGTCTGTAAAATTGTTTGCGGTACCTACTGCTAATTACAGGATTTGAACTGGCCTCTGGTCACTGGGCACGCTCGGTGGTCAAGTGGTTTAGACATCTGCTCTAGAATTGTGGAGGTCGTGGGTTCGAATCCCACTTGAACAGTATGCCTGTGGAATTTTTTTCCTTCTGCAGTGGCGCAGATAGCGAAGAGTATACATTGCTTGTCACACATCGGTGTAAGGTTAAAGCCAAAATAATATTCTTTATCCCTAAAACACTTAGCACATCTATTAGATCATAAACTTTTTGGAAAAGTTTACTTGCAATAGATGCTCATGATGATTTTCCTTTTAAAAAGAAATACTTGCTTCATTATTGGATGATGTTTTAAAGTTTTGCTAAGCAGACGGAAACTCTTACAAGATTGTTTGCGAGGGAAGATGGATACTTCCAAAATCTCGATCCTGAGGAATGTTTTCGTTCAACTTTCAGATGTTTTTATAGGGGAAAACAATTAAAATACTTCTCTTTTGTACAGCTTCAAGATGCAGGACTTATAGATGTGACAATCAACTATCGACACAGCATGGTACAGGGACAAGGCTCTGCACCCAGGGTCAGAGAGATGGGTGGACCTCAAGTCTGTCTATCAGTGGGAGTCATCAGAGCATGTGGCTTAAAGGTAAACATTTGGGATCGCTTACAAATGTTTTTTAACCAGTTGCCGCCGGGATTCTGGATTCTGACGGTCCAACAGACCAAGTCCATTTACGCTCGCTGGAATACTTAACCGATCTAATTGACCTTTATCATGGTGCGGCCTTTGGTGGCAAGGATTAAATAACTTGTGAAACCTTCTCACCAAATGGAAAATAATTTATGTTGAGCCTGCTTTTGCCGAGACTAATAATGACTTTTTAATACGACGTTCTGCCTAATTTTTGGGGGGAACGAAGTTTAAAAGAAAATGCCTGCAACTGCCTAGGCTTATTTAATTAGATTAATTATTACTTTACTTACGAATTTAACCAATGGGTAGGTTCTTCCGTTGTATAGAGGAAAACACCACTCAATTTCCAAACCCACCACACTGGCTATCAAAAATAAGCGTGAGTCCTCTAAAAAAGCAACCTTGTTTGACGAGAGCTGAAGGTAGAGTGAGAGCGAATTATCCTATTCGTGCTTCACTCTCCATTGTCGTCACGCCTCAATAAACGTGAAAGAAAAAGGGACAAAAACGTGCGTCTTCTGCGCACTAAGAAGTATTTATTGTAAAACACCTGGCCTCATACTTGGGCCTAATTTAAATCAGAAGGAATGAATTCACTACAGGCCATCTTGATTTTCTCCCATTCAAACCAATGTGACCAAACCGAGGCTGGAAGGGCAAATAGTCTGGTTCCTTTTTGTGCAATGAATATTAGCATCTATTACTGTTCTTGGATACAGGGAACATGGCCAAGATGGGGGCAGCATGATAAAGGTCTATTAGACATACCGTTCTGACCTTTGATACGCTCTTCAAGAAATCAGCAAAAGTGCAGGGGGTGTAAAAATGATAACATTTAATACAGTTAAGCATGGCCCATGAATGCTCAAACCGAATTCGTTTAAAGCAGTCAATCTTATTTCTGCCCAAGATGTCCAAGTCATTGTTTTTATGCTTCTCATTCTAGAGTGCTGCAACATCCCTTGCCAAATTTGATAGCAGTCTGCAGTATGCTAGTGAGGTGGGCGTCAATGCATACATCAAGATGGAGCTCTCCTTCTTGTCCAAACAGGTGACTGTCTAATTAATCTACTTTAGGGATAGCCCATCGTAGGGGAGTATTGTTTCGGTGAAAGTCGATAATGGCTACACCTAAGCCTCCTGGTAATATTTGACAATGGATAGGGCAACCCTGTGAAGGGGTAACCTGGGGCGTGTTTTTGGCGATCTTGACCAAAAACAAGTTTCTGACATAAAATTCCCTGACCAAAACAATTTCCGAGAGGAAAGCGATAACTGGTCAGTAACCAAAAACAGTTTGTGACCTCATAGAGGAAGGACCAGATGTATGTACATCTCTGGAAAATCCCCCCCCCCCCCACTCTTCTGTCTCCTTTGTCAGTATTCATCCCGTGCTTTTTCCCACTGCTCTGTGCTCCTCTCTTTTCACTTCTTTCCACCTGACTGCTCCTATTACACTTGTGTGTGTGTGTTGTGTTGTCGTTTAGCATTTGATAAAGATTCTGCTAGGTCGAAACGTGTGGCTTTTTATAATTTTTGAAACAACATACGCTCTTGATTTTATTTTCACATAATGGGACTTGGTCTTCAGAATTTTATCAACATCACTAGAGTGTAATGCTTCATCATGAGGTATTTTATAATCAATTCAGTATACTCTTTGGTAGCTTATTCTGGCTTTAGAATTGTGTATTTGAGCACATTTGATTTCTTACAGGATGTACGGATGACGCAGACCATCGCACGATCATTTGCCCCGGAGTTCTCACACCATGTGGACTTCCCATGTCCACTTCTCTTTGATGAGCAGGAGAGTGACAATCTGAGTCTAGCAGAGGCCCTGGAGTCTGCCGAGATGACTCTACAAGTGTGGCATCAAGTACCAGGATTCAGACCAGGTAAGCTGCAATTCTTGGTCAAGGACTTAAGTGTCATGACCGGGAATCGAACCCACACTCTGATGATTCAGCCATCAGAACTTGAGCCCGATGCGCAAGACCAATCAGCCACTACTGTGTCACAAGCCTCAAAGTGCAACGTAAGGTGTTTAGGCTAATTGAGACACAATATAAATATACGAGCGGTCTAGTCCTCCAAACTTAAGTTCTGTAGTTTACAGAATGTGGGTTGGAATCCCGGCCTGGCCAGTCGCGACATTTGTGTCCTTGAGCAAGACACTTTATCATAATTGCTTTGGTCTTCGGATGGGACGTAGGTCCCGTGTACTGGGATGGGTAGTGCATGTAAAAGAACTCAGAACACTTGTCGTGAAAGAGTAGGGGTTTACCCCGGTGTTTCTGGTTCAGATAGCAAGCATCCTTATCTACAGGTTTCCTCAGGCTTCCGAGCTACAGTGACTAAGTTAGCTTTTGAGGCATCCTTGGTTTCATTACCAGAAAATAATAATAATAATTATTCTTATTTTGTCATCATTAGAACCTGTTGCAAATGTTATCCCTATCTCGGACGGAACACATCAAGGGATCTCTGCTCAGAGAAGGTTTGCCCCCACTGGAGATGTTCTACTGGGAACAACCACCATACCACTACACTCTCTATTGTCACACAGAACAGGTATCTCCCGCCTTCACTTCGGTTTGTAGTATTATTTTTCGTTGTGTCAGTGCAACACCATCAAATCTCCTAAAATGGCATTTACGTTACACGCGTGTTTGAAAGTGTCAAAATGTCATATCTCGTACGAAATAACCTGGATGTACACACAAAACCAATAGGGGCCGAGATGCTACATTTTTGCACAACGTGTTTTTCATGTGAGATACAAGGTAATTACAAAATCGAGATACGACATTGTTACACTGACACAAAGATTTGTTGTTCAATTTCTTTTCAAAGTACAAGAGAAACATGAGAGATTAGAGCGACCACAAACACCAGATAATCAATCAAATAGACCGATCTATTAAGCCCCGCCTACTAGCGTATTGACCAATCACAGCCTTGACAATGCCACTGAAGGTCTGACAAAAGTCTGACACGTTAAAATCCCATTAGGAAAAGTAAACAAACCGCCGCCATTGTTCTGACACACGACAGCACACACAACTGTAGTAACTTTTGTTTTGTTTTAATTTTTTCATATTGCTGGTGGTGCATATCCCACAGCAGTGGTCCCTGTAAAGTCATGTAAAAGTTGTTTAACAGTGTTCCTGTCTGCGTTGTTCTCGGGACTCAATGCTCTGCTCAAAAGGCCACAGAACTAAATTCATACCGTTCACAAAAACCATGTATGTGTGTGTGTCCAATACGTGTGTGTGGCTGCAAACGCACCACCGCTGCGATCGTGGCAAAAAAGTCACACCATGTGCTGTTGCTGGGCAAGTTGCTAAGGTAGGCGGGGCTTAACGGATCGGTCTATGAAAACGGATCCTTTTTGTCAAAGTCATTAATGTCAACATGTAGACACATACCAATATCCCTCTACTTCCTCTCCTCTTTCCCTAAGGTATACAGGGATGGTATCCACTCACAATGCCCACTCCAGGCTGGGGCAAAAAACCCACTCAACCCCCAAGCCACTCCACGACGTCAGAGTCCCAAGGGAGGACTGGCCTGGAGAGAGTGGGAGGCGGCCTGGAGCTGTCAATCAAGTTCCCTCATCAGGGAGATCGTGATCGCATCATGGAGGCAGGGAGGAGAGTAGGCTGGTCCCCCGATGTGGAACTTGAAGGAACAGAGGAGATGTTGGAGGAAGACGGTAAATTTTTCTTTAGATGAAATATCACCTTTAAAGTTCTGGTTTGTCAACAAATAATAAAGCAATAAGCAAGTAACTTGACAAATAATAATAACACTCAGTTCATCTATAGTGCTTTATCACACCCAACTGGCATCTTAAAGCACTCATTGTTTTTACAACAGGTATGCAGAGCTGTTTGTAGTATAAGATTCATTCATTTAGCACCTTGTAGGGCGCAATCTGCAGTCAACCTTGCCAAAAACACCAGGTCAAACCCCTTCTCTTGACCCATTCCTTACCATAGGCGACTTTTGCTGGTATTACTTATACCCCCTCTTCTTTACCATTGGCGATTTTTGCTTACACACCCAAAAAAAAACTCTAGCTTGAGCATAAAGGCCATTTGTTATAAAGCTGTAGTTCTGTCCATGTCCACCCTCCATACCCAAGCTTACTGTGGTTGGAAAGAGAAAGATCAGATCTTTCCAATGATGGTGAAATAAGATAAGGTTGCTATTATGCAATCCCTTCAAATGGATTGGAAAGATCCGAAATGCCAAACACCTACGGAGCACCATATGTTTGTGTAAAAACACAACCAAGAACATTTATGCACCAATCTCATAGATTGTTTTGATTATATGAAAGGAATTCAAGAAGTAAGACATTTTTTGGTGGTGATTTTGCTGTAAGTCAATACATTCAAAGTGTTAATAGAGTTTGTAAAATTTGCCTTTGCACAAAAGCTTTCTGTTGTGTAAGAATGCGTGCTTCATCCAGCTGTTGTTTAGATGTCAAAACAATTCAGTAATAAGAGGGTTAATGATAAGTGTACTGGGTTCTTTTACGTGCATTGCACAACACACTAATAGAAATGTCTTGTCAAAGCATGCCGTATAGTCGTCCATTATCCTTATCTCTCTTTTACAGATGGAGCAACCGGTTATCATTCTGTGGACATCAATGTCAGCATTGACTCTGCCTGGTTCCCTGTTCATACAGCTCTAAGGCCCGGTCAGAATGCACTGGACTCAGCTGCAAAGGCTTACATCAGATACAAGTTCTATGACAAAGGTACTTCATAAACACTAACCTGAGCAGCTTGTTCATGGTGGTTTACACCATTGCAGCTACGGCTGCCGCACGCGGGAGCGACGCGACAACAGCGCATCATCTGCGCATATCTACCAATCAGCATGGAGGATTCACAATGCGTGTGCGTAAACGCGCTCGTGTGGCGGCCATAGCTGCAGTGGTGTAAATACCCATGAACGAGCTGCTTGGATTAGTCTATACGTACATGCAGGTCTGGAATCGGGTGTTACACAATAACCCTCACATAATGGGCAAAAATCGACAAAATATTCAACACCATCTGTCCTCTTTGTGTGGGTGAAACGAAGCATTGCCCGTTGAGTGCACGCTCCGAAACAAAATGCCCGGGCGACCTTTGTTCCAGTATTCTGAAACGTCGCATGTTTGCTGGCTCGGACAATAATTGCGTGTATACAGGTCGACTAGTGTCTATTGTTTAAGGAATAAAATAAATGGCCCAGTGTCCGGGGTAATAATGTTCATAGGACGTAAGCGTCAAAATTGATGGATACCAGCCCTATTATAACGTCAATGTTGTCACGAAGGGACGGACATGTCAAATTGGGAAAAAATTCGTGTTTGGAGATAATCACACAAGAGCATCATCACATTTCAAAACTGCAAAACAAAAGCACAAAGCTTATTCTTTTAAGTCTGTACTTTCCTCCTGTGATTTATTATGAGTTAAACTTTCATTAAATGTGAATTTTATATGATCAATTCATCAATTTATTTATGATTTATTCGAGAAATTATGAAAAGGACGGGCATCCCGAAATGACGCTTTTTGTGTTTTCACGAAGCGACGGGTATATGCCCGTCGCTTCGTGAAAACACAAACGATAAGTGTCCCATTATTATTTTAAGTAGTAGTTAGTTATTACCTATATACATACAGATGTTTTAAATGATTGACTTTATTTTGTGTGTTGTCAGGGTCAGTATGTTCCAAGCTGTGCTATGTGGATGTCAATGATGAGAACTATATCAAAGCTGACTTTAAGCACAGTCATCACTTTCATGCAGCATTCAGTCAGCCGCTGGCTTGGTATGTACATTTTGTTAAAGTAGATTCCCCCCAGTTGCCATGTGTTGTCACACTTGCCTCCGCTTTGGAGCTCCTTACCTGTGTAGACTGCTTCTCAACTTCCCTATAATCTGGCTCATCTATCTACTTTGTGATTTTCTCTTTGTTATGCTCCTGTTCCCCTCCCCCTTTCCCTTGTAGCCCCAACCTCGCATGGCCAGTAATGGCCGTGTGATGGGTAGCCCTCAGCACATCAATAGACCCCTCTCCTGATGACGTAACACTTTGTTTACAGACATGTTTTTACATATGTGTACATTCCCTGGTCCCCGCCATATGAAACCTCACATGTAAACAAAGTGTGACATCATCTTTACATGGGTCTATTTCAAGTTATGGTGGCTGAGTCTTTGTAGTGGTGGTTCAAATCCCGCTCATGACACTCGTGTCCTTGAGCAAGACTTTTAACTTGAGTGGGTGACATCTATGGGGTGCCAATGGTAGGTTGGAATTACTATTCAAATAGGACTGTTAAAAGAATATTGCTTAAGGTAGAAGACAATAACAAAGGTAGGAAATCCAGGCTGAACATGGGAAATGGTATTGGGCTTATCTGACTCTACCATTGGCAAGTACCAAAAGTTAATTGCAACTGAAACACTCAAAAACACAGAAGGACTTTATATTAGGACATGACATGCCAATATTGTTATCGTTAGCTTTAATAAGTTGGCTATTAAAACTAGCTTAGCTAGGTCTGACTTTGATGAAAAAGTAACCAGAACACACCCAGGAGATGAGATCAAGGGCACCTGGAGACAAGTTGGGTCTGGGTCCTGTACTTAAAAGGATTAGCTTCCATTGTTGTCCATGTATACCATACTGAGGCTGGAAGGTAAAACAGTCTGGCCCCGTTTGGTTAAAGTGAATATTAGTATTCATTTCATAACACATCCGACAGTGCCATTAGCTCCAATTACAGGATATAGTGGATGCTGAAGAAATGTTCAGCTTTAGATTTGGGAGGGAAAATCCAAGTAAGGAAAAACCCACACAATCAGGTTGGGACTGAAAACCCAATCCACATGCAAGGCTCTGGTCTGAGGTGGGTTTCGAACCGCGGTCCAAAGAACCTGATCCCCTTCTTTTACTATTATGGCATACCTGGAATGCAACACTGACTGCTTTACAGCATGGTAGAGGTCCTTACATAGACTTGGTTTTCGTGAACGGTATGGATTTAGTTTCTTGGCCTTCTGAGCAGTGCCTTGAGTCCAAAAGAACAATGCAGACAAGAACACTGTGAAACCACTTTTACACGGCTGTACAGGGACCACTGTTGTGGGATTTGCACCACCTGAAATACGAAACATTTAAAACTAAACAAAAGTTAGTACAGTTGTGTATCAGAACATCGGCGGTGGTTTGTTTACTTTTCTAATGGGATTTTTAACGCGCCAGACTTTTGTCGGACTTTCAGTGGCGTTGTCAAGGCTGTGATTGATCAATACGTTAGTAGGCGGGGCTTAATGGATCGGTCTATTGAAGTCGTTTTTTAAATTTAACATGAGGCCGTTTAGAAGTAAGTTCTGAAATCAAATTTTGCTTCTAGGTATATGAGAGAAGAACGTCTGGAGCTCCAGCTCTGGGTGAGCTACAACCGGGAGCTCTCTCCTGAGGAAACCAGCCACACCCGCCCACGTCAACGAGACAAGCTGATTGGCTGTGCCTACGTAGACATGTCTGCACTGTGTGACAAGAGGATCAAGCAGCACAGGATCAGGTAAAATATAATCTATATCTTCTCTCGATGGTCTAGCGGTTAGGACATCTAAGGACATCTAGGCTTGATTTCACAAAAGCTTAAGATCGATCTTAAGATGTGTATCAATCTTAAATGCTGAGCAAAGTATGATGTCACAATACAATTCACTCTGGCGTCTTGTCTTAAGACGATTCTTGGGGCTTTGTGAATTCCAGTCCCAGGCTAGACTGCAGAAGGCTGTGGGTTCGAATCCCACACAAGTTGCCAGTGGAATTTTTTTTATTTTGGGAGGAGTTAGAAAGCAATGTCTTATCACACATCGATATTTTGCGAAAAATAAAATAGTTATCAATAAGTAAGGATTCGCAGTGACACCATGTGGTTTTAAATCTCTTTTGAGCATATGTGGTTTCGAAAGGAGCCAGTTGACTCAACATTTCGGACAGTTTACACTGTCCGTCGTCAGGAGACTGCAGGATTCCAACTTGGCAAATCCTTACTTATTCTCTTCCTCCCATGCAAACCTTCAAGTCTTATTTAAAATTGTTATCGTTCTTTGTCTCCCATGCAGTGGGCTGTATCCGTTATTCCGGCCTGGTTCTAGTGATCTCGGAGGTAGCTGTCTGAGAGTTCATCTCAGCTTGAAGCACCTCCACAGTGAATCAACACATCAACAGGTGGGCATAGAAACCGCTCTATGGATTGTAAATTTCATCCAGCTTGTGAATTGGATGGAAATATTCTGAGGCTGAAGTTTGTTTGAGCATCAGATTTCTGCAGAAATATTTTTTTAGTCTTTAATAACATGTTGACTGAATGTGCGAAATGTCGTAAAGTGTTTTACCTCAATCCAAGGAACACCTGGTTGGAATCTCACAACAGGCAAAAGAGAGATAGATATATATTTTACCCTGTAGGAATTCCAACATAGGAATTGTAGGAATTCCAACATAGACCGGAATGAATATTGTTAATAATAATAACAATACCAAAGTCATATATAGCACATATCTAACAACAATTTGGTACTCAGGGTGCTTATTATATTGTTTTAAGACAGGTTTGTGATGTTTTTGAATTATGAGACCTTATAAGGGCTTACAATGTGCTGCGGTGCATTCAGCAGCCACTGCCAGAAACACCCTTCTCTTAGCAATAAGTGTAACTGGGTTCTTTTACGTGCATTACACAACGCACGGGACCCTTGGCTTTACATTCCATCCGAAGGACGAAGCAAGGTCACGAGTGTCAAGACTGGGACTCGAACCCACACTCTGCTGATCAGAAACACCAGAGCTTGAGTCCAGTGCGCTTGATTGCTCGTCCAAGTCCTCACCTGACTTTTTTCCTTTTTTTCTACATCAAGAAGTGAACATTGTCTTCTTTTCTTAGGTATCTTCAGGCCAATTTGCACCAGAGCTGGTCATTTGAGGATTCCATAGCTTCATTGCCGGAAAATATTTGAAAAAGAGATCTACATTTCAGATTCCCAACTGTGACTGCAATGAAGATTGATTTTCAGCCCCCACCTGACTCTTTTTTATTTTTCCCTTCTGGTGTTTTTCCATACATCTAGAACTGCCCATCAGCTTCTTTTTGCTGTTACGTCATTGCCAGAATGAAATCATTGAAATGGATCAATTTCTATCGTAACCTTTAGGAATGGTCTG
This sequence comes from Marthasterias glacialis, assembly GCA_911728455.2. Lineage (NCBI taxonomy): Eukaryota > Metazoa > Echinodermata > Asteroidea > Forcipulatida > Asteriidae > Marthasterias > Marthasterias glacialis. Next base: position 15,260,768 of record OU452228.1, on the reverse strand, counting down.
ATGAAGCTGAACACCTCCCGTCATCATCTCGTCAGACTCATCCTCTGCCCAGCCGTCCTTCACACCAAGAAGTTGCCATAGACCCTGAAGAGGCAGCAAAGAAGATAGAAGAGGAGCGGATGAGACAGCAAGAGGAGGAAGAGAGAAGGAAGATGTTGGAGCCAGTGCTGATGTGCGTGGCCGTGGAGAGAGCAATGCATCTTCCGTCTGTCTCAAGCACAAACAGGTAAACAAGTTTGTTGCTCACGTTTTCTAGAAAAAAAGCCTGAAAACTGTGTCCTGGTAGGAATGGATAAAAACCATTTATTCGCAATTTAATTCAAATACATGTAACTTGTCTGATGGGTGCTTAAGATATCAATCCATCTTCCAGTGGAAAGGGGTTGGAAATCTTGGTCCCATTTTATCGCGCTGCTTATCACAGAATTATTTTACTTACCGCGCCCTCAAATAGCACAGAATTACGCATGTGGTAAGTGCAGAGTCCCGTAGTGAGAAGTGTCATGAAATTGATCTTTGATGTATGCAAGCTGATCAAGTCATTTTATTTTACACACATGCGTGTCAGACTGATTGCCCTTTTATTTGTCGCAGACAAAATTATTGTCAAGCTTGAAGTAAAATCGGACAGGTAGTGATATTTTACATGAATTTGGGTTACTTTAATCTACCCCCCCCCCCCCCCCCCCACCACACCACACCCCACCGCCACATACTCTCAGTGGTTCATCCAGAGGGGGTGCTTTTACCCAACTTCAACCCCAACCCACTCACCGTAAAAAATATAAAAGAACATAGCAAATAATCTAATGCCATCTTATTTGATGGTATAGCAGTTTGTTGTAAGTGGTTGCAAAACCCTCTGGCAAAAGACTCTTGGCCCCCCCCCCCCCCTCTCTCCTGAAAATTCTATCCTCATTAACATATCCTGCATCCCCATCAAATCGTTTCTGTCTAGATTGGATGACAGCCTACCTAGTTCCTATGTAACGTTCCAGCAAGCCGACGGGGTCCCTGTCCATACAGACACTATACCAGACAGTGATCAACCGGTCTGGGGTTTTGAACATGAGGTCAAGATTAGTGCAGAAGTGCTTGACCGTCAGGTGAGTGTGGCTCATTTTCAGAATTCTCAACAAGAATTATTTTGCTTTCATTGTATTGCTCAAATTTCAATTATACAATTTGCAAATGTGATTTTGTGTACTTGATTTGTTTTCCTCTTTCGTCATGTTCATTTGCTCAAATGTCAATTACATTTGTTTGAAAATGTGTTTTTGTGTATTTTGGTTTATTTTTCCTCTGTGTTTTGCTCAATGGTCAATTATATTGTTTACAAATATGTCTACATTGTATGTAATAACATTTCCAATTGTAATCTTTACATTTTATATATTTACATTTTGTTATTTGTACAAATTTGTTTTAATTGCTTTGAACTGCATTGATCTTTTTCAGTTACCTTCTGTGCCAGTTATGCTTGTTTCTAGATATTCTTGTTTCTGTTATAATTTTACCTTTGACTATTGAATTGTGAGGGAAGAACCTCAAAAATCTTCATTTTGCATTTATGTAAAATCTTGCTTGTTTATACCTGTTGATAATAATACACAATTTGTTATAGAGTGCTTTATCCTATGGGTATCTGAACGTGCTCATTATTTTATAATAGGTGTGCAAAGCTATTTTGAACTACGAGACTCATGTTTATTGAGCCAATTCCCATTTTGGTAGTCAATGTTCCTGTGTGTGTTATACAGTGTAGTGCGAATTTCAGGCGTTTACACGCTTACCTGTTAACTCCCAAAAATGGTGAGCCTGGCACAGTCGCCACATGAGACATACGTGCAAGGGGTCAATAATAACTTGTAAAGGTACTAGTGGGAAACCTTACAGCCATGCCAACCATGCAAGAAACACCAGGGTAAACCCCTTCTCTTAACAGTAAGTTGAAGTGGTTCTTAAACGTGCACTACACAACACACAGGACCTATGGCTTTATGCTCCATCCAAAGGAGGAAGCAATTATGGTCAAGTATCATGCTCAATGACACAAGTGCCATAACTGTGGCCCGAAACCTTACTCTTTCAACACCAGAGCCCAATTACATAGAGCTGCTTAAGCACTAAAAGTAAACAATTTTTGCTTAATACCAGAATAAGGTTACTAGCCAAAATACTGTTACACATACCATCTGTAACTGGTTTTCTGCTTATTTTTTTGCTGAGCAGAAAATTGTTAAGCAAGCTTTTCTGCAGAAACAGCTCCATGAAATTGGGCCCTGAGCTTCAGCTGGTGTGCTAGACCTCTTGGCCACCAACACTCCACTGTTACACCCAAGTCAAGGCATTGTCTCAAACAGCTCAGTTGTTGGACACACCCTATATCTTCATCCCAAGCGATAATGATTTATGTTCCTCCCTACCACCAGAATTTCATCTTCAAGGTGTGGCATCAAGCGGGTTCCGAGCCGGACATGAACAGCGATCGGATGTTGGGCTTTGCCTCGGTGGACCTGGCCCCACTCCTGGCAGGGTTCAGGAGCCTCAACGGCTGGTACAATATCCTGGACTTCAGTGGCCACTGCCAGGGTCAGATCAAAGTCTCTATTATACCCAGGGAAAGTGTGTCTCCGCTGAAACGATCACCAAAACAAAAGGTTATTATTGTTTTCTTTTATCTGTTTTTGTTATTTTTTTTTCTCTATCATACCTTGAGAATAGACCGATCCATTAAGCCCCACCCCCTTGTGCGTTGATAAACACAGTCTTGGCTATGCCACCGAAAGTCTGACAGAAGTCCAACACGAGAAAATCCTATTGGAAAATGTAAACATGCGTTCGCGTACTTATAGTACGCATGTTCATGTCTTGCAGTGTGGAAGTAAGTGACGCACAATGTGCTGTCCATGTGTACAGTGGTAATGTAGCCGATGCTGTGATTGGTCAATGTGTTTAGGGGGCGGGGCATAATGGATCAGTCTACTATTAGTGCTTTTGGAATTAATGAAGTTACACTTTTCTTTTAGGACTTTGTAAAACCGGAGGCAAAAGAAGTGCCTTGATATAATATGTTTGTAATGAACTTTTTAGCCAGAATAAATTACACTGGTACCCTGTTTGCCTTCTTTACCCGTGTGTTCTTAATACCTTTGTCACCCTGGTTACACTGGGGCCCTCTGTTCAATAAATACACCCTTCGGTTTGCATTCTTTATAAGTGTGACTCTCCTTGCCAAACCAGGCACTTCCTGCCAAAACTGGTTTTGTTTGCTCATTAAATGGATGAGAATAAGAGCTTACAAGTTATGCCTAATAAGGACCTATAAAGTTAAGTATTTCTCTCAACATACAGAATGTTGACGACATCATATCGTGTCGATATAATGACTGATATTTTGGTTTTACTTTGCTTTTAATGCCATTTCACTACGTGTATTTCGGAGAAGTGCCTGATTTTAACGTGGGGCGTCACACTTATTGATCATTTTTCTCTTTACTTCACCTGTACACTGTTCTCAAAGCTATATCAGTGCATTACTTTCTTTACTGAATGACAAGCTATTGAAATTGTATTTTAACATGATTTTGCATTGTATGTAACAAATTTGTTGTTTCCGAATTCACCCAAAAGAGCACAGGTGGATTTTGTTTTTCCATTATCTGCTCTCTTTGGACAGTTGCTTAGATAACGCTCTGTGCCCCAAAGAATGAAAGTTTGACCGTTCAAATGTGATGAAGAATTGTTAATAATATGTTGTGTTCTTTAAGCTAACAGCATTGCATTATCAAGAATGTTCATGGGTGTGTTTTGTTGTCTTGTTTTAAGTTTAAACAATGTTAAAAAAAATGTTGTCTGTTCTCGTCTCTGTTTTTTTATAAGTAACTTCGTTCCCTTTCGGAAGTTCTTTCATTTATGTATTCTGTAATCTTCGTTTTAAGCAAACATCCGATGTAAATTTGCTTTTGAACAATCATTAAATGAAGCACCATTTTTATCATGAAGATATGTATTATATTTTTGTGTATTAATTTTGATATCGTGGATTTGATTTCCTCAGACAACCCCCAACACATCGGCCATCTTTGCCCAAGGCTTTCCTCTCGTCCCATTCGCCACATTCTCCCATCAGCACCAATCAAGCAAGCAAGCACCCAAAGAATCCAGCACGACAACAGGCCAGCAACCACCCCCTCCGAAATCCACTCACCCTCAATCACTGAACCACTACACGGAACACCTGCAGAATGTTCGAAAGTTCCATGAGGATCTCCACAGCAAGTTCAAAGTACAGCAGCAGGGTTGGACCACTGCAGACAAGAGGGTGGACAATGGGAGGGGATCTAGAGAAGTATCTTCACTAGGTTTTGATGACAGAAGCCAGGGACCTACTACCGCAGTCTCCAGCTCATTTCTGATGACAAATCTCAGGTAGGAAAGAGAATTGTCGGTTTAATTTTGTTTAAGCATGTTAACCCTGGAAGTGTCCCGGTCCGATTAAATCAGCCCAATTTTCAGACTTTGTACTGGCAGGGCTGATTAAATTGACCCAATTTATAACGCATGTGTTTTGGTTACAACACACCACATGATCTTGAAATGACCTGTGTTAACAAAATAAAGTTTGGGAAGTCAGCTCTGAACATTTATTTCTAGAATTTTTAATTGTAGTTTCAGAATAGAAGAGGTGGAGCTTCTTGGCATTACACGTATTTAGTACAGGGCAATGCTACGGTTAATGAATAATGGGAGATTTGAAGATGCCAGGCAATTGTACAATGTTAGTTAATTGACACATTTCCAAAACAATGGATTCAATTTGCAGTATTTTTGACCACGTGAGAGCGTGTGTGAACCAAATTTACATTATGCAAAACAAGTAAAACAAAGTGGTTTTTCCATTGTTGTTGTGGAAGAAAAAAATATACAGGCAGTCAAAATAAAACTGTAACTGTGATGCAAGGAAATTAACCCTTGAAAGCGCCCTCATGCAGTAAAAAAATTGGTCAATTGGTAAGTCTTCAGCTAACCAGCTTTCCCTGAGTGTCCCTCATTTGCAAAATGTTATTAAAAAATGTCTTTGTACAAAAGTGGTAGACTTTGGAATATATTGCAGTTAATTTTGTGCTTGTATATTGTGTGTGATGTGATCTGAAATAATGAATCTAAAAACTGTACAAACTGTTATTTTGATTTGTGACTGAAATTTGTGAATTATTCAAAACTTTGTCACCAGAAAAAACCTTGAGGAGCTAGACAGCATGAACCAGGGATTACAGCAGAGGCTGGCAGCCCAAGAACCAAGCAAGAAGACCCACGACAAGGAGCAAGTGGCACCTGCTCCACACAAACCCAGGGAAAAAACATATGGTCATCAAAGGGAGGATGCTAAGAAAATGCAGGAGAACATCAGTTATAGGAGGACTAGTGATGAGGATATTTTGGAGAAAGTCAGGCAGGATTTACGACAAGAGGGGAGTCTTGAAGATAATGATCGGCACAATGAAGATTGGTATGACCGAGATATAGATGGGCCTGGCCAAAATATAGATGGGCGTGGCCAAAATATAGATGGGCATGGCCAAGATGAAGATGGACGTGGCCATGATGAGAACGGTCATGGTCATGATGAAGATGGGCGTGGCCATGATAAGTCAGGGCGTGGCCCAGATGAGGATGCCGCAGTGCCGTTGTACGAGAGTGACTGGGAAGATGATGTGCAATTCCGAGACGCCAATATCATCGTACCCAAACCTCTAAATGACGTCTCGTCGGCTTATTTCAGTAATGCTGTCAGACCGGATGCATTCCACACAAACATGATCCGTGAACCTTCAAAAGAATTGCAATACAACCTCCAAGAAACTGAGACGGACTCAGTCAGAACTGAGAGAAGGCAGGCTTGTCATGAAAGTTGGGAGGAGGAGGATTTTAGAACTCTTGAAACGGAACGGACGGCAATAGAACGTCGTGGAGAAGCCACCCGCCATGTTTCTGACCAAGAAGCTGAGGATGAGTATTTGGAGGATCGAGGCTTAAGGAACCGACTTTGGCAAAGTGATGCTGCCGGGAATTTTCCCATTGACTCCAATGAATTTGAAAGACTTAAAGGTAATTTACTTCACTTTATGTAGTTAACTTTTTTAATTGACAGGTGTCAGAAAAACTGTGGAGTTTTAATTTTCATGTATACTCAGTCATCGGTATGAAGGTATCGATAACTAATGTCCGGTTACATTTCTTTCTGAAATGCAGCCTATTCATAAAATGAACTGAACACTGTGTTTGGAACCTACATTTAAAACTGTTGGACCAAGTTTTATTTCACCCCAAATTTATATTTTTTTCTGTCACGTTCATTTGTTGTGGTATGGAATTTCTGGAATTTTACCCCCTTTTTGCAAAGGGGGATTTTATTGGAAAATCTTGAAGTCTATGGGAAAGTTTTGAAGGGGCCAAGACCATGGGGCGTGGCCTCTTTGTTATTCTAGGCATACATGAGAATTTTTTAATTTGTTCTTAATTTAATTCTTCTTGTATTGTTGATGTACTGTTGTTTTGTTTTTTATTTAGAGATTAAATTCACTTACCAGATCTCCTTGAATTATGATCAGAATGTCAACAGAAATGGTTTAGGACATTTTTAAAAATACAATAGTATTGTAGTTTTTCTTGTGACATTGCTAATGCCATATTTTTACAACTGACCGTTATTGTTTAACATTTATGTTGTTATTGTTTAATATATTTTTAAATCTGTTGGTTCAATGTTTGATGTAACTTTTTATGTACTCTGGCAGCAATTCAACCGTTGGCTGCAATGGTTGAATATTAATAAACCATTTCAGATTAAATCAAATCAAATCAAATTTATCTTCACAGCAGATGTAAAATGGAAAGACTCTGACGTTGACAGAGGCGCAGATTCTAATAATTACGTCGGTCAGGAGATATCAGCAGAAGATAGTGATGAGCACATAGTAAGAACTCAACGGAGTGGTGATGATCACCACAAACACTATACAAGTGCAATGAATGAAATCGTCACTCATTTTGAGGATGGGAATGCTTTGGGAATGGATACAGAACCCCAGAGAGAGTCACTCTCAGTGGACACCAAGACGGAGGATGAGTTTGCAGATGGACCTGAAGATGAAAACCAAAGCTGTCTTCAAGACGCTGCTACAAATTCATGGACCGCCCAAAGTAATGAGTTTCAAACTGGGGTTACAGGCGATAAAAGCACAAGTTTAACCCAAGGCAATGAAAACCAGGTTAAAGGTCATTCACAAGCTGACCCTAATGTCATATTGGGGTCAGGGGAAGGAGGTTCATCACTACACACAGGGGGGACTTCTGTAGACGATAGACGGGATACTGATGGTAGAGGGAGTGTGGTGAGCAGTGATGATGAGTCTGTAGTCATTACCATTGACCCTGAGCAGACTGAGAGGCAGATAGTCCAAGAGAGCAAGAGGAAGACTCAGCCCGACAAGACACGGCCAGTACTGTATCCTTTCACTCATATCAGTGGTATCTACATAATTGTAAGTTATCACACAAGTGGGAGTGGGATACAGAAAAATACAGTGCTTCTGTGTCCCATATCTACAAGGCTGCATTGGTTTGCGATAACACAGTGTGATTATATCTGCTTTGCTGTGGACATTGTTCTTGTAGGAACTTGTCCTGCTGTTATTTTATTTTTCAGAATTCGGGGGGGAGGGGGAGGGGCTCAGGGTGAGTTTGAGTTTGAGACGCCCGTAGATAAAGTGCCATTTTATAAAAATTGTGTATTATTGTTATTAAATTGTGACTCAGCCTGTGTAAATGAGACACTTTGGGGTAAAAATTTAAGTCCAAATTTCATCATGTAGGGCATCTTCCAAGGATTAAAAAGACACCACACTGACCTGTACAGAGTTGACTGTTCTGGATTGGAACCGTAAACTCTGTAGAGGTCAGTGTGGTGTCGTTTTAATCCTTGGAAGATGCCCTACATGATGAAATTGAAATTTACATTTTTACCTCAAAGTGTCTCATTCACACAGGCTGAGTCACAATTGTGTATAGGTCTGGGTTTTTTTTTTGTTGTGTCAAGTAATACATCGTCACCTTAGTATTTTGTAGCCATGGCTCATTTCCAATTAAAAAATATTCAGTGTAAACAAAAATGTTCCTTAACGTGGCTGTCATCAAGAACGAAATCAACACCCGTCCAAATGCCCAACTTCTTCCTGCCAGCGCATGATCTTGAAGCATCAATGAGGGCGCTACACACTGTCACCAGCATTTTGCCGAGATCACAACCAAGGCCAATGCACAATGATCAGGTAGAGCTTCCTTGAGTGAAAAAATACATTTAAGTTCAGATTTGAAGCTTTGCATGGTGTGGATCATAAAAGAATAGCTAGTTTACAGCTAGCAACAATGTGAAATTAATGTGACCTAGTGGCTAGGACACCTGCTCTAGAATGTGGTGGTCGTGGGTTCGAATCTCACCCAAGTAGTACATGCTCGTGAAGTTTTTTGTTTTTTTCTGGAAAGGATCGGATTCGGGAAAATTGAGTATAGACTAGCAGCTCGTTCATGGGCGTTTACGACGCACACGCACTGTGAATCCTCCATGCTGATTGGTACATATGCGCACTGACGCGCTATTGTCATGTCGCGTACGTACGTCGGCCATATCTGCGGTGGTGTAAAACACCATAAACGAGTGCTTATCACAAAATCGGTGTATGGTAAAATATAAATGTATATTAATAAAAAATAAAAAAAAGTCTTCTGAGAAGACGCTTTTGTTCTGTGAAAGGCAGAGGTTGAGATGGTGTTTGTTTCTCAACGTTTGGTTTATTATACTCGACTCATCTTTAGCTTCTCTTGAAGATGAGCATAGATGTTAAAAATACATTTGCCTAAAATATTGTGTGTGTGGTTTTTTTTAATGCAATTTTATATGACACAATTTGAAGTGTAATTTTCTGTAATAATGTCCACCATTTAAGTCCTTTGTTACATGGAGAGAAAAAAATTGTTTGCATGTAAGGAGGTAACTTCATTCGTGCTAGTTAACTAGATGTAAATTTCATTTACATGTAGTTTCTTTCAAAATGCATCTTTTCCATGTTGGTCAGCCAAAATGCTTTTATGATGTTAAAAAATTTATAACAGGCTTAGGTAAGATATTGTTTTAGATGTTATTAATGATACAATACAAATTAATTTTATAAAGCATAGACATCCATCAAATGCTGATACAAAATAATCTAAACTTTCAATATAATATTATTCCTTTATTTCCATATTCTTTCACCCGTTAGATGCCCGATTCTAGACCAACAGATGCTGGCCGAGATCTGACCCAGAGGTTAGCTTCTAAACAACTCACAGGGAAAGTACAAGTAGCCAGGCCAGCCTTGAAGCCCTCCCCTAAACTCCCTACTGCAGAGGAAGCTAAAAGAATCGCTAAGATCTTTGCATCTAGATTGACAGAGAGCTGATCAGAGGCTCGCTTCAAAACATCTCTCAGGAACAGTACAAGCAGCCAGACCAACCTTGCGAAGCCCCCTATAAATTTCTCAGTGCAGAGGAAGCTAAAAGAATCGCTAAGATCTTTGCATCTAGATTGACAGAGAGCTGATCAGAGGCTTGCTTCAAAACATCTCTCAGGAACAGTACAAGCAGCCAGACCAACCTTGCGAAGCCCCCTATAAATTTCTCAGTGCAGAGGAGGCTAAAAGAATCACCAAGATCTTTGCATCTAGATTGACAGAGAGCTGATCAGAGGCTTGCTTCAAAACAAATCTCAGAAACAGTACAAGCAGCCAGACCAACCTTGCGAAGCCCCCTATAAATTTCTCAGTGCAGAGGAGGCTAAAAGAATCACTAAGATCTTGGCATCTAGATTGACAGAGAGCTGATCAGAGGTTAGCTTCTAAATATCTCTCAGGGAGAGTACAAGCAGCCAGACCAACCTTGAAGCCCTCCCATAAACTCCCCACTGCAGAGGAGGCTAAAAGATTCGCTAAGAGCTTTGCATCTAGATTGACAGAAAGCTGACCCTATGGACTAGCTTCTAAACATCTCTCAGGAGATCAGGCCAGACCAGCCTTGAGAAGACCTCTATCTGTTTATAAACTCCTCAGTGCAAAGACAGCTAAAAGAGTCGCTCAGATCTTTGCATCTAGATTGACAGAGAGCTAATCAGAGGTTAGCTTCTAAAGATCTCTCAGGAACAGTGTAAGCAGCCTGACCAACCTTGAGAAGCCCCCTATAAATTACTCACTGCAGAGGAAGCTAGAGAGAAGCTAGAGAGAATCACTAGAAGTATTTAATACCAAGATCTTTGCGTCGAGATTAACAGAAAGTTGAACAGAGGTTAGCCTCTACACATCTCTCAGGAACAGTATAAGCAACCAGACCAACCTTGAGAAGCCCCCTATAAACTCCTCACTGCAGAGGAAGCTAGAAGTATTGCCAAGATCTTTGCATCTAGATTGACAGAAAGCTGACCCTAGGGACTAGCTTCTACACATACCTCAGCCAGACCAACCTTGAGAAGCCATACTGTAAACTTCCCACTGTAGAGGAGGCCAGAAAAATTGCCGAACAGCATGGTAGCACTGTGTGATGATCTTGATGTTTTGATCAGTTTTAGCTTGAGACCCCCTACCCCCCCCCCACTCAGAACTCTTGCTTCGTCTCTACCCGGATCAGTTTATGTGAGTGCTGCAGTGTGAGGTAGTTGAGATCAAAGAAAATAACCTATTAGAGTCAATTAGCACTGTATAAAATCCTATGTTAAAAATAATTCTTTATTCAACTTGTGCACTCGTGCATGTGTTGCAATGTTAAAGGGCCCATGAAGAGGTATTTTGTCACATTACATTTTTGTGGCTTAATATACGGTTTGAAATTAACAAAACATGACATTGACTATTTTGATGTGTTTGTTATGCATTAATACACTTTAATTGAGCCCCGAAAATGTGTGTCATTTGATTGCGCAATGATTTGTGACGTAGACTGCAGTCAAACGTTTCAAAGACAGCTCTGGTGCCGAGTGGTCAACAATGCATTGTGTGTTATTGTCACACAGATGACCCTGGTCAGCCAGTCCACTGTCTACGTCACAGATTTTATGCTAATGAAGAAGGGTGGGTGGAGTGCGGCAATCCCCTATTTTTAGAAATTGTTATTTCTACGGTAAATAGGCATGTAAAAAATGTTTTAAAAAATAATAAGATACTATGATTAACATACTTCCTTTTTTAACCAATAAACAAAAATAATTCATGGGACCTTTAAGACAAGGCATGCTCACAAAAGTTGCAGTCTAACCTACAGACCATCGTTTCTCAACTCTCTGTGATGATCAGAATGATAAATATTTGCATTTTAGGTAATGTAGTGTTATTTACGCCCTGGACCATACATACAATGTCCAAATAATCATTTTTACAAAATATCTACAGTTACAAAGGTTTAAAGAAACGTTTTCTTCTGTAAATTTAAAATTAAAAAAAACAGAGTTGTTTATTCCCCGAAGCGTGTACATTTTAATAAAATATACATGTATGTATAATTCATGTCCAATGAACGATTGTAAATTATTATTAATTATGAACACTTGAGGATCAATCTCAGGACAAGGTACAACATTGGAATTATTAGATAGTTTCAAATTGTTACTTTATAACCTGACGAAATAGGGAGACCGCCATCATAGGGTTAGATAGCTGTTGTTAGAGCACTGACACATTAATCCAGAGATCACAGGTTTAAATCCCGTTCTGGTAAACTTTGCTTTGTTCACCCAAAAATTGAATTAAATGTACCAAGTTAGTTTTCTTTGTGGTTTATTACTTCATAAAATAACATGGTGTGTTGGCAATGGGATCTCATGGGCATCTTTTCTTGGACTTGCCCCAGGCGCGGTTCTAGAGCCAGTATTTTTGGAGGGGGCTCGACCCTTCACACGTGACGTGACGTCACCATCTAACTTTCGCTGCTGCTATTTCATTTTGGAGTCAAATAGCAACCTGTTTATGCAGCGCATTTTTCAAGCACCGCGCTTTTCCACTGTAAAATATGGGTCGGAAAACATTTAACCGTACACGAAGTATCTGCGCCAAGACTATATACGGTGACAAGACAGTGCAAATGATCGTACACTATTTATTCCAGCATGTATCTTTCTTTTCTTTTCTTATTTTCCTTGCATTTTTTTTTCGGGGGGGGGGGGGCTACCCCCCCACCCCCCCTTGTCGAACTGCGCCAGTCTTGGCCTTAGATATATCTTTAAAAGAAGCCCAAGTTTCATTGTACCTACAGTATACAAAATGTTGATTATAGTCACACACAGTGTGCAGTCTCTCTTAATGTTCATATGTACATTTGTAGTAAATACATATTTATATACATACTAGCTGTCACGTAAACCAACAGTGTACAACATAAGGTGTTACAGCTGAAATATCTACACTGTGAAATAAATTATGACAGATTAATTCATATAAATTATGCGATTTTACAGACGCTTCCTTTTTTCAAGCGTAGATTGGCAGCTATCGGGTCCAACGAATAGGGAATAATACTAAATCTTACGAAAAATACAGCTATAAAAACAAAATCTGAAAATCTAAATGGCATTACCCGAGACAAAAAGGAGATATATGTACATTCATTTTCAAAGCAAAAAATGTGTGAATCTTAAATCTGAGAAAAACATGTACAACTATATGTTGCAAGCACCTTTAAAGTTTAACTCGTTACCCCCTTCACAAAATGGTGATAAATGTTTAGAAATAAGAAGATGGTCTGCAGTACATTTAAATATATTAATTGATTAAAATGTTGCCCCTCGCTGGTCTAGGTGTATGGACAACATTTGTACAGTTATTAAATATTTAATATGAATACAGCATTTGTCATTGATTCTTTGAACTTACAGTAAAATAAACTTCATCAAGATTTGCACATTTAACGGTCATCCTCAAATACTGATATGTACATTCAGTGAAATGGGAAACGGCATCTAGATATGTTCCCTCCTTTGTGGCTAAACAAAACATAAGAAGTATGCCATGACCATAATCATCCTAGCTTGAGTTTACACACGTGGACAACATTGGTAACTGTCAAAGACAAGTATCACTATCCACACTTCATGTGACCCAACAGTGAAATAAACCTACGAAAGTTTAAGCTCAATTGGTCATCGGAGTCACAAGAAAATACTGAGAGAAAAAACCCTGATGTTTTCACTTTTTTCAAACATTGGGTTTTTGTGACATAAAAAATATAATTTATTTTTCATGACTCGTTTCTTAAAAGCTATCACATTTCAAGGGAAGTTTTCCACCATGACCATCTTTATACTGTATATAAGTTGCGTGCAAATCTGTGAACATTTCTATTTTCACTCTTACCAATGTTGTGCACACCCTCTAACTCGACTCTGAACTAGTCCATCTATAGACCTTTCTGTTGTTGATAAACAAGCTGCGCCGGTTGGCATGGACGGCCAAATGTAGCAAAATATTCAAGTCTTGTTGACAGACGTTGTGACCAAATTTAACATTTTTGCAAACTTTCTATTTGAAGAAAATATATCCCGTTATTGGTTGGTTTGTTTCTGACAAGTTCTGAACAGCTTTTGAATATTTGTTTTACATTTTTTACAAATTGTGATTATCTGCTTTTGCTTTGCATCAATGGCTCCCTGTAGTTTCTCCATCTTGGTTGGCAAAAACTCGGGCTGTGACGATGCAAAAGAAAGTGCTATAGCTGGGACAGCAGCAGAAGTTGGGCGTGACAAAAAACAAACATGGCTGAGACCGTGTCCAAAATGATGGCTATGGCCAGATGGCTGAAAAGTCCTGTTCTTCAATGTTGTTACTGCAGCTAAGAGCAACAGCCACAGCCATAGCCGCAGTCGCTTGATTCCGACACGGCCTATGATCAAACTTCATGATCATCCCAACTTGAGTTATTTACCCAACTTGGAACTAAACTCTAAACTGGCCCATCTATGGTTGGGACATCTACTCAAGTTGGCGAGACAATAATAATAATTTTACAGAATATACAACAACAAAAAACTTTGAAAGACAAGGCGGAAAAAAATGTGAACAATTCTGTTCTGTACATGCAGATTTTGTCTTAGGCCTTGGAGATGTTCATAGTCAAAGGAAAATCACATTGAAAACATCATTGTCTTTGTGATTGGGCAACATCAGTTACTGGGCTTCAAATTTGAAAATAATCTCAACAAGTCCTCAGGAGCTGTTGCTCAGAAATTTCACTGAACCAGTCTCTACAAGACAAAAAACAAATCTTCCTTTTTCATTTTTGTTCTTTGCTGAACTTTTGGGAGGAGTCTTGGATTTGAAAACCTAACCAATAAATTAGTAGAATATGTACAAGTTATAACTGTAAGGTTTTTGTACATTTGAAGGAAAAACACTAGACAGTCGGACTTGTTTTGGTTGTGAGGTTGCTGTCCCAAAGCTAAAATGACCGGCCTCAGTCATTGGTCCAGCTGTCCAGTGGGTATTTCAAACCCCAAGTTACTAGCACACATAAACACATTATTTTGGCACAAAAACAAAGCACTGATTTTCTATGGTAAACATATCTCATAGTAAGCAAGATAGGGTACGGACGATATTTTTTTGACTGAGTACATGTACATTTATTCCTATCCTCATTTTCATAAAACGCACGAAACAAACCGAAAGTTTCATCTAATGTGGTCAGGTGTGGTTTACACAAAGTGGTAGGACTAGTCTTGTCTTGAGTTAGGACGAGAAACTAGTCCTAACTTATAGGAAAAGTCATTAGTTAGGATTATAACACACCTCTCCCTGGTTCTTTATCCTGATTGGCTGAAACACGGTCACGGGCCTGTGAGTGACCAGGAGAGGGTCCTATTTCCCTTGGCGAAATAGGACCCTCTCCTGGTCACTCACAGGCCCGAGGAGTGCATAGACGTGCACTATTGCCCTCATTGCCAGTCCATATGTGTATACTAGTCCTAAATTAGGACTAGTTTTTGTGTAATCGACCCCAGGCCAGTGAAAACATTCCGTTTTGTTTTTTGCTAGGGGTACCAGTAGAACCACGGCTTGTGCCGATGTCGTGACAATTTGACATGTAAGAGCATGGGCCAAAAAATGTGTTATCATTTTTATTTTAAGGGATCCTTTTTATCAATTAAGAATCACTCTTAGGATCGAGTGTGCATTTATATGTACGAAAAGGAGGGGATACTGCAGTATATTCTAGCACCCACCACCCAAAAAATTCATCCACCAATCTTGCTATATTTAAATACTTTTTTTTCTAAATACAAAATTGCTTTTCAATATTTTAAGCACTGCATGGCAGTGACGAGGTTAAATAACCCCCTTGATGTTAACACATAAACGGATGGAAATGATATTGTCTTATAGTACTAGAGAAACTCATGAAAAAAAAATTGTAAAACAAATTTCTGACTCCTCAGATGAAAAATAAAGGTGGTTTGTAAAATAATACAAAAATACATTTGCGCTTTCCCCGAAGAGTCCATTATGAGCCAAATTCAAATAAAACACGTTTAAGTAAGGTGGTCCGACAGAGCAGGACAATTTTTGCTCTTGGAAGGAGCTAGTCATGGCGGAATACAAAATGAAGCAATTTGTAAAAATTAGGGGGGTTGAACCTTTTGTAACCCCAAGGATTTCCCAAGTACAACTAGGAGCAAGTTCGATCAAGGACCGATGGTTAACAAGTGGTTGGTTCGTGACGTACGTAGTGCATGTGCACGGAAGTTGAAGTGTGAACGACTCTAGTCATGTCATGTTAACACGGCCTGAGGAAACGGCGAAATCCACACTATAAATTTTCTGATAACTGGTCCCCTCTGCACTGTGCTATTGAAAAGGGTTACTGGTCACCAGTTATGCCAGCAGGCTGGTTCCGATTGGTTCCCTTGGGTTCCAGCAGCGTGTCTTGGCCAAGCGAATAAGAACACAGACTCAAGCTCTGGTGTTTCTGATCAGCAGTGTGTGGGTTCCAGTCCTGGTCATGATACTTGTGTCCTTAAGCAAGACCATTATTGCTGCATCCTTTGGATGGGACGTAAAGCCGTAGGTTCTGTGTGTTGTGTAGTGCACAGAGGAGGGGTTCGCCCCGGTGTTCCTGGTTTGATCGGCTGCAGATTGCGCCACAGCACCTTGTAAAACTGTTCCATGGTGCTATGTAAAGGAACAGGTCTCATACTTCAAAACGTAACTCATCATACCTTGCAAGAAAAAATACTGAGCGCTTTGAGACACCTATCAGGTGTGATAAAGTGCTATATAAGAACTGCGTATTATTTATTATTATTACACGACTAGCGTAGTCCAACCACCGTCGACTAGACAGAGTTCAGGCTAACTTAGTTGAGCTATGGCTAACAACAGTTCTTGCACGAACTTGGCCTAGGTTACAAGGTTCAACCCTTGGTTATTGCTTGTTTTTTGCGTTCTTCCCTTACACAGACCCTCTCCCCGCAGTATCTCTGTGTCGCATTGCATCATCGTTGGAATTAATTTGGTCAAACATAAAGATGGCACTCTTGCTAAGGTTGGTTTGTTCCATTGATGAGTGACTGCATGGAGTGTGTTACAACCTCACTTACTGGTACCTGTAGGGACGTCTGTAGGACTTCTTGACTGCCTCCTTCCATCTCCAGCCAGGGAAAAAGACGCTTCAAGGCGTCCCACGTACCAAAACAAGTCCTGGAACCACAGACAAATCAAATTGTAACAAAGATACAAAAGCATTATGGGCAATTTGCAATACAGTGAGCCCTCTACAGTTTGCACAGTCAGACAGTAGAGGCCATTTTTGCAGTGCACCTTTTGAAAAGGTTGTTAAGTTTTTAGTCATCTTGGCAGCAACTGCCGCATGATTCATTTGTAGTTTGCAAAAGCAGCAAGGTTGTAATGTTTTGTGTTTACGGCATAAGATGGTATTTTTTGTGAGGCTGGTGAATGTTATGCACATTCATGTCGGCCAATTAAAGGTCCCAAAATACCAGTGCTGGTGCAGAGTTGCTGATTGTTTTTACTCAACTGCTTTATGGGAAAACGGCCTCTCCAGGTTGACTGTAGAGAGCGCACTGTATTAGTGAACTTTTTGGTGAACATGGACTTGCTTATAAAGAAAACCTGGCTATAAAGAAAACCTGTTTACTACATTTTTCATTTGTACAAAATAAATCATTAGGGTGAGCCCGAAAACCATGATTTCCTCCATCTCCTGTCTCCAAATGTGGGAGTTCTCAATAATAAATTTTTTTTTTTAAACTTTAGTATTGATCACAATGGTCCTCCAATTTGACTGTCAAACCATTAAGAGTGACGGTGAACGTGTAATAAAAATAATCAAGTAATACGTGCAGTGTCTTTTTATATCGCGCTCAAATCCGTCACGCAGTGATGCTCTTGGCGCTCCAACATTACTACCCCTGGTCACTGGGTCGTTTATTTTATTCCTTAAACCATCTCAGCTCCCCGGGGAGTACAACAGCCTGTGCTGCCAAGTCTGTAGCACATCAAGCTAAATCAATCACATGAACCATCTCTGCCCTCACAGATACCCATTTACCCCCTTGGTGAACAGAAGCAATTACAGTGAAGTGTCATGCTCAAGAACACAAGTGTCATGACAGGGATTTGAAGCAATACCCTGATGACTTAGCCACCAAAACTAAAGTCTGGTGTACTAGACTGCTCTGCCATGACACATACATTAATTTGAAACTTGTTGTTGTTTTTTAAAATATACTTACGCTATAATTCCCATGACTATAAGAAATACATCAAACAGCCACTCTCGTCTTGTCAGAGAGCTGCAATTAAAAAGACAAAATAGGCATTCAAATCCTCCTATACACTGGTACAACAGACTGCCACAAAGTACCATAGCTTCCAGGCTAGCATTGGGTGCATGGGTTTCTTCTGTTTGTACACCTGGTATTACGTGGAAACCCCATGGCTTGGGTACTGTGGACTTTGTCTCCCCAGACTCCTGTGGTATTTTGTGGAAAGGGTCAGTTTTGCAGGAGAGTGCTTCGATAGTAATAGGGTTATTGTTGCAACAAATCATCCCTTGAAATTATTAAACAATCATTTTATTTATATATTTTTTAAATCTACATGTAATGTAAACTGGCTATAAATCAGAAAAACAAGACAGTTAAATGTTTTCCTCACAAAATT
The DNA here is from genome assembly GCA_911728455.2 of Marthasterias glacialis. Lineage (NCBI taxonomy): Eukaryota > Metazoa > Echinodermata > Asteroidea > Forcipulatida > Asteriidae > Marthasterias > Marthasterias glacialis. Next base: position 15,242,511 of record OU452228.1, on the reverse strand, counting down.
GATGTTTATCTCAGCCGAACAAATACTTTGGAGAAGTTATCTCACCGAAAACGTAAATTTACCGGTCGCTTCAAAACTGATTTTATGAAATGTACACAAACTGTAACAAGGACCTTAGCAGGCATGATTGCTTTGATGTTGAAAGGGCATGGGTCACCAAGGCATTTTCTTCTTGATAAAGGGCACCTCTATGAGGACATTGTTAATTTCTATTGGAACATTTCAAAGGCACCAAGGCAATAACTAGGGACAACAGAAGCAGTTGCCTCCGTTGCCTCTGTGAAATATCAGACCTGCTTAGTACTGGACCCAAGTATCGACATGATTAATATGCTAACTTACTCTTTGAATAGTTCCATATGAAATACTCCGGGTAGAATAAAAGCTAGAAGCGTACAGCACGTTGCCCCGACCAGCGCCATCAGAGTTGCAATGTTGGGTATAAGAATCACTACAATGCCTGTTATTAAGACCATGCCTGATCGTAGTATATTCTGCCGATACAAAAAAACACAGGTTTCAAACAATGGTATTGATTTTAAGCCACGCTGGAACAGAAGAAAGAAGTAATGACTGCCCTTCTTGCTAAACACACTTGATATATATATCATTGCCAATAAAGATGGCCAAATTTACACTTTGTGGCGTCAAGTGGGAACTATCCATATCGAAGTGTGAGACACTGTGTGGTGGTCAACTTTTGAAACAGAGGAAAAGGCCAGACACACTAAACTTTGTGCAGTGTTTTTCAGTTGTCTATGGCACTTTTATTAATCAGTTGGTGCCGGATATCCGGAAACAAAAATGTTTCCCCTGCCTGGAAACGGAAGCCGTGTACAGAAGCCATTGTACTGGAATACCGTAGCAAAGATCGCCCAGACATTCCACTGCTGAGTGTGCACAGAGCACACACTCGCCATCTAACGCTTTGTTTCACCCACACAAAGACAAAACATGGCCTTGAATATTTCGCCGTTTTCTGGCCATTGAGAGGTTTTTTTTTGTGTAATCACCGATTTCAGACCTTTGTTCTTTTGTTCCCTGAAGAGGATTACGAGACATACGAGAGGCTTCCACTATTGTTTATTCATTATATTTCGGCTCAATGGAGGTAAGTCAGAGTGAGCCGGGACTCTACTCTGGGTGTAGTACCAATCCTATACCGTAGGTAACGGCCAATGTTTTGCAATTCATGGTATGCAAATTTGACATTTTCTCGGTCGAGAAAACAAAATGCACAATGCAATAGAGACATAAAGAGAATTTTTGTTCTCTTGGCATTGTCAAGTCAGGGTTTCTCTATGCCAGCGGTACCCTCAACCAATAGAATCTCATCAGACTGGATGGGGAAAAAAATGAACGAATCCCAGCAGCAACTGCTTAAAGAAAAAGAAAAAGGAAATTAGCTCATCTGCCGAAAAGTTGTATGCCTGCAGTTTCACTACATACTCACCCCATATCTTGTATATTTATTTGGGTCAGGCATTAGCCTGGATTCAATTATGCTAACAACAGGGAACATCATAACGGGGTATGTGAAGAATAGAGAGAAACACAAGCAGCTCTTCACAAGCTCTGGAAGGATACCTAGAAACAACAAGAAGAAAATAAAACATGAAACCAACATCAAAGAAAAAAAACAATCAATCGACATACGGGGTGAACAAATCATTTGCTTCTGCAACTCCTTTGTTGTTGAACAATTTGCTGCAGCTTTTTCAAAAACTTCATCCATCACTGGCTTAATTCAAAACTTTCCTCAAGTGACTGCTACATTTAACACTACCCTGTGTTCTACTGTTCTTCTACATGGTTCCCCTCATATTTTTTTACACATTGTGTCACTGCACCATGAACATCTCTAGATGGATACCGGTGCATTATAAATGTTTATTATTAGGCGTTTCAGCCTCATAGCTGTTATGCCTTTTGTTTTCGTCAAGATTTTTATGATTTTCACTCCTTTTTTTCTGATCCAAATCCCATAGGATTTGAACACAACTTTTGTGAGTGGATAATTTTATACTTAACATTATCACATCTTTACAAGTTATCATACACCTTATAGTAGCTTAAAACTTTGTCAGGTATTAAACCATCGGGTAACGAATCATCAGGTTTCAAATTACACTAAATCAAAGCTTATTACAACAAAAGTTTCCAGTCTCCTGAACCACGTGTCATAAGTTTATAATCTTTGCACCATTTTGTAGATTGTTATTGACAGTTCACTTCATGCAAGGACATGACCCGATTTTGACCTTTCCTTCCAGTCCAAACCAGATGTTGAATTTAAACAATTATGTCACAGGTCTACACAGCAAATATGGTTTGGATCTTGGATATATGGTTTCCATGTAAGAAATCCTCAGTGAGGTGTATCCATTTGAGAATGCAGGTTTGATGATGTTATCAAACCATGATATCTTGTGACCAATTAAAAGACACTACATAGTTCCTAATACGCGACATCTTTATGGGCAACTTGGGTTTTGACTTCGAGTCGCATCAAGCGTTCTAATCTTTCTATGCAAGTAGTTCACCGACCAATCATGCTAGGAATTTAATTCAACTCCCACGTGATGCATGCGTTATTTATTACATTACGCATAGTTGTGAGAACTATTACAGAAAGTCACTACTGATGAAATAATAAGTTGAAGAATGTTCAAATATCTCTGGAAGCCGCAAAAATGTGGAAGCTCTTTAATTTTGTAGCAGCTTTGAGACTCTGGAATCGTCTTCCTTCTGAACTCAAATCTTGTTATCGTATAACTAGATTGAAGTTGCTTCTTAAAACTCATCTTATGTCACAAGTCTTCATTGAGGATGTTCATTTGTAACTGCTTTGTTTGTTCTTGTTTGCATTCTAGTTTTTCTTTGTCTCCGCGCCTTGAGCGCCCAGCAGGGTGGACATGTGCGCATTATAAATCTTTATTATTACTATTATTATTATCATAATTCCTCGCTGTCTCAAAATTATTTCAAACCTTTGGATTTGGAATTAAAACAGATAAGGGAAAGTTTACAGAAACACTAATATATTAATCTCTTAAAAAAGTCCTCTCTTAAAAAATTTTTTTCTTGAAAATGATGTTGAGAATTTTAAAAACCTTACCTGGGGGAAGGTTTAAGGTGATGATACTTTCTGTTTCTGCTCCAAATGACTGAAAAATTACATGAAGATAAGAAAAAATAGTTGCATTGAGTTAAATCACTGCAAATTATTTATTTAGAAACCTGCCACAAAACCAACAAACATTTGGAGAAATTCTGTGTGAGTGCCCAACAGTAATTCACAATAAAATCTTGGATGGCGACTTTCGGCTCCGTGTCTGCAGACTGACTTTGCCGAGTCCTTGTTTCTTGATTTGACTCGTCAATTGCCAACTAAGGCTCAATATGCAGACCTAAAAATTACTGAGGGTGAAACCCCATGACTAACACTACCCCACCCTCCACCCCCAAAAACAGCCCCCATGTTTGTTGTATATATGTTCTATCATCAGTATTCTGAAAATTAAGTTTAACCAAAGACGTTACTTTTAGAATAAGAAAGGAGACAATGTATCAGTACTTACCAGATATCCACACACACCAAAACTAATGTACAGCACAGTGACGATGGTCAGAGCAGTTACGAAAATTCTGGAAAAGTAAGAGGGAACAATTGCAGTTAATAAGACATCACTTCCTGAAGAAAAAGCGCCCTCAACGTGACAATGTTTTTAGGGTGATTGGTACTTGTACAAACTTTATAGTACTGAGTCAGTCTTTCAATATCTTAATAACTAAACTGCTTACCGACCAAATTGAGTTGTGGTATAAATGTAAAATGGTAATGGCCAGATATTTCGACCAAACCTTTTTCTCAAAGCCTTTGAGAAAGACTCCTCAAAAGTTGGAACTACAGGCAATAACCAATTTTTGAATGAATTTTTGTAAATACAAAAACCAGTTAATTGATAGAACTTCTTTAATGGCTGCTATGAGTTGACAACAATAGTGCAGACAATATATTTGAACCAAAATGAACTTGTACAAAACAATGTACATGATGTAACACTTAAAGTACGCAGCCAACATTGGTAACCGTTGAAGACCGGTATCCGCACTTTGTCCGACTCAACACATACATGAAATTAAAAAAAACTGTGAAAGTAAACTCAATCGGTCAGCATCAGAGTGATGAGAAAAAAGTGACAAACTCCATTATGTGTTTTCGCTCATTTCTCAAAAAACTATAGCATTTCAGGCAAAAATATGTCAAGGGAAGTTTTCCACCATGACCATCTTTATACTGCAAATCTGTGAACATTTATATTTTCAATCTTGTCATCGTTGTGCACACCCTTTCAAGCCCCAGCTCAACATTGATAAACTGACTGTAAATGCTTCCATTCTTTGCACAAATCACGATATTTCTAATAAAACAAACCTATGAAAATGTTGGCTCATTTCATTGTTTCGTTTGCGAGGAAACGGTAAAAGTGTACTCAGCATTTTTGTACGCATTCCTATAGGCAGAGTTTTTGTCTCATCGAGACAAAAACTTTGGATCTTATTTCATTTATTATATAAAAACGATAACACTTCAGGCAGAAACATTTCAAGGAAAGTTTTTCTACCATCATTATCTTTATACCATGTAAGGTATATGCAAATGTGTGAACATTTATGTTTTTCATCTTATCAATGTTTCAGCCCCGGCTCAACATTGATAAGATGAAAAACATAAATGTGACTGATGCAAAGTTGTAATGAAAAAGTAGGTGATTTTGGACACTTACTTTTTAAACTTGTGCCTTTTGGAGGCTAAAACAGACGATTCAAGAGCTAAAATCATTCCAGCTCCCTGCAAAACAAAACACAATAATCAATTCAAATATATATCACTTTTAACATCGATCGTGTTGTTCTTCAACCAATTAGCAAAGGTTTTCCAAAAAAATTTTCCATGCCCCCTAACAGAATATTTATTATTAAAAAACTCCTGCACTTTCCCTTTAACATATTAACTAAATTTAAGTCAAGAGTGTGGAACAGTCTGCAGCTGATCCATCAATATTCATGTAAAATAAATATAAGCCATGGTAGAAATATAAACAGTTCCCCCCAAATAAATCAATGGTTTGTTAGGAATCGCTTAACACGAGGACCGAAGGGGGAAAGTCACAGCTGTTTTCCCTGACTATGACGATTCAATATTAATCAAACAGTGCTGTATAATCAATCCATTAAGTCAGCCTGCAGTATATCATGAGGTGAATCAATCTCAACAGTGCTCAGTTTATCCAGATGGTCTTTCATAACAAACCAATTACCAAATCAAATACATCACCAAGTCAATTCTTGAAAAAAAAAGTGTCTCCACAATAAAGTATTATATCACCTATCCCTGAAAAACAACTGTATACATCTGGTGGCCTTTGACTGCCAGCAAACATGGCAAATGGATTTCCTCAAATTTACAACTTCTGTAATACGGCCTGGGTCCACTATCATTTTAGCCGAAAAAAATGGTTTAGCACAAGCGTATTTCACAGGTTAGCAAAAAATTAGGCGGCCAGCTTGTGCATTCACCATGGATTTGCATTGTTACCCAAGTCACCTGCTAACAGTAAGCGCCAGAAGGCAAGCAGCCCTATGAAATAGGACAGTCAGCACAAAATTGGCAGTTAAGTGCTAAGCCAACGAACCAATTTACCAACACTTATCATAAGTCAAAACCTTTGGGGAAATGTTAATTTCTTTATGTTATTGTACGACAGGTGCAGCATGCTCGTTAGAGCATGCCAATATTAATCTACTCTCACATTCTTCCTCTAAATAGATGTGAGGTGAGCCCCTTCTATCCCATAGTTCACATAAACATTTCGTTTGTGTTGTTTTTTCAAGTGAATTTGTGTATTTTACATGAGTGAGATTTAGAAAAGAAACTTATTTTTCCATTATTTTCTAATGGAGTAAAAAAGTTAACAGTACCTCGTAGCAGTAGAATGCAATGCCAAGGAAAAATGGAAAGCCCACCATAGACATCTGCTTGGGGTGTATCCTGTAGGGACGAAACATTGTGTACATTCCAAGGTGCTGTCAGAAATTTTTGTGTAAATATAATGTAAATACATTCCAATTTCCTTAGTTGGACAGGGGTTCATTTTAATGGCAACCCCGACCAGAAGCGTATTTGAGCTTTGGTCATCGGTTAACCCCTTCCTTACCATAGGAAAGGCTAGGCTTCATTGGCTACCTGTTCGCAAACGTGTTATATTTAAAGTACTTGTTTTTATGTACCAATGTATAAATGGTTCTTCGCCAGAATACATTTCCTCTGACATTGTTCTATACAACACCCAAAGCAGTTCTCATCACTATCTTCGTTCATCCACTGATCATACAAGACTCCATATTCCCAAAATATATTGTTCCATCGATGAGAGGACCTTTGTGTTCACAGGACCTCGCCTTTGGAATAAGCTCCCACTCTTCATAAGAGAAGCAGTTTCTGTCAAAGTTTTCAAAAAATTGTTAAAATCATATTTGTTTTCGCACGATATCTAATTTCCCCCGTTCTTGTTCTTATGTAAGCGTGTTTTATATTTTTCCTGCCTATGGCAGCAGTTTGTTTGGTGCTTAGACCTGTTTTGTGAATAAGCGCGGTATAAATGATGTATGTATGTATGTATGTATAGACGATTTTTGTCGAATGTACTCATACCTCCTCTTCTTTACCATTGGCGACTTTTGTCACCCAAGCTTACACATTAAAAAGCACTCAAGCCTGAGCACAAAGGCCATTTGTTATGAAGCTGTAGTTCTGTCCATGTTTACCCTCCAAACCAAATATTACAATGGTTGGAAAAAGAAAGATCGCATCTTCCCAAAGATGGTGAAATAAAAAAAGGTTGCTACTTATACAATTCCTTCAAATTGGAGTGGAAAGGTCCGAAATGCCAAACACGTACAGAGCGCCATATGGTTGTGTACAAAAAAGTGTTTGAGTTTACAGATCACACTGAAAGTATTCTTGTATCTAAACTGTTGAACACTTCAACTATAAAGTGTACTCGTGCATAAAAAATAAATCACAAAAATAATGAGCGATGATAATTTAAAAGACTTATAAGCCTTCAGTTGGGTCCATACATTTGTATGGAAGAACATCAAAATGGCTACCCTATGACAAAGTTCTGTACAATGCTACCGAGATTAATGGTTCAATGCTTTTTACTCACCGCACATTCTTCACGTGCTCAAAGTCAAACCAAAAGACGACGGAATATGCAAATATGTTCGCAAAGTCTGCAAACAGGCTGAAGAGCAAAGAGAAAATGCTAAGTAACTACTTGAGGAAAAGTTAAATTCAAACATCTATTCTGGTGCTGGAGAATGGTGCTGTAGATTCATGTAAAGAATGTATGAACTTAAGGCACAAATCTACACTTACGAGGCTATTCTCTGCCTTAAACTATCCCCAAACCATTGAGTTCATCTTTTTGATGTATTTTGTGAAATTTCTTTCATACAAATTGATGATTTATAGATCTGTATTTGTTTATCTGTAAATGTATTCTTGTAATCCTTGCAGTATTATTGCTTCAAATGTTTCCCTCATTCCAAAATAACAAATCTGACTGTACTTTTCCATAAAAATAATATAGAATACACACTTTAAAATCAAATGTAAATTTTAGTTTACAAAGGTCTTTTCCAATAAGCCATTTGCGAGTTACATTTGTATAGTTTCTGGTATACTGGCTTAGTCGCAAGTGACCACCTAAATTTGAATTCCTCAAGACTGAAGATAGTGTTGCTACATCACATGGTTCAGGGGCAAGCTTTTGTACAGCAACCTCCAGATGGGCAAAGCCTGGTGCCGATGTGCCATACATATTCATTTAGAATTTTGTATGGGTGTTCACCGCATCTTAGGTAACTACGCGAAAGCTTGCCCCGAACCATGTGACGTAGCAACATTCTCTTTTAGTCTGAAGAAATTTAAACTAAAGCAAAACTCAACTTTAACAATCATGCAAAGAGGAAGAAATTGTCCACTCTAAAGTCTTCGTGCAGGGTTAGATTTGTTACTCTTGTAAATTTAAATTTTTTTCCCGTGTTTATTTAGTCTCTCTTAAAATCCCAACATAAGAATTCAAAAGGAGACTTGCTGTAAGCAAGGCAAAGGTAAACGCCTGTAACTGCCATGGGGGAGGGCAACACCCTCAAGACAGTTAAATTATAAATACAAATCTGCTAAGAATGCACATACACTCAAATAGTTTTAAAAAAAAATTCTTTAAGTGCTTCTGTTTAAAGTCTAGACGTTACTGAATAATACTAAATGAAGTGAGTTTACAAATGCCACTCCACCTCAACTACTTTTTAAAACAACTGAAAACTAGCCAGCCGGACCAGTTACTTCACTAGTTAGCCAGATTTTTCACTGGTCCATCCTTTTGAGGTTTGCTTTTTAAGTTTTCATTTGTAAGGGACTTGAGGTTTGAAGCCATAATAACAATCAGTCCTGGCAGTGGATTACATGTGTGTTTTGTTGCACTGAGAGCAAGCCATACTCCAAGATGCCTCAGAATCTTCCATATGCCAGGCACATAATGGTGAAGTAATGTATTTTGTACAATGGTTGATCAGTGCCACAGATTGCCACTGCAAAAATTGAACAATGTTGAGAATCTTATCTCTTCCACGTCTTCCCACAGTGCCCCAAATTCCATTAGCCTTTTCGAGATATGGTGGACACAATACACGTACGCTATTTGGGTTGGGTAAATCTGTCTGTGTACACCCAAACCAAACAGTGCCCTCATAGTGTCCGCCATATCTCAAAAAGGCTGATTGGAATTGAGCACAGCTGGTGGCTTCTCCAGTTTACCACTCTCATTGAAGCACTCTGGGCTATGGCTCGACTCTCAACACATGTGCCTCAAAATGCCACTGTTGTGGCTATGTGAGGTATAGGTTGGTTGCTGTAAGAAACATGCTGATAGTAGGAGGGTTAATTAACTAGACTATGGCCAGCAAGCCATTGCTACGGGCGAAGGCCGTTAATATCGAATTCCAAACCATTATCATCACACCTGAACAGTGCTAATCTATTGAGGTGCCTGAGGAGACACAATAACGTCAGAGGGACCATCATGACAGCAATCCAATGGTGTTTCTCCAGACCAGGAACAAATGTCACCAGATTACTTGAGATGAAAATGAGGTAGGCGCAAGAAAACCCTGTGGGATGATGACACCAAAAAAAATTAAATGAGCCACACAGCCTGGACTTCCTGCGGGCACAAAGTGTGCACAGCTCAATGGAAGAGCACATAAAACCTTACGTCTTAAGAGGATGGTAGTGTGTACAATTTATCTAGTTCTGATGAGGGGGGAAAATGGGGCATATCTCAGCTGTTAATTTTTCTCTTGGTTAATGTGGGAATTACAGTTTTAAAAAAAATGTGAAAGCTCTTGTGTTATAACCAACATACCATCTTGCCTTCCAGAAAATGTCCTGGTATGCTAAAGGTCATCACTCTTTTGTGACAAGGTCAATAACATGATTGTTCTTACATTCAAAAACGTAGGAACATCACGAGAGAGAGAGAGGGACTCAGTGCATCAAAGTTGTGTTCTTTGCAGTTCATTCAGGTTCAAATTCTGATCACTATCAGTGTCCCTGTCCCTGTGCACTCCACCTTTAACCATAAATGGTTTCTCTGCATCTTGGAGTATAAATTTATTTATATATATATATATATATATACATTGCATATAATTTACAGTAATTTTATATTCTTAAATACTCACCTATTTGTGACACAACAATGGACGTATCCACCAGTACTTTTCCTTTACTACCCAATGCATAGAAACCTAAAGAAAAAATTTTAAAAAAGAAAAAGAAAAATATGTCACATTAGACTATTGAAACAGCCGACAGAAGTCCATTCTTATTTCTTGAACTATATGATATCTTCCTTCTCCAATAATAATAGTAACAATAGTGTACATTTATAATGCGCCATGTCTGTCATAAATGACACTCCTGGCGCCGAGTTATAAAATGGTGGAGCTTGTTAAGAATGATTTCATGAGGTGAAGCAACTATAATACAACACCTTGAAAGAGATACAAGGTGAGGTGGAAAACCCTTGCTTTTTACGTTAAATACACTGGGTTCTTTTATGTGCATTACACAACACACGGGACCTACAGCTTTACGACCCATCCGAAGGACAAAGCAATAAAGGTTAAGTGTATTGTTTAAGGAAACAAGTGTCAGATCGGGACTCGAACCCAAACTCTGCTGATCAGAAACACCAGAGCTTGAGTTCAGTGTGCTTGACTGCTCAGTCATGACACGTACATTTACTATCAGAATGACAAACATCCAAATAGGAGAAATGAGAGACAGAAAATGAAATATAAATGAAAAAAAAGAAGGATTTTAAACTAAGTTGGCAGTAAATGAAGATGACCGAGTCTATAAAAAACAGTGGTGTGGTGTGATATGATTTTACTTTTTGAAAAAATATTGAATTGTGATACTCTATTGTCTATACTCAGTACTTCCCACATCCTTGGTACATGAGAAACTGCAAACAGAGTTTTTACTTCTTCACTCACCTACATCGCCATAGTCTATCTCATTCTTCGGACTCTGCAATGAAAAATTTCAAAAAATTTAAACATAGGCCCAATCAAAATTACTCATACAATGGACTGATTGTTTTTCTGTAAAGTGTTTTTAACTATAAAATTTACACTACAGGCATGACAGGAGTTAAACCGAAGTTTGGAGACACCCTCTAAACCCATCTGCCTAACTACGAAATTTCCTGTAGAACACACAAATGGCAACACCTACTGCAGAAAAACCTGTAGATAAACAATAAGTTAGTATCTGCTTTATTCTTGTTACTAGATGGAAAACATGGCAAAATAAATCAAAGTATATCACATTAAAGAGAACTATGTGCTCTTTCCAGCAGTATACAGTTTATTATTTGTGGGTTTTTTTTTCACCCGTACACTGATGTGTGTTAAGCACTGTACACTCAGTACTTTTCCCCTGAGTCCTGTGAAAAAATCCACAGGCATATTCCTCGGTGGGATTCAAACCCACGACCCCCGCCATTCTAGAGCAGATGTCTTACCAACTAGACTACCAAGATTGCCCAGCAGCTAGAGGCAGTTCCAATCCTAATAGCAGGTGACTTGGGGAAGTACTGAGTACATGTATACAGTGCTTATCACACATCGGTGTATGGGTTAAAAAAAAACACAAACAATATTCTTTATCCCCGATAAAAGTTAACATCTGTCACAAAGTATACAGTTTGTTGGGATATGTTTGTTTGCAAGGCAGTAAATAATGAATATTTATTGTAATGCAGCAATAAGTGCGACAAGGGCTTAGGCAGAAACAGTGTTTATGTACTGTGACCAGTCAGACAGTTATGGGGTATTGTGTCCACATTCTTAATTCCAATGTTCTCAGATGCTCTTGGAGACGTGATGTATTTGAATGAGAGCTAAGGTGAGCATCACTGACCTCTGTCTCCTCAGCTGAGCTCTTCCCCTGCTGTCCGTTATGTCCATTCTGCACAGCCGTGTCCATCACTGAATCCTCGTTCTTGAGCAGCTCTTTCCCTTCAACGTCATCCATTTTCACTTTGCTGACAATTTTGAATTTTCTGCGGACGTCTAGTCTCTCTTCCAGCTTGTACTTGCAGTCGATGAGCATGAGCATAGCTTTTACACTAAGAACAAAGACACAAATATTGAATTAACGCTTGGGGCAATTCTAGTTACTGACCAAGGATAACATAAATCTTGTTCTCTGAATGTTTCCTGTGACTTGACGTACAGAGGTTTTTTTGTTGATAATAACAAATGTCAACATATCAAGTCTAGAAATTTGTTCAGTAAAGCAAATTTCTGATATTCAAGGCAAATAAATATCTAGACATTTTAGCTGCCAGTCTTTCCATCCATCAGATTCCATCAGCACTGAACAAAAAAACATGGACTCTGTTAAGATTGGTATGCAAAGCACAATTTCTTCAACTGTGAAGAATGGAATTCAGCAAACTTTGGCAAACCAGAGGAAAGATTTTAGAGGATATTATTTGTTCATAAATTTGTTTATTTTATCTTATTATTACAGTTATTATTATTCTTTATTTTCTGGAGGGGGGTGATTAAGGCTTCAAATTAAATGTCTGAAAACAAGTTTAACTACTCAAGATAAGCGAGATATGTAATTATGACTTAACTGATCTAATGCAACAACAAAAAATCACAAATGTGTTGCTAATTTATTACATTAATTTTAACTTAATGTAAGAATGAAACTGATTTTGGATGACACGTCAATACATTAGTTTTATTCTCTTTTTTTTTAACATCAACAGTCAGACACTTACACATTTTGTGTACTTTCTGTCAATCTTTCCAAGAAATAGGTGCTAAAGAAGACCACTTTAATGGATAAAGATTTTTTAAATGAAGACTCACCTCACTACAGACACAAAGCCCAGAATTACCACTCCCTCTAAGATTCCAGCCTGAAATGTAAGTAAAAAATATATGAAAATTTAATGTTACATTCAATAAACTGTTTTAATCCAAAACATTCAGATGACGAGAAGTCAGGAGAAATCTTGGCCCAAAAGATTAATAATAGGATGGACTCCGCCCCTCCCACTTCTCGTTGTTTCTTTATTTCCCCTATAAAGTATAAATCCTCTTTTGAGCAAACTACGGAGTACGTTTTAAGTAACAAACAAATGAGGTAAGAATATTGACGGAGTAAAAGTTCAGGTCGGATATGGCATTTGCTACCCTTGTACTTTGTAGCTGAACTTGTTAATGTTATACTGATAGAACTGCCAATCTGGTGTTGTAACATTGTTCCGTCCCAACTTGACAATCGCCCCAACTATAGTTGGGACTGGTCCCAACTTGAGTGTTACAGTTGGGGCGTCCCAACTATAGTTGGGATCGCCCATGCCTCTCTACTACACGAAAGCGGAGCCGAAGCCAAAAACGAGGTTTGAAAAAGGCCCTTTGGTTGATTCTCCTGGGCCTCTAACTTGTCATAAATAATTATATACAGAACATGTGGGTTTACAAGTGTCTTTTTTTCAGAGGGCTCTGTTGACGGACACATAATTATGACAGCAGGTTACGTTTTCAGTCTCCAAAAGTACTGATTTAATTTCCCTTCTCCCGGAAACCAAAATTCTAATTCGTCTCAAAAAGTACTAGAATAAAGTGGTCTTAATATTAATAACTTCTTACTATTACTATTTTGTTTTTTATTCTTGTCTATTTCGTTAAAATAATTGAAGAAATGAACATTGTCATTAACACTTTCACTGTGTTGCCGTTTGTGCGGACATATCACATTCTGTGTGTGCGGGGGGGGGGGGGGGGTCGGGGTACTGGGTCCGACGGTACTTTGTATTTACTGCAATCCTAACTACAGTTGGGACACCCCAACTGCAACACTCAAGTTGGGACCAGTCCCAACTATAGTTAGGTCGATTATCAAGTTGGGACGGAACAACATTACTCTTTTCTTGTTAAAACTTAAGTTACAGCCTTTCCCTTTTTCTCTTCCTGCTCCAACTCTTGGCCACACTTCCACTAAAAACTACCCGCAAACATGCAGACCATCTGGCCCATATTTGACCATAACTAAACACACTACAACAACTAAGATAATTGAATTTTATACAAATTACAAATATTACTATTTTTAGAAGCATTTATCACAACTGGTTAAGCATTGTTTACTGCAGTGCCTTTTACCTCCTTGAATGCGAACGGAAGTCCAAGTCCGCCCGCTCCGACGAAAGAAATGAATATATTTGCGAAAATTTTTATAGGGTTTGTGGCTCCCCCGCCGTCGTGCATGTTGAGTTTCTTGTGGGACACAGAAGTAAAAACAAATCTTTCCAAAGAATCAAACTATCCTAAACTTATTAAACTCAAAGCTCGATCATTCACACAACTTTGATCGAAGCGCGCCACATCATTAATGTTGACGTTGAACATAGAGGTATCGCTCCCATCAATCAGTTTCTGTGACCAATCAAAAGCTTTCATTATTCCTAAATATAAGTCCCTTTAAAATTAGCGCCCTCTTTTGGCCTTAAAGTGGGCAATTCTAATGTTTGACCCCCAGACTTCATTACATTACATTGAACAAGAAATAAAAAGTGAGCACTGTTGGTTGTTTCAACACTACACAAATTGCAATTGCACGTGCAAGTGCAGAGCAGCAGAGAGCGAGCTAGCAAATAGCACCAGCATCCATAGAGTAGCATCCTAAGCAAGATTGAAGTTAAAATAATTCACAGGAATTCTGTCACTGAAAGAAGTCAATATGAGTGACAGAAACAGAAATCAACTTCCCAACAATCTGCCGCAATTGCAGAATCTAATCAAGAGGGACCCACTGTCGTATGTTGAAGAGGTTAGTTCATTTCTCTATCATGTCTGTCTGTCTGCCAATATTTATAAAATGCTCATGAGTCATACTGACCAAGTGACAGTGACACTCACTGCTGCTGCTGCTGCATTAGCCCCATGTGCCAATACGCTGGACTACCTCCGCTTCTTGGCCCAACGAACCATGATCTCCAAAACCAGACATCAACTTTCAAATCGAGACTTACTTTTTTTGGCAAATTTATCCCTCAATGATCGGTCGGTCATTGCTATCAGAGTCTGGAGAAGATTTACGCAAGCCCCCCCCCCCTCCCCCCGTGCGATAATTCCTGCCTTTGGCCAGAATTTTATGACAAATCTCTGTGCTGGTATAACCCCATGTCAACGACGTCGTCGGAGCCATGATGGTTGCTTTTGCGCTGCACAGCGGCGCGGGTTGTATTCCTGCACTAGTCTTTATTTCACGTTCATTCAGCAAGCCTGCCAATTAAATCTTAAAATCACCATAACTTTTTTAATAATTTATATTTATATTTATATTTATATTTATTTCATTTCACGGGCAGTTAAAAAGTACATCAACAATAAAAGTAGCATTAGCAACAAACAATAAAAACACAGAGGAGATGAGTGAACCAACTAGAGCCCGATGGATTGCCTAAAAAAAAAAAAAGTTTCTGTCGAGAGGCTCTCCCTTCCAGTTGATTCTAATAAAAAACGTTAATTATTAAAAACATTAATCTTTGAATATAAATATAGAAAAAATGTACACAATTATTAATATTTACACAACAGACAAAAAAATGAAAAAGCAAGTAAAAAATGGGTAGTTATACAAAGCAATTACATTAAATCTATAAAAAAAATTTAAAAAAAACAGATTAACCTAACACATATATTTATATCTTTGTAATGCATGATCTGAGCTCTTTCCAATGGTACGCCAAAATTATGCCAAAATGTAGATCCAGTAACTGGGGCGCTGTACTCCTTTTTTAAAATTTTGACATTGTCGGTCGTACTAGCGCCCCAGAAAAGTATGTGTAAGTTGGTTTCAAAAGCTGTTATGGCGAAGAGGATTTAAAACACACATCTAAAAAAGTGGCCAAAATTACGACAAAAACTCAACAGAATTGCTGGAAATCGCCTACTGGCTTCTCAAGATACCAAAGATGAAATAGAATGCATTTAATTGTACTTACGATCACTTGTTCTCCAAATCGATGATTTTTTAGCCCACTAAAACCACTCAAATGCAGCCGTTACAATCGCCATTTTACTACTGATACTGCGATATTCAACGACTGTTTTCTTATACGAGGATTGCGTGTTCACTGATGCCCTGACTTGCACATTGTCTTGTGCAGTCAACACAGGATACCAGCTATGTAGTGCAACGACCCCCCGTGGCTACTGAAAGTTCCATTTGGTCATGATTGGCCGAGCGCGCATGCTGTACAGCTGGTATCCTGCGCTGACTGCACAAGACAATGCGCAATTCAGGGCATCAGCGAACACGCAATCCGCGTAGTGTTAATACGACAAATAAACATGTAAGAAAACAGTCGTTGAGTATCGCATGACTAGCAGTAGTAAAATGGCGATTTTAACGGCTGCATCGGAGCGGTTTTTAGTGGGCTAGAAAATCATCGATTTGGAGGACACAAAGTGATCGTGAGTACAATTAAATGCATTCTATTTCATCTTTGATATGTTGAGAAGCCAGTAGACGATTTTCCAGCAATTCTGTTGACTTTTTGGTGTAATTTTGGCCACTTTTTTAGAGGTGTTTTAAATCCTCCTCGCCATAACAGCTTTTCAAATCAACTTACACATAGTTTTCTGGGGCGCTAGTACGACCGACAATGTCAAAATTTTAAAAAAGGAGTACAGCGCCCCAGTTACTGGGTCTAGCCAAAATGTTTATTTTAAATTTTTTGTCACATACCTATTAAAGGTTTTTACAAATAATCTTTTTTAATTTGCTCAGACTTCTCTGTTGCATCGTGGCCATTTTTAATACCCACAATGCCGACTCGAAATACGTCACTGGGTGGCGAGAGAGGACGCGAACACAATTCAACTGCTGTTTCATGTACATACATGTACATCATTGCAAGTAACACATGGCGAGTCACAACATCAATGTTGGTGCGGAACCTGACTAATGTCAATAGACAGTCAATATAATTTGTTGACCGTTGTCTGTGGCTATTCACTTTGTCAACCACACCCAGACACCATTATGAAAGGCTCCACCGCATCAGTTGTGACTGAAAGACTTTAGTTGCACCGCCACCTGAGTCAGATATACCCCCACAAGCAAAGAGGTTTGGCATTGCAAAGGACCGCCCACCAACATGACCAACATAGGGCTGGTTAGCTCAGTTGGTTAGAGCCCTCAGTACGGTATTCGAGAGGTTGCGAGTTCAACTCGGGCATCAGCCAAATTTTCTTTGCTCACCCCAATTTATATATCTATATTTCTATAAATGGATCCGTTTTTATGTTTGTGCTTGTTTTTGCCTCTGACAAAGGTCCAGTTTGGATCGAAAGCTAAGGCCATCAACCCTACTAGTTCTATATATATATATTTTTGCCATACGTGAATATTTGTGTTTTCCTAGATAGTATTTTATCAAATACATGTAATTTATATTTTCTTGTATTGATTGCAATATACATACACTATCTGTATGTCTTTTCTGATCAAAGCTTCTTCATCTAAAGTTTGTGTTTCTGATTTTCCTTTGCAGTTTCTTCAACAATATCGCCACTATGAATCCAACTTACAGATTTTCCAGTTGAAACCGACACAGAATTCCAAAAACCTCATAGAGTTGGTCATGTTCTTCTGTCAGGTAGGGAGTAGAGTGTTTTATTCGTTCAACATCTAAAACTTGTGATGTGTTGAAGTCAAATTTTCATTCCTGATTGACATGATTGACGTTGATGCACAAAAAAACACAAGTAGCCAAGCATAGCATGCTTCGGTTTGGCTTTTCCAAAGATTTTCGAGCACCACTTACTGTATTAACTTAAACACCCAAACCCTAAACTTTTGGGGGGACTTTCATTGTCAAAACGAAACCCTGACTAAACAAATTAAAGACAACAAATGATCTCATTATTTACACTGTGATTTACCTTTCTCTTTTGAGAAAAATTAAATGAAAGGCCTCTTTGTTCACCATGATTCTGCCAGCCCCTCAGCTGTAAGCCATGGCATGCTTAAATCTGCTGACAGGCCTTGCGCTTAAGCTTTTTGTAAAGTAGCCCAAGGGGCTAGTAAACTGTGCATTTCAATTGCCCCCAGGAAGTTTTTTTTGCCCAAATTTTAAACATGAATTTTCATAAATGTATCTTCCTGATACTAATGGTAGCGATCACAACCAGTTTAATGGTCAAATGAAGTTACATTCACACACTCAAAAATAAATTCACACATTTCTAAAATGTGATATTCACATCTGAAAAGGAAGAAGTATGAGCATTATGAACAAGTAAGTTGCACAATTTTTAGTAGCCCACAGGGCAAGTTGAGAAGTGGTGTTTACTAGCCCACAGCAGTTTTTACTAGACAATGTACTCCGGGTTAGTGCTAAGCGTGAGCTTTGACTGCATGTCCATTCACATGTTAGAACACTTTTGGGTGGTTTCAGGAACTCAAACAAAAATTTCAACAACAAAAAATTTCAAAGGACATTTGTGTTGTGCAAAACCCATATGAATATACTTTTGTACAAAAAAGCTAAAGAAATTGAGAAAAATACAAATAGAGAATTAAGCGTGAAAGAAAAGGGTTTTTAACTTGGACTTAATTATATTAAATAAAAATTATTGTCTAATACAAGGAGGGAGATTATTTCATAGTGTAGGAGCAGTGTTCACAAATGCCCGATCTATAATCTGATGCATTGAACATTCAGACTTATGTTTGTTCTCTTTTACTTTTTCAGATATCTCAGTGTTACCCCAAGGAGCTAGAAGAGTTTCCACAGCAACTCATCGATCTGCTGCAGAGGCACAGCACAGTCTTGGACCCAGAGATGAGAATGGTAAAATTTATTTTTCTGTGGTTTTTTTCCCCCACTTTCTTCGTATCCTTCTTGGTTTTTTCTGACCATTCAATCCTTCACTGTAGTTTTGAATAAGGGAATAAAAGTGTGTTGAATCGGTTTTCAAAAAGTTGTTTAAACACGGTGAGGCCTTGTTCTCAATCAATTTTACCGAGATGAAGTTGAGGTAAAATTATCCAGACCAGGCCTCACCATGTTTAAACAACTTGTTGAAAACCGATTCAACACACTTTTATTCCCATTCATAAATACCTTTCTGTTAAAAACATGAAAAAAAATTGAGAACAAATCTGACAGCTAACCCCGACTCAATCTGCATTAAATTTCTATCCATGTTGAGCACCTCGCACATGTTTCGAAAATGCACCCGCAAGTTTGAAAATTGCGCAAGCCAAATTTGTGTGCTACCATCTACCTCTATGGGGCTACCAATTTAAACTGGGCCGTGCAATTTGCATGCTCTGCGCAATGGTCTGATAGCACCCTTGTGTTTAGTTCCACTCCTATGCCATAGGTAGTGGCCGTTGTTTTGCAATTTACGCTGTAAATTTGTCATTTGCTCAGTCGAGAAAGAAAAGGAACGATCCATTAAAGTGAACCTTTGTTGTCTTGGCATTGTCAAGTCAGGGTTTCTTTGTGCCAGCAGTTCCCTCAAAGAAAAAAGATTCCGGCAATTCTGCCAAAAAGAGTCCCGCCAGGGGGACGGGACCAACAACAAAAAAAGAATTCCAGGGGCAACTGGTTAAGAGCAAAAGGACTTTTGTTGGCCCTTTGAGGATATTTATCAGGGTTTAAAATTTATATAATTTTATTAATTTAACAGACATTTTGCAAGGGGCTGATTCTGCTGCGTAACAAGGGACTTATTCAACCCACCAGCCTCCTTGGATTGTTCTTTGAGTTACTTCGATGCCAGGACAAGCTGCTACGTAAGATGCTGTATATTCACATCGTCAATGATATTAAGAAACTCAACAAGAAGCATAAAGACAACAAAGTCAATACAGTAAGTGTTCCACTTGAAATGTAGTAGAGAGTCTTTTGGTGTTAATCCACCAAAATGTTACACCCCGGAAATGCTTTTTTCTTTTTTTAATTGTTTTGTTTAAATCATTCTGGTAACGAAACCAAGGGTCCCTCAAGCATGACCAATACTGCAACCTGTAGGCCTGAAGACACTTGTGTAGAGAAGACACTGAAGAAATGTTCAGTTTTAGGTGTGAGAGGAGAAACCCTAATATGAAGGGAAACCCACAAAATCAAAAAGGGACTGACAACCCAATCCACATGTGAGGCTCCGGTTCGAGGCTGAATTCGAAGTGAGATCTACAGAGATTAAAGACAGAGAAAAAACCCGGTGAACCAACCTGATCCCCTATTCAAATCCCATGTTAATATCTAGACCAAATATGGACTGTGTCTCATATACAACGCCATCCCTTCCCATTTAAATTTTGTCAAACTGCATTTAGGGTGACTTTTGGTTGATTGAAAGGGGCTGTGTCGTCATGATTATAGCAGTAAATGGAATAACCCAGTTACTACGCTCGCGTGCGCGCCGGCGGTCACATCACAGTTTGACAAAGATGGCATCCTTTGTCATGTTTGTGATTTGACCGCGAGAGCCCGATTGTGCAGTATCTGGGTGAGAGTTCATCTTTCCATGCACAGCCGCAGGCCTATTATAATCATGATGACACAGCCACTTTAGGTTGAGAACTTTTTAGTAGATTTTGCAGACTTGTTCTATGAGCATTTTGAGGGGTCAGATACCAGCTTAATACATGCAGGTTTTTATTGCAATTTTGTTGGTCTAGATTTGTTGACTTCTTCAGAAAAAAAAAATTGCATTAAGATGGAAAGAATATGTGGTTGCCCTGATAAAAATAATTAAAGATAGGGAGTGGGATGATTTTAAAAATCTGAATCCATTTATGAATACATTTTTGCAATTTTCAAACCTCTCCCCTTTCTCGGTGAAATGTTCAAAGTAGAGTGTGAATGTTTTCTTTTCCTTCACGGTAGACTCTTCAGAACTTCATGTACACAATGCTGAGGGACAGTAATGCAGCCGCCGGTAAGATGTCTCTTGATATAATGGTGGAACTCTACGGGAAAAACGTCTGGTAAGATTGGCACCTTCCTTGAACTTGGGTCCAATTTCACAGAGCTCTCTTCAAAGAATATATTGCTAAATAAGTTTTTCTGCCAAGCAAAAGTTTTCAGGGACCCAGTCACAAACAATATACATTGCCTGCTAGTTTGGCTGGTATCCTGTTCTTCCAAGCAAAATTGTTTTGTGCTTAGTGAGTTAGTGTGCTTAAGCACCTCTGTGGAGTTTGCACCTGGTTTATGATTCAGGCATCCTTTATAATATGCAGTTCTTATATAGCGCTTTATCACATCCGATGGGTGTCTCAAGGCGCTCAGTGTTTTTCAACTGCAAAGTATGATGAGTTACGTTTTTAAAGTGTGAGACCTGGGTTGGGTTTCACAAAACTATTCCTAACTTTAGGACTAGTCCTAACTCATGACAAGTCCTTTAAGTTAGGACTAGTTACTCGTCCTAACTCGAGATGAGACTAGTCCTAGCGCTTTGTGAAATCCATGCCTGTTCCTCTACATAGTACCATGTAATGGTTTACAAGGTGCTGTGGTGCAATCTGCAGCTGATCAAACCAGGAACACCGGGGCAAACCCCTTCTCTTTGCGATAAGTGCACTTGGTTCTTTTACACGCATTACACAACACACTGGACCTACAGCTTTACGTCCCATCTGGAGGACGCAGCAATAATGGTTAAGTGTCTTGCTTAAGGACTCAAGTGTCATGACCAGGACTCGAACCCACACTCTGCTGATCAGAAACACCAGAGCTTGAGTCTGGTGTTCTTATGTACAAGTTATGTGTTTCATCGGCTTCTAGAGTGTAAATTTGTGTTTTCTTATTTTATGGACTGTGAAAAGAATGTGTTCACTATTCCAGTTTATATTACCAAACAAGTGACCATGTGTCCAGGCTTTTTGGCTTAGTGCACCATACTCAAGTCCTGATGTTGTCAGTGGTACTTGTGTCCTTAAGCAAGACACGCAGCCATAATTGCTTCTTCCAACTGATGGGAGATAAAGCCATACATTGTAGGTCTGGAGACTTGGCCTGAGGGACATGAGACTTGGCCTGAGGGACATGAGACTTGGCCTGAGGGACTTGAGGCTTGGCCTGAGGGACTTGAGACTTGGCCTTAGGGACATGAGACTTGGCCGGAGGGACATGAGACTTGACCTAGAGGGACATGAGACTTGACCTGAGGGAAATGAGACTTGACTTGAGGGAAATGAGACTTGGCCTAAAGGACAAAAGACTTGGCCTGAAGGACAAAAGACTTGGCCTGTGGGGCATGAGATTTGGCTTAAAAGACTTGATGACAGGTCTTTTATTTATTGCAGGAGAGACACAAAAACAGTCAACGTCATCGTTACAGCTTGCTTCTCTAAGATAACAAAGGTGAGATTTTCCCTATCATTTCAGCTCCTCGGATGATGTCTTAAGCATTCAGTAAAGACGATAATTATAATAAATTAAAAAAAATTGCATCAGGCATGTCGGTGATAAAGAAAAATAATATATATGTTTTTTAACCCACACCGATGTGTGATAAGCACTGTATACTTGTCACTTCTCGAGTCCTTTGGTAAAAAATCTACAGGCATACTACTCGGTTTTATTTGGACCCGCATTCGAGAGCAGATATCTTAACCGCTAGACCACCCAGCATGTTCAATTGGTCAACAGGGTAATAATATCGTATATATTTTAATAAACAAAACATCTCAATCTTCCCTATTCCATAGATTGTTGTTGCAGCACTGAAGTTCTTTCTCGGCTCAGATGCTGAGGACAAAAATGACAGTGACAGTGATTCTGATGTAAGTACATCCCCAAAGTATTTCTGTTTCAACTAATTTTGTTGTTGTAGTAAGTCCGGATTTGGGACTTTAAAGGGCCAGGGCCATTGTATGTAATAGGAGTACTTCCAGTGGTATAGTGCATCGAACTCAAGTTCTGATGGCCCAGTCATCAGAGTGTGGGTTTGAATCCTGGCCATGACACTTGTGTCCTTGAGCAAGGCACTTAACCATAAATTGCCTCTCTCAACCCAGGTGTATAACTGGAACACTTGCGAGGGCTCAGATGATATACGATATGTTGGATTAACCCCTTAGCGACAATAAATAAAAGTTTACAGGTCTGGTGAACAGGTATATTATTGTAAAGCACCTTGATCTAGATGCTACTTGCTAGGATATGTACGCTATATAAGAACCCAGTATTGTTAAGGCCAAGACCATGGTAACCGTGGCTCTCCATAGGTCTCTGTGGCTTTTGTGAAATAACAGCCCTGGTTGAAGAGCATGTTGAAGAATCCACTACCCTTGGTTTCCAGGCATGGTTTGGCAACAATATGTAACAGAGCAGGCCTGAAGGCAAGGGAGGCAATTGCCTCCGTTGCCCCTGGTCATTGCCTTGGTGCCCTTCAAATGTTCTAGTACAAATTTACAATTTCCTCATAGAGGTGCCCTTTATCAAGAAGAAAATGCCTTGGTGCTTCTTCCCTTTCAAGAACGAAGCAAATCGGGTCTGTAGAGTCTCTTGGTATGCATGCAAGTCATGAGATAAATTGAATGTTATGATTTCCAGTTTGCAGTACCACCATGTGCTGTCTACTTTGCAGGAGTGGAATTCAGTTTTGATAAAATTAAACATATCTCACTCAGGGATAGTAAAGATCAATACCAGAAAGCCCCCACCACCTCTCCCCCCCCCCCAATCAACTGATCTACATGTACTCCGTGGCAGTAGATAAAATAAGCAGGCAAGTTCTCTCAGAACTGAGCAGGACTAGGTCTTGTAAGAACTCAATTCCACTCAGAGAAAGTAGATTAACACGTGGTGTTACGACAAAACTGAAAACTATATTGCTTGTCCACCATGCCATGCCTCAAAATTAATGCAACAAGCATACAACTAGGATGAGATTCTGACCCACGACCCCCGCCATTCTAGAGCAGTTGTCCTCATTTGATATCATTTAATACTACTTTCTTATTGTGAAACCCTCTTTCTTTTTCATAGCACCATCATCAGGAGATCTTGTGTAGGTCAGCAGCTATAAAATCATTTTAAAATGGTTTTCCAGGCTCTTTTTAAACTGAAATTGTTTAACTTGTGTTTTTTTTTAACAAGGGTGAAGCGCCGACACCAAGAACACTTCTCATGGCACAACGAATCAACAAAAAAACACGGAAGAGAAAGAAGAAGACTGACAAGGCACTCCGAATCATCAAGGTAAAACACGATAAATCAACCCAGATACGAATATCAGCATGTAAGGGGTAGACCCAGATAAGATTCAGTAGCGTGTTTAGTGCATCGGACTCGAGTTCTGGTGGCTAAGTCATCAGGATGTGGGTTCGAATCCCGGTCTTGACACTTGTGTCCTTGAGCAAGACACTTAATTATAATTGCTTCAAACACGGGCAAGTCACAATACAGTGCACCCTCTACAGTTCTCCCTGGAGAGGACATTTTCCAGAAAAATTTGTCGACTAGAAACAATCACACTTGTAACTCAGTACCGCATGAGCAGTTTGGGACTTTAAACATGGCTAACATCATAACATGAATGTGATAAACATTCACAAGCCTCACAAAAAATACCATCTTATGCCACCAACACAGAAAAATGCAACCTTGCTGCTTTGCAAACCACAATTGAAACTAAAAAATCAAGGTCATGCGCCGGCGCTGTGAGATGACTAAAGAACTTGTCATACTTTTCCAATGATACACTGTGAAAATGGCCTCTCCAGGCCAAACGTAGAGGGCGCAGTTTATTGCAAATCACCTGTATTGTCTGTAATGAAAAGACTGTAATCAGTGGTGGCAACTGAGCACAATTCGTAAACGTAATTGGTTAATTGATCTTTTGGTTTTGTGAAAAATTTTAAAACCAGATAAGGTTTAAAGTATGTAATCATATTGTGACAAGGTTTTTTTTTTCTGTAGTTACATCTTATTAAAAAAGAATATTTGAATCAAATGTGACGTTGAAATTTGCTGATTATTACGGGAACTTCAATTTTTGTTTCATTTACAGAAAGACAAGAAAAAGAACAAGCCGATTGTCTTCAACTTCTCAGCACTTCACCTCATCCATGATCCTCAAAGTATGTTTTCATTCTCACCTGAGTTACTTTGAAAGAAAAGTATTTCTAATAATAAAGTTATTAAAATGTTATTAAATTCAGGCCTCTAATACTTCACAGAGGCAATGGGAGGACACTAGGTGGCAGCAGACTTATCAGGTAAATTCATTGTTCTCGGAAATGTGAGCATGCTCAGAACTTCGCAAACAATGGAAATTTACCTGCTAAGTCTACTGCCAACTAGCATTCCAAAGTCCCCCATTGCCTTAGTGCCCTTTTAAAATTTCCCAGTACAGATAGTTATTTCTTTCATAGCTGTGCCCTTCAAAAGGGAAATCTGTCTTGCCCTTAACCCTATCAGGACCGGGGGGGGGCACAATGTGCCCCCCCTACCAAACTTTTTCCTGTAACTTTTAAACGCTACATTCGATCGCCACCAAATTTTCTGACTTTACTTGGAAATTATCTAGGGTCATTTTGTCAAAATACGATTGTTATTGGAGGTCAGTGGTTGCCATGGCAACCGTTTGTTTGAACCCATATTACTCGTTTTTTGTGATTTTTTGTGATTTTGGGGCATTTTTTAGCCAAATGTTATGTTTTTAAGTATTTTTAGTGGCCAACAGTGATACCGAAATGTCACATGATAGTTTGAGATGCATTGTGGGAATCCAAAATGGCCGCCATTTTGGCGGCCATCTTGGATTTTGTATTTTTAGCTGTTTTTTAGGGGTTCGAACTTTGCAAAATTTTGTATCTATGGAATATTTTCAACATTATAATTTTGAACTTTTGAGGTCTAGAAATACTATAGAGTTGTAAGTTAGGCCTCATAAATGCACACTCGGACCCTAAAAGGACTGTTTACATCGATTTTTAAGTGGAAACATGTAAAAACGTGATTTTTTCCCAAAAATTACATAAAACAGCTTGTTTAGCGCCCTCAACGGTAACTCTAGTAAAAAAAAGGTGTTTATGTTCTTGAGGATGTCAAGAAAGACAAATTTGCAAAGTTTTACAGAATTCTGGCAAAAAATATGGAAATTATGGGGAAAATACGATTTTTGACCAAAAATGGGCAAAAAAACTACAAAAATTACTTTTAATGCAATTTTTTTGAATTTTTTTTTGCACCATCATGTAGAACTCAGTGAAATACACATTTGTGGCAAGTTTCATAAAAATCGGCCCAAGACTTTGGAAAATACGGAGGGGGGGCACAATGAGCCCCCCCCCCGGTCCCCGTAAGTCCAAAAAAAGCCCGGTCCTGATAGGGTTAACCTAAGGAATGAAGTATCAGGCCTCTCAAGTCCTAAGATTCATCTTAAGATGAGTTGTCAGTATTACCATAGTGATTTGTATTGGGACATCACACTTTGATTAGCAATTAAGGTTGATTTGCACCAATCAATCAATCAATCAATTGGTATCAATCTTAGCTCTTTGTAAAATCAAGCCCAGGGGTGGATTTCACAAAACTAGTCTTCGTCCCAACTTATGACTAGTCCAATAAGTTAGGACTAGTTACTCGTCCTAACTCAAGATAAGACTAGTCCTAGCGCTTTGTGAAATCCACAACAGGCCTGTGAACTACTTATAATGCACTGCGTATTTTTGCTCTTTCCACTGGTGCTGAATTATTACAAGCAAATAAACACGGCAAAGTTGTATGCATTCTATTTTGATCACAGTTCTGTGTACATTGATATCTCTTGTAATTCTTGCGAAAATCTTTTTCTGAGGTCAGCGTGCCTTTGTCAAGTCCACACCTGCCATTTGGAACAAACTCCCTGACATACTCTGTCAAAAAACATCTTCAAGAGAGAACTAAAATCACATTTGCTTCATTAGTTATTTCACTTAGACTTGAGCATGACTTTTTGTTTGTCACACTGCTTGTTTTGTGTGGGCACCTTGATCAGGTTTACAGATGAGGGTTATATTATTATTATTTTAATCTAACTATTTGCCACCTGTCTTCTTCCAATCAGATTTTGCGGAGAAGCTTTTCAGGCAGCTGGAGTCGTCCAATGAGAGGTTTGAGGTCAAGTTGATGATGATGAACCTGGTGTCACGATTGGTCGGAATCAATCAGCTGTTCCTGTTTAACTTCTACCCGTTTCTGCAGCGTTTTGTCCAGCCACATCAACGAGGTTAGAATTAGGCCTTACCCTCCCAGACAGACACAAGACTTGTAAGATCCAATACTTATTTGATCGCAGTGGGATTCTGAACCCATAAGTCTAAGATTATCCAATATTAGAGGTGTAGGACTCAAGTCCAGGACTCAGACTTGGACTCGAACCAAGTTACTCAAGACACGAACTCGGACCTGACCCAAGGACTCGAGACTTGAACTCGGACTTGACCCAAGTGACTCGAGACACAAACTCGGACTTGACCCAATGACTAAAACTCAATCTCGAGACTCGGTACTCGGACTAAACCTCCACTCAGTTGACTCGACAACAACGCTGCCCAATCCATACCAGCTCTGATTGCTTTTTAGTGGGAGAGTCCTTACCAGAATTTGTTTTCTTCTTAAATGTCTTATTTGCAGTTCTTGTTCTCTTTTTAATTGTGGAATTCAACGATTCATTTCTTCCCATTTTCAAAGTTAGATTGCCTTTTCAAGATTGGATTTGCAGACTTTCAAGTCACAGTCATGACAGTGTTTAAGTTCACATAATTCTGGCCGGCTTGTATTAAAAATTGTGGATTTTCATAGTTTTTCATCCTGTGCAATAAGACTATTTTGTATACCGTATGTTTGTACTTTGAGAAATGGCTGAATAAATAATAACAATATTAATAAATTATAATATCCCTTTTTAAACTGTTCTCAATATATTTGTTTTTTAACAGAGTCATTCTTGAAGGCCATCAACATTTTTTTTTTCTTTTACAATTTAAATATGCATCGTTATTTGTTACACATATGTACGTGTATGTTCAAAGTGTATTGGCCACTTTTTTAATCAGGAAAAGTCAACGCAACCAAGGTGACATAAACAAAACTATGCTTACCAGAATATGGTTACCAGTTAAAATACTATCTTACATGTTCCATCGATGACTGGTATCCTGCTAATTTGTGCTTAACAACAATTTGTTAAGCGATATTTTCTACTTCAGCAGCTGGGCCCAATTTTATAGTGGGCCCAGCTGATTTTCCACATTTTTGGTTTCTAAGCTGTGCCATTGAAAATTGAAAAAACACAGTACATATGTCTCTGGCACTGTTTGATAAACTGCAGTTGCATGACAGGCAGATACACGGCTTACATTAATTCACAAACCATTTTTGTATGTTCAAATTTGTTACACAGAGGTGACCAAGATACTGCTGTTTGCTGCACAGTCTACGCATGAGTTAGTACCACCGGACATTATCGAAACCATGGTCAGGACGATTGTCAATAACTTTGTCACAGAGAGGAACTCCAGTGACGTCATGGCTGTAGGGTGAGTCCGCGAAAGTCACAGACAAGTTCATACAACTTTTCAAAAACTCCATCCCAAAGTCACTGACAAATCTCAGTTCACATAACTTTTCAAAAACTCCATCTCAAAGTCACTGACGAACATCAGTTCATAAAACTTGTATGGGAATTGTGAACTACATGTACATGTACAGAGGGTGGCTCTGAGAATTTGTGAGAATTTTATCGTGAGCGAGACAAATGTTGAGTGAATTAGTTTCTTTGTTATCAATGCTGTAATTGTTATCCCTATTCTTCATTCTTATCGTTGTTATTGTTCTGTGGTACAGTACATATGATTATTATATCTTTCTGATAATGAAGCCAACGAATCCTCAAAATGGGCTAGCACTGTAACCTGTAGGCCTGAAGATACCTGTGTTGAGAAGACAATGAAGAAATGTCAGTTTTTACATGTGGCGGGAAAAATAAGAAAATTACGGAAAACCCATGCAGTCAGCTAGGGACTGAGAACCCAATCCACATGGAAGGCTCCAGTCCGGGATTCGAACTGCACCTACACCATGCACACAGGTGAAAGGCAGGGAAATATACCACTAAAGCCCAGTTCAATTGCGAAAGCGAAGCGAATTTTTTTGTGTCACAATTGGGAAAACAGCCCATGCTGATTGTTTGTGTCACCATGAAACACTTCGTATTCATTTGTGTTTGATGTATGAATGCTCCATGGTCTAACTACAAATTTAAATGGAATTTTAAAATAATTGTCAGCATTTTCTTTATTTGTTTGTATATTTTTATTTTTAACAGTCTGAACGCAGTACGTGAAATCTGCAGTCGATGTCCACTGGCGATGGGTGCAGATCTCCTGCAGGATTTAGTGCAGTACAAGACGTACCGCAACAAGGCTGTGGTTCATGCTGCTAGGTCACTCATACAGCTCTTCAGAAGCATCAATCCTGAGATGCTGCACAAGAGAGATAGGGTAAGAAAATCAAACACGCAAACAGTGGCAAAGACGCATTCAAATGTCAAACACCTGCCTGAAGATTTGCTTTTGAGAGGTAAAACACAGGAATTTAGGTTAATTTTTTTTTTAAGCTAATGTCAGCCTGGGACAAAGAAGGGAAATTCCCTAAAATGAAGAAAGCCAATGGGAGTTTTTTGAGGACACAAGGTGGCAGCAGACTTGACAGGTATATCCATTGTTCTCAGAAGTGTGCGCATGCTCATAACAACGTGAACAATAACAAGTTACCTGGTAAGTCTGCTGCCACCTATTGTTCCATAGTCTCCCATAGGCTGCCGTAAGCCAGACAAGACCGTTGCCCTCAAGTTTGTCCCTCTGATTTATCTCTTCGTCAGAACCAGAAGTTAGCAACCAGTCTGCACACATATAAAGGAATCAGCTAGGACCTTATTAACAACATCTTTGGACAGTTGAAATGGATTTGATCCCACTCTCCGTTTTAATGTACCGCACACACAGATCCTGGTCATTTGATTGGTGGAACGCACATCACATGTCATACTTTAAGAATAAACTATTGTTAGTAAACTTGCGGGTACAACCATGTGTTTAAATCTCTTTTTGTGAGGAGTGTTGGCTCTGAAAAGAGCCGGAGTGGTCTCGATGTTTCGATCAGTATACTCTGAATGTATTTTCATCATTTACTGCCGTGACGTTGGCACGTTCTACATCATTAATTTATAGACTACGACGCTTAATTTGCAGCATCGTTCCCAAAATAATCGTTTCCGCCCATTTGCCAAGCGAGGCAAGGCCTTGTCACGGCGTACAAGGTTGGTGTCTGCATGGAGTGGTCCATATGATTTAGAAGGGTTTTTTATAATTTTTAGAGGGGGGGTGATGAGTTTCCTTGTCTGTTTTGTGTTTATTGTGAAAAACAAAATCAAATGACATGGATCTATGTGTGAGGTATATAGAACAAATATTGATACGCCTTTTGTTTGTGCATTGTCGCAGAGTATAATCACTCAGTGAAATCTGGCTTTTCCATTTCACTCAGCTTCGCCTCGTGAAATGGAATAGTCCAGATTTCACCTTGTGAGTACATTCTGCGACAATGCAGTCACATGCATTCAATATTTGTATCATGTTTTTTTTCCTTGCTTACAGGGCAAACCCACTGAGCATAGTGTCGAGATCAGGGCTAAGGAGTACGGTCAGTTAGTAGCCCAGGACTTCATACCAGGGGCTGAGGTGCTACCTGAAGACACTCAAGAAGGAGGTACGTCTTGTTTCTTAAAAACGTAATACAGCAATGTTGCCTGGTGAAAAAGGTTACACTCACATTCAGGCCTGGAAGTTCATCTTTGAGAGGGCAAGGCCATTTTCATTTTAATAATAATAATAATAATAATATGCATTTCTTATATAGAGCTTTATCACACCTGATGGGCGTCTCAAAGCGCTCAGTATTTTTTCCTGCAAGTTATGCAGAGTTATGATTTGAAGTATGAGACCTGTTCCTTTACATAGCACCATGGAACGGTTTACAAGGTGCTGTGGCACAATCTGCAGCCAATCAATCCAGGAACAATGGGGTTCTTTTACGTGCATTACACAACACACGGGACCTACAGCTTTACGTCCCATCCGAAGGACGAAGCAATAATGGTTAAGTGTCTTGCTTAAGGACACAAGTGTCATGACCGGGACTCAAACCCACACTCTGCTGATCAGAAACACCAGAGCTTGAGTCCAATGTTCTTATCCGCTAGGCCACGACATGCCAGAGGGCACTTCCATTGGAAAATCTTAAAAGTCTATGGGAAACTTTTGAAGGACACCCAGGCCAAGACCAGGGCAACAGAAGCCATGGCCTCCGTGACCCCCATGTTATTCCAGGCCTTGCACATTATTAGCTTGATAATCATCTTGAGAATCACAATGAAGTCTTTTAAATGTTATTATGTCACCCTTGCCAAATATCATTTCTGTAATTTTCAGTGTCAACTGTTTTGTATATTATTGTGAGCTTGCTTAATATATATAAACAAAGAATGTGTCATAATTATCCTTCATTGCTGCAAATTGTTTTTGTCTGTTATGATGTCTTTATTTTATGTAGTTATTTATTATTTTTTTTTTTTTTTTAGAAATGAATAGAGTTCTCTGAGGGAACGAATTCAAACACTCAGAACGAAATTTGTGTTGTTTTCCTGTAAACGGTACATTGAAGATTGAGATTTTTCTTGCGTAGTTTATTTTTTAATTGTTTTGTATACTTTGTATACAAAGAGTCAGTCAGTATACATGTTATTGTTTTTGATTTATTTTAAGTACTTTGAGGCTCTTGCAAAAGGCGCTTTACTAAATAGATGGTTACGGTAATTAATTTTACAGATTAATTGCACATACCAAAAGTATTCACACACTGAAACGTGCCTTTAACCTGTTAACAATGCCTGTCAAATGAAAAACCTTTACAACTGTCTGAAACTGTTGATGTTTTTTTTCCACAGATGAAGAAGCTTCAGATCAAAGCGATGCCGAATCTGATGGAAGCTGGCATGACGTCGTTCATTCCTCAGACGAAGAAGTGGAAGCCCCAGAGACGAATCCTGCCGAGAACTTGACGGCTGAGGAGAAGAAAGCCAGAGCCGCTGCCATAAGCCAGACTAGACTGTTGTCACAACAAGACTTCAAGGTTAACATTCTGATGGTTTTTTTTTATCCTGTTTGAAAATGTAGATTGCCTTTTTTTTTCAAAGTAGAGTTTATCTGTTAATCAGAAGATACACCATTTGGTGTTTAAAAGAGTACAGTAATTACACTTCTCTTGTCTTTAAGAAACATGCTGTATTTCTTTTTTTGGGAGGGGGTAGGTTTTTGTTTTGGGTTTTTTTTGGGGGGGGGTTCCCTGCTCTATCCTTGTATTTTGTATTTTAGTTATCTTGTTCTTTTTATATATCAGCACCATAACAATTACACCAATAATAACAATACAAATTTTTAAAGTGCCATCTATCTGTGACCAAACATACCTGAGGCGATGTGGGAAAAAAAGGAAAAAAGCATACATGGCACTTTTGGGTGGATTTGTGCGCTTTAACAATATTCATTATTATTATTATTATTAAAGATTGTCACTTCGTGTACTTTTTGTGGTTCATGCTTTTGGTTTTATTGTTCGTATATCATGTTTTACTGTATTCCTCTGTTAAGTGCTCTGAGGTTAGTGTTCTGACCTAGAGCGCTATACAAAAATCTGTATATATTTATCAAGCAATAAACCACAAGGGAAACTGACTGGGTAATTTTTTAAATCAATTTTGGGGTGAACAAAGAAAAATTGACTGGAGCGGGATTTGAACCTGCGACCACCGGTTTAACGTACCGACGCTCTACCAACTGAGCTATCCAGTCCTAATGTTGGCGGTCTCCCTATTTTTTCAATATCTTTGTTCGGGGGGTACCAGTCAGAAGCCATTCAACCGGTTACTGCCGTGTAGCCACGGATCACACCCCATAATATACGATACAACCATATATAAATATTTATTGTATATATTTATTAATTTAATTTTTTTGAATTTTGGGGATTTGTTTAGGATATTAAGGTACATCAGCTCAGCAAGCAGCTGGAAGGATCAAAGGGAAAGAAGCGTGGAACAAAGAGGAAACATGTAGAAATAAACGAAGAAAGGTAAGGGATCAGGGTTCGATTACACAAAGAGCTAAGATTGATCTTAAGACGTGTATCAATCTTAATTGGCTGAGCTAGAGTGTGATGTAACAGTACAAATCACTATGACAATATTGACAACTCATCTTAAGATGAATCTTAGTGCTTTGTGAAATCGAGCCCAGGTTGGGTTAGCGGTATCGTGCCCTGTATTTCACCTCTGTGGAACGCAGTTCGAATCCCGCCTCAGACCAGAGCCTTGCATATGGATTGGGCTTTGTAGTCCCTCCCTGATTATACGTGGGTTTTCCCGATTGGGGTTTTTCTACAACATCTAAAAAGAAGTGAACTTTCCTATGAGTTACAATGCTAGTTGCTTTTGAAGGTCCCTTGGTTTCATTGACAGAAATATGTACATTTTTTTTTAATAGAAATAAAAATACTACTATGTAAAGTTCATACAGGACACACACATAATTTTGTTTTTGTATATAGTGCTGTCAATCTCCAACTTTAAGACAGATTTTAGATGAAAAAGGTTTATCATGAATAATTATTAGGAAGATTACAACTGTGCTACATCATACATGAGTCATATTATTAAATGATTTTTATAATTATAATGTATTTATAAAATACATATTTTAATACTGTTTTGGTCAAATGTTCAAAGTTGTTTTAAAACTCAAGTTTTGAAATTAACTTGCAATCAGATTTTTGAGACAATTTCTGACTGTGACTGTATTCTTTTTTTTTTAATTGAATTGAATTGAATTCTTTATTGTCCTCATAATGGAAAATTGCTTTGTCACATGCACAGATAAAAACTTCAATAAGATTTATATACACAAATTTAAACGATGCTATTTACATTCAAAAGTGAAGATTATGCTAGAGTTTAAAATAGACAAAGAAAAAAGTAAGTACATATTCTTACAATTGTTGTCGGTTTCATTTTAACAGTGAGCTGTCCAACCATGTGTAATTGCCTCTATGTACGAACACAGTATTTTGAACTGAATTTTGATTGGAACACATCTTCAGATCTATGGAAGGTGTAAAGAGAGCAGCAAATAAATATACCTCTTGTCTGTTTTCTCGCCAGTGGTGAACTTCTGTCTCTGAACAGAATAGAAGGGATTCAGAGTCGACCGAGGCATGACAGGGAGGCAAGATTAGCTACTGTCATGGTGAGCGCATACGACCACAGGCCTAGACTTAACTCATGCAAGGGCAAGGCAGTGTTTCCTTTAGTCAAGGGCACATCAGTGAGGGAAATTTAATTTTCGACTGGGACGTTTCAAGGAAGCATTTAGCCTTTTTGAGGTATGGCAGACACTATGGGAGTGCACTGTTTGGTTTGTGGGTGTATACAGACAAACTTACCCAAACCAAATGGTGCCGTAGTAATGTGTCCACCATATCTCCAAATGGTTTATGACCATGGGCAATAGGCCAAAATTTTACAGCAAGAGGGCGCAATACTAACTCCATTTTGATAGTACAAAAACATTTCAAAACGTAAAAAATTTCAAGCAAATATCTTACACCGATTTCATTGCAAAACTGTCAATAAAAAAAAACCTCAAAACTTGTATATTAACTGCTTTATTAGAAGTCTAATTTCATCTGGTTTGCCACACTATTTCTATGGTTAGACCCCCAATCTACCCCAAAGGGCGCCCTCTTGCATTAAAAGATAATGCCTATTGCCTCTTTGCCTCCATGAAAGATCAGGCCTGCATCCCAGTTCCATACCCCAGGGCCCAGTTTCGTAGAGCTGCTTGTGCAGAAAATATCATTTAGTAAGTTTCGGCAAAGAAAAAATAAACAAAGAACCAGTCACAAACAGTAAACATGTTATATTGCTGGTTTTACCTTTTTTTTCAAAAGTAAATTTGTTATTTGCTAAGCCAATCTTTTACAGACCTGCTTATGCAGAAAATGTTGCTTAACAAGTTTGTGCTTAGGAGAGGCAAGCAGGGAACCATGTCACAAACCGGTACACATGACATGATATTTTGGCTAGTAACCTGTGTTTTTCTTGTAATCAACATTGTTTTGCGCTTAGCTAAAATTTGATGTTAGGCAGCTCTAAAATCTGCTTGTCGGAACTTTCCTGTATGGATG
Organism: Marthasterias glacialis; assembly: GCA_911728455.2. Classification (NCBI taxonomy): domain Eukaryota; kingdom Metazoa; phylum Echinodermata; class Asteroidea; order Forcipulatida; family Asteriidae; genus Marthasterias; species Marthasterias glacialis. The sequence goes on along the minus strand of OU452228.1, from coordinate 15,207,532 downwards.
AAATGAGTTTTTTACAATTTGTATCCTAAAATAATATGAAAAAATGATACTGAATTGTTTATAAAATTATGTGCCTAAAATGGAATTTCTTTCAAAATATAATCCTTTTTTTTCCATTTAGGCTGGGCGGGAGGGTAGAGAGAAATTTGGCTCCAAAAAGGGTCGAATGAACCCCAACGCCAGCACCACCAACAAAGAAAAGAGTAAGAAGAAAGCATTCATGATGGTGAAACAGAAATTCAACATCAAGTCCAAGACGAAACGCTCCTTCAGAGACAAACAGGTAAAGTTTCGTACGCCATCTTTTCTGGAGCCTGTTCCTTAAGTTGCTCTACTTCCCTTGTATCTTATCCACAAACCAACAGACTTACGTTGCACAATGTTGCAGGTTCAATGAACAGTACAGATCATTCTTATTCCCAAGTAAACTCTTTAAATATATTATTTGCAGTGACGAATTAAGCCACATTCTGGAGACCCATCACGCCAGATTGTCAAAAATCGTCTGAGTTGTATCGTATTAGCTGCTCTCTTTGTCTTAACTTTCATTTATCAAGCGTGCAACTTCTCAGCTAATCAGCAGATTTCCTCTCAATTTTCTTAATATTAATTGTCATAGAAATCTGAAAAACAATGGTTTGTGTGCTATGCATTTTCCTTTTTTTTTTTTTTCTTTTCTTTTTTTGGGGGGGGGCGTTGAAGTTGAAAGCATGTCTGTTTCCTTATTTTTTTCGTGTTACTATAAAGAGAGACTTATGTAAACACTGGGTGGCAGCAGATTTACCAGGTAAATTCATCGTTCTCGGAAATATGCGCATGCTCAGAACAGCGGTATGTCTGCTGTGCCACATAGCATTCCGTTCGCCCACTCACTAGGTCAAATCACCACACCTAGCATGCCTAGATGGCATCAGAACCTATTATTTAATTTCCTTGATTTTTCCCAATTTTTCCACAGATTGCACTCAGGGATTCCTTAATGAAGAGACAGAAGAGACGCTAATCTTCCAGAGAATTCAAAACCTCTCAACTTTTTATGCTGAATATTTTTAGCCAATTAAATCATTCTTTATGATAAAGACAGAAGAAATATCAAATTTAATCTATGTTTTCACTTGCACTGTTAGGGTCTGATTTTAATTTGTCAAGCGGGTCCTTTCCATGCTGTTATGAAGGGTTTCCCAAATGGTATGTGAATTCCTTTATAGACATTGCTTTTGTATAACAATATTGACAGTCGTTGCCATACATTCAAACCTTGCTGATTTTATTTCATTTTCTTTGCCAGGCCTAACACCGGTGAAAAAGTACTTTTGCTTCATTTAAGGAAATGGTAGACAGTATTGCATTTTTGGAGCAAAACAAAATAATCACCTGTTCACACCTTTACTATGAACTTTTGGGGCTGAATGGGACTAAGTTAATTGCTGCTGCCATTTGCAGTAGGTGTGGCCGTTTACAGCGGGGGTGGTCGTTTACAGTGGGTGTGGCCGTTTACAGTGGGTGTGGCCGTTTACAGTGGGTGTGGCCGTTTACAGTGGGTGTGGCCGTTTACAGTGGGTGTGGCCATTTACAGCGGGTGTGGCCATTTGCAGTGGGTGTGGGTTTGGCCGTTTGCAGAAGGTGTGGTCATTTACAGCGGGCGTGGGTTTGGCCATTTGCAGCAGGTGTGGTCATTTACAACGGGCGTGGGTTTGGCCGTTTGCAGAAGGTGTGGCCGTAATATTGGTGCAAACTGCCTGCAACTGCTGTGGTCTCTAAAGGGTTATTCATGTGACTCATCAAAGACCATTTGGATCCAAGACGAGTTTATATGTTATACTATAATTTATTCTCTCTTCCCAAGCAAATAAACCTATTTGGTTCAAGTTTAAACTAAAGCTTACTCTTTTCAATCCATTTTGTCGAGACTGAATCTTCACAATGTACAAGTTGCCACCGGGATTTTTTTTTTTTTTGTCTTGTCCCCCTGGCAGGATTCTTTTGGCTGAATTGCCGGAATTTATTTTTTCTTTGAGGGTATCGCTGGTACAAAGAAACCCTGACTTGACAATGCCAAGAGAACAAAGATTCTCTTTGTTGGATTGTCCGTTTTGTTTCTCAACCCAAAAATGTCAAATTCACACAGCGTGAATTGCAAAAAATCGGTCGTTACCCACGGAACCATGCCGGCTCACTCTGACTTACTTCCATTCAGCCGAAATACAATGAATGAACAATGGTGGAAGCCGCTCAATGGCACATAATTCCCTTCTTGGAACGACAGGACAAAGGTCTATAATTGGGGATTACACAAAAATCGCCTTTAAATGGCCACAAAATGCGAGTAAATTCACGACCTTTTTTTGTCCTTGTGTGGGTGAAACAAAGGGTTAGACGGCCTGTGTATGGTCTGCCCACGCGACCTTCACTCCGTTGGTTTGAAATTACTAACGGCATCGCAAGATGACCCCTGTTTCCAAACATTTGTGTGTATTCACGTCATCCGGTTTCAACTTGTTAAAAATGTTCTCCAATCCCCTACTTCCAATATATTGGTCCTATTCTTTTATGTGAATTACACAACCATATATTGGTTCTTTGTGGTGTGTCTTGGCTTAGCAGATAAGAACACTGGACTCAAGCTCTGGTGTTTCTGATCAGCAGAGTGTGGGTTCGAGTCCCGGGCGTGATGCTTGTGTCCTTAAGACACTTTTTATTGCTGCATCCCTTGGATGGGACGTAAAGCCGTAGGTCCCATGTGTTGTCTGATGCATGTAAAAGAACCCAGTGCACTTATTGCAAAGACAAGGGGTTCGCCCCAGTGTTCCTGGTTTGATCGGCTGCAGATTGCGCCACAGCACCTTGTAAACCATTACATGGTGCTATGTAAAGGAACAGGTCTCATACTTAAAAACTATAACTCTGCATACCTTGCAGGAAAAAATACTAAGCGTTTTGAGATGCCCATTGGGTGTGATAAAGCACTATATAAGAACTGCGTATTATTATTGTTACTCTCACAGGAAGCCAATCACTACAACCAGATTCACAGAAACAAGGTTTGTTTCAGTCGGGATTCGAACCCACATTTTTATGGCAAATACTTCAGCAAGTTTTCCTGTCTTGGTCTGTCATGGCTCTCGAAAGAACCTCACTCCCAACAAATTGCATAATTTTAATTACACCAAGTATGGCAAGATAATTGACAAATGAATGGCAAAGGTCATGGGTTCGAATCCCATCAGAGTATGCATGTGAATTGGTTTGTTTTCACAGATCTCGGGAAAGTACTGAGTATACAGTGCTTAACACACATGGGTGTATGGGTAAAACACACATAATATTCTTAATCCCCAATGCAAATTTAACATCTATTAAAACAAATGAGTCTGCAGAAGTTTTTTGTACAGTAAACATGTATTTAATGCATGTTAAGACAATGGTGACTTTGTATGTACAGTGCAAGTTGACACATATTTCAAGTTAACATTTTCCCTTTTTAAAAGTCTCCTTTTTAGTAACAAAAATTGTTTCTTAAACAGAGTTTTGCAAATCCCCTCACCTGTTTTAAATATTTACCACAATATTTGTGAAAATTATTAGTCAAAGTATAGGTGTCACAAACCTAAGGAAATTATATTTCTAGCTAATCCTGGTATTTTTCAGTACTGAGTGTATATGAACATATACCGGTATACTTTTGTGTATAACAACAATTGTGTTTGATTTGGAAAATGCATAATTGAAAGTATTTTACAAAGCTCCCCCTGAACAGAATTATTGCATACTCAGCTTCCAATTGGTTTTTTTTGGTTGTTTTTTTAGTTTTTTTACGCAGACGAAGTTTGGATTGCAGGCACAAATGGTGGCTCCTTGCACACTACATTTCGTAGGGGGACTGTTTGAAATTGTTACATTGTTCCAAAGTTATTGTAACCCTTTACCTGCACTTTTAAGTAAATCCACAACTGATGAAACTTAAAAACAGCAAAATCAGATCAATTTATAACAGTGGAAGTCAATGTTGGTAGAGAGTAAAAATAGTTAACATAAATTACTCCTAGTCATACACCATCTGAATTCATAACTAAGTGGGAAACAAAAAAGCTTGGCATAGCTGTAACCGGCAAACAAATAACCTGAGCTGATTATTATTTGCAAAGTTGGAACTCGATATCAAGTTGTCCAAAAAAAAATGTGTCATTTATTCAATTAAGCTTTAAATCTTGCATTTTTTGTAAGTGGGAAGCGACTGGAACACCTGAACATTTTTCTTACCGCCAAAATATAAACTTGTGTAAATGTTTGAAATTGGAATTAATATGTAATTAATATACAAATTGGGCTTTTGATGTTTATCAAGTGCCATGCGGCAGTGTAAGGCTGCGTTCAAATCATGCAAGTTTAGCTTTGGCTCTGGCTATGGCTGTTGGCTGCAATGACAACACTGAAGAATGCAACTTGTTGGGATTCCGGCTATAGCCACGGCTGAAGCCATTAATTGGGACTCGACCCATGAGTTAAGCCTCTGTCATCCGTCCTTGCAGCCATCACAGTCATATTCCCTGTATGGTATAACAATAACGAATGCGGTCATCATTGTACCATGAAGGAACCTGACCATTTCTCCTTTTAACCTCAGTCTGGTTTAACCTTGACTTGGATTGGGAGAAAGAACAAGACGCTGCACCATGATCAAGGTCTCCGGTCTAGACAAGAGTTAGAAGACTGTAAGAAGAGCAAAGACTCCGTAGAGGAGGGCACATGGGTAGGCCACAAGGAGCTGCTGGGAGTCCATGGCCAGCGCTGTTACAAACAGCTTAGATGCTGATAAGCTACACCACCCGATGGTCACCAAGGAAGCTATCGTACCAAAAAGACTCCTACAAATATACAAATAAACAACAACAATCATTTGAGTGAGATTGATGTGACTGGCACTGTGAGGATCGTGGGTCAACTTTCATTGAACGTCAAATTCTCTGTTGTCCAGTATACCTGATTTTGTTTCATGGTGTGTCGTGGTCAAGTGCACTGGACTCAAGCTCTGGTGTTTCTGATCAGCAGAGTGTGGGTTCAAGTCCCGGTCGTGACACTTGTGTCCTTAAGCAAGACACTTAACCATATATGCTTCGTCCTTTGGATGGGACGTAAAGCCGTAGGTCTCGTGTGTAATGCATGCAAAAGAACCCAGTTAACTTATCACTATTAAAGAGAAGGGGTTTGCCCTGGTGTTTCTGTCAGTGGCTGCTGAATGCATAGCAGCACCTCGTAAACCCTTATAAGGTGCTACATAAATGGGTCTCATAAGTAAAACACTTCAAAATCCTGTCTTAAAATAATATAAAAAATGCCTTGAGTACCTAGTTGTTGGTAGATACATGCGCTACATAAGACTCCAGTATTATTATGAAGGCATTGACTACGGGCATTGAGGTAAATAACACCGTTGCCTCCATGAAGTATCAGGTCAAACAAGTACTGGGGAAAAGAAAGGCATTCCTTGATTCCACGCCCCCACCCCGAAATAAGCTGATTAATAAAAATGGTAGACTTGTCCTAGTACTTACTCTAATGAGACAACAATAGCCAGACAGTTTAGGACGACCATTGGGAGCAGACAATAGCCCAGAACACTGATAATGCAGCCCACTGCAACGCCCGTCATACTCATCAAGTTTAGTAACATCCACATGGCGACGCATCCCAAACCGCCGATCCCATAGATGTAACCAAACTGAACTTTACCAGCCTGTTTGAGGAAAACAGAACAATATTAGAATTACATGGTGGGACTCTGGCATGTCATGGCCGAGCGGTTTAGTGCATCGGACTCAAGTTCTGGTGGCCAAGTCATCAGGGTGTGGGTTTAAGTCCAAGGCATGACATTTGTCATGCTTGTGTCCATGAGCAAGACACTCAATCTATACTTGCCTCTCCTCAAGGGGTGAATGGGTACCTGTGAGGGCAGAGATGGTTCGTGTGATTGATTTAGCTTGATGTGCTACATACTTGGCAGCACAGGCTGTATACTCCCCAGGGAGCTGAGATGGTTTAAGGAATGAACTAAATGGCCCAGTGACCAGTGGTGATAATGTTGGAGTGCCATGAGCATCACTGACAGACGGAGTTGAGCACTTTATATGTACTTATTATTTAGACTATTTATTTATCACGTTTTAAAACGCCAAAAAAGAAAAAAAACTCTTTGAGGAATTTATTTGTTGACTGGGAAAATTCTCTGCACTGTGATTTTTTCTTCAAAAATTCTCTTCAATGCCTTAATTTTACAGCTTTAACCTAAAATCAATTCCAGCCTCCGGGTACAAATTAAAACCTTAGAAAGACAAGTTCAAAGAATCTGACATCCAAGAAAACAGATAATTGCTCACAGCTTGCTGATTGAAATAAGCAACAAAAATTTTAGTTCAAATCCCTTCTTTGTATGTCTCATAAAATCTGACTAAGGCTTTGGAATAAGTTAAAATAGGATAGGATATTTCTTTACCAATAGTAAAGTGCCCCCAAATGCCAGAGCAAATACCAGAGGTCCGGCAAGATCACTGTCATGGATGGCTGCTGGGTCTGTTTCCCTCAGTGGATTCAAGACCGTCAACGTCTGATGAGAAAAATAAATTAAGTTTAGCAGTTTGAAGCAGTCAGGTCTGCTTAGTGGTTTCTATCCCTGCCCGTTCACCTCTGTGGGACCCCGATTCAAAGCCTCGGGCCAGAGCCCAATTTCATAGAGCTGCTTATGAAGAAAATGTTACTTAATTTTTGCTGCTTAGCGAAAATCAGCAGAATACCAGTCACAATTTGTACATGTGAAATGGTATTTTGGCTGGTAACCTTATTCTGGTAAGCATAATTTTGTTGTGCTTAGTAATTTGTTGTGCTTAAGCAGCTCTATGAAATTGGGCCCTGAGCCTTGCATGAGGGTTTGGTTTTCAGTCAGGGCCCAATTTCATAAAGCCTGTGTAAGCACACAAACTTGCTCAGCACAGAAAAACATTGCTTAGCAGGAACAGGTTACAGCCTAAATTCCATAAAGCTGACATTGTTGTGACTGTTGCCCCACTCATTTTATGCTTAGCAAAAAAATTTGCTAAGCAGTATTTTCTGCTGAACGCCTTTATGAAATTGGGCCCAGGTCCTTACCTGGGCTCAATTTCATGACACTGCTTACCACGGACGTCTGCACTTACGGCCAATTGAATCACATGCTTTACAGGTCCCCTAAGCGCAGACTTATGTGGTAAGCAGTGAATTGGACCCTGAATATGTGGCTTTCCCCCCGGTTGGGGTTTTTACTCCCACATCTAAAAACTGAGATTTTTTTATCATCTTCTCTTCACAGGTATCTTAAGCTAAAAATCCCTTATCCCAGTCAAGCCATTACAAGGCTTTTTTGAGAATTTCTTGGTTTCATTACAAAAAAGGTATACATGTTTAATAGTAATAATTGCATTGGCTTTTGTAAGCACCGCTTAATGCCCCTTGAAACCTCAAAGCTGCAGTTTCAGGAGTGAATAGAAACCAGTTTTGTAAATCATTAGACAGAAATATTGTCGGGATGCCCTGCTACGATTTTCTTTGACATGAAATAAGTTGTTAAACACACTAAACCTCATCCCAGTCAAGTTATCATAAGTGACAAGTAATTTTTACACTGGTCAAACAAATCAAACAGATGACCAGTTGTAGGCACTAAGCTGTATCACAATTTGTCATGATTGTATTGAATCAAATAAAGGGAGCATTATCGTTTTACTTACCTTTTGATAGATGTGTTCAAAATTGATACCAAGCTCTGAAATAAAAAAGGTATAAAGTATTTGGTTTTACAATTTTGTATGGTAATTTGTCATCCACTGGGGGTATGAAACAGTACAGTAAGATTAGTAACTGTATGTGTAAGTATAAAAGCACCCTACAGAACATACCGATAACTGTAGGAGATAGAAATTTGGCACCACACGATGTCTTAATATGCACAATGACATCACTTATATTTGACCATTTGAACTAATAACAGTTTACTGCCCCTGGTACATCTGAGATCATGAGGAACATTGTACCTTCAAGAAGTGGTGGTTCATCATCGAAGCTGTCTGTGTAGCCACTTGACCCTGACGGCATGGGTTCAGGGGTCATGATATCTCCAGTGTATGCAGCTTGTGGTGACATCATTGTCGGCTGACCTCCATAACCTTGCTGGCTGTAGTCATATGCACCATATGAACTGTAAATCAATCAATTATTGGAATAAAAAGCCACATCGGCAAAAGCTGCTTTCTTGGTACTTGGACTTGGTACTTTGTACAAGTTGGTAGTTCGTACAAGTTGGTACTTGGTAGGTACCTTGCATAGAGTTATATAATAGAACTAGAGGGTGCACTCGCTATGCCACACACGGAACTCCGCTGACTCACCATGGGCGAAAATCCCTATGGGCAAATTGCATACGAATGTCCACTTAGAAAATGGCTGCTGTGTGAACGGATGAGTAACCAGTGTAAATGAATGGTCCGCGCCATTTTCTCAATGGTCACAAAATGCTCCTTGTCGGGCCAAGTCGCAAGGTTTGTACGCCCTCTAGTTCTTATATATAACTCTATGGTACCTTTGTACTTGGTACAAATCCTTCGGAATACTCTGTGGGATTATTGGAAGTTTGATTCGACAAGGAAGGAGGCCCTGTTGAATGTTGATTTAAATCAGTTCTGAACGAGAAGAACGTTAAATCCTGGCTTTTAAAAAGAGGGGAAAAATTAACTCCATTCTATTAAATTAAAATTACACAGTGAAAATGGGCAAGGTAAAAGTCAAATAGTCTCCAACCCTAGTTTAGTTGCTCCCATCAATCAATAGTCAATAGGGTACAAAAATACTAGGAATACAAACTGACAAAGTAGTTTGTTTAATAGTAGAGTCATGGTAAAAAGGTGGCCACACTTACAAAACTAAAAGGCAAGCCATCATTGGCATGACTATCTGACTATATGATATACATTTATAATGACTACGACTTTGTATGAGTATAATGAGATAAACATTTCATCTATCAAGTGGTGCAGAGGAATAGGCCCAGTAACTGGGGCGCTGTACTCCTTTTCGAGATTTTGACATTTAAAAAAGGAGTAGGCCTATTGACACAGCGCCCCAGTTACACTGGGTCTAGCAGAGGAATGAGGCAGCAGAGTACTTTTTAATTTTAGAAGATTGTTTACTTTTATTATCAATCAAAGGAACACATAGCCCACAAACAAAGTGGCCCTCTATCATGTAGTTGGGCTGCTCCAAAGTTGGATATTAAGCACATTGGATTATTTGGAATTTACACACCCCTCCTGTCCTCCATAACCGGCATACTGTGGTTGCACCTGCGGCTGACCACCGGGCCCTCCTCCCATATCGTACCCTTGTTGCTCATCATACGAACTCTGGAAAAATCCTTGTTGGTCCATCTGGCCTCCTCCGTAACCTGCCATATTCAAACCTTTGCGATCATGTAAATCAATTCAGATTTAATGTGAACAGATTCCTGCTTGGTGTGGGTAGTGGTGGTTATCGAAAATACTGGGAAATTGCCAAAGAATCCACTGGAAAAAGTGACAGCAAGAGAATCTGCAACAGTCCACTGATCTCCCGATGTTGTTTTGGTCAGATGGCGAAAAGATAGCTGGTGTACTGTTTTTCCGTATGGTCTTAAACCTCTGTAACGGGAACCAGTGAGATTGCAAGCTCAGACGGACACGTTTTAAAGACTCCCTAGATTTCCTGTAATTTACTTGTCGTCAGTAACAACTTGACCTCGGTGGTATCAAGCGCCCATGTAAAAGTTGGTGGGACCACCAGGGCAAGTGTCTGGCCGGGGTCTTCCAACAGTAAACACGGTCGGTATTTGCACGTCCACGATTCTCTGAGCTAAAGTTGCTGCGTGACTCCTCCAAAGTGGTCTTTAATTTTGTGATGATTGCTTTATCGCATTGTAGGCGAAGTTCTCTGAACAACAACCCTGACTGCAAACTGTGAGCTAAACAAAAAGCTTAACAAGTAAAATTTTGGCCTGTCTACATTGATGATAGATTAATAGTTTACTAACTACATGAATACTGTTGTATGACAATTTACACATTAGTGGGGGCACATAATTGTATAAAAGCAGAATTGGGGATGGGGTTAGAAGCAAATAATGGGGTACTTGTGTATGTATGTATTTTTTGTTTGTTTGTTTGTTTGTTTGTTTGATTGTTTGTTGTTGTTGTTGTTGTTGTTGTTGTTGTTGTTGTTGTTGTTGTTGTTGTTGTTGTTGTTGTTGTTGTTGTTGTTGTTGTTGTTGTTGTTGTGGTGGTGGTGGTGTTTTTTTGTGTATTGTTGAGGGGTGGTGGTATGAGGGGGGAGGACATCGAATATCTGATTTATGTTGCAAAAACATTAATTCACAGAAGTGATTAAAACAAACATCAATAGTGTGATACTGTTTTTGTCTAGCAAAGTTTGTTATAAACCAAAATTGAATCTTTAAAAACTTTGGCAAGCCCTTGGAAAGAGGGTGCTCAGTTGGGCTCAGTCAAGCCCCTCCCCGCTTTGCCAAAATTAACTTTATTAAAACTTTACAGATGTTCGGTACGTGGTTGGTCTTGTTCATCCTCCGTGCTTTTATGATCTTTATGAAGTACCGCCGCGCGTGGCCGGACGCACTGGCCAGACGGGGTGTACCATCGGTGATTCAGTGGGCCGAGTGCCGTTGACAAAACCTGCCCCGCCCACCTGACCCCTGTGGAACCCCCATACGATGGAGTTCCGCTCTCAAGCAACTTTACTGTGACAATCTTATTTTTTTTATTTATTTCAAAATTATTATTACATGTATTGAAAAAAATGTCCCACTCCCCCAGTTTTGTGTATCGATCATTCATGTTGGAGTCCAATCAGGCATAAAAGACGCCCTCTCACGCAGACAGACGAATGGATCGTTAACAAATTTTTAACGTTCTGGGGAGTTTAAATTTTTTCCCACAACGCTCTTAACTTCCTCTTTCGGTCGGGCTGAAAAGCAGGTAATACCATCTAAAGGATGGTTAATTTTAATCCCTTATTTCCCCTTTTTCTAAAAGACATCCCGACGTACAGACAAATTAGAGTGTAAAACAGAAACACATTAATCACAGTGAAGTGTTTATTTGTTGTCAAATACAAGCAACTGTTATAAAAATCTGTAAAGAATTCGGGTGCCCGAGTACAATTTGCAATTAATAAACACATACGAAAATACGCGTAAACTGTTGTTTTCGACCCGTTGTTTTCACCCTGTAAATAAATAATGCCGTGGTTTGCCCATAAAATGGAAGTATTAAGCACCAATATTTTGTGGTTTCTTAAATTATGATCTGAAATAAAATTAACGAGCTCTGATCAAAACAAATGAGTAATGATTGTTACTTTCCTCATATGAAAATTGGGTTAGGTAGGTGAAACAAGCCAGTCAAAGCATGGTTATCGTAAATGCGTCTATTTCCGACATCTGTTCTCGTGATTGAAATGAAAATTGAAAGTCGATTTGTGATATTTGGAATGGACATGTATCGAGTTGTCCATCCTTTGAAATATTTGTAAATTAATCAGCATAACCATTATTGGTTTGACCATTTCAAACAGAAACAAATCTGATATGAATTATGTCTTTAAAGTTTATGATCTCATCTGACAATGTGTGATGTCGAGTGATGAGTTTTATTTAATCAGACATTCAATTTAAAAGATAATGGTTGGCTTTTTAAATAAGTTTTATATTTATTACTTGGGAAATGCGTCTTCCTGAACTGAGGTTAACTTAGGCCTAAGTTATTATCATAATATTATGCATGATTTTAATTTAGGCAGGTTCTTGTTAAAAAGAGGCATGCAACTTTTCAGTTTTTTTTTTTTTTTCTCGCTTGTGCCATTCTGCCCAGCTGCCCAGGCATTATTGAAAACAGTACAAAATGAGTACAAAGTCTTGCTGTGCCTGGCACTTTTTTCCTCTCTTGTTTGACAAACTGCAGCTAGTTGCATGCCTGGTTCAGTAAAATGAATGAACATGATAAAGGTATTATTTATCATTTATGGTAATTTGCAATTAATTAATTTTGTTTTAAAGTAAATAATCAGTGATGTACTTCATTCTTAGTAATGTGCAAAGTTGACTCCAGCAGAGGAGGTTTCTGCTCTTATTGCAGCGAGATGACATACAATGAAATAATTTTTGTGTGCAACTGTTAATTCTTATTTATTAAACTGCTTAAAGCCTGGTTCGTACTTCACATGAATTGCTAAAGCAAGGCAATTTTATTTTTTGCGTCCTCATTGAAAAACAAGCAATAAAGGCTAAAGCACAAGGGAAACAGACTTGGGTAAATTTTAAATCAATTTTGGGGTTGGACAAAGAAAAATTGACTCGAGTGGGATTTGAACCTGCGACAACTGGCTTTACGTAATTACACTCTACCAACTGAGCTATCCAGCCCAGTTGAAAAACAGTGCTTACTGAATTGTTGCATCACCAAAATTCACTTCGCTTTCGTGTTTCAGGCTTAACCCATTTCTGTATAAATTTGATTACCATCGCCATACACGCACTCAGACTTGTCATACTTTGCTGTCTTGAACTTATTTGATGAACTTAATGTTTGTGGCCGCTTTTGTCATTTTGGTTCAAGCAGGTCAGTCCCCATCTCCATGTTGCTAAAAAAAAATTCCCTGGATGCAGAATCCTGGCAACAGCTGCAACTAATGGATTTTCTGGACCCTTGCAACGCTCAATGAGAGTTCAAAGAACACATAGAGCCTAATTTTGGCGAGATCAGATTTCATAAAAGAACCGTAGCCATGTCAACATGAAGGGCAGAAAGTTTCGAATAGGATTTTGTACATGTCACTCTATGAGGTTCGTGGAGACGATAGCAGAACAAACCTTTTAGTTCTAGGAGTAGGGCCAGAGCTGTTGTGACAAGCCTCAGTCTTGATCGATTTACCCATGCACAACTTATGACATTCATGTCATTCGTAAGAGGGCCTTGTTTAGTTGCCGGGTAATTAGCATTTCGTGTTTGCTCAGAACTTTGATTGGAAACTCTAATAAGTTTTCTTTTCTTTCCTGTTTTTCTTTACAGGTGCAGCCATGAAGACTATACTGTCATCCAGATTTGTTGAAATCCCTAGTACTGGTAAGCACTCATGTAGGCTTGGGCGACTAGTTGAGTAATCTCGACTTTTGATTGCAACGACTAGTCGTGACCACTGGTGCTGGGTGACTCGTGGAATTCACCACTCGAGTAATCGCGCGTCATCCATTCTCGACTAGTCGCGACTACTCGACTAGTCACGACTTTTGTTTGCAACTTATCACAATGTGGATGCCCCGTCCATGTGTGTGAATAGAGCACACACAACACAGCAACAATGTGATAGTAATCACATTACTTTTTCATAAACTACCAGTGTTCTGCTACAAAAGAGGTTTATTTTGAGTTTTGCACTACCGGCATCGGACGACTTTGTAGCCACCCGTCTGTTATTTTGTTTGTAGTGTAGGCCTAATCACTATGAAAAAAGGGTAAAGAACGTTGGAAAAGTGAGCATTTACACCTAGCCTTACGTAATTTCGAATAGGCAAAGGAATCACACAGTTTTGGAAAGCAATTTTTTGGGGATGATTCAGCTTCAAAACTTTGAAATTCTTGTGTTAAAAAGTGTGTAATCGCAGTTGTCTGGCCTAAACGTTCCGTCGTGCACTAGTACACATCGTGCAAATTATACGTTACTTGTACAATTTCCAAGACTTGCTTGAACCGTCCTTACTGGCTTTATTCAGCCACTTGAAGGTCTCTGGTACAAACTCTGGAATATTTTTCACAGATTTCGAGAAAGAAAAGCCTCGATCAAATAAACACATGCAACAATCATCGTGTACCGTTCCGCACTTTTCTATGGCGGACGTCATGTTTTTTTACATTTAATACCCACAATAGGTCATGGTCTATTCTGAGAAAATCTGTCAAGATGGCACGGGAAAAAATGGAAGATCCCCGGTGTGAACTGGTTAAAAAAACAAGATCAAATTAAAAAATACATAATGTTTTTTTTGTTGTTTTTTTTGTTTTTTTAATCTCTGAATTCAGTGGAGGTCTCAATCAAGGCCCGAGTTGTCACAGTCAAGGGGCCACGCGGGACCTTGAAGAAGAGCTTCAAGCACCTCAGTGTGGAACTCATGAGAGTCAGCAAGAAGAAGATCAGGGTTAACAAGTGGTTCGGCACCCGCAAGGAGCTGTCCTGTGTCCGCACTGTATGCACACACATTGAGAACATGATCAAAGGTGTCACACTGGTAAGTATGACATTTCAGAGGGGAAGTTTTGAATTCCTGGACTGGTAGAGATGCATGTGGGTCCAGGGGTGGATTTCACAAAACTTGTAATAACTTAGGACTAGTCCTAACTTATGACTAGCCCTAGAAGTTTTTAAAAAGTATGATGTTTACTTGAATTCAGTGGATTGTTAGTTTATCCCCAAATCAATCACTCTTTAGTCTTGGCACGAAGTCGGGCATACCAATAGTATTATCAGGCCTGATTGCTTCGTTCTTAAAAGGGCAAGGGCACCAAGGCATTTTCTTCTTGATAAAGGGCACCTCTATGAGGAAATAGTAAATTTCTATTGGAACATTTCGAGGGCACCGAGGCAATGACCAGGGGCAACAGAGGCAATTGCCTCCATTGCCTCCGTGAAGTATCAGGCCTGTATTATATTATTGGAGTATTTTGATGAAATTGTTTGGACAGGGTATTTCAGAAAAGGATTCTGAGTGAGTTTAGCTGTTCATAGACCTGGATATATTCTGAGTCCACAGAGGCCATGGCCTCTGTTGCCCTGGTCTAGGCCTTGATGCCCCTTCAAAAAGTTTCCCACCGTTTTTAAGATGGTCCATGGACGCTCCCGTTTCCAAAATAAAAATGGCCGTGCTCTTTCAAAGACGAAATTCAGGTTTGTGTTCAGTGAATCTCCAGTGAATGTACCTTTGTTTCATTTTGGTATCTGCATTGAAGACGAATTGGTTCTGGCTAGGAACCCGATCATGCTGTTTATATTTTTTTCTCCTTGAAGGGTTACAAGTACAAGATGCGTTGCGTGTACGCTCATTTCCCCATCAACTGTGCTATCCAAGAGGAAAACAAGCTCCTCGAGGTGCGAAACTTTCTCGGCGAGAAGTTCATCCGCCGCGTCTACATGAAGGATGGCGTGAAGTGCACGATGTCGACCAAGATGAAGGACGAGCTGATCATTGAGGGGAATGACATCGAGCTGGTGTCCCAGTCAGGTCAGTTGGGTGTTAAGTCAAAAGCTCTTTATCGCCCAGTGTCATGGCTTATAATTGCAGTTTTCTGTATATGGATTTTGGGCTGAAGTTTTCAATTCACAGTCTGAAAGTTGGACCAATTGAAATGGCCAGGCACACTGCTAGGGTTTAAGATGTTATCATGTGAAACATTTTTTGAACTATGTGTCCCAACTTTAAAAGGAAATCTTGGAAGATGATGGGCGATATTGTTCAAAGACCTCATACTTATTATGGTTTAACCTTGAGTAGGTCAAAGTAAGAAGTTGTTGCACTGTACTGCCAAGTGAAAGCTAGCTGCACATGTGTGCCCAGGGAACAATACCTCGCTAACCCATGGAATATGTAATGACATTGATACAGGCAAAGAAGTTTTCAGCAGAGCAACTCAATTGTTTCTGCTAAGATAAATATGAATCTTACAAAATTACATTGTGGTTTTATTTACACTTTTAATATACAGCAGGCCTGTCATTTGTTTTTATTTTAAGGGGTTTTTCATTGATTCCTTTTTGCCTTGAAATGTTTTTGAATGTGATAAAGATGCTACCAAGTAAAATAAGAAGTGGCAAAAAACTTCCTCAGCCCTGACACCCCTGATCAGGGTTTGCCCTTAGACTAGCAAGTAGGACCAGTTTATAGTTTGTATGTGCCGGCTATTTTCATTTAGTCCATAATTATTTCATATTAAATAGAGATGCGTTAACTGAACAAGCCAGTCAGACTTGGAGAGAAGAGAAATTTGACAAGTTCTCAGGTGTTTTCTAGAATTCTGCAAATAGAATGTTACCTGTACATATTGAATTCTATATCTCAATTGAACTTGCAACTGCCAACAATAATAATAATAATAATGATAATAATAATAATAATAATAATAATAACAGGCATTTATGTTGCGCTTTTCCAAAGCATGATCAAAGCGCATAACAATCTTTAGGAAGGGGAAAAAATAAAACAGGCAAGAAAAAAAAATATATATCTACAAAAATCTACACATAAGGAAACAGATAAGTCTTAAGTTTACTCTTAAATTTGACTACACAAGAAGAATCACATTCAATAATGGGGAGACTGTTCCAAAGCTCAGCAGCAGAGTGTGAGAAGGCATGGTTGCCATAAGATCACTGGGACTTATGAGTAGTAAGCCGAGTTCTATCGGAAGAAGAACAAAGTCCTTGACGGTTGCTTTGGTGAAGATGAAAAATACCAGAGAGATCAGGTGGAGCAATGTCATTCAAGCGTTTGAAAACATACCAAGAGTTTTAAACTGGATACGTATCTCATTGAGTGTGTCAGTGATTTATTTGTTCTCCCTTCTGTCACTTCTTGCCTTTACAGCTGCCCTGATCCAACAGTCAACCACAGTCAAGAACAAGGACATCAGGAAGTTCCTTGACGGCATCTACGTCTCAGAGAAGACCACCATTGAAGTCCCAGCCCAATAAATACAAATAAAAACAATCCTCGTACAACCCACACGCAACACACGCAGACGTAGTGTACTCAACACCATTCAGCTGACCCCGGAATGCGAAAAGGTGCTTCAGTTTGTTGGAGTTACCTAGCGGATTTTTACAGATTCCCAACATCCTGAGTGAAGAACCTTGATATGAATTCTTGTGAATCTGGAATTAATCCTGAAATTTGGTATACAGACTTGGGCATCGTGACAGAAATAGTTTTCACAGCGGACTGATGTTTGAAACGTGGGAAATGTTTATATTGTTGCCTTTCATTGAATAAACAAGTCGTGAAAGGAATGTAAAACATGCAGTTTGTCTTGTTTGATTTATTTTATTGTAAGTTATCACATGAGCGCGAGTGGTATACAGGAAAATATTGCGGTTCTGCGTCTAATATCCCACGAGGCCAAAGCGGTTCTGCGTCCCACATCCCACAAGGCTGAAGGCCGAGTGGGATATGGGACGCAGTCGCGCTATATTTTCCCATATTCAACGAGCACAAGTGTGATAACAAATTTATCTTCCAGGCAACTGGAAGATAAGACAACTTTGAGCGTTATTTGATGAGGAGCAAAACATGCAACGCGCAAATTTTAGAACGTCATTTTGCACTGTCTGTATACAGAGCGTGACGCATGATACTCAAAATAGGCGGAGTGCAACATAGACTACTGGGAGTATGATGTGGTTTATAATCACTCACGTTGAGCAATCTGAATGGAGGATTAGGGCGTACTGGAAGATAAATCAAGATATGTGTTGACAAATGATTCACATTCAACGTTTTTCCCCCAAGTGTAAAAGTAGGTACTTAAGAATTGAATTTGCAGTGATAAGTAAAAGAGATGTTTGGTCCAAAACTTGTTGAAAGCTGGTAACTTTCCGATCTGCCACAAATTTTTGTTTGTTTATAGATGCCCTGTTGGACGGGAATTTAATTGACCATGTTAGTTTCTATTTTTCCGAACTGAATTATCTTTGATGTAAACGTCAGTGGTTTAAGATGTCTTTTTGAGTTATCATGCCATAAAAAGATGCCCTTCTAGTTTGTGCTGTTTATGGTTTCATGATAATTGAACCCAACCAGTTGCCTCTTTTTTTGTTAATAATGCCTAGGAATCAGAAAAACGCTACAAACTTAAGTGTTGTTAGCCACTTCCTTTTTTAAAGGTGGCAATTACAAAGTTGTAGTCTGTTATGGTTTGATAACTCTAAATAACATCTTAATTTTCTACGTTTGACGTCTTTCTAAGATAATATACTCGGAAACATGGATGGTCACTTAGAGTGTCTGTATATGGTTTGTTCTCCCTGAAAAAGTGTTGTATCAAGTCATTATGTTGACCTGTAAACTGGCCACTTAATAAAGAGATGTGTGAGAAATTCCTTGACCACCAATGGGGGACTTTGGAACAGTAGGTGGCAGCATACTTACCAGGTAAATTTCCGTTGTTTGCAAAGTTGTGAGCATTCGCACAAATCGGAGAACAATAGATTTACCTGGTAAGTCTGCTGCCACCTAGTGTCCTCAAAATTCTCCCATGAAGAGCCACTTGCCGAGTTGGTCCTTAATGCTTATATGAAAAACTACAAGTATGGGGTTGATTGATCTCCAAGGTGGTATATAGGCACATTCATTGAACCACGATGATCAATCGACTACAACTTGGGCTTGTGTCAGGCATGATGATGGACGTGCCATGTCCAATCCATCTGGGGTGGATCCAGGATTTTCCAAACGGGGTGGGGGGGGGGCATGAAATTTACCGATCAAGCAGCAAATGATGATTGAAGGCAAGTGAACTTTGTAGTATAATGTTAAAAGTTTATTTCTCATTGCTAGTGGGTGGGATTACATCTTTATTTATTTTTTCCGGATGGAAAAATAGGGGGGCGTGCGCAGCACCACTGGCCTCCATCAGGGTCTTGACCATGGTTGAGTAGGGACACCCATGGCTCATCTTCCCATTGGCTGCAAGTTGCAGCCGTCATCCTGCTATATTTTCAGTCAACATGGGAATTGTTCGCTAGTCACTTTCTGCATCCAGGTGACGCTGAAGGCCATCTGGAGCTTCTGAGTGTGGCAGCCAATAAGGGATTGTGCATGTATAATGTCATTGAAGTGCAGCCATTGATAAGAACATGGGACAGTGGGTATAGAAGCCGGGAGTGAAGTTATAACCCCTTTTCGAATAAATCTGTTGGGGATGGAGCTAACATTTTAGATTATAAGCTAGCACTGTACAAGAGAACAATTCCGCCAAATTGCATATAAAGTGGGTATAAGAAAAAATACGATCTTGACACCAAAGCCAATGCTTTCGTCTAAAACCATGGAGGAACCGTATTTTCTCAATACGTATTTTAACTATGATGAAGATCAATAGAGGGCGCCGTAATAAGTTTGTGTAGTCTGGTGCAATGAGCTACCCAAATAATTAAAGTGGTTTGCGGTTGATAACACGGGAAACCCTTGGCATATATTTTTTGTATTGAATTGCAGGTATTATATCAACATTTCATCATGGCAGACGTGGCAGTAGATTCGTCGCAAAAGGTGCGAATGTTTATTAATTAAAAATGAGCTGTGCAATGACATTTTTAAATTTTGGAAAGATAGTGAAGTATTGTTATGCTACTTCCTTTGAAAATATTGTACTTGTGAGCTCAGTAATCAATCACAACCATGACAACCATATGTCATCCTGACAAAGAAAAAGAGGTGTAAATGTTTTCATGATTCAGTGATTATTTGTTTACATTTTTAGACCTTACATTTACAAATAATAAATATATTTTTATTTAAACATTTAAGTTACTTCATTCAACCATGAAGGATTTCTACCTCGGTGCTTCAACTTCATACAATCACACTCACAGTCATGGTAATCATTCACAACAATTTCAGTTTGAATAGAAGTTGTGTGTTCGCCGCTGTTGAAATATACAGCATCGAACGTGTGTTGTAACTCAACTGTTTTTACCTCAGAGTGAGGATGCCCTTTCACATATAAAAAAAAATGCTCATACTCATATATAGTAATGTCTACAGATTTTGACATTATCGGTCGTAGGCTACTACTACGTGCCCTACTCCTAGAACTATGAGGTTCGTTTCGCTATCGTCTCCACGAACCTCATAGAGTGACATGTACAAAATCCTATTCGAAACTTTCTGTCCTTCACATTTACATGGCTACAGTTCTTTTTTGTAATCAGATCTCGCCAAAACTAGGCTCTATGTGTTCTTTCAACTCTCATCGAGCGTTGCACGGGTCCAGAAAATCCACTCCGCAAACTAAAAGTTGTTAAAAAGGGATAAATTCTCACCGTAACTCAGATCCCATTCAAACAGTATTGCAACAAATATGGCGACCGGAGTTGCAAAATTAACTGGTATGCTGCTATGCGGTGCGCTGGTCCTATGGGCTGGTTCCGCGTACCAGTTAATTTTGCAACTCCGGCCGCCATATTTGTTGCAATACTGTTTGAATGGGATCTGAGTTACAGTGAGAACTTATCACTTTTTAACAACTTTTATTTTGCGGAGTGGATTTTCTGGACCCGTGCAACGCTCGATGAGAGTTGAAAGAACACATAGAGCCTAGTTTTGGCGAGATCTGATTTCAAAAAAGAACTGAGTTGAAGTTCATTTTCTTTTTTTAAAGAATCTACAATTTTTTGTACAGTTGGATAACAAGTTTACTGACTTGGAACTGGAGCATCCTGTTGATGGAGATATTACCGTACCAGGCGCCCCTGAAGATGACTCTGAACCCTCCACACTAGATGAGCCAGTCAGAGAAACAGTCGTATGTATTCACCATCTGCAAATGTTTTGCATTGGGACTTTTTTTATTTGTATAAGCAAATTTGATCAATCAATCAATCAAAAGAAATTTATAAGGCGCCAAAATCAAAAAGTTTGCTCTAAGGCGCTAATGAGGCAAGAGAATGAAGAATAATTATTGATGGTATGCATCCTGAAACAGATGGGCTTTCAGGAGAGTCTTGAACGTATGCAGTGAGGTGGTGTCCCTGATGTATTCTGGAAGTTGATTCCAGGTTCTTTGATACTTTGTTCCTGTAAGGGCGCAGCAGTTTTCCTAAGTAAAGGGCACCACTGTGAGGGAATGTAAGAATTTGGACCATTTCAAGGGGCACCAAGGCAGTGACTGAGGGCAATGCCTCTGTGAAGTATCAAGCCTGTATAAGGGTTACAGGCCTGGAATTACACGGGGGCCTCTGTTGCCCTGGTATTGGCCTTGGTGCCCCTGCAAAAGTTTCCCACAGACTTTATAAGATTTTCCAGTGGAAGTGCCCTTTGCAAAATGAAAATGGTCTTGCCCTCTCAAAGATGAATTTCAAGTCAAGGGGTTAAAGCTTCAACATGTTCAACGGAAGCCAGTCACCATTGCCCCCCCTTGCAATGTCGGCCCCAACAAAGTTACCGCCCCCCTCCCAGTAAGCTTGCCCGCTGTTTGGACTATCTTGCCCCCGTACAAAGTCAAGAGTGTTCAAACATTGGGCAAGCTTTTTTCATGCAGATCTTGTTGTGGGCAACTCCTCTAGGGAGCAAATGGCACCTGAGGCGAAGCGTAGGATGCCAGTTTCCCCTTAGGGTGTACAAAACCCATGGACCCCATCACACAGTGTGCAACAATGATTTTGTTTTATCATGTTGTAAATAGATTGTAGGAGGGGAAACAGACATTATAATGTGAAATAAATTATAACTCTAAATTAATTTATTGTTGAACATTGCATTTTGTTGTTTTTTGAACAAATTCAAACACTTAATAGCCCCAGCTCAACATTGGTAAGAAGAAAAGCATTTATAAATGTTCACAGATTTACATATACCTTATATGGTATAAAGATAATGATGGTAGAAAGCTTTCCTTGAAATATTTCTTCCTGAAGTGGTATCCTTTTTAAATAATAAATGAAATAAGATCCAAACTTAGTTTTCGTCCCAGTGAGACGAAAACCCTGCCTATAGGAATGTGTACAAAAATGCTGAATGCATTTTTAAATTTTTACTGTTTTCTTGCAAATGAATTAACGAAACAAGCTGACATTGTCACAGGTTGGTTTGATAAAGAATGGAAACATTTGCAGTCAGTTTACCAACGTTGAGCTGGGGCTTTAACAGAAAATTCCCTAACTCATACCCGATGCTATTCCTAGTAATGTTCCCCTCATGTTCCCCTCCCGAGCGCGCTCGCAATGTACATGAGTCATTCTATCACATTACGTGTTTTGTCCTTGACCAATAAAAATTCACAATCTATTACCAAGGTGTAACAAATACCTTTCTTTTGTTTGTGTGTTTGTTTGACAGTTGAGAGATATTAAAGCCATAGGGTTGAAGCTGTTCCACGTGTTGTACCCGAAACAGAGTAAAGCTCTTCTTAAAGAGTGTAAGTAGGAATTGATACTTTGCATGGTGGGAAACAAACTAGGAGACTACGGTTTGCGGAAACACAATGTGCAGTCTAGACTGGCATCCTGTGTGCGCATATGTGATTTTTTGGACCGAAAAGGGCTTGTAATCGCAAGTTGTCACAACTTTCACAAAGTATACGTTTCTGGTTTGATTGACCTCCGCGAAGTCGGCATTTGTAAGGGTCTATTTTCTAATTATCTTTAGGAAATGCCAGTGGTCTAGTTAATTCTTGTTCACCCTTCCATTGTTGGTTGTAAAAGTCACAGCACCAAGTGCCAATGTTTTGTAACAGTGCATGTGCCATTAAAATATCTTCTTACATTTATTAATGTGTCCTATATTTTTCAGGGGATCTGTGGGGACCTCTTGTGTTGTGCACACTTTTTGCAATGTAAGTAATTTTCTTTATTCATCTGTCAATTTAAATAAGTTTGTCTGTCTGTGGTTGCTTTATGTTATAAACCCCAATATCAAACCTGGAATTTTGATTGTTTTGTGCTATTTCGAAAAACAATATGCCAACCAGTAATATAGTAGCTTAGTATTGATGCATGTTGTCATTACAAATACATATTGCTCGTAAATGATCTATTTCAATTAATTTTAATATTATTTGTAAAAAATTTATTAATATTTTTTATTTAATTATTGTTTATAGACATACTTTTCTTGTACTTTAATACAGTAAATTAGTTATCATACTTGTGTTGGTTGGTTTGGCCTGTAACATCTAGTGCTCAGTATAAATTTCAATTTGCCTTACACCGATGTGTGATAAGCATTGTACACTCAGTGCTTTCGAGTCCTGTGGAAAAAAATCCACAGTTAAAACGGGTGGGATTTGAACCCATGACTCTCGCATGACTAGAGCAGATGTCATAGTGCTCAGGTTGAGAATTTTCCTTGATTGCTTTGCTTTTTGATTTGGTATACCAACTTGATTTTGAGATCACTTCACCAAAGGTTTTGTATTTATTCACTGTTTTAAGAGGCTTGTTCAAATCCTTTTAAACTCAGGAGAGCATCGCGTATGCAGCACTTTTCACTTGCCAGTGTAAGGGAAAACCAAAATCATATTCTTTATCCCTGATGCAATTATTGCATCTTTTTGATGGATTTGAAAAAAAACAGGTGACTACATTTGTCTGGAATTTTGTGCAACAGCCGTTGTGTCTGAGTCGAAACCCCGCATTTTGAAATTATTTGTTGATTTTGAATTTTCTAACATTTTAGGCTTCTACAGGAGTCAACGTCTAGTGAGGATAAGAAGAATGAAGCAGTGAACTCTCAGTTCTCAGAAGTCTTTGCTCTTTTGTCCTTTGGTGCCATCGTGGTTGCTCTCAATTCTAAACTCCTTGGAGGTGTTATGTAAGTGAGGGGAAGGCTGTCTTTTTTTATTATTGGACAGATACATTCATTCTTAGTCCTTACATTTTTGCTCTTTTATCATTTGGTTCCGTCGCGATTGCTCCCAATTCTAAACTCCTCGGAGGTGTCATGTAAAAGTGAGGAGAGGGCGGCCCTTTTGATTATTGGACGGATACATTCATTACCGAGGGGGGGGGGGGCAGGGGGGCCTAAGCAAGGGAAACGAAGCGTTGCATGTTAAGTGCATGTACTGTGCACTCTCCACAATGGAATTTGCATGCGAATTCCGTTCCGGTATTCTGATTTTACACACAGATGTATTTACACGTCATCCGATTTCTGGCAGGGAAAATATTGGCGTCATAATTGCTCTGCAACTGTTTTAGATTGGTTGTAATGTTTTCCCTCCATGCAGTTCCTTCTTCCAGAGTGTTTGTGTTCTGGGTTACTGCATCCTGCCCCTTGTCATCAGTCTCATCGTGTGTCGTCTCATCGTGCTGGCTGGAGACTCCACTATTCTGTTCTTCATCAGACTGCCCATTGTCATCTTTGCATTTATGTGGTCAACTTTTGGTGAGTTCAAAACGTACTGAAGACATTTAAAATCGATGTTCCAGTTTTGTATTTGTAATTGCTTCTCATCAAATAAGCACAAATGGTTTATATGTTTTGTTTGTGATTGATTAGCAAACTGTACACTGATTTGACTGCCGGGGCTGCATACTCCCAAGGAGTTGAGGTGATTTCAGGGATGTGCCTGATAAGTGCATACTATTATTTATTTATTGCTGTTAACATTTGTTAATTTTGATGCACGACTTTGTATTTATTGTCCTTGACAGCTTCACTGGCCTTCCTTGCCGACAGCCAACCACAGCACAGGAAACTCCTAGCTGTCTATCCCATCTTTCTCTTCTACTTTGTGATTGGCTGGATGGTCATCTCACGCAGTAGCAGCTGAGTAAACAAAAAAACATCCAACAACGTTACATGTTACAAAAGTAGTTTTAAAAAACAGATAAAGGACGAGTACACCAGCGTAGTGGCCCAGCTCTAAAAAAAGGAGTTTGAAGTTACTAAAGGTTTGGTTGTGGAACTTCCTCCGGTTATGCACGATACCTGAATACAAGTCAAGTACATACATGTACATACACGATGAGTTTGTTTGATCCTATTGACTCCTTCCACCGATGTAACACTAGCTACTGTCTGCTGTGTTTGCTTTTTTTGGAGTCAAATTGTAAATAAAAAATACGGTGTGTAAACGCCGCTTGGCCTAAAATATGCACTACACTGTATAGCACATGGGGATATTGACTCCCAAAATGGCGCAACCAAATGATTGTGGTGATGACGTCAGGTGAATTGGGTCAATAGATCAGTTCACTTGGCCTACAAATAGAGTGACCTCAGTGTCGTAACCAGACATTTTCATTTTCATTTGGGTTGGGGGGGGGGGGGTTGGCATGGCAAGCAGGGAAGCGGGGGCAAAGACATAATTTGGGGGAAGGGGTGCTATTTGAAGTATCAAACCATCTTTTCAATGTCATTCGGGGGGGGGGGGCTCTGGTTATGCCACTGAGTGACGTGGAGCTTACTTGACTTTACCTTCTTGAGCATTCCAAAGTATCTCCGGGCAGGCAAGAGAAGATGCTATTTTGGTTAACTTTGTACTGTAGTTTCCAGATAACAGCCTTGCCTCGTAGCAGGATAAAAAAAATCAAACACTGCCTTTTCTCGCTAAGTGTCGAATTTTTATGTTTTCTTCCATTGAGCTGTGTAGCTTTTGTGTCTGCGGGAAGTCCAGGTGCTGTTGCTGTGTTGTAAACATGTGATGTCATGTGTCACACACAGGCAGATCCAGGATTTTCCAAACAGGTGGGGGGGGGGGCGTGAAATTTACCAATCAAGCAGCAAATGATGATTGAAGGCAAGTTGTGGCGACTGCAAGGGCGTAGCGCGAAGCCCTAACAGCACGGGGTCCGGGGCCCTCAAATGTCCCTCAACAGCACCCTTAAATGTCCTGAAAAACATTGTAGTTTATTTCTCATTGCAAGTGGGCGGGATGATATCTTGATTTTTTTTTTCGGGAGGAAAAATAGGGGGGGGGTGCGTGATCCGCCCCTGACACAGTCTTACTATGTTTGTTTTCATCATACAGGATAAGGACTTACATTTGGTGGTGGAGCATTCACTCCCTACACTTGGCTTAACCCTAGCAGTGGCGCCGTTCCCGGCACGATTAAATCGGCCCAATTTTCGGACTGTTTATCGGCGGGGCTGATCGGGCCCTGTTTATAATGCATTTGTACTGGTTAGGACACACCATGTGACCTTTTAAAGTGATTGTTTCTGAAATATGATTTGAAAATTGTTAAAAAAATTTAAAAAAAAATATTCTGTGATTTACAGCTTAAAATGCACCGCTTTACTTGTATTTAGTACAGGGCACTGCTAGGATTAACCCTAAGAGAGACCACTCATTTCTGTATGTTCACCACCATACGACATGACTAAACACTGTTAATTTTTTGACACAATATTTCCAGTAAATGTGTCTGGAAGAATAATGCAGATGAGTAGTTGGTTTTGTTTTAGAAACCTAGATACACGGGATACACTGGACTTGATCTTCCAGTAAGCACAAATCCTGCTATCAGATTGCTTGAACGGGAGTGTGATAATAAACCATATCAGACTCTGCATAATATTGTATCAGGCGTCATGTTCCGTAAACGAACAATGCAAAATAACATTCAAAACTTTGTGCGCTGCACGTGCTGTTTGTCATAAAGTTTTAAGCATTGTGCATCGCATGTCGCACATTGTCGGTATTTAGTTTGCTAGAAGACAAATTCCACTCCGGGCTTGTGTGATAACTAATATGTCAATTCAAGACATGACCTTTACAATGAAATTTTTAATTGAATGGAAGCAGTGGCGTAACTAGGGCAACATTTTAGGAGGGCACAAGGGGTGCACCATTTTTTCTAGGGGGCATTTTTGACCAATTAAAACTGTAGTTTTCATTTGTATTTTTTCCTAGACAAGCCCCTTTTAGCGCTCTTATGTTATGCCGTTTACTACAAAATGTTTTCAAAAACAATCTGACATGGAGGTTAAAAAATGATAATACAATGTCTGCGTGTAAATAATAATAAAAAATAGTTTTAAAAATTTGAACATGTTGAAATTACTACATAAAAGCTCATAAAATGTAACGTTTTATTCTGGTAATTTTCAATATCAAAAGTACAGATTTGAAATGGTGGGGGGGGGGGGGGCACGGACATCAGTTGGGGTGTGGCACCCCCCACCCCCTAAGTTATGTATATGGCTGCCATGAGCAATTTTGTACAAGTCTCTTGTTGCCTTGATGGTCTGTAAATGGTCTACTCAAAATTAAGTGTTTTTTGTTTATACCAACTGTGAGGTATATGAATTTATTTTCAACCTGCACAAACCACCCACACACTTTTTAAGTAGGTTGAAACATAAGTGGTTGTTGAGTAAAATACTTATAAACTTTTTTTTAAATAACTTCCTGTATGAATTAGCCTGGTTAAAATCTTTTGTCAAATGTTGCATGAAGCTGAAACTATTTAAAACTAATTTGCATTCCTCACCAACTTACAAAAGTATGATTATTTGAGATTTAAAATGAGGCTCAAACTTTCTTCTTTTCTAAATGTTGTAAAATATTCTGTACTTTTTCATCCTACTTTTATTGTATATAATACCTGGATTTGTTTGTTTTGTAATTGGTGATGGTTTGTTAACATTTTATGTATACAATAATGTGCAATCTAGAGTTAACTCTATTCCAGAGTAATATAACTGAAGACATTCAATTATTCAGAGTGTTGTTATGTTAACTTTTGTGCAGAAGAATTAGGAAGTAAATTGACTTCCCAATCCATACATTTTATTTGAGTAACATTTGATGGAATAAAGTAAACTGCAAAGTGGAACATTTTGTTAATGACTTTTGAAGTGATGTATCGAAGTTGATCCCCCCTCCAACATACCCATCCCAAGTGTTTTGAAAAGACAGAAACTAATGTATAAATAAAATTCAACCCTTTATTGGTGTTTTGGTTGAACTTCCTTAGTGGGTAAAACATTAATGTAGATGCGTGTTAGCCTTATTTTAAGTAGAGAAAATCACACCCTAGCTAAGGAGTAAGAAAATTTAACCCCCCCCCCCGAGGTTCTAGAATTGAAATAGCGCCCTCAATAGTTTAGAAACGTTAAGACAAAATTTACGTCTGAAGACACGTGCTCGAAATATGGACAGCAAAGGTTCAAATTCTGTCGCCGTCAGTGTCAAGTGTGCGTTTCTGAAAAGGCAAAGTTGTCATCTATTATCCTATTTTAAATACTGATAGTATTGCCTTTGTGTACCATGATTTTTAAGTGTACTTTACAAGGCTGTGAGGGGTCTTTTAAGAAGAAATGGCAACTCCGGGAACATGTTGCAAAACACGATGGGAAGGTAAGTACAGCATGCACACACCCATCCATATGGGGTTTATTTTCGACAGTTTTGTCATTGGCAACGACAATGACCGAGAGACAGTGACAGTGACCGTGTTCCGTCCCAACTTGATAATCGACCTAACTATAGTTGTGACTGGTCCCAACTTGAGTGTTGCAGTTGGGGCGTCCCAACTGTAGTTAGGATTGCAGTAAATACAAAGTACCGTCGGACCCAGTACCCCCCCCCCCCCCCCCCCCACACACACAGAATGTGATATGTCCGCACAAACGGCAACACAGTGAAAGTGTTAATGACAATGTTCATTTCTTCAATTATTTTAACGAAATAGACAAGAATAAAAGAACAAAATAATAATAGTATGAAGTTATTAAGACCACTTTATTCTAGTACTTTTTGAGACGAATTAGAATTTTGGTTTCCGAGAGAAGGGAAATTAAATCCGTACTTTTGGACACTTGTAAACCCACACGTTCTGTATATAATTATTTATGACAAGTTAGAGGCCCAGGAGAATCAACCAAAGGGCCTTTTTCAAACCTCGTTTTTGGCTTCGGCTCCGCTTTCGTTTAGTAGAGCGGCATGGGCGATCCCAACTATAGTTGGGATGCCCCAACTGTAACACTCAAGTTGGGACCAGTCCCAACTATAGTTGGGGCCATTGTCAAGTTGGGACGGAACAACCATAGCAAGGATGATCGTAACCCTCCATCCTCCCGACGGTCGGAGACCGGAGGATTGAGGGTTACGATCACCACAGCAACTACAGTGATCGAGTGACCACTTGATATGATTTGCAGTGACAGAATTATTGTTTTTTGAACAGACCAATTAATTCTCCTAATAGTAATACTCCATGAAAAAGTGAGCGTAACTAGAACGAAGCAGTAACTGGGGTGCTGTACTCCTTTTATAAAGGCTTTGTATGACTGACAAAGTCAAAACCTAAAAACACGAAAAAAGGAGTAAAGCGCCCCAGGTTATTGGGTCTAAAACGCAACAGAACATTTCATTTGTATTTTGTAAATTTGTGTTCTCTTTTAAAACAAAACGGGCAAAAATATGATATTGTTATAATGTTAAATACATGTAGGCTATTAAGTTATACCTACAAGTGAACAAGGAATCTTAATTCTTGCTTACCATGCTTACTTTAACAAATTTATTTAATGGTTTCACATTTGATTTTGAAGGAATTGAACATTATAAGTTATTTTGTGTACTTTTATTATTTTGTGTACTTTTATCATGTTTATTGTTATTTGGTTAGGCCTACAGTTCTATTTAGAAAATTTAGGCCTATTTAATTAACTATTAATCGTTATTTGTTTTGTTATTTGATTGTTAATATTATAATATTCTTATTGTTTTTTGTTTTTGTTTGTCTGTTTGTTTGTTTTTGTTTGTTTTTTGTTCTTTTTTTGGGGGGGGAATTAAAACTCTGGAAGCCACAGCTAGCTACGGCTAGTAAATTGTGTTAAGTATCATGCTTGATACTATGCAAGTGTTACCGTTTTGAGGGGATCTTTTCTGAGATTTGCAGGTTATTCTGCAATCATTTTCTATAAATGATGACGATGTACTTCTACAGTGTACAGATACAATTTTAATGATCTTCAACATACATTTTGACAGAGGGAGTTTGTATGCACACATGAAGGCTGTACAAAAAACTACACGCGTCAAGCCCATCTTCAGAGACACTTGGCAACACATTCCAACAAGAAGGACTTTGTGTAAGTTACAGTGTTACAAAAACGTGTTTAAAAAGCCCTTTCTACTCATGTTCTACTGATCAAGTGGGATTCTCAAAAAGCTGGCACAAACCTTTACAAAATTACCCAGTGATTAACTACATTACATTGTAAGTCATCAGGATGTGGGTTCGAATCCCGGTCATGACACTTGTGTCCTTGAGCAAGACACTTAACTATAATTGCTGCAAATAGGGAAGAAGGTTTACTAATTAATGAGTACTTTGGCTTTTCAATTCCAAACCTCCTTCTAAATAAATGTTCAGCAAATATAAAAATCAAGCAATAGACCACAGGGGAAACCGACTGGGTTAATTTTTAAATCAATGTTGGGGTTCAACCCAAATTCAAATATAAAAATTGTTAAACAAATACTTTTGGTCTCATAATAATACTTTTGGTCTACAGTGAAGACTGTAGGAATTTAAGAGCTACAAAGCGGCCAATGGTCCAGTAGAAATCTTCCTGGAAGTTCAAGCCATGTACGGTGTATAGCAATAGTTTTTCCCATAAATAAATCTCAAGTTCATATAGAAAGAATGGTATATCTTATATCTCGCTTTATCCAGTAGAATAACTCTTTTTTTGTGTTAAAGCCCCAGCTCAATATTGGTAAGAAGAAAAACAAATGTTCACAGATGTACATATACCATGCATGGTACATGTATAAAGATAATGATGGTAGAAAACTTCCCTTGAAATATTTCTGCCTGAAGTGTCGTCGTTTTTAAATAAAACATGAAATAAAACCCAAAATTAGTTTTCGTCTCAGTGAGACGAAAACTCTGCCAAGGAATGCATTTTTGCCCTTTTCTCGCAAATGAAACAACGAAATGAGCTGAAATTTGCACAGGTTGGTTTTATTACAAGTATCTTGATTTGTGCAAAAAATGGCGAAGCATCTACTGTCAGTTTATTAATGTTGAGCTGGGGCTTTAAGAAAATGTTAGTTGCTATGGGAAAACGAAACAAGTGTTGTACAATATGTTTGTACCTGTACATGAACATGTACCTTTCCTTCCCGCAAATTTTACAAGTCAGTCAATATTCAAATGAAAATATTAATGAGTTGCTTTAACTATTTTCCTTTTCTAACCCCAGGTGTATGGAGGATGGCTGTAATAAGACGTTTAGCAACAGTGACACACTAAAGAAACACATACGCAGAATCCATCGTGAGAGAGTATTCAAGGTGAGTACAATCTGACTTGATGATAACGGATTCTGACAGTGTTTCTGTGTAATTTGGGCATTTTTAATGTGGTTGTAGCTACTGCTGTAGCTCTAGGGTTGCTGAGGTTTGAATCAGCGGATGGGATTTGAGTCCCTGTTTTGACATGGCTGCGTCTAAAGTAGGTAGGAGGGTCTGGCACAAACAGTCAATCACATGGACAAACAAACAGTTGCAGGCTCCGACATCATGATTATTTAAAATATCGCGCTGTGCCCATCATGCTATAGATTTTATGCAGGGTAAATGGGGACCAGCCTTGCCCTGGAAGAGTGATGTCATAATTCGGGCTAGACTTAATGCACACAGATACGCAGACCCACCAGGCATGGGATTTCTCAGCATTTTTCCTGATTTCAAGATTTTTCAAAATCCCCTCGAGCCTTCAAATTTTCTTGAAGAAGTGAAGCAGTCACCAAAGGGAGAAAGAAATAGTCCTGTAGTTTTGTATTTCTGTTCATGCACAGAGTCTGTCAACCT
This sequence comes from Marthasterias glacialis, assembly GCA_911728455.2. Lineage (NCBI taxonomy): Eukaryota > Metazoa > Echinodermata > Asteroidea > Forcipulatida > Asteriidae > Marthasterias > Marthasterias glacialis. Next base: position 15,175,928 of record OU452228.1, on the reverse strand, counting down.
CCTGAATTAAAACATCTGGTAAATCGGCAAATCTCATCCCTGACCCGCGTATGTGCAGTAACCAATGAATGTATTTTGGGGTAGCAAGGTGCATGTGACATCGAATGACTTTTCTCAAAAGTGACTTATTTCAACAGCGATTTATTGTTGCAATCAGGACATAGATGGTAGAGGTGGTAAATGGTCGAGGTGTTGCAAGTCCAATTGGTCAATGATTGGTCGATTTATGCGTGCTGCAACGTGTACGTGTAAACGCTCCATTGTGTACACCTGCTGCAAGCTTTACGGTTGAAAAGTAACTTTCGTTACAATTGTTTGATAATTTTGAACCATTCTCAGGGAATTTCTGACAAGTTTTTTTTTCTGATTTCCTCCTTAGTGCAACCATGAAGGATGTGAGAAAGCATTCAAGAAGCGTCAGCATCTCACAGTTCACAGCTACCTTCATACAAACATCAAACCATTCAGGTAAATACATTGACAGACACATCATGATGATGCCATTTGCAGGAAACGATTTCGTCCAGCAAATTTTACAAAATAGTTAGGCTGCACATGTTTTGTGCACACCTAACGCCAATTTTGCATAGCAAAATGATGATTTTTGAGTAGTTTGTGTAGCATTTTGCACTGCTGTACAAGAGAAATCCTTCACTGATTGGTTATTTCAACTTTTGAAAAATGATAACTTCTGAGGTAACTTCCTTGTCCCAATGTCCCATCACCAAAAACAAAATCAACTCTTGATCAGCTTTGTTGATTTGCAAGTAGGAGTCTGTGCATAACAGATTTAATGACCCAATTTACGGACTGTGTATAACACATTTGTATTGGTCATAAAATGACTTTTGTTAAAGTTCAAGTTTTGACAAAAATAAAGTTTGGGAAGTCGGCTTTGAACCACTGTTCCTGGAATTGTTACTTGCAACTTCTAAAAAATTAGTAATTTACAGCTTTAAATTATGGCATTACACAGATCTGATACAGGGGCATTGCTAAGGTTAAATTTGAATTGTTCATTTTTTCATTGTCTTTATAGATGTGAACATGAAGGGTGTAAGGCCAGTTACGTAATTCCCAGCAAGCTGAAAAGACACATGAAAATACACAAAGGTGAGAATGACTGAGGGAGTGTGGGGTGTAGGATGGGTGAATGGCATGCCTGATACTTCACAGAGGCCCTTCATGCCACTGGTCATTGCCTTGATGCCCTTTGAAATGTTACAGTACAAGTTTGTATTGCCCTCATAGAGGCACCTTCTACGAAGGAAAAAAACTCTTAACCATTTCATTCTTTGTCCACGTAGGCTACACATGTGACAAGGAAGGTTGTAATATTCACTTTACTACATGGAGTGGACTTCGGAAACATCTCTCCGTCGATCATATGACAGGTACGTATATGTATGAAAGTCTGACTAGTCCATCTCTTGTGGGATTGGCTTTGCAAACAAAGACTTAGGAAGATGATGTCCACGTAGGATGCTTGCATGCTGATGACTGATGAGAACTATCCGAAACTGACAGATCTTGCTGCACCGGCTGCAGATAAAAGTTGCATTGCCGGTCTGGGCCTGGGAGTTCGTTCGCCTTGCTGTCTTGTCCTCCTGCATTTTTCTTCTGTCAGTCTCGAAAGCGGAGACTGCCTGTCTGACCTGTCGCTTTCGTGCACCCTGGTCAGCAGACTACACTACCCACTGATGCTGGCCAATGTTGCAAGCTTTGAGGGACTTCTTGAGGGAGACTTTATTGCGCTTTCTTGAGATCCCTCTGTCCTGTCACGCTTGCCAGTAGAGAGTTCGCCATACGAGGCCATCTGTGACAGGTGGTGGTCCTCCATTCTGGGATGACTACTTACTTTATAAAGCCTGAGCTTTTAGGGACTTCTTGAGGGAGTTGTTCTTGGGAAAGCACCTTAAAATGTGCTTTCCCAAGAACAACTGTCAAATCCCAAGTCAATATAGGGTGTGTGCCTATCTATACTGAGTGGTTTGATGGTTTCAAGAGCTTCCATGCCCACTGTATTCAAAGGAGGTAGTCCTCTTGCCAGTTTTGATTTCAGTATTGTGAGTCGAGGGGAAAATGCAAGATTATACCTTAAATTGAAGATGTGTGTTTGGGTATTAACTTCATATTGGTATGATTGACTTGGAGCTATTATTTGCATCACAGGAAATTTGCATATTTTGTTTATTACTTAATTTAAATATTTGTGTGAATAGCTACTTTAAAACGAGATCATAACTTAAATTGAATATGTATGTTTGGGTATTGACTTCATATTGGTACGATTGACTTGGAGCTATTATTTGCAGCACAGGAAATTTACATATTTTGTTTATCACTTAATTTAAATATTTGTGTGAATGGCTACTTTAAAAGCATTTTCATTTCTTTGATTTTTGGTAGTTGTAAGGTTTTATTTTTAAACCCTAACACTCTTGGTAACATTTTCCAGTGAATTGACGGTATTGACCAACCATTTGAAACCGTTCAAACTGCATTAATTGTGTATGATGGCACAAAATTGCACAGAACTACTGTACACTGTGTAGATGCATTCACCCCATGATAGTATTGCAGGCTGGAATGGTTTATGTATCATTCAAACCACAGTTGGATGATATTGAATGGTCAGACAGTAAGAAGGTTGACCGTGTACTGTGTAAATGCATCCACCACATGATATCTTATTGTAGGCCTGCAAAGTGCACCTATCATCAAACCACAGTTGGATGATATTGAATGGTCAGACATGTCAGACAGTAGGAAGGTTGACCGTGTACTGTGTAGATGCATTCACCACATGATATCATATTGCTGGCCGGCAAAGTGCATCTATCATTCAAACCACAGTTGGATGACATTGAATGGTCAGACAGTAGGAGGGTTAATCACATTAATGGTGAATGAATAGAATGAGGCCTAAATGTCAAATGTATGAAGGCAATACATACATGTACTTACTCTGTAGCACCATAAGGAGCCAGCCTGATGGTAACTTTTGTTCGCGTTTCTTCTTTCTTTTCAGAATTTAAATGTGAAACGTGTGGGAAAGTCTACTACAAGAAACACAAGGTATGAATATACTCCACCTCCCCATGTTGCTCGAACAGGATGACGTGGTTTGGCCTCTGAACTTATACTTTACCTGCAACATAAATAATTGTGAAGCTCTTTTGAATATACATGTATAGAATCAGCGCTATAGAAATGTAATACATGTTAAATGTTAAATGTCAAACATCAAAATGAAGTGACAATAATAGTAATAACAATTATAACAAATGTTGATATAGTGCCAGATCCATTAATAACAATGCTCCCATGTTAATATTTGTTTTTGTCCACAGTTTCGGGACCATGTCAAATCCCACGAGCAGATTAAGGAAGTGCTGACCTGTCCGAGAGAGAACTGTGATCGATCATACATCAAGGTAAAAGTCTCCTGCCAACTAGAAGGAGAATGATGTGCTATTTTTGAAAGTTTTCTCTACGCCTGAATTCGTTTTTTAATTTTTAACACTTGCATGCAGTAGTAACATTGGTTAACTTTTGTAATGAATCCGAACTGGTCTTTTCTCGAGTGTGGTGGTTTAGCCGTCGAGACATCTGCTCAAGAATGCAGGGCCCAATTTCATAGAGCTGCCTAAGCACAAAAAGTAGCTAAGCACAACAAAATGATGCTTACCAGAATAAGGTCACCAGCCAAACTACCATGTCACATGCACAATTTGTGACTGGTATCCTGCTCATTTCTGCTTAGCAGAGAATTGTTCAACAATATTTTCTGCTTAAGCAGCCCTATGAAATTGGGCCCAGAAGGTCGTGGGTTTCTGTCTTTAAGCCTGTGTCTTTCCTGTGGATTTTTTAGCAGGATCAGGGACGAGATTCCTCCAGATTTTTTTCCTTGCATCCATCCAGGCCCTAATAAAGCCTTAAACACAGCACATGTAGTATTTTAACTAAACCAAGGTGCTTGCCCCATCTACATTAAAGCACAGAATGCTGCCATTGATACGGGTTATGGCGTGGTTGGTAGCCACCAAACCCTCCACAGGTGTTTCGTGGATTTCTTGTTTTCATCCACTCTCATCCCTGCAGAGCTCGGAAACCACTGAGCTTTTTCATACTTGTAGGGCAAATACCGAAATGAGGATTATTCTTGAGATTTGCATGTACTTTTGGCATAGGAATTTAGGCTGTGATGACTGTTGGCATACTTAATCTCAATCCTACTAAGTAATACTTTTTCAAGAAAAATTGGGTTCAGGGCCCAATTTCATAGAGCTGCATAAGCAGGAAATTCTTTCTGCGAAGCAAAACTAAGCAGGAAACCAGTCCAAGACGGTAAGTGTGATATGGTACTTTGGCTGGTAACCCTGTTCTGGTAAGCAAAATTGTCAGTGTGCTTTGCTACTTTTTGTGCTTAAGCAGCTCTATGAAATTGGACCCAGGCGATTGGGTAACTTTTAAATAAGGGAATAGAAGAGTGGCGAAGAGGTCTTAATCAGCTGTCTAAAACTGTCAGTGTCGCTGCCCATGTGATATAAAGGCCAGAGCCGAGTGCAATCAGCGCGGGCATTTATTGCACGGCTGTGGATTTAAATGGCCAATTAAGACCGAGTCATCACTCTTTTATATCCATTCATAAATGACTTTTTATTGTTAAGAAATGAATGCCGAAAAAAATCAGAGATTGGCACAACAAACCTTGCTCGCTTTTGCAATGATTTTTGCTGTAATGTTACGTTCAGAAGCCCAGCTCTGCACTATGGGTCTGTTTGGTGCCTCTTCATATACGTTTTCTAGTGTTAGAGTATCAAAGCAGGAAACCAGACTTAAATAACCGGTTTTAAACAGCTCCAGCCGTGTCTTTATCAGCCGTTTAATACCAGGTAAACACGGTCATGTGACCAGCTTTCAACCAATAGGAATGCCTCAACTGTCTTGGGTATTTATGAATATACATTAACATGATTCATGATAGTGCCATTCCATCTAGATTGTGGCGCTAAGCAACACTAGAAGATAATGAAATTTACTGAACTACCATTGACTACTGGAAACATTTTGGTTTGTGTTTCCCCGCAGACTTCAAATCTGGAGCTTCACATCAGGAACTACCACGACGGTGAACGACCCTATGCCTGCGATCACCCAGGCTGTAGTAAAACATTCATTCACAAAGGCTCCCTCGCCAAACATCAAGTAGTCCACAACCCTGACTATGTACGCCCACCACCCAAGGTAAATCATGTCTCCCAGAATAAGGTACTTTTTGAAATCCCCAATACAAAAAATAGTATTGTTAACCCATAGCCGTCTGATTTGGCCTAATTTCATAGGGCTGCTTAAGCAGAAAATATTGCTTTAAAAAATCTGCTAACCAAAGATAAGCACATTCATGTGATTTTCTCAGGATTTTTCCTGAATTTAGTTTTTGAGAATCTCCTCGATCCTTCAAATTTTCTTGAAAGAAGTAAATCAGTCACAAAAGGGAGAAACAAATAGTCCACATTGTGTCCAGACCTGTTGTTTTGTCTTTCTGGTGATGCACAGAGTCTGTAAACCTCCTGAATCGTAACGGCTTGGAGGTTCTGGGTTTAGAATAACGGGGAACCCTTTTCAGGAATTTTCACATTCAGCAAAATTTCACTAAAACCCCGGAACCATGGATTCTCTGCTCACTCTGACTTACCTTTGATCGAGGTAGATATGGGATAATATGCCCCTCAGGTCCTCAAGTGTTTTAACTAGCATTTGGCCAGCGGACCACTGTTAAGGGAGAACAATGTTTCATTGTTTTTGTGAAATGTAATGTTGATGTTAATTGTGTATTTTAAACGAATATTTGTATAAACTGTATTGTTAGGCTTCTTGGCCGCTGTATCGCAGTATTCTAACAAACCATAATAATAATAATCATCATAATAATAAGAGAAGTCCAATGCAAAGTAGTTGTATCTTGGTACCATATGTATTGTTATACCATGTCGGATATGTGGCGAGATTTTTCACCCCATGTACCGTGTAGACTACACTACACCTACACAAACCCGAACGAAAAAAAAGACCATTGACAGTGACAGGGCGCCCGCACACGATTGGATTTGTCTCTGCTGCACTATGCTATACATCTAGTATCTAGTGATAAAGAGGTAAATAAACTACATGCATCTACAGTGTACTAATAAACTCTACACGCATCTAGCCCTGTACAAAATAAAATCTACACGCATCTACCCTGTACAAAATAAACTCTACACCCATCTACCCTGTACAAATTAAACTCTACACGCATCTACCCTATACAAAATAAACTCTACACGCATCTACCCAGTACAAAATAAACTCTACACGCATCTACCCTGTACAAAATAAACTCTACACGCATCTACCCTGTACAAATAAACTCTACACACATCTACCCTGTACAAAATTATCTCTACACGCATCTACCCTGTACAAATAAACTCTACACACATCTACCCTGTACAAATAAACTCTACACGCATCTACCCTGTACAAAATAAACTCTACACGCATCTACCCTGTACAAAAAACTCTACACACATCTACCCTGTACAAAATAAACTCTACACGCATCTACCCTGTACAAAATAAACTCTACACGTATCTACCCTATACAAAAAAATTCTACACGCATCTACCCTGTACAAAATAAACTCTACACGCATCTACCCTGTACAAAATAAACTCTACACGTATCTACCCTATACAAAAAAATTCTACACACATCTACCCTGTACAAAATAAACTCTACACGCATCTACCCTGTACAAAATAAACTCTACACGTATCTACCCTATACAAAAAAATTCTACACGCATCTACCCTGCACAAAATAATCTCTACACGCATCTACAGTGTACAAAATAAACTCTACACGCATCTACCCTGTACAAATAAACTCTACACGCATCTACCCTGTACAAATAAACTCTACACGCATCTACCCTGTACAAAATAATCTCTACACACATCTACCCTGTACAAATAAACTATTCACGCATCTACCCTGTACAAATAAACTCTACACGCATCTACCCTGTACAAATAAACTCTACACGCATCTACCCTGTACAAAATAATCTCTACACACATCTACCCTGTACAAATAAACTATTCACGCATCTACCCTGTACAAATAAACTCTACACACATCTACCCTGTACAAATAAACTCTACACACATCTACCCTGTACAAAATTATCTCTACACACATCTACCCTGTACAAATAAACTCTACACACATCTACCCTGTACAAATAATCTCTACACGCATCTACCCTGTACAAATAAACTATTCACGCATCTACCCTGTACAAATAAACTATTCACGCATCTACCCTGTACAAAATAAACTCTACACGCATCTACCCTGTACAATAAAACTCTACACGCATCTACCCTGTACAAAAAAAACTCTACACGCATCTACCCTGTACAAAATGAACTCTACACGCATCTACCCTGTACAAATAAACTCTACACGCATCTACCCTGTACAAATAAACTCTACACGCATCTACCCTGTACAAATAAACTCTACACGCATCTACCCTGTACAATAAAACTCTACACGCATCTACCCTGTACAAAATAAACTCTACACGTATCTACCCTGTACAAATAAACTCTACACGCATCTACCCTGTACAATAAAACTCTACACGCATCTACCCTGTACAAATAAACTCTACATGCATCTACCCTGTACAAATAAACTCTACACGCATCTACCCTGTACAAAAAAACTCTACACGCATCTACCCTGTACAAAATAAACTCTACACGCATCTACCCTATACAAAATAAACTCTACACGCATCTACCCTGTACAAATAAACTCTACACGCATCTACCCTGTACAAAATTAACAGGGTAGATGCGTGAATAGTTTATTTGTACAGGGTAGATGCGTGTAGAGGTTTTTTGTACAGGGTAGATGCATGTAGAGTTTATTTTGTATAGGGTAGATGCGTGTAGAGTTTATTTTGTACAGGGTAGATGCGTGTAGAGTTTTATTGTACAGGGTAGATGCGTGTAGAGTTTATTTGTACAGGGTAGATACGTGTAGAGTTTATTTTGTACAGGGTAGATGCGTGTAGAGTTTTATTGTACAGGGTAGATGCGTGTAGAGTTTATTTGTACAGGGTAGATGCGTGTAGAGTTTATTTGTACAGGGTAGATGCGTGTAGAGTTCATTTTGTACAGGGTAGATGCGTGTAGAGTTTTTTGTACAGGGTAGATGCGTGTAGAGTTTATTTGTACAGGGTAGATGCGTGTAGAGTTTATTTGTACAGGGTAGATGCGTGTAGAGTTCATTTTGTACAGGGTAGATGCGTGTAGAGTTTATTTGTACAGGGTAGATGTGTGTAGAGTTTATTTGTACAGGGTAGATGCGTGTAGAGTTTATTTGTACAGGGTAGATGTGTGTAGAGTTTTTTGTACAGGGTAGATGCGTGTAGAGTTTATTTGTACAGGGTAGATGCGTGTAGAGTTTATTTGTACAGGGTAGATGTGTGTAGAGTTTTTTGTACAGGGTAGATGCGTGTAGAGTTTATTTTGTACAGGGTAGATGCGTGTAGAGTTTATTTGTACAGGGTAGATGCGTGTAGAGTTCATTTTGTACAGGGTAGATGCGTGTAGAGTTTATTTGTACAGGGTAGATGCGTGTAGAGTTTATTTTGTACAGGGTAGATGCGTGTAGAGTTTATTTTGTACAGGGTAGATGCGTGTAGAGTTTATTTGTACAGGGTAGATGCGTGTAGAGTTTTTTGTACAGGGTAGATGCGTGTAGAGTTCATTTTGTACAGGGTAGATGCGTGTAGAGTTTATTTTGTACAGGGTAGATGTGTGTAGAGTTTATTTGTACAGGGTAGATGCATGTAGAGTTTATTTTGTACAGGGTAGATGCGTGTAGAGTTTTTTGTACAGGGTAGATGCGTGTAGAGTTCATTTTGTACAGGGTAGATGCGTGTAGAGTTTTTTGTACAGGGTAGATGCGTGTAGAGTTTATTTGTACAGGGTAGATGCGTGTAGAGTTTATTTGTACAGGGTAGATGCGTGTAGAGTTCATTTTGTACAGGGCAGATGCGTGTAGAGTTTATTTGTACAGGGTAGATGTGTGTAGAGTTTATTTGTACAGGGTAGATGCGTGTAGAGTTTATTTGTACAGGGTAGATGTGTGTAGAGTTTTTTGTACAGGGTAGATGCGTGTAGAGTTTATTTGTACAGGGTAGATGCGTGTAGAGTTTATTTGTACAGGGTAGATGTGTGTAGAGTTTTTTGTACAGGGTAGATGCGTGTAGAGTTTATTTTGTACAGGGTAGATGCGTGTAGAGTTTATTTGTACAGGGTAGATGCGTGTAGAGTTCATTTTGTACAGGGTAGATGCGTGTAGAGTTTATTTGTACAGGGTAGATGCGTGTAGAGTTTATTTTGTACAGGGTAGATGCGTGTAGAGTTTATTTTGTACAGGGTAGATGCGTGTAGAGTTTATTTGTACAGGGTAGATGCGTGTAGAGTTTTTTGTACAGGGTAGATGCGTGTAGAGTTCATTTTGTACAGGGTAGATGCGTGTAGAGTTTATTTTGTACAGGGTAGATGTGTGTAGAGTTTATTTGTACAGGGTAGATGCATGTAGAGTTTATTTTGTACAGGGTAGATGCGTGTAGAGTTTTTTGTACAGGGTAGATGCGTGTAGAGTTTATTTGTACAGGGTAGATGCGTGTAGAGTTTATTTTGTACAGGGTAGATGCGTGTAGAGTTTTTTTTGTACAGGGTAGATGCGTGTAGAGTTCATTTTGTACAGGGTAGTTGCGTGTAGAGTTTATTTGTACAGGGTAGATACGTGTAGGGTTGATTTGTGCATCGTGGGCACTAGTACAGTAGAGGTTTTTTGTACAGGGTAGATGCGTGTAGAGTTTATTTGTACAGGGTAGATACGTGTAGGGTTGATTTGTGCATCGTGGGCACTAGTACAGTAGAGATTTTTTGTACAAGGTAGATGTATGGGTGTTGATCTATTTTGTACAAGGTAGATGGTTGTAAAGATTTTTTATAGGGTACTTTCTTTACGTATAGCATAACGCAGTGCCATAACCAACATGTGCGGGCGCCCTAGCATGGTCCTTTTTTCAGATTTCTGTGTAGAGTGTATGTAGTCTACACGGTACAGGGGGTTGAATTTCTGTGTAGAGTGTAGGTAGTCTACACGGTACAGGGGGTTGAATTTCTGTGTAGAGTGTATGTAGTCTACACGGTACAAGGGGTGGAAAATCTTGCCACATATCAAGCACCAAATGTGTATTGTGTGTACATCATGATAAATTTAGGGAAGATTTATAAAAGAAAATATACAATTTAAATGAATCTTCTCGTTCTATTTGATTTTGAGTGATATTTGTTATTATTTTCATTAATTTTTATTTAAATTTGTCCTATTTTCAGCCCCGGAAGAAGAGAGGTCTGGCCTCGAAACTTTCCTGCTTCCCAGATTCAGCCACAAGACCGAGACTGACCAAAGATACCAATGAACCACATGAAGATGATGTTGGGACTAAAGATGAAACATCTGCCCAAGACACTGAGACATCTGCCCAAGACACTGAGATATCTGCCCCAGACACAGAGACATCTGCCCAAGGCGCCGTCCAAGACATGGAGACAATGATGGATAGGGACGACTCAATTAATGAGAGGCAGAACGTTAAAGATAACAACAAAGATGAGGAGACACTTGGTGAGGAGATGGAGACGTCTTCATCTGGGAATGATGCTGAACTTGGTTCAAAGGACCAGACCCAATGAGTGAAGACAAGAGGGTATATTATCCCTTAGCACTCATGGCACTTCAGTCTTCTTGTACCATCAAAAGTCTCGTGGCACCTGGCAGTTTGTATCCAGCATCAGATCTCCGCAATTGTCATGACTGTTACTGGGATTCCTCGCTCCATGTCAAGCAAGGTTGGTTCGGCAGAACAGTACTGAATCCATCAAACCACAGTAAACTGGGGATGGATTCGGGTTGAAAGAGTGCATGAGATGATAAAGTGATGCAGGGATAAGCTAAGAGAACCAAAGATGAATAGACGAGTACATTTCAAAGTGAAGGTCAGGCCTGATATTTCAAGTTGATTGCCTCCATGCCATTACCAAGAATGAAGTATCAGGCCTGGAAGATGACAGGACTACAGAGGAGCATTGGTCTGAGATGCCCTCCAAGAAGACCGAGAAAACATGATGTTGCAATTTGATAAAGAAACAAATGCTTTTATGGTGATTGTGAAGATGGGACCCAAGTTACCTCCAAGAGTGATGCAGAGCTTTCATCACAGGAGCAGAAGTCAACGTAAGATGACAGATACGAGGATGATGATGAGAGCAGCTACAAAGATGGCTACTAATAAATGAGGAAAAAACACCCTCAAACATTGTCAAATAATAATGAGAAGATTAAATGTACACTGTGACATTATTGACTGATTAAAAATTTAGTGGCGTTTGCTTTCAACTCAGTTCAAGATTCAATTTTTATTGATTTGCAGTAGTGTCAGTGGCCACTGGTGTACATATCAGGGTGCTCCATGTGCACAAGCTAGGGTATCGGACAGATAGGCATAAATTGCGGCCGATACGCAAATGTTTTTTTAGATTTAAAATCAAATTCAAAATTCTTTAAAAAAAAACATTTAACCAGTTGCCGCTGGGATTCTTTTTTTTTACCATTCGCCTGGCGGGATTCTTTTGGCATAATCTTTTTTTCTTTGAGGGTACCGCTGTCACAAAGAAACCCTGACTTGACAATGCCAAGAGAACAAAGATTCTCTTTATTGGATTGTCCGTTTTGTTTCTCAACCGAGAAAATGTCAAATTCACGCAGTGTGAATTGCAAAACATTGGCTATTACCTATGGCATAGGAGTGGAACTAAACATGGAACCATGGCTCGATTGCCGGCTCACTCTGACTTGCCTCCATTCAGCCAAAATACAATGAATGAACAATGATGGAAGCCTATCGATGCCTCGTTATTGCCTTCTTACACTGTCTTAGAACAAAAGGACAAAGGTCTATAATCGGGGATTGCACAAAAATGGCCTCTCAATGGCCACAAAATGCCAATATATTCAATTTTTTGGTCCTTGTGTGGGTCAAGACGAAGCGTTAGACAGCGTGTGTGTGGTCTGTGCAGTTAAATGAGTGGGGGACCTTTGCTCCAATGGTCCAAAATTACATAATGGCATCTTTATATGGGTCCCGTTTCCAGGCAGGGGAAACATTTGCGTGTATTCACATCATCTGTTGTCAACTGGTTAAAAGGCTCCAGATTGAACACTAGAGCTTTAAAAACAAAACCTCATAAACATCAAGTAAAAAACATTTAGAGAACCTTGTTTTAATTCAGCGTGTTTTGGCAAAAATAGCAAAATTCAAGTCTAGAAGGCCCCCCAGTTTTGAAAAATTCTGGGGAGAACTCTGTAGACTTTGAATGTTCAAATGTACAGGTATTTTCATTGCATCAACCATCACAAATCCTATTCAGGAAGCCGTCTGATTTTTGAGTATATGGGATCGAAGGCCCAAATAATAATTGCTTATCACTGGACCAGGCATACCAATCCTATCAAAGTCCAAACATTTTGGTGTTGAGTTACCATAGAGTGAAGGATAGGGGGATGGTTCAGGATGGTCTCTGGCGAAAGACGCTATGGGGGCTAGGGTGTGAGTGTACACAGCAGATTGGTTAATCGAGCAATCAAAGTTTGCGCACAGTGCTCGAACAAGCGGTTGAATTTCGTTTGGTGACATTGTCATGCGGTAAAAAAGAATTTTGTTATATTTCTATCGTTTATTTGGTTTTGATTATGAATTACTGTATCCAATATTGTTGAAAACAATTACTGTATCTAATAGTTAAAAACATGCTAAAGAAATCTTTGATTAAATTTAACAGTCACTGAGCATGACAAAACACAGTATTTTTTGTTAATTATTTAATTCTTTCTGGTAACCAAGGGATCCTCAAAAGTGACTAGCATTGTAACCCTGAAGATACCTGTGTTGAGTAGAACATGAAGAAATGCTCAGTTTAAGATTAAGGATGAAAACCCACAAATGGGGGGAAACCCATGTAATCAGGTAGGGACTTGAACTGAGGTGGGACTCAAACTGGAGTCCACAGAGGTGAAAGGCAAGCCAACCCGAGAGTTTATTGTGCGTTCATGGTGTAGTTTGGTGATGAAGAACATGTTATCATCGGTGTAGGTTAAGAACCAATAAGAGAAAAAGTTTACTTTGATGTGAAGGCAAAAGAACTATTGATTGTTTGCAATGAAATCTTTTGTGGTATATTGCATATGACTAGATGACATGGGGAATTAACATCACTGCACAAAATGATAGCACTTAAAAAGACTAACTTAAAAATAAAAAAAAACTGCATGAGCTTTCGTAGCAACAACTACTTCATCAGATGCAAAGAAGTTGTTGCTAGGAAAGCTCACGCAGTTTTTTTTACTATTAAGTTAGTCTTTAAGTGCTATCATTTAGTTTTTTATATTTCATCTATTAGACTAACCAGGCTATCTCTATTATATGCATCACTGCACACAGAACACACGCACTTCTCTTCGGTGTAATCTGATGTCAATTTTATTGTCCAACAACTCAAGATAGAATACTTAACATTTCAAAAGTATATTGCCAATGGAAAAAATAAAACCATTATCCCAGTTCAACTTCGGAAAATCCCCAGGTTTCTTTGCAAGTTCATGGATCTCAGTTTGCCTATCAAATTTCTTGAATTCACTATCAATGACAGAAATACACGGCCCGTTTTTTATGTCCAATCCCCTAAGTTTACACTATTGATGTGGAGAGTGTGTAAATCCTATAGAATGTAACAAGTTTAGCTTTGCCCTTCACATTCTAACCAGGGTTTTCCAAATTTTTTCGTGCTACCTGACGGGATTAATTTCTGGCAACGGCCGGAATCAGTTTCGTATACCAGGGCGACCTTTTTTGTTCTGGTCTCCGAATTCACACAAAACTACAAAGTTCACGTCATCTGTTTGCTGGCAGGGAAAATATTGGCACGCATACACATCATCCGTCATTAACTGGTTCATGCCTACCCTGTTAATTGCATTCGTTATCAGAAACTATTGAGGAACTTGTACAATTAGTCATTTGCAAATCTGCCTGGAAGAAATGAGCAGAAACTCAGCCACAAACACTATGTCTTGCAATGTTTTGTTTTCTCCTAAGGAATATCTTTTGTGTGCTACGTGTATTTGCTTGAGACAACCCCTGTGGGTAGTAGATGGTGCTTCACTCACAAATGTCTTTTCTTTTTCTCTGTTTTTTTTGGACAACCATTGAGAAAGTCTGGTAACCTTTCAGTGGAAATAAACCGACCTTGAATCACACATCGATGGCAGGCAACATTGTCCAGAGCCAGGATAATTCCTCTCCGCTTACCAGTCTACTTTCCCATCTTGGAACCGAATTCCCCGAAAGTCTTTTCAAACATAAATGCTGTGAACGTTTCAAGGTGTTGTCCACTGCATGTACCAATCAGCACCCTTAATGAATGCCCAAAACCAGACTGAATCCTCCCACGTTGTTCAATCGTCCACTTTCTCATCTTGAACTCTATCCTCTTTGTTCGAGTCTCCCGCTGCCTGCTTGAGTTTAAGGCTCTCCTCTGCATTCTTCTGCTTGACTATGTTGGCCTTCTCCTTGGGTGACATGGGTCTGAGGACCACCGAGAGGTTCATGCCCTCCCTGCCGATATCCCTTGGCTTGCTCGCAAAGGTGACTCGGTCTTCAATGCCTGACATCAACTGGTGGACGACTGCCATCTAGTTATCACAAGAGTAATTACAATACCATAATACAGAATAATAAATTCCTATAGGCAGAGTTTTCGTCTCACTGAGACGAAAACTAATTTTGGATCTTATTTCGTTTGTTATTTAAAAGCGATAATACTTCAGGTAGAAATATTTCCAGGAAAGTTTTCTACCATCATTATCTTTACACCATGTAAGGTATATGTAAACCTGTGAACATATTTGTTTTTCCTCTGACCAATGTTGAGCTGGGGCTTTAAATCCGAAAGCTCACTGATTGTAAATTCTACACCAGTACCGACCCGAAGGCCCGATACTTCACATGGAGGCAGTGAAGGCAATTGCCTCAATGCCTCTTGGTCATTGCCTTGGTGCTCTTGAAATGTCCCTGTAGAGATTTCTCTCCAAGGAAAAACATACAAGAATGCAAAAGTATCAGGCCTGCCCACCCCTTTGTATGCAAACTGTCAAGGCCAAGAAAATAGCATTTGAAGACCCCCCCAAAAATCGCCATTGTTAATTTTCATTGGTGCAACCATAAGAACAGTATATGAACATATAAGAAAACTTTTTGCATTTTTTTTCTTTTTCACTAGAAACCACCAAGTATAGTGAAATTTCACAGGTTAGTTGTATAGTGTGTTTATTAAAAGAAAAAATCATCACTTTACTCTTATGAGAAACAAATACTTTCCCTTTGAAATGAATCTTAATGTTTGGTGAACAATGACACACCTGTTGTTCCTTAGTGATCTTCTTGACTCCCCTGCCTCCGCCCATCACCGTCACCCTGACATGGACATGCGACTCTCCTTCCTTCAGCCAGCCCTGCAAATGCCTTCGCTTGAACTCCAAGTCATGTTTTTCAATGTTGCCGGACAATCTAACCTCCTTGATTTGCGTTTGGGCACTCAAGTTTTTTACCTTCTCCCTAAGTAGCATCTGCTCTTGGTGGAGTTGTTTGCCCGTCATTAATCTGATGTAAAGAGAAGAGTAAAGATTAAAGACGCCCGCTCGTCACCATTACATGACAACTGTTTCTATGGCTCAAAACGATCATGTACCCGTACCTAGTTTACGTACAATGCGTGCGCCAGTCAAAGGTGATCTTTCGTGGCACGAATTTGTTTTGCGCGCGTTGACGAGTGGGCGTCTTTAATTTAACTCTGAAGTACCTCCATTGAGCCGAAATACAATGAATTACGCAATAGTGGAAGCCTCATGTTGTCTCGCAATCCTCTTATTGGCACAAAAAGGACAAAGTTTTGGAATTGGGGATAACACAATGTCCCCCGCATAATGGTTGAAAATCGGCAAAATATATAAGAACACGTTTCCTCTGTGCGAGTAAAACGAGGCGTTAGACAGAGTGCGCTTGCCCAACAAATTACAACAAATTATAATGCTTTGTTGGCCCAATTTTCTCTTCACTCTTCATATTTCTCACTCTACCATGTCTACCTATATGTTGGATGCGGCATAGTCTTGGGGTTGACCAACACAAGTTTCAGACCGGTTTTCTGGCTTTGCTTAATGGCCTCAGCACGGTGCAGCGAGCCTAACGACTCTCCTTCCTCGTCCAAGAGATTGACGATCCTGTCTGGTACAAGTTTGCCAACGCTCACCATGGATTCCTGTTGATAAATCAAAAGTTGTGGGTATTTATTTTGCTTTGGTGGCAAAAATACTGAATTTTATCAAGAATCTAGCAGCATTAGAGTCTGGTTCTCTGGTAGAACAAGTGAGCACGGAACTATGTACTGTGTAGATCTACATTAATGCATATAATATGCATTCATCACATACATGTATCATAAATTGCAGGCTACATGTCATTCGGTTTTTGTTTACCAAGTGGATGATATGGAATGGTTAGACAGGGTTAACTACGGTTGATAAGTTTAAATAATTTAATGAGAGTATACGTTTCTGGTGAGTTTTGTGGAGATACCAAGTACATAAATCTCTCTATGTGTTGTGGTAGTTCTGAAAAAGAGCTGGTGGTTCAGGGCTCAAAATTTACACTGGCCAACAGGCCAGAGGCCAGTGATTTTAGCATCGGGCCAGTAAACTCATGACTGGACAACTCCTGCGGTATTGTGTTTTTGTCCAAATGAGGACTTTCAGTCTGATAAATATCTTTCGATTCTGTCCGGTACTGAAGAATACTTGTAATAAAACAAGCATGAAATATGAGATAAATGTTCTCTTAGTGCTTGTTCAAAACAAAACAGTTCAATGTTAAACTGTGTAATGTGTTGGTATTTTTTTCTCTCATTTCTATTCTGGTCTTTTACAAACAATTCTAGTCCTGTGAACATTTTTAGCTACAAGTCCTACGGTCTTATAGATTTTCCCCCCAAATTCGAGCCCTGTGGTTGACAACTTGAAGTTTCAATCAGTATGCTCTGATCTTTTTCAAGAGAATGGCAATGCTGGACTCTGTTGCTGTATGCATACAGGTTTTTAAAAAAATAAATAAAAAATACCACCTCCAAAAAACCAGCTTTTCGATGTTCAAAACAATGTTTACCGACAAAGTCGAGCGATACGTCTTTGAGCTGTTCCTAGATGAAGCCTTCCCCTTTGGAGTTTTTATTAGATCTGCCCCCTCAGCCTCAAGTTCTTTGGCTACATCATCCACTAAGCCTTCCTCAGTAACGTCAATTTTAGATGAGGAACTCAGACCTGGGTCTGATTCTGATGATAAGGATCTGAGAAAAACCGTTGTCTTGAGAGGGTTTCGGAAGAAGCCTTGAATTTGAAAAGCTCGTCTTTTGTGAAGGTGATGCTGCTCCCTGCATGGTTGCACTTGCATCCAATACTTTGTGCTGCAGAATCCTCTGGCATTATTGAGCTGGTTCTTTACTCCTTGACTCCCTGAGTTTTGAAGAAGCTGGAAGATGCTGTCTCTATGGCATCCAGTACAAGGATTCTGGTTGGGTAGTTGGTTGAGACGTTTGGTGAGACGATGGAGACATTGCGAACTCGATGTCCAGGGCTGAATCAAGCACTGTCCTCTAGAAAACATCACTGTACCTGTTGGTAAAATAAGGAATATTGTTTGTCATGACTGAGTGATTATGGTATCAACAGATGAATTTCAAGCAACAATCAACCCACCCCGGTCTAGGGCTATAGTCAACCATATAGTTGTCAGTGATACTCGTACCGCATGATCCTTCTGAAGTAATCGCATTGCCAATCTAAGGTACTCCACTCTAGACTCGCCAGCAATGTCCAAGTGATCACCGGGAGGAAAACATTTTGGCAAACAAATTTGATTCTCAATTGGAAAGTTGGTGTCACATTGTGGGCCAGAGAGGGTTCGTAGGGCCAAGAAGTGGAGGTAATCCAGCATATTGGCACTGTTTATGGGGATATGTTCTGATAAAAGTTCATCTTGTTAAATGTTTTGACTTTTAATTAAACCAATGAAACTTGTAACTGACCCTTGTTACTTTTAAGTTTTAACAAGCCACAAAATGAAGTCATGGATGCCTGAATGCAGTCTTGTTATTGGTCTATAGTTTTATCCTCCAATCAAATGACAAAGATCTACAGAAAAGTTTCCATGTACGTCTGCCACTATCCCAACCATCTATCAACCTCAATCACTATCAGTATCAGTCAAAAACACCATAATTTAGTTAAAATTCGGAACTCACCTGTCACAGTGTCAGCGAATCTGTACTCATCAGCAGTTTATACACGGTGCTGTGTATTGCACGCTGTTTTCGGTCGTCCCCACTTACATCATACGCACAAATAATTTCTTAACGGACCAAACCCTTGGGAACGATCATTCAAAGGATGGACAATGAATAAACTCGTTAACAGTGACATATATCTGGATCGCCCGCACCAGTTTAATCTTAAAAGGTTTTTATATTGAAATTTCCCTCTTGAACTTTTAAACTTGACTGTAGTTGGTAGAAACATTCAGTAGCATATTATCATACAAAACTGTAAACTCAGAACTGACAAATTGGTCTACAATAATGTTTTGAGGGGGTCCAAACGCAGAAAAGACAGTACTTACTTGAGAGTAAGTCTACGTTGCTCATACGAGATAGAGATTTAGCTGCATATCGTCAGCTGATGGAGGGTCCAGATACGTGAATTATTGCACCTCATCCTTGCAACTTTCGGGTGTTGATATGTATATGTACCTGTCAAGTTTTCTATCATTCGCGTGAGGAGCTTACCTACACACACCTTTTTCGAAGAAGGCTTGAACCGTAAAGCTCACCTGTTGAAGGAAGGTAGGTTGGTCTGTTGGTCATGTCGGTTACCCGCATTCGTTCAGACGTTGACAATTAATGATCAATGGTTAATGCTTAATAGGCCTATTATTTATATTAAGTTATCGAATGTTGTTTAGACTTTTAGAGCCCCATCTATCCCACTTTACACTTGTATTTGTAAAGAATGAGACGGAGTCAAAAATATATTATTGCCATGGTTAATTGGGCTACAATAAAAAATGTGAGCATTAAAATCATGATGATAGTTTGGCAAAAATGCAGTATCCGTCTGCCACTTTATCTCCCTCAATTTAATTCAACCATAAATTAGTTAATTAATACCAGAGTCAGAGAGGAACAGGCGCTTTTTAGTTTTACGAAGTGTCAAAATCATGAAAAAATAAGCCAATTCTGCAACTATGATCTATGGTGGTCTTGGCAACACTAAACGCCAAATTAATTCATTGGCAGAGATTGAGCATGGCATGAGTGTGCGAAATCTTGAGATGTGTTCTAACTGCACAATGAAACATCCGCTGGAATTTAATTTTTTAAAGGTGAATAATTAGCGTTTTATTTAGCTACCCATTCCTCAAGAGGAATATTTAACAAAAGAGAAATAAAGTCCAACAGCCATAAAATCTAAAAATTGCTGTAGAAAGTGGCAGTGGGATATGTAAATTTTCTCAATCATTTTATTTATATGCCATCATATTATACTATAGATCATTCGTTTGTACATCTGTGGATAACTGCAGCGTAGAAAAAAATATATATTTTGACATTATGGTATTGGTAGCAAGTAGCAAAAGCAAGGACCATGTGTGTAGACTTCCATACAATCTTGTGTGTATGTTATTTATAGCCTATTGTATTAGTTTTTTTTTACAATAAAAACTCTGCTCGGGTGGTTTGAAACACTAGGCCATTTAATAACAATTTTTCCATTTTATACTACAGGTCATTTTGTTGTAAGCAGTTTGCAATGGCTAACTTTTTTTTTCTCTTTCTTTTCTTTTTGAATTTTATAAACAGCTGTCAGATTGAAACTGATCGATAATTTAGTTTTAAAAAAATTCTGTACTTTGTCTTTAAATAACTTAATAAAATAAAATTTACAATACAGCAGTTTATACCAATTTCCTTTTAATTTAAATAATTATTCTGATGCTCGCAGATGGAGGACGACTTGGAATCCAGTGACATCTCAGCTGCACAGTTAGCAGCAATACAAAACAAAGGACAGTTTGCCCGTTCTATCTCGCTAGCGCTGTCGGCCGACACCAAAGAGACAGATGAGTCATCCATCTCTGCCCCTGCTCCCAAGCAAGATGGAGGAAGAGGTCCAGTGACAATCTTGGCATCTGGACAACAGGGAGATGCTGACGAAAGCTTGGAAACTGTGGAGGAAGCAGTTGCAGAGCTGAAAGGTGATGCGGCTGTAAAATCTTTTTTGAGTAGTGCTGGCTCTTAGAAACCTGGTTCTTACTTGACATTTCAACAATGTGCTCTGGTCATCTTCTGGAGAATGCTAGCCTCTCTGTATGTTGGTGTCAGTAGCATTTGGTGGAAATGTATATTAACAACCCCCTCTACCTCGTCTTCTGAAAACCTATTATCGTTATTATTTGTTGTTATTTGTGGCGTGGTGTGGCCGAGTGGTTAGTGCGTCGGACTCAAGCTCTGGTGGCTGAGTCATCGGAGTGTGGGTTCGAGTCCCGGTCATGACACTTGTGTCCTTGAGCAAGACACTTAGCCATAATTGCTCTGTAAAAGTTGGGGAGGTAGAGCCTTCTGCTCTTCCAGCCAGGCTTCTGATGGATGATACCCAAGCCTACATCCTTACGGACTGTAAAGGGGGTTTCCCTGTTTCAGCCCCAGGAGTATGTGGCAATGGCCCCTGGAAAAGACAGTTGATTTGTAGCCCACACCTCGAGTGGCTTACAGGCCTTGTGTGTCTGGCGACTTCCATAATAAACATGATAAAAAATAAAAAAAAATAAAAATCCCAGCCTCCTCTCAGAACCAACACTACTCAAAAGATATGATTAAAACCTACCATTCAAAACCACTTGGGGAATCAACACTGTACACAGTTATCTCACCATTCATGCCATTCAAAACCACAATAGTGAATGTTTCAAATGGTGCATCAACTTGAAAAATGCACAAAGAGTTGGAGGGTTTATCTAGTTATTTAAAGATGATTCAAATTCTTAATTGACTGACCGTTCAGTATCATCCACATTGTGTTAAATGATAGATGCACTATGCCAGCCTGCATTATGATGTTGTAGAGATCTGAATGGGTTTGTTCTCCCAGACGCAGAGTTCGTTGTCATTCCGTGTGGAATCATTAATGCGAGTGACCACAAATAAGATTGAGGAAAGACACAAATATATGGTTGATGTATTCAAGAGAGTTCACATCTCAAGACGAAGTTTATTGGGAGCTCTACTCCTCTCAACGATCTCTCCCCAACTCCCTTCTATTTGTTACATTTACTTATTTTATTCCAATCTTTATTATTAAATCTCTTCTAAATCAAAATATTTATAAAAGGAAATTAATCACGCACGCGCTTTGCAAACAGCTCGCGCTTTGCAAGCAGCTCGCGCTTTGCAAACAGCTCGCGCTTTGCAAACAGCTCGCGCTTTGCAAACAGCTCGCGCTTTGCAAACAGCTCGCGCTTTGCAAACAGCTCGCGCTTTGCAAGCAGCTCGCGCTTTGCAAACAGCTCGCGCTTTGCAAGCAGCTCGCGCTTCGCAAGCAGCTCGCGCTTTGCAAACAGCTCGCGCTTTGCAAGCAGCTCGCACAGGCGGTGGATTAATTTGCATATCACTAGAATACCATGTAGTGAATACATCTATACAATACACAGTTGTTCCACCATAGCACTTCGAGATGCCCATCAGGTGTGTTGAAGCGCTATATAAGAACTTTGTATCATTTATGAAAACTATCAATGTATACCTTTTTTCTACATGTATCTCTGCTTCGTGGAATCAATCTATTTCCATGATGAGTTACTCTATGGAATGTTTTACTTCATCCTGAATAGTAGTTCAAGGAGATTTCTCAAGTGAAGGGAGCGACACGGGCAGTGATGATGAAATTAATGCTGTTGAAGAGACACCTCTACCCACTCGAGATGCTGCACATCGCCGACGAAAGACAAAGATGCAGAGGCGAAGAATGAGGCAAATGATGCGGACCGAGTTCCTGGATTGCTTCATGAGAGACAGCGACACAGAGGACGATCTAGTTCAAATCGGTAATGCTATAAACGGGACTGAGATTTGTCAGGATTTTTCATTCATCTCCCTTCACCTTGAGAGTTTCTTGTGAGAGGTGAAGTTGTTCTCACAGGGGTGAAAGACACAGCCCTTGTTATGGCCAAACCTCTAGATTTCTATTTGACTGGCCTGAGATTTGTCAGGATTTTAAGATTTGTCATTGATCCGTCTTTTACCTTCAGATGATGTTGAGAGTCTGTAAACCTCTATAACGCCTATTTTGCTTTGTTGATGCCAAAAACACTAAAGCTTTCTTTGAGTCCTTGGTGCCTTAGTGTTTTTGGCGTCAACAAATTATGATATGCATGACAAATTCTAGGAGATTAAAATAACACATATTTCTGGTTTGTGACTATCTATCAAGACATTCTATTTTTATATTGACATCTGCCCCTCCTGTACAGGTCGGTGCAAAATACATGCAGAGAATAGAGAGCCGGCATTGCATGATCGCTTGGTACCCTGCACCGTGATTCCAATTCTCAATTTGGATCGGAGTTGCTGGAAATGTTTAAACGGAAGTCACAAGTTCAGTTTAAATGTTTAGGAAAATAAACATAGATGCACAACACTAGTCCCGCTGCACATTTTAAAGAATTTGAAGGAAATGAGGAAGTGGTAGGGTTACAGTGAGGGTAAAGGTTCTGGGCCCAATTTTACGGCTCTGCTTACCGCGGAATTCTGTGCTTACCACTTAAAGCACATAAATGTATGGGCCGTATGCATAGAATTATGCGATAAGCAGAACCATGAAGTTGGGCCCTGGTTACAAGTACACTGCAAGTCTGTTGGAATGTCTTCTCAAGGATTTGGGACATTGCATGATGGAGAAGAATGCTTGGTGCATTCTTGAATGTAATTTCTGAAAGGAACCAATGGTTTTTTTTTTTCAAGCTCCATCTTGAGCCACCACTTCTTTTTAAAGCTGTTTTCTTTACAAGATGTACCCTCTAGAAGTGTTTATATTATTTGAATGATCATTTTTTTAAACTGATTTTTGTCTTTCTCAGTTGAAGGTGCAGATCGGCCACAGAGAGTACCCACCCTCATGGAGCTGTGCATGCAGAAGGGCCCCAGTAGGAGTGGCCCTTTGCCGCCAGGCTTGAAGCCTGTAGTTTCACAGCATAAGGACCGTGCCAGACTTGCCGGTGTACAGCTACGCTGGCTCTGCCACAACTTGGCATTGCTTGACCTACAGATTAAGTGGAATACGATGGAGGTCTTACTACCACACGGTGTGAAGGTAAGTTGTAGTTTAATGCAAACCAGTCCAAATCCTACATATTCCATAGCATGGTTCTTGTTTGTTATGACTGGATCAGGTATGGTGACACAGCTTTTAGTAATAGGCCAAGCAGTTGGAGACTGGTCACAGTGCAAGTCACTTTCGAGGGTCCCTTGGTTTCATTACCAGAAAGATATAGTAATCTACCTTTTTTTAAAGGTTTTCAGTCTATGTACAATAACATGCCTGTAAAATGTGCATTGTACAGTGAAGGTCATATATCATAGACTTGCGAAGTCAATTGATGTGGATAGCTTTTGTCATTTCTATCAAGAAATTTCTGCTGAGGCGCAATGCAAGATCTCTCTGGAGGACCAACGTTGCGATCAACTGGCGTTCCTACATGAATCCACCTCCGGAAAGACATCCAGAGGAATGCCAGTGGATCCTTCCAGTCAGCCTGCAGAACCTGGCATCAGTTGACTGGAAAATTGCTGGTAAGTTTCCTGGAATGCAAGGAATTATTGCTGCCTTGCATTACTGCAGACAAAATGCTATACAAATTCATTTGATCTTCCTTTCTTCATGTGGTAGCATCTTTGTGTAACAATGTTAGACACAGATGTGCATGTAGTTTTGCCATGCCTGGAAATGGAAGTCGTCTTACGGTGCCTTTATGTAATTTCGGACCAACAAAGCAAAGGTCGCCTGGTCATTCAACTACGGATCGTGTGCAGACCATACACACGCCGTCTAACGCTTCGTTTTACCTACACAGATTACAAGGACAACAAAAGATTTTGATGTTACTCGCATTTTGTGGCCATTGCAACCAAATGGACGATCCAGCAAAGAGAATCTTTCTTCTCTTGGCATTGTCAAGTCAGGGTTTCTTTGTGCAAGCGGTACTCTCAAAGAAAAAAGATTCCGGCAATTCCGCCAAAAGAATCTGGCCAGGGGGACGGGACAAAAAAAAACAGAATCATGGTGGCAACTGGTTAAAGGATGTATGATAATCTTGTCGGTAGGTAGTGTGAAGTAACTCCATCGTAAACCATGTCTGCTTTTTCACACACAGTTTGGCTCCAACAGAATGAAGCTCTGTGTTGTTGGCTTGTTCAATTCCTTCCGGAAAAAGTCCAAGGGTACCTAAGGTGGGAATTGAACCCCCGACTCTTTAGACTCTATGTGTTGGTGAAAAACTATGGTACAGGACATATGAAATGAGAGACTTTGGAACAATAGGGGGCAGCAGACATACCAGGTAAATTTCCATTGTTTTGGTAGTTCTGAGCGTGTGCACTTTTCTGAGAACAATGGATTTACCTGGTAAGTCCCCAGTGCCCCCCCCCCCAAGTCTCCCATTCAACTAAAATGGATTGGTCTGTACGGTAGTTGGGTTTTTTTCATTTGCATTTTCATCGAAATAATTTACTTTTAAAAAAGGCAGTATACATTTTAAAAGATGTCTTCGTCTTGTTTAATTCTAGCCCTAGCTCACTATCTGAATTTGACACTTCCACATCACTACTCCAGTCCAAATGGTGACACGCAATCCAGATCAGAGGAGAGTCAGTGTCAGCGGAGGATTGACGTGGATGTTTTCCAAGCGAAGCAATATTTGCAAAAACGGTGAGTTGTTAATATCTTAACTGCGTTACTCATAGAGCTCTGTGCTCTTATCAAAACAGTGAGTTAATCATATCAAAATAGTGAATTACTCATAAAGATAGATAATCCGAAAAATTTAGAAAACGCTGTGACTAAAAAATAAAGATAATCCTAGGTACTGTCAGTGCGCACTTTCTCTGATAAAAGTACCATTTTCCAGATACTGTTAAAGCATTTTACAGCTGGAGATACATTTATGCATTGACCTATGACCCGGCAGAAACATTGATGATGTGTGTGACTGTCTGATTCACGTGTGTGGAGAATCGCCGACGTTTGCAGATTATTTTCGTATATTTTTCCAAAGTGCTATGGTTTCTAAAGTGTCACGATAATCCTGAAGATAGTAAAAAGTGTTTGAAGGACAAATTTTAATTGTGAATGGGTCGCAACACTTATCACAGGTAAAGACAAAAATTCAAAATTTCGAACATGACCGATGCATGGTCGGATTATCTATTCATGGTCGGATTAGCTTTTTAAGACAAGGTACGTCTTGCATTGTAAAAAATTTTTAATTTTTTGCGTAGAGCATTTTCTTCCAATTTACTTGGCCCCCTGGTCCCACTACCACTAGCCGGGTTCACGCTGAGTTCGGCACCAACACCGGCATAACGTTGCTCAAATTCCAGACATTGCCCAAAATCCGGACATGTAGTTTTTAGCATTTGATTTTTCTGTTTATTGTTTTCAATAGCCAGTTGCATCTCTATTTTCAGCCAGAATTTTTAAACAGGGCTTCAAATTTTGCTGTAAATAGAACCGTTGCATTGGCTGCCGTTGCTGAGGTCAAACAATTGAAACAAGAAGATGTGTTTTGTGCCACACACAACTCCAAGATTGATAGGTCTTTTTTGACCTCAGTGAGGGCGCTGTTTGAATCTGGGGTCATATGCAAGGGGTTTAAAGAGAGGTTGCCACACACAACTCCAAGACATTGGTAGGTTTTATTTTAACTCAGTGAGGGCGCTGTTTGAATTTGGGGTCATAATGCAAGGGATTTAAAGAGAGGTTGCATGACCCCGGGAAAAGTTCATTTTGCAGCCAAGTACAGACTCAATAGCTGATGCGACATCTGCTCAATCATTTCCAGTGTCTGTTTGTGCACGGAGCACTACAAAAAGGTCTCAGGTGATGTCACATGAAACCTCTCTACAAATTGACAAATCTGAGACCAAGTTTATCGTACATTATTACTTGTAACTGAAAGACTAAGCTGGTTGTCAAAATTCAAAACAGTGCTTCCTCTGAGAACAAATCGCATGTCAGTGCAAAAACATTGTATCTCCAAAATCAGCATCTGCATGACACGTGAGTTTGAAAGTACACAAATATTGTATCTCAAGGTATCCCTGATGTGCACACAAAACTTAAGTGACCAAGGTATGATGTTTTTGCACGGAGCCTCTCTCTTGCGATCGACAATGTTATTAGGAAATCGAGGTACAATGTTTTGACACTGACTTGATATGGTATAATCCCCCGGCTGATAAACCAGTGTCCCTCATGCACCATACTAAATAATGATGGAAGTGCATGAGCTTTGCAATATTAATTGAGTAATCAGCAGAAGTTAGTTTGAACTTGGTTGGAACTATAGACCTTATACGTCTGACGTCATGAGTCCCATGGAGTTATGTACAACAGCGCCCTCAATGAGGTCAAAACAATCATAAATTTACTGTAGGAAAACGGCTGTGCATGCCCTCTATTAGCACTGAACATAATGCTGCTGTATTCTTGTGCAGGTATCCCAATTTAGTACAGCACTGTTTTGATCTGGCACTTGCATATGTGTGGTGGGCAAGGGGAAGATGCACGAGAGCTCAAGAAGCATTCCTGAAAGTCATCCAGCATTATCCAGCAGGTAAAATTATGATATTTGCTTTGGAATGGAATAATTGGTTAGTCTGTCTAGTAATGGGATTATGCTGAGGAGTTTATGGTGTGTCGTGGCCGAGCGGTCTAATGCACCGGGCTCAAGTTCTGGTGGCTAAGTCATCAAAACTGTCTCCGCCCTCTCAGGTTCCCATTTATACACCTGGGTTAAGAGAAGCAATTACATGTATGGTTAAGTACCTTGCTGAAAAACACAAATGTCATGACTGGGAATCAAACCCACACTCTGATGATTCAGCCATCAGAGCTTGAGTCCGAAGCACCAGACCGCTCAGCCATGACACTCCACGTGTTACTCATCCATCCCATCAAGATTCACTACCCTCACTTGTACCCATTTACTCCTGGGGTTATGAGAAGCAAATGACATGACCAGGATTTGAACCCACACTTTGATGACGCAATTCTCTTGAACTTGAGTCTGTTGCACTTGACCAGTCAGCATTGACAAGCACATCAATCCCATTAACGAGAAGATCGGCTGTTCTTTGTTGCTTTTTTTTATATAATAGACCGTGATTCATCAGCGACCCGGCATAATACCCTGTGGGCACGTCACAAAGCCATGGTCCTGGTGGACATCGGCCGACTTCTGGTCAGCTTTGGTCAATCTGAATCGGCTGGACGTTTTTACCGCGAGGCTGTCGAAATGGCCACAAGGAACGTTTCTAACAGCGAGGTCTCTAAGCTCACTCTGCAGTCTCTAGCATTGACAGCATCGGCCTTTGATCAAGGGTCAGTAGATCTCAAATCAGACTTTTCAGATTATTTAACCCTCGCAGCAGTGCCCTGTATTGACCCAATCCACCTGACGCCATCTTCACAATAATCTTGGGTGCTCCATTTTGATAGTCAATGTCCCTGTCTGTTTACAGCGTAGTGCAAATTTTAGGAGGACGTGGCGTTTACACATTTACCTAGTGACTAGCAGAATGGTGAGTGTGTGGCACAATTGCCGCTTGTGACGTGTGGCAAGAGGTCATTTGGTCAACCCCTGTACCCCCACGTAGGATAAACCTACTTTTTTCCAAGGGCGAAATATCATGCCTAGTGTAATGCCATGAACTACTATTTGTTTTAGAAAACAAATGTGGAAACATCCACGGTAGTAGTTCAAAGGTGACCTCACAAACTTTATTTTGGTCACAGCTTGGAACTTCCACAGAGGTCATTTTAAGGTCTTAGGATGTGTAATCCCCCATTATAGGCCTTTGTCCTTTTGTTCCAAGAAGGGGATTACGAGGCATCGAGAGGCTTCCACCATTGTTCATTCATTGTATTTCAGCTCAATGGAGGTAAGTCAGAGTGAGCCGGCAATCGAGCCATGGTTCTGTGTTTAGTGCCACTCCTATGCCATAGGTAACGATTGATGTTTTACAATTAATGGTGCGTGAATTCAACCTTTTTCTCGGTCGAGAAACAAAACGGACGATCCAATTAAGAGAATCTTTGTTCTCTTGACTTTGTCAAGTCAGGGTTTCTTTGTGCCAGTGGTACCCTCTAAGAAAAAAGATTCCTGCAATTTTCGCAAAAGAATCCCGCCAGGGGGACAGACAAAAAAAAAGAATCCCGGCAGCAACTGGTTAACTTAATGTTATAAAGTTCACAATGTAATTGAAAATCAGTTGGTACAAGGCAAAAAAATAGTTCCAAAGAAAAACAGGTGCAACAGCGACTAAAGACATTCATTGAATGTGTTCGAGTTCCCTTTTTTTTCACGTCAAGCTAATCTGAAGCTTTATGCATTGGCCGATCAAAATGGCAATCACACACCCCAAAATGTGGACAAAAGTCTGACATGTTAAAATCCAATTAAGAATATAAGCAACCTGTCACCACTTGGAATGCTGCATCATGAACTTTTTATGTTGCCTGTTGCATTGCTTCGCAGTGCAAGACACGTGTATACAACCCATTGCCCATGATAGAAAGTTGCAATGGTGGGTGGGTCTGAATTAATAGAGCGATCTATTATTTGATCCGTCGTACACTACAGTTTGATGGACCAGCATTCGGCAATCCAGGCAGCGAGGCTATGGAGAACCACTATGGAGCACGCTCAAATCATTGAGGATGATTCTTCTTCTTGGAATCCAGACAACCGACGAGGGAGAGATATCTACACTCTTGACCCCCATCTGGAGGAGGGTACAAGAGATGCAGTGCTGGCTGCTGTAGAATCACTACTTCATTGTCACGCTGGATGCTCCACTGGTAAGAAGACCCCCCCCCCAAAAAAAAAAAGGAAAATACACACACAAAAAAATACAATTAATAATAATAATCATGACAAAAATTGTACTTGGTTCTTCTATAGTGCACATATCCTAGTAGCTAGATCACAGCGCTTTACAAAATTCTTATCTCTGTTCATCAGGCGTACTTTAACCATTCCTGAAAGTTTCTCAACTCCCTGGGGAGCATACAACCTCAAGCTGCTTAAATTAGCGCAAATGAGTCAATCCAACACACTATCTCAGCCCTCACAGGTTCCCATTTATGCACCTGGGTTAAGAGAAGCAATTATTGTTAAGTGCTTGGCTCAAGGGCATAAATGTCATGACCCGGAATCAAACCCAAACTCCAATGAGTCAGTATCTTACTATCTCCAAGGAAATTGCATGGAATTTGAAAAGTGAATGTTTTAAAAAAATAGTAATAATAATTGGCATTTATAAAGCGCAGGTGTCTGCCAATTATGACACTTTTGGCGCATGAACATTATTACAACCCCCCCCTCCCCCGGTCACTGGGCCATATATTTAAATTCCTTATATGATCTCAGCTCCCTGGGGAGTGTGCAGCCTGTGCTGCCAAGTCTGTAGCGCATCAAGCTAAATCAGTCACATGAACCATCTCTGCCCGCACAGGTACCCATTTACCCCTGGGTGAACAGAAGCAATTATAAGTTAAGCATCTTGCTCAAGGACACAAATTTCTTGACTGGAGTTTGAACCCACATCTCGATGGTTTTGCCAACAGAACTTGAGTCCGGAGCACAAGTCCACTCGGCCACAACACTTGAGATTGCCTAGAACTGGTTGCCTGTATTTGAAATCTCCTTGTGTGTCATGGCCCTCATATGTTAATATATAACTCCATTGTTCGTTCTCCTTTTTGACTCTCAAAGACTCATTGAATCAGGGTATGCCGGATGCTTCCCAGCACAATTTAAATTGGCTTAGGGAGGCGAGAGCCTGCCTGGAGAAATTACTGGAACCACGCTGTGCCTATGTTGGGCTTTATCTCTCCATGATATTAGCCATGCTTGGTGAAGGAGTAGCAGCTGAAAATGCTTTCAACTTTCATATGGCAAGGTATTAATAATAGTAATAATAATAATAATAGTAATAATAATAATGGCTATATGTATATATATTGCGGGTACTTTTTGGCTCTGTGGAGCATGAACCCCTGTTACCTGGCGGGTTACTTCATTCCTTGAACCATCTCAGTTCCCTGAGGAGTATACAGCCTGTGCAGCCAAGTATGTAGCTCATCAAGCTAAATCATTCACTTGCACCATTTCATGCCCTCACAGGTACCCATTGACCCCCGGGTGGAGAGAAGCAATTATAGTTAAATGTCATATTTAACACCAACGAAATGATGTCAATGGAATTGGCGCAAAAATAACCAAATTGCTTTGCGTCTCCAGAAGTGATATTGTTAACAATCTATTTGTGCATAGGTCATTTATCCTTAACCGTCGTGCAGCTGCCCACAAGGCATGTCAATGTGGCGAATTCAGGGACTGCGCAGCCCCCCTGGCAAATTGAATCCGACACCTGTTTATGATGAAACACTTTACCATAGGCTGCCTAGGCCCCTTGGAAAAAAACTTCAGCACCCCGTCCCCATTCCCTCCACTCCTCATTATACACATTCCTATTTTTGCATCCATGCCTGTGGAGACTTCTTTTGTTCTTTCCTTTTTTCCTGTACTTCACATCCTCCAATAGACTTTGTACAAAAACTTCCTCCCCTCTCTTTAGAATTCCCCTGTGGAGACCTATTGTTCCTATTGTCACCGGTCCCCATGAGGTCGTGAGTACATGCCCAAAATAATAAATAAGACAAATTAATTGGCACAATGTGAATGGCATAGAAAGCAGTATGTGGCATTTACAAGTAATTGTTTATATTTTGTGTGTGTGCGTGCGTGCAGGTTTGGGTATGAGACTCAGCTGCCAGGATCTGTTGCCATAACAATGTCAGACGATGATGTGAAACCCCACCCTTGGTGGCTCTTCCAGGAATGGATCGACATAAAGACCAAGGCTCTGGGTAAATTGATAAGGGTGCCCGTACGAGTCCTTCCTTTACTCTGGCGACGGGGGTTGGGGCACCCATCCTACTGCCATGACAGGTAGGGTTTACTCGGCCAGCTCAGCTCCGACATTTGATTTTTCAGAAAATACTCTGGCATTTGAACTTATGCTTATTTTCAAGCTTGGGTGAACAAGGAAAAAATGGCCAAAGCAGCTTCCAGATTTACATGCAGGTGTTCTACCAACTGAGCTATCTAATAGCCAGTCAGAAATCTTATTTGTGTTCTTACCCATACACCGTTTTGTGATAAGCACTGTATACTCCGTACTTTCCTGAGTCCTGTGAAAAAAAATCAAAAATCCACAGGCATATATCTCGGGTGGGATTTGAACCCATGACCTCTGCCATTCTAGAGCAGATGTCTAACCAAACAGAGTACCGAGACTGCCCGGTAGCTGGAGGCAGTTCGAATCCTATTAGCAGCGGGAACCGTGACCATTATAATAGATGTCAGAAATCATACAACCTTATACTTGTGTAAAGCCAAGGATCCCACCTGGGTTTTGATACAACCTGGGAGACACCGTATGGTGATCCCCTTACTGCCAACATAGACCTAGATAGCTCAGTTGGTAGAGCACCAGCATTTAAATCGGGTGGTCGCAGGTTCAAATCTGCTACTAGTCAAGTTTTCTTTGTTCACCTGAAATTGATTTATTTGTACCCAAATTGATTCATTTGTCTGCTTCCCTTATGGTTTATTTTATTTTAATTCTATTGTATTTATATTTATTTAAAATTCCTAACTTCTATTTAATTCGAAATTCCTTACAAATGATATTTGGAAATCAAGGGTATCATTTCTGAAACAGTCAAAGTGCCTACGGTATATATCCAGTTTTTCTTTCCGTTTTCTTCCCTCGTCTTTGAAGACAAATGTGTCCAGAACAGGTCCCAGTTTCATAGAGTTGCTTAAGCACAACCAGTAGCTAAGCACAAGAAAATAATGTTTACCAAAATAAGGTTACCAACCAAAATGCCGTTCCACATGAAACGGTACCGGTATCCGTTGTATCTGTTATCCTGCTTGTTTTTGCCTGGCAGAAAATTGTTAAGCAATATTTTCTGCCTAAGTAGCTCTGTGAAATTTGGCCTGGACCCTTGTTGGTCTTGGTTCAAGAGGCTCCTGTTCTTCTTATTCCACGATCCATCACTGAAACAGGGTGCTCCATCACTGAAAGAGGGCGCTGTCATGAGACGAACCACTATCGCGCACAAATGGCTGTGATAGCAGTCATATATAATAGCAGCTCATGTTTGATAATGGTTCATCTCAAGATAGCGCCCTCTTTTGGCAATGGATCATGGAATATGAAGAACAGAAGCATCTTGAAGCAAGACTAGTCCCTTGTGTGTGTGTCAATCATTTATTTAATTGGGAAGTTGTGTATCATTTGAAAGTTTATTTTCTATAAAGGAGCACTGAAGTGTCACGTGAGCAGGCCGTAGATGTTCAAGGAGTGACCCCTGACCTCTGCGTAACCCCTAAAGGCCATCTGAGTGGTGCTATGGTACAGAATCTACCCCCTCTTCGGACTGTGTGTTTGGATCTACACACTGGGTAATAAAACAATCTTGTATACCTCTACTGTAGACAAGTCAAGCACGTATTTTAAACGAAAACTGCACAATTTTATTTCCTTCTCATATTTAAAGCTATATGTGTGGGCATGGTTCCCAGAAACGTTTAAATACTTTTGAGACTGACATGATCTTTTAAGGTATTTAGATCCCTATTATGCTGCCTTGGTCTTTGTCTTGTTCCCCATGTGCAATCACAACTGTAGATATTGAGACTCGTCCATACCGAAATGGGATCAGACTATTTTGCCACCCAGGCTTAGCAAGAGAAGTTCGGCCTTTTTAAGACAAATAATGGACTTTGAGTACGAGTACTTTGCTCGCAGAACATGAGTACAAGGTACAAGTCGTCGTGTGCCCGGCAAAAGGACGTAAGGGAAAGTTCCCGGTGAAAGGACGTAAGCAATTTATATTAAAATTTGTGTTTCAAGAATTATGGGCGGGAAAGTTTGGTAAATTTGTTGCCATGCAAAAGTCATTCTAGAAAGGTCAAATTCTGCATGGGGAATGGGGAAACATGTCTTCAGGGTAATTCTAGCCAAAAAACTAACAAAAATGACTTATTTTTTTATGTCAGGAGCCATTTTGTTGCTTACATCCTTTTGTTACTGGGCAAACTACTTTATGTTCCCGGCAAAAGGGCGTAAGGCCTTACGCCCTTTTGCTGGGCACATGACGAAGTACCGTCAAAACAGTACTCAAGTAGTACTCGAGTATGAGTGCCAAGTACGAGTACTACAACACAGAAGGAGAACCAGGGTCCAGTTTCAAAAGCTGCAAAGCACAGACAAGTCATTGTGCTCAGAATCAAGTTACCATCTAAAAGGTCATAAGTGTTACATGATTGTGACTGGTGCCCTGAATAAATTTGCTGAGAAAAACAATTTGTCAAGCAACTTTTTTCAGTTGAGAAATTGAACAGCTTTATGAAATTGGACCTTGGTAACAAGTGCTTTGTAGGACCACAACCTGAAAGCGTTAATTACTCTTGTGGTTATCAATCACAAGTTAGTTTATTGTTTCTTCGTTTCAATTTTGTAAAAACAAAATGCGATGTTACCAACTTGTACTTTCTCTCTTGTGAATTCTCTCTATCTACTATAATGGCTTTGTTCCTTAACAGAAAAGTGCACTTTGATTGTTCCTGCTCTGAGCAGCCCCACAAATGGGACAACTTCTGCCAACCAGAGTCTTCCAACAGTAAGTTCTGAGACCTCTTTGAAACCACATCTTCAGCTCCTGCTTAGGTTCCTTCCGAAAACACAGGCTTTCAAAAGAACTAACGAAGCAAAAAACATTGGATTTATTATACCATTAAATTGAACTGAACAAATTGACATTAAAGATAAAATATAAGATTGGTAAAGCTGATAGTGCAGTGTGCTTACTTTATGTTATTCAATATATACAGGAAAAAACAAACCTGTGAAAATTTGGCCTCAATTTCAGACAGAACTATTTCTATGTAAGATTGGAACTGGTATGAACCTCATAATCAGTAAGCTTTCAGACTGATGCTATTAAAAATTTTTTGATGAATACCAATCCTGTATTCTACCTTTAAACTCAATCGAACACCACAACATCCCTATAACATGGCATTTTTTACAATGTGTACAAAAAGTTTGAGCATTTTCAGTGAGTTTTGGCTTAAAGCAAGCAGCACAACCATTGGCCTTTTTGGGATATGGCGGACACTATATGAGTGCACTGTTTGGTTTGGGTGTATACAGACAGATTTACCCAAACCAAATAGTGTCCACCATATCTCAAAAAGGCTAAGTAAATGGACGATCTTCAAATTTTCAGATGAAACATTTGCAAAGTTTCGCATCAACTGCAACCGAATGCTACCACTGCCTATCGTAGTATACACGAATCCAGCCACATCGGCGACGGTCACAGTGGCTGTGATGAACTGCTTGAAGGCTTATTATACGTCCGAGGCAACGGCCGAATGGGTGTATCGGACAAGACGGTGCGGGGACATTAAACTGGATAATTCAGGTTGCATTAGGAGGGAGACGTGGCCCTCTATGTCGGCAACATTTCAGGACGCCACAGGCAGGGAGAGGATCGATATTGTCGAGCTGTATTATCAAGGGCTCAAGAAGGTAGAGATGAAATGCGATAATTTTTCATTTGTATTTCTTTACGGTGAAAATTCACACAAACATGAGCTTGAGGTACCTGAAACCCTGCACAAGCAGGAGTTCCAGACACGTGTCTGAGTGACGACATGTTATATGATTAACCAATAGGATAGGATAACGGTGGCCAGCTGGATTAAGTGTTCCATACTAAAGAACTCTATCGTGCATAATTTGTAGATTTTTTTGCCCCTTTCCCTTCTTTTAGTTTTTACTTGAGGAAACGTCTTCATGGAGAAATCGCTATGAAGACAAATGTTCCAAACTAGCCAAGGAGTTCATTGAGTATGGAGTCAAACGGCGTTTAGATATGACACCTCAGGTAAGCATCTATTGACCCAATTCACCTGATGTCATCACACAATAAATCTTGGTGGCGCTATTTTGGGAGGTAGATTTCTCGTATGTTATACTGTGGTGCAGTGCGCATTTCAGGCAGCATGCACACAGTAAGAAGCGCACCGTATCTTTACATGTATTTTGAATCCCAAAATGGCAGACCGTGGACAGACAGTAGCCGTGTATGACATCACTGCGAGGCATAAATCATTTTGTTTGAAGGATCTTTTTTTTCAAGGCATGATTGTGAAAAGTGTTGAGCTTTCACGATGATGTTCTTAGCCAGTTGCCGCCGGGATTCTTTTTTTGTTGTCCTGCCCCAGTAGCGTGATTCTTTTGGCGTAATTGCCAGAATCTTTTTTTCCTTTAAGGAAACCGCTTGCACAAAGAAACCCTGACTTGACAATGCCAAGAGAACAAAGATTCTCTTTATTGGATCGTCCGTTTTGTTTTCTCTTCCGAGGAAATGTAAAACTATAGGTCCTGTGTGTTTTGTAATACACGTAAAATAACCTTTTACAATAACGTAAAATAACACATTACACTTATCGCCCAGTTGGTTTTGGCAAGGTTGGTTCCATTGAGTTTTTACCACAGCACCTTGTATACCGTTATAAGGTGCTACCATAGAGCTGTATATAAAGGTCTTTATATACAGCTCTATGGGTGCTACATGTTTAAACATACATGTAAAATGGTTCTTATAATTTCAAACAGAGCTCTGCATACCTGCAGGAAAAAAAAATGATCAGCGCTTTGAGACACCCTTCGGATGTGAACAGCGCTATATTTGAACTTCGTACTATTATTGTTGATATTAAATTTCAAGTAATCACAAGGGAAACGGACTGGGTAAATTTAATTTAATTTTTGGGGTCAGTCAGTTTCCCTTGTGGTTTATTACGTGATATTTGACATAAAAAGTTGCATCCCCTTAAGGTGATCCAGGTCTGGTCTACAGATTTCCTCAGGCTTCCGAGTAAAAGTGATTAAGTTCACTTTTGAGGCATCCTTGGTTTCATTACCGGAAATTAATAATAATAATAGTGAGAAGCACGAACGACTGTTTTACGTTTGGCAGCTTGGTCAGGTATTTTTTCATACTGGGCTTTGCGGCGATTTATAACAAGCAACAGTGATTTTTAGATGTCTATAAATGACATTGTCTTGACGTTGACAGTTCTTCGGACAGAAATATGTCTCTGGAAGATTGGTACTGCTATAATCAGTGAGCTTTCAGAATGAAACTTTGTTTTATTGTTAAAACTGTTTTTGTTTTTGCTCATGTAATTTTATTGTAACTGTGAATAATTCTGTGTTTTTGATTGTAAACATATTTCGATTGATTATAAACATATTATAATGGTTGCGTTGCCCGCTGTTAATAGGATTCAAACTGCCTCTCGCTGCTGGGCAATCTTGGTAGTCTAGTTGGCAAGACATCTGCTCTAGAAGGGCGGGGGTCGTAGGTTCGAATCCCACCTGAGGAAAATGCCTGTGAATTTTTTCACAGGACTCGGGAAAGTACTTAGTTTACAGTGCTTAGCACACATCGGTGTATGAGTAAAACATTACAAATGATATGTGAACGTATTGTTGGAGTTTTTCAGCTTTTTAAAAGTTTTCTAACAGTTTAATAGTATTTTGATAGACGTTAAATTTGCATGGTGGATATAAGTTTGCCAGTAATTTTACAGTTCATTTTAGTAGCTTACTGTATTTTAATGTATTTCAATTGAGACGACAGTTGGTCTGGCTTAATTTTTATTCTTATTGGGTGTTAAATTGGGATTTTACTTGTTTGGTTTTTATTGCTGTTTGCTCTATTGTTAAGCGCTTTGAGGAATGTTTGAATTCATATTGCTTTTTTTCATGCTGTTTTCATTATTCTTATAATTAATTACCAATCCTGTATATTTTTGTCTTTAATTCTCCTGAAATAATTACAACAATGTTTCCTCTTTTCCGATTACTTCTTTTCTTTTTTTTGAACCAACAGAATTTTCAGTTCTTCATGACACAGTCCCTTGCTGGACGAACATTTGCCGAAACAAAATGCGCACAACACTGCAAAGGACTGGAGCTCACTTTGGACAATGTTATGCACATTGGCAAGGCAATGGTTGTGCTTTCACTCACAACATCCCTGCACGATGTATTCATGGTATGAAAAAAACCTCTTTCTCATTGTTTTTTTTTGTCCAGACGTTTTTGCAGTCGTTACAGATCTTTATCTGTCAGCGGCCGACAGTTGTCATTTCATTCAGGCATGCAACTTTTCAGAAGATCGGCTGATTTCCTCATGTTTTTATTTCTTAACTGTGCCATTGAAAACTGAAGAACACAGTGCAAACTTTTGCTTTGCCTGGAACTCTCCTCTTTTTTTGACAGACTGCTGTTACATGCCTGTTCATTTTATTCGCCAGCAAACATTAAAAGAGTTGCACAATATAATGATCCACATTAAACACACAGAGATAATACAGAGATTTAAACAAACAGTGAAATATAAGAAAATTAGCAAAGTACTGAGCAACCCGGCTGGGCTGGCAAATAGGAATATTCTCAGGGGGGAGGAGGGGATGCAGCAAAAAATGAGAAACAAAACATAAAACACGGAACCCTGGCGGGGAATACCAATAGTGACAAAAACAGTCACTTTTCAAAGTGGCTAAGCATTATGTTTCTCAACACCCCACTCGGACAAAAAAAGACAAGACAAACCCTCCCTACAGGCATGACAGGAGGGATGCATTACTCACCATCAAGCCAAGTCTGGAAACTCAGTTAACACCAAAAGAAGAAAAACAATGCAGGACAAAGTTATGAGACCCAAACAAAAATTTGTACATTGAGATCCCCAAGATGGTTCAATCTGGACCTGTCAACTGATTTCTTAAAATTGCTTTTTGTGCCTCTTTAGAAGCTAGGGAGGCTTATCAAAAGTTGGACCCAAAGACTATAGATGGGGAACTCTGGCTGAAATGTGAAGTCCCAATGGACGCCATTTCAGCAAGTAACTCTATTGACACAACAATAGATCACTGCAGATCAGTGCAGACATTGACCAGTGCTATCAATGGGAAACAAAACATCCACTTGCTGAAATGGCACCCATACTTATTTCCATTCCAACAGTAGCTCCAGTTCGCCATCTTGGGCCTTCAGCACTCTATAATCTTTGCTTGGACCCTTAAAAGTCATGTTCCTTATTCGTTCATATTTAATACATTGATACAATGCATTTTCGTTTGTTTCTTCTCACCATCCTTTTTTATTTTGTTTTTCCCGCCACAGTATTTGGACTGCACCTCTCGATCGACCTTCAGCCAGCAGGTTGTGGTAACAGTCAAATCTCACTCCCACAGCTATTACTCGAATCCAATACGGAATCCACGTTGGCATCAATCTCCAGACCAAAAGGCTAACATATTACTGGCGTACAAGAAGACTGTCTTCGGTGATAGACAGCACCGTGATGAATACCAGTAAGTGTATGACAGTGTAAATGGCTTTGACAGTGTGGCTATGGCTGGAACGCCAGAGAGTCCTATTCTTCAGCATTGTTGTTGCAGCCAACGGCCGTAGCCATGGCTGAAATCGGTGATTCGGACATGGCTTCACACTTACACTTACACAGCAATCTAGGGGTGGATTTCACAAAACTAGACCTAACTTAGGACTAGTCCTAACTTAGGACTAGTCCTTTTTAATGAGTAGTCCTATAAATTAGGATCTAACTCGAGACAAGACTAGTCCTAGCACTCTGTGAAATCCACACAAGGGCCCAGTTTCATGGCTCTGCTTACTGCGGAAATACTCGCTTAACAACCCATAGAATTAAGTGCTGTACAGAAGCTTCAAAGATATTGACTAATAGGGCTGGATAGCTCAGTTGGTAGAGCGTTGGTACATTAAGCCGGTGGCTGCAGGTTCGAATCCTGCTCCAGTCGATTTTCTTTGTTCACCCCAAAATTGATTTAAAAATTGACCCAGTCAGTTTCCCTTGTGGTTTATTGCTTGATATTTCAAATTACTTTAAAAGAGGCTGTGTCGTCATGATTATAGCAGGCCTGTGGCTGTGCATGGAAAGTTGAACTCTCACCCAGATACTGCACACGTGCACGCTTGCGGTCAAATCACAAAGGGTGCCGTCTTTGTCAAACTGTGATGTGACCGCTGGTGCGCAAGCATGTAGTAACTGGATTATTCCATTTACTGCTATAATCATGACGACACAGCCCCTTTAATGAAAACAAAGAAGAGTCAGGTGTAAAAATAGCCTTTTTGGGGGGTTAACAATTTTTGAGTAGTGAAGAATGTTTGGTATCAAATATCCGACAACCACTTCTCATTGGATATCAGTTGAGTCTGTTATCAAAACAAGTCATAACAATCCAGGAGCAGGTTAAAGTGCTGACTTTTAGTCAATTTGTGATTTAAACCACGCATGCGTGATCTGTTCTTCACTCATACGCGTCTAGTTGAGCGACTAGTCAATATAAGTTAATTTAAGTCAATGTATGCTTGTTGAGTAGACGATAGGATTTAGCAAGTTAGCACGTCATTTTCAAGTTCATTTTTTATGTTTTCCCCTTCTAGTTTTATCTCTTCGTGCAATAATTAACTGAATATTTCACTGCAAAAACAAATTGTTGTCATATTCAACCAAATCCCTCCGTTATCGTTGAGCTACTCATTAATTGTGACGTAGCACGTGAATTGACTAGAAGAACAGTGCTCCGGGGCTGGGTTGATTCAGTTGGACTAGCTAGTCAAACCACGTAGCGTTCGGCTGACATCTAGATCGACTATGGTTAAGTCTAGTCGACTCTTGTCACCCACCTGAACTTGCTCCATGCTGTTAGCCATAAATTGACGCACACTCCTTTAATGTTTAGTTCTTGTTGATTTAACAGCTGTCATTATATCTATTTGTCACTGAAAAACTGAAACGTTCTTGTGTTCTTAATTTCTGTAATTAGGGTGCTCATCTCGGACGAGAAGGGGAACAATTTACGCCCGGACTCATACAAGAAAAATGAGAGCGAAATGCGGACAATGGTGTGCCATGGAGACAAGATTTTGGAGACCGAGGGCAGAACATGGTTAGTTTGAGAATGTAAATTCTATACAATATATGTAAAAGTTTTTTAAGTAGCCTTTTATATGCTTAGGACCTTCTGCTGGGACAAAAATGTTGCACTCTGCATGCCTGCTATCCGGCAGAATGTCCTACAGACTTACACCCTTCTGCCAGGCATCAGACACTATCTAGATCTAAACTCTTTACAAGATCTTCATACAGTTATTCTGTCAGGCATTTTAAGGTTGAATCAGATATCAGCATTTTTGTTGTTGCCGGTTTCACCAGCAATACATTCACACAGTCATTTTGAACAAGAAATGGTGCGGCAATAGATAGTTCCCGTTACACGTCATCTTTTGCGAGCAACTTGCATTTTGGTTTTGAACAGCGTCAAGCGTTTATACTTTTTTCTACACAGCCCAGTGGTTAACCGACAAAAACTCACACATGCTGCATGCATAATTTTTTGCAAAATGCATAGTTGTGCAATAAAAAATGATGCTTCATTGCCCGTAAAGGTGGCTGACTTTACACTGTGTGACATCAAATGGGAACTATCTATAGTTGGGTAAAATTATTCAAAAGGGGGTTCAAACACAAGGCATGCTGTCAGAAATGA
Organism: Marthasterias glacialis; assembly: GCA_911728455.2. Taxonomy (NCBI): domain Eukaryota; kingdom Metazoa; phylum Echinodermata; class Asteroidea; order Forcipulatida; family Asteriidae; genus Marthasterias; species Marthasterias glacialis. The sequence continues at coordinate 15,134,595 of OU452228.1, read as the reverse complement.
CAAGATTAGAGTTTACAACTTTTTCACATTCTCTTATTAAGTTTTTTCATGATGTATTTCTCATTTTTAATTGGGGTAACCCGTTCATGTATAATGTGATCTCCCATTGGGCACTGTGCACAAACTTACAACATATACAAGAAATATAAACTAAAAACATAACTTAACAATAAGTCAAAATTTGACGAGAACAAGAACTAGTGTGTATATCAGTAGAGAAAATTAGAAGCAAGTGCAAATTAAGGCATTAAATTTCAGTAATATTAAGAGTTCAAAAGAAAGAAGAAAATAAAAAATACAAAAACAAAGTTTTCAAAACAAATACAGCAGATTGCACTCATCAACAACATAAAGTCATAGGCCGTTTACGAAACCACGGGCTGGGGCTTGGGCTTGGGCTTAGGCTCTGTCAGTTATTTTGAAAGCCTGTGCTTTCCTTACGGGGATTCAAACAGGCTGACGGAGCCCAAGCCGGAGCCCAAGCCCAAGCCGTGATTTCGTAAATGGCCATAGTAGTCCTGTCGCTGGAATTACTGTTATCATTTCCTTCCCCCATAATGTTTTGTACTCTCATGAGATATGGCTTTGTTTTCAGTGTCATCTCGTGTGATTTCAAGACCAAGGATGTACGCTACTCACGTAATTCAATCCAGGAAATCACTGTCCTTGCTATAGCCCAGAACACTCTCTTCTTCTTGACACAAGAGGGCATTCACGCATTGGACGTGGATACTTTGGAACCTTTGGTGGTTGTTCACGTCAAGCAACAGGGCATGAATGCATCGGAATCAAACGATGCCGGAAATTTGCTCTTCGTGTCAAATGCAAGTAAGATGTTTAACAGACTGTGTCTATTTGTTGATAATTAAGGATAACCCTATGCATTCCAGGGCACTTTCTGGCAGGCAAGATACTCCTGTTTGATTACATTTTGTGCTGTAATTTTCAACAAAAACAACAGTTGAACAGTTCAACAAGTTTTTAGATGTGCCACCCCCCCCCACTTCGATTTTAAAAAGTTGCAGGCTGCAATTTCCTTTTATTGTAAGACTTTGATATTTTCTTCCTTTTTAGCTGTGTACAAATAGACCAATCAATTAAGCCCTTCTTACATACTGACCAATCACAGCATTGGCTACGTCACCACTTTACACATGGGCAGCGCAATGTGCAGCTCTTCAGTGCCACACTGCATGACATGAACGCGCGCACTATAAGTACCCCCACACACATTACATTTTCCAATAGGATGTTATCGTGTCAGACATTTGTCGGACTTTCGGTGGTGTAGCCAAGGATGTGAATGGCCAACACGTAAGGGGGCGGGGCTTAATAGACCGGTCTATTGTGCCTGCACAGGCACTCCAAGCTCCATGACTCTGTTGTGGACGTGTGATGTCATGAATAACACAGTGTATAGACCTGATGACATGTTAGTTCAATCGTTAATTTTCCCGAGTACCACCTCCCTAGGATGAGACATAATGTACTTGCAAGAAAAACACTTCACTTGAAGTGCTTTTTTTTTGGGGGGGGGCATGAGTTGATTGCAATACATCAGGTAGGTGATGGGATTTTGCCTTTGATGACACAAGCATGGAATTTGGCACACAGTCAGAGTATGTCATGGGAAAGATAAGTGGCTATAGGGCCATCCCAGATTCGTCCTTTGACAAAAGACAGGTAGAGTAACAAGCCAAGTTTTCAAAATGGCTTGATTGGCAGATAGACAAGTTTTGTCAAAAGACAAATTTGATGGCCTTTAGCCAAATATCTTTCTCTGACTGTTTGCCAAAGTTCATGCTTGTATCATCAAAGGCAGAATTCCCCCTCTGTTGTAAAGTAGCTAACTCAAAAAAGTTGCTCACAGAGGGGAAAGAAAACTAGGGGTCGATTTCACAAAGAATTAAGATTGATCTTAAGTGCAAATCAATCTTAATTGCTTAGCACAGTATGATGTCACAATACAAATCACTATGGTGACCTTTGAAAATGTACTTTTTCATGGTGAAATCCTTGAGGACTGAGCTGACGTTACTGTTTACTCTTTGTCCATCTCAGCATATCTTGAGGTACTTGGAGCCCATGAGGTGTCGATCACCGGCGACAGAGCTGGCCAGTACTACCTCATCTTCCTTGGCTTTGAGAATCACATACTCAGCTTACGAAGACGGAAAACCTGGTAAGTGGACAAAAACGGTCTCCAAGAAAATTGTTTCTATTCCTCCATACAATTTTCCAGCATGCTGTTTTGAATACGTTGTGTGGTTTGAGATACTGGCAAAGGAAGTGCCTGTAATGTATAACAATAATTTGGATTATTTTTCATAATGCAGATATGTGCCAATTCTGTTCATGGCGTGTGAACGTTGTAACCTTAGGCTGATTAATATCTTACCTTATGGGATTAATATTTAACTGAGACCATGGTTAGCTTCCAATGGGTAGATCTTACCAGTGTCCGCACTTGGATTATTTGACATGGCGGGTAAACTAACCGAGACGATGGTGAAACAAACCAACTGAGGCGTCAGCTTTGACCATGAGCTGCGTCACACGTCCATTTTACCGTCGCGCCACCATTGGGTGACCATCTCTAAACCAACCTAGCGTGCGAACCGGATGTGGTATTTTACTGGCCAGTTTTATCGGGACAATGTGTCCACACTGGACTTTTTGGCTCGGTTAGTTTAACCAGGTTAGTGTAGTTTACCTGAGCAGAAGGTGGCCGGTTAAACTACCAATTGGACTCGGTTATTTTACCTGGGTGAAATTTTCCGGGGCTGTTCGCACTGGAGTTAAAATGGTCAAGCTACCCATTTGCTCGGTTAGTTTACCCCCCAAAATTCCAATGTGAACATGGTTTTAGTCTATGTGCCAGTTATTTCTTTCCTTGAGCCACTTCAACTCCTTGTGGAGTATGCAGACTGTACAAAACTTGCACGTAATCGAAACGTGAGCCCCCGTTAAAATGCGGGATTCTGTTTCCTTCGAGTGGTAAAGCAATGTACCTATGAGACTTGCGCCCTCTGTCTCTGGCCTCATGGATATCCATGTACTCCTTGGTGAAGAGGAGCAATTACAGTTCAGTGTGTTGTTCAAGGACGCGTCACGCGCTCGCCGTGACTGGGATTTGAAAAAGCTGTACTGGACCTCAGTGCCGCAACGCGCCACATATTATCATTGCTAGCCTTTTCCTCACAAAAACTGCAATCTGAGAATCTTAGCTGAGAGTCCTGTTTGCCTTCCTGAACTTCTTTTTCTTTATGCAATTGATATTAATGCAGACTTCATTTGGGCATTTGTCATAATGGCAACTGTTGGGAACATCCAATCAGAGCACTTCAAAAAGTTCAAGTTATACTTCTGGTCTCTTTCCCCACTTAATGGCATAATAAAAACAGGAGTCTTCCCCTGATTTTTCATCTTAGCTTTAAAAATACATATCTATATAAAATAACGGTCCTAAGACTTGAAAACTGTGTAGGGACCAGTCAGTCAAAACACTTCAAGTCCAAGTTTGCACAGGAGAACCTCCCTCGATAAAAGAAAGTCCTTTGCAGAAATTATGACATGCATGAGCTGATCAGGATGTTGATGTGGATTGGTGAGAGGGAAGTGGGGCGATTGGTGTTTGTTTAGTGTAGAGACCCTAGCAGGAGTACATTGTACAATGTAGATATTTATCTAGTCCCTGCCCTGGGGGAGCAGCCCCCCCCCCTTCCCCCTTCTTGTGGTTTCCCTTGCTGCCGCTTGTACGAATTTCATCGTGAATACCAGCCACTCTATAAGGGTCAGGGGTTCACATCCTGGCTAGACGTCACCTGTGGATTCTTCCTCACAGCAGGATTTGATGCCGCTAATTTTAGTGCACTTAGCTTGCAGTTAAGAAACAAAAGCCCTTTTTAAAAACCACATCTCGGCCTTGGGTTCAGGCTCTGTCAGTTATTTAGAAAACAAGCCTTTTTCCTCACGGGGCTTCAAACCGGCAAACGGAGCCCAAGCCTGGGACCAAGCCCAAGTCGAGGTTTGGAAAAGGGCCAAAATGAAAAGAATTATCCAATGTGGATTTTTTGCTACGCAGAGTCGCGGTTATAACTGGTCTATGCATTCGGGGTGGGCGGAGTTTAACGGATAGGTCTATTTTTATCAACGTTCTTCACAGTAATGATGAAGGCGCATCTGATGTCATCGAAGTGTTGGATATCATGGTACCTGGAAAGCCAACGGAGCTCTGCTATATCAGTGAACAAGGTAATTTTGACTGCTCTCTTTTTTTCTTCTTTTTGTCTAAAGGGGAAAGAGCAAGGTTGCTTTTTTTGTTTAAGTTGTTTTCGTATTTCATGTAGCACACAGCATAACATTAGAATCCTGAAAATTACCATGTTTTGGTGTATTACAAAAAAAATAGAACTCAAAGAGTTTAAAAGTGAGGTAGCCCATGCAATTAGCTTAAAAAAGTCTGGTTACCATAGTGAGCTTTACATGCTCACAAAGCCTTTACTATTGGGGAACAAAACATTAAGATGGCCAACTTTGAAATGAGGTGGATGGGAAAGATGGGGATCGGAAAATATTTGCCGTTCCATCAACAATGTTGCTTGAGATTTGCCATTATGGTGACTTTCATCCACTCTCTGATACAGACCTCTCTAATGCAAACCTCATTCCTTCACTTCACAGCTGGTTTCGTGGTGTCTGCCACTGTTTTCAACGACAAGGCTGATCGGTACTACAGAGAGAACTTGTACTGGTTTTCAACATCCGGTGACCTGATCGCCATTCATCCGTTCCTCGGAGGGGGTCGGCACGGGTTCCTACCGGTCTACCTGACTGACCCCTCCACCGAAGGTGCGGACAATAATGAGAAGGGGCGAGGTACCCAGTGGCATTTGTATTTCGCAGATGGACTCGGTGCGTTGTGTTGTATCAAGCTAGATATGCTTGAGAATCAATAAATCTCTTGCACAGGCCCCCCAAACAAAAGCAACGAGCATGTGTGCACATGCCACGCACATTTCTCGGCCAAAGATTGGGTCTCCAATTGACCTTGGTGAGGGCGCTGTTTGTGTTTGTGACATTATATGCGAGGTGTGTAAAGAGTATGTCATTGACATGATCAGATGACCTATCCAGGCCTCAATCTTAAGAAAAACGGGGGCAGGCCTTTGCTGGCCAAATCAGAGAAATTTTACAAGGGCATGCTGGCCAAGTTGGTAGTGACAGTGCAATTTTTCTGAAGGGCATGCTGGCCAACTCGACAGGGCATGAGGCCAATGGCCTCGGTGGCCTCGGTTAAGATCAAGGCCTGCTATCAACTATACCGAGAGAAACGGTTTGATCGAAAACCTAAGTGCAACCAGTCTGACAAGTTATCATAGACTAATTGGTTGTTTATTTTTGAATATTATTATTGAACCCTCCTACTATTGCTAACATTTTCCAGCAAGTTGACCGTAGGTTGTTGTATGGTGGCTCAAACTGTGCACAGAACTAACTGTTCATGTGTGCACTTTGGAGATGCATTCACCGCTTGATATATTGCAGGCTGGCACAGTTAAAACCACAGTGGATGATGTTGAATGGTCAGACAGTAGGAGGGTAAATGCAGAGCTATTAACACGAGCAGGAATGAAAAAATTTCAGACTTTTCTTGGACTTTAGATATATATGTATGTTGGCCTTATGATCAAAAAGTAGGTGTTATTTGTTTTTGTTTAGATAAAAAAGAAGTCAAGCTCATTTGTCTACTTCTTTACTGCTGAAGATACTGTTTCAAAAACCTCCTTGAAATCTACAACTCCATGGGTTAACAAAAAGGTGACAGCACCGTCATTTCAACAGACCTCCTTAAATTTGGATCCTAGTTTCAGACTTTGTTGTCAGTAATGTCTCTCATCCCTGAATACCAGGTTGGACCAAAAAGGAGGGGAAATTTGAAGGTTCGTCATTTTAAAATAACTGAAAATCATTTCACAAAATCTTCAGTTTGTTTTCTAAATCTTATGAAAACCTATTTTGGTTTTCTGTACATTTTTTTAAAAGGAAGTAAAACCTACCAATCTTGATTCATCTTTTCAAATTTAATTATTTCAATTACCATTAAATTTCACAAAACATGAATATATATTTAGATTTTGTGCTTTAAGATAAGATGATGCAATCAACTCTGGTGTTAAAGTGTCAAATCAATGTTTATTTATTTTTATAACCTACTGCAACTTTAAGTAGTATTTATCTATGCGTATGTTTGAGATGATATTAATTTGATAAATACCAGGATATAGAATTTTATTTGAATAAAAACAAATCAATAAACAAAGACTGTCTTTATAGTTGTTTTCAATCCACATAGCATCGTCCTGAATTCTCTATACCTACTGGGTCAAGAGGTTCAGAAATAACTCCTGACCCCTGACCTCCCACTCCCCAAAACAAGGCCTTTTATCATATTCTTTCAAAAATGTTTGTTTGTTGGGGTATTGTCCTTATTTTCCCCCCTTCTGTTCTGTTTATTTTTATTAAATGGTGTTATTTTTTCCTTCTGTTTTCTTTATTTTTACTAAATGGTGTTGAGTTATTGAGTGATTGATTTGATTGATTGATTGATTGCTTGATTGATTGACGAATTTGTTTATTTAGTTATATATTTATTTATTTATTTATTTATTTATTTATTTATTTTTATTTATTTATTTATTTATTTATTTATTTATTTATTTATTTATTTATTTATCTATTTATTTATTTATTTAGTTATATATTTATTTATTTATTTATTTATTTATCTATTTATTTATTTATTTAGTTATATATTTATTTATTTATTTATTTATTTATTTATTTATTTATTTATTTATTTATTTATTTATTTATTTATTTATTTATTTATTTATTTATTTATTTATGTACTTATTTATTTATTTATTTAATTATTTATTTATTTTAACTTGTATTATATATTTGTTTTTATTGATTGATTTATTAATTTATACATTTATTTCAACTTGTTTATTTATTTATTATTTATTTATTTGTTGGTTTGTTTGTTTGTTGGGGTGTTGGGTTGTTTGTTTATTTGTTTGTTTTTGTAGAGAATGATGTTGCATTTGTTGTATCTTCTCTCTGTGGATCTCTGCTTAAATCTCACTTCGTGTTTGCATACGTTTTCGTCTCTTTCTTGATAAAGGGTTTCCCCACGATTTCCACGCGCGTCTTTAAACTGTACACTGTCGCTGCTTCGGGCTATCTAGGTGCAATGATCTTTTTAAGATTGATGGACTCGGCGCAAGAACGATATAAACACGGAGCAGGCCTCGAATTACAAGGAGGCCACGGCCTCTAGTTGCCCTGGTCTCGGCCTTGGTGCCCATTCAAAAAGTTTACCATGGACTTTAAGATTTTCAAATGGAAGTGCCCTTTGCAAAATGAAAATGGCCTTGCCCTTTCACATATGAAATTCCAGGCCTGACGGAGGAATGAAATAAAATAAGCAACTAAAAATCCTCAAAGAGGATTATTTCTTAGACATATGTAAGTTTTAATCCCTCAACTTTTAAGATTGGTCATTGTTCTGTAAGATAGTGATTTACTTCGCTTCTGGGCAATCCCAGTTGCTGTTTGCCTTTTTGCATTTTCATATATTCTTTTGTTTTTGTATCTTATGGTCGGATTGTCCTTGTAAGAATTCTGTATTGTATTGTTAATAATATTTATTTAAGCCTGAATGAATGAATACATACAAAAATTAGGCTCTGTCTTGAAACTTCACTTCCTCTGGGATTCAATCCATCGTCATATCCTAAAGCATATTTGTAACTTGTCAAGAAGACTCGGTCTCCAAGCTCTTCATGTGTGGGTTGGTTCTTCCGTTTAACTTTAGTGGCTTAACTTTCGTTTACACAGAAGTAAATTTTTAAAGTGTATTTGGGTCCAGTAATAGCCACAAATACACAAAGCTTGTCTGTCATCGTGGAGACAGAAAAAGACCCCGCAAACATGTTAGTTTGTCCACTTCATTTGGAACTAATGGTTGGGTTGTTTGACGAACGAACCCCTCTAGCAGTGAAGGGGCCTGTAGCCGTGGCGCCAATCTCAAGAAAGACGATTCTTTTTTTGTCTTGTTGGGAAAACTGTTGTGTCAACCCTGAAAGGTAATTGAAATATTTGTTCTCGTTTGATGGAAGGCAAACATAACGGTTGTCTTTGAGTGTTTGGTGGAGCATGGGGTAGAGCAAGGATGTGTTGAGCAAACTTGTGCGGGTTCAGAATGAACTGTTTGCAGAGCGACGGCTCCAAGTCGAGATGCCGGTTATGCTGAGGGGTTCATCGATCCTTAGGAATCCTTATGGTATACGTATATTCCCATGTGGTTTTGATGGGTCGGGTATATCTTTCTGGTAACGAAATCAACAAGGGACCCTCCAAAGTGACCAGCACTGTGACCTGAAGATAACTGTGTAGAGAAGATGATGAAGAAATGTCAGTTTTGGGACATGGGACGAAAAACCCCAATAGAGGGAAAATACACATACAATCAGGTAGAGCCTGAAAACCCTAGGCTCCGGTCCGGGATTAGAATCGGGGTCACAGAGGTGAAAGGCAGGGGAAAAGAAACCACTTCACCAGCCTGAATAGTAGGAGGTAGATGGGCATGTGTGATGTACGCTTGAAGTTTGAGGTACCCCCTGGGGGTGGGGAGGGGAGCCGGCCTCTAGTGGGTTCCATTTTTCTCAAGTCGGATATTTACTATAAGCGTACTGCGAAAGCGTAAAAAGGCTCAAAACAAATTGTACACAATTAAAATTACTATCTCGCCCCGGTAAATGGTATAGATTCATGATATCTCAAAAGTCTTAAATAATTTTAACTTTTATATTATTTTCTTTTATATTTTCTTATATTTGAAACTGAAAGCTTTTTTTTTTTTTTTTAAATAAACTAAAGCAGTACCATTGTCCCCGAGAAATGTTTCCAGCTGCAACAGCAACGCAAGTAAACACATGTAATTCTTCTCTAATCGTAACAGTTAATGTGATCATCCGACGGCTTCACTTGAGCCCTGTAGGACTTCAACTTTCCCTTTAAAGATTTAGGTTGAGAGCAGAGCATATACGAAATTTTGCATAACACAGCGCCAGACCATTCCTATCTAGGACTATGTATTATGTGAACAGCAGAGATGAAGTATCATGAAGGGCGTGGTTTCACTTTTGGGGGTTGTTGTTATTTTATAACTTATTATTTTTCATATTTAGGCCTGGATGTAATGAAGCGAAGCCTGTAGCCCACAGTCGTATCAATCGACACTGTAACAATCCAACTATCCCTTCGCCAATAACCAAAGGCAAAGCTGTACTAATATTATATTCGCTCCTCCAACCACCGTTCTGAAGTCAAAAGCGCATTATGCTAGGGGGAAAAAAATGGAAAAACACATTCCCCCCAAAAACAACGCATTGCGTGAACTGCTCTAGTTTCTCCGGCCGTATTTTGCACGTCTTTGGAAGCCCAGGAAACCCTTAAGACGGATCGATGAGTGCATCTAAAACGGTCGTCAATAGCTGAGCGAGTGGCTCTGTGCCGTCGGTAAAGCAATATTGGATCAATACAGAGGGGGTCATCTTTAACGTTGGCTCTTTTTTCAGACCGCAGTGGCTCTTTTTTTCCATTCTTCAAAGACGGTAGGGTTCTTACATTACAGAGAAATACAAAATTTTTGTCTTCTTTAGCGGAGTGGCGCGGCCTTTCGATCGCTTCTTGCGCCGTGCAATGACTTCTTCCTGTATGGGCTTAAAAAAAAATGACTTGTACAAAACCTCTTTCAGGCTTTCTTGCTGACATGCTATCTCAAAGGAAAACAGCACCCATGAACACCAAACCACCACTGCTTAAATATTGCGATCACAGAAATCCAGATGATATTAAGAACGTGCCCAATAACACAGCGACCGAAAAAAAAATGGAATGAAAGAAAAAAATGATTTTTTTTTTTTTTTACAGGTTGGATGTTTGATGATATTCTATAGGATGGGAATGGATTTCCAAAAAGCATGAAACATTATCCCTGCAAGCTTAAACTGGGGAAAACCGGGGAACAATCCCCGAGGGTCTGAAGTTTACATACGGGCCTGTGTGTTCATTATTATGGCGCCGTTTTTGCCCCATCAGTTTCAAGGAAGCTGAGTTCAACGACCGGGTTAAAGTAGTTGTAATTGCCAATTTAATACACGTGCGCAATTAACTGGCTTAAAATTAACGTGCGCAATTAACTGGAGTTCTGACCCGAAGGATACCGCACTGGTATAGCTTCATTAATGGTGTTCAATAACAAAATCAAATCAATTGGTAGGTTATTATGTTTAGAAACAAACAAACAAACAAACAAACAAACAAACAAACAAACAAACAAACAAACAAACAAACAAACAAACAAACAAACAAACAAACAAACAAACAAACAAACAAACAAACAAACAAACAAACAAACAAACAAACAAACAAACAACCCAACAAACAAACAAACAAACAAACAAACAAACACACAAACAAACAACCCACCCAACCAACCAACAAACAAACAAACAAATGGCTTATGTATCATGTTGTTTTCCTTGAAATAAAACGGCCAACAGGATTTCAGTCCTCCTTAAAGCCCCAGCAAGAAGAAAAACATAAATGTTCACAGATTTGCATATACCTTACATGGTACAAAGATAAATGATGGTAGAAAACTTTCCTTGACATATTTCTTCCTGAAGTCTGGTCGTTTTTAAATATTAAATGAAATAGATCAAAAGTTAGTTTTCGTCTCGGTGATGCGTATAATATGCGTATACAAAAACGCTGATTGCATTTTTTACCGTTTTCTCGCATCAAATAAAACAACGAAATGAGCTGACATTTTCACAGGTTGGTTTTATTACAAATATCTTGATTTGTGCAAAGAATTGAAGCATTTACAGTCAGTTTACCAATGTTGAGCTGGTGCTTTAAGCTATACAGGTATTTGGAAAAGTACTGTGATTTCATTCTTCTAGTTTAGACGATGATGTACCCTAAAGATAATTTAGAGGGGGCAGAGACGCTCCACGAGGTGGGGGAGGGGTGTGGAGGCTCACGTTTAACGTGAATAAGACACTAATATGAAGCAGTACATTTTAGAGGCGTGCCAACACCCCCTGCCGTCCTCCTTCAATGCACCTTTTGAAAGCACATTTTCCTTTTTCATTTTAATTCCAAAAAGAAAATCCAAAGGCACGGGGAGGGGCATGAAAAGCGGCGTTTAACCATCACTTAATATTTTGCTGTGTTTTGTTGTGATTGTTACAATAGTAACGTCATATTGCCCGTTCATTATGCAGACATTTTATTTTAAAACCCAAAGTTTTCTCGAAAGATTCCTGCATTCCTGACGGAATGATTTTGTTTGATATTTGACATCTAAGTTACAATTTAATTAGGCAGGTTACAATTTAATTCGGCAAAATTCCACAGTGTAACCGTCATTTCAGATTAATTCTATTTCAAGTTATTTATTCAACCGATGATTCAGCCGATTTTTTATTTAATTTTTTTTTTTTTATTTAAAGTTTTTGTTTATTACCTCTAACTCTAAGATCGAGATTCGTGTTGCAAATTATGTGCCACAACCCAAGTTCCCGAGAGCATAGTTGTACAGGGTCAATGTTTGTGTTTCATTTAAATTTTCAATCTCTTTTATAAACAACCAAAGCTCATAGCAAACAGCCCGATCTATATGACATGAGATTCAAACCCCGTATTACCACAAAACATGTGTTGTTGGACGGTTTAACCACGTTTCTCGATGACTCAGTAAGAAAATTAAAAAAACAAATTAAGTTTATCTCCTCACTCAAATTGAGTAAATACTATAATTCCAGAATCTCGCGTTTGATAACGATTGTAAATTTCCATTCACTGTTTTAATCGCTTGCTTTAAAGGCAATATGATGCTTCATTTGTGTTTGGAAGAGTACATTGTTTTTCAATCCCTGATCAGTAACCTAAACCCAGCATAGATGGTCGCATTTTCGAAGGAAACAATTGCCGCTCACATTATTGCAACCGTTCAAGCTTGTTTTGTACCCGTACTCGTTTAACGTATGGACAGATTTGTCGAGCCAGGCCGCCTTTCAGAGCGAGTTTTGCAGGATCATTACAAGTTCAAAGAAAAAGAAAGAAAACAAATCAGCGAAATATGTTAAGACAACTCGACCTCGTTTACAATAACATGCGAATCGGTGGGATACACCAAGTTCTTTTGTATGAGTATCACTGTCTGAAAGCTATACTGGTTATAAAATTCATATCAGTACCAATCTTCCTGTACCAATAGTAAACTTAAGTGCTTTATTTAAATTCATTACGAACTGTACCGTTTAAATATTTCAGAAGCCCCACTTTCTACCGGTAATTAATTTATAAAAAATGTGCGTACAGCTTGTGCCACATGTCAATTTCTCGACGGTTCTCCGCAGTATACAGGTAATTATTTTAAAGGTATATTAAAGGATTGGTATTTACCCACTTTTGTTTTATTCGTATATGAGTCTGAAAGCTTACTGATAATCAGTGAAGTTATAGCAGTACCAATCTTCCATAGAAATATTTCTGTCTGAAGTACTGTCAAAGTCAAGAAAATAGAGTTTAAATACCCCGATCTGTTGTAACAATTGAGGACATTGTGTTTCCATGCTTAAAAGTGCTTGTTTTTCCTCTATTTTTCTGGAGTGTGAGAAGCTTGGTTTTGGATGATCGGAGCTGTCTCGGTGGTGCATGAAGATGTGCCAGGTTCTGGATGTGTGATGTTGCCGTGCCGCGGAGAGACTACAAAAATGTAGTGATTTGTCGGAGTTTGGGAGGGAGTTCATTCCATAGTGGTGGGCCAGAGTGTGAGAAGGGTCGGTTTCCCCAAGAGGGGCATGTTATGCCATTTCTTCTGCAGCCGCGGGTTCTGCTTGGGTCGCCGGCCGAGTGGCTGAAATTTTCTTTGGGTCGCCGGCCTAAACGTTCGCAGACCTCTGTTTATAGAACACACCATTCTTTTCAGAGTTGATGGTTCAGTGAAATGCTTACCTTTTTGAATCAAGACAAGGTACATCATTGGTAATGCTTGCAAAGTCACTGCAACTGATATCATGTAATCAATCTTTTTGAACCACGTTACCAGGTAGGCCTACACATTGTTGGCAAAACTTATGTAAAGTTGTACATCTTGAATCCAAGATTCAGCCTTTGTAAAATGGAAAAACCCACAAAAAACAAGACAAAACCAAAACGCTCACTGTCTGGAAATCGAGGTCCATAGAAAAACGACCAGCTTAGTAAGCTTGAACTACATTTAGGTTTCAGTCGCAAGAACTATACAGAAAATGAAGAGAATTCGTTTGATGATTTCACGTCCAACAAATGGCAAGACGAATTGTCCACCTGTAACAATTCCTTCCAAGCTTCTTAAAAGATTAAAACAGCTTTTATCGCTTAGCTTGTACCCCTTCAGGCAAATCCTGCAAAAGGATGGGGGATTTTGGATATTGACCGTGATTATGATTACTCGTTTTGCAAGTGGCTGATCATGATTTATATACTGCCTGCTTACGGCGACACAATCTCGTGGGACGTGATTAGTGCATACATTGTGCAAAAAGTACACAAAGAAAGAACAACTTAAATGTCCACAGATTTGCGTATACCTTCCATGGTATATAAGATAATGATGGTAGAAAAATCTCCTTGAAATATTTCTGCCTGAAGTGTGGTCGTTTTTGAAATGAAATAAGATCCAAAATAATTGTCGTCTCATGTGAGACCCAAACACTGCGTTAAGAATGTTTGGTTTGGGTGTAGACAAATGTACCCAGACAAAATAGCGCCATAGTAATGTGTCCACCATATCTTAGAATGGCTGAAGTTCTCCCTACATCAGTTGTTCCAGAAAGTGGATAGAATCCACCCTTCATGTACCTTTTATTTATTTTTGTTTGTTTATTTATTTATTTATTTTCAGGCATCACAAAGACATAATGAACACACCAAAAAAATAGAAGACAAGCCTGTGGGGATAACCAAAAAGCGAAATAAATCACTATCAAAAGGCGAGCCAGACCAAAACAAAACTTACGCACAGAAAAGTAGGACGGGGACAAAAACATGAACAACAGTGTATTTAGCAACAGCGTTAAAAACAGTTCCTTGTTTGTCAGCGAACATGACAACTCGTCGCTATTTTCATAAACCACACGGGTCCAGGCAGCATCTCTTTTACATCCATGCAAGCTTAAACAAGAACGTCAAATCAACCAGTAAAAAATGGGCATAATGCACGCAGTATATACACTCTCGAAACGTCCAGGATTTCGCGTCTCCTAAAGCCCAAGCGATTATCCTTAAGAAAGCCTAAGCCATGGCTTAAATCAATCCTCAGATTCAAATCTCCGCGGTTTACCTTGGATACCGCACAACTTCACCCGCGTATATAGAGGACAGACACACAGCGATCAAAACAAGTCAAAATCGTGGGCCGTGTGTTAGGGATATCCATTCAAATCCCAGACGCGATTCGGTTACTTAAAGGTGAAAAGGACGAGTATAAGGGAATCAGACAAGATACTGGGTGAGATTAGTGTCGGTTTACCTCTCTCCCTGGCTCTCTTCACATGTAGTTTTGAGATGCTGCATGGTTTGATATTTATAAGAAGAAGGTGGCGTCTTCAGAAGGATAACGGCGGGATTATCTGAGGGGGGGGGGGTAGTAGCCAAGGAGCAGACGAACGGTAGCTTGATAGACGTTGTCAAAATAGAAAATGTTGGAGCTGAAGTTTTGATAGGCTTTTGCGGTGAATAACTGCATCGGAAAATGTGCTGACGAAAAAGGCCAGGGGATTCAGATGAACTTAAATAAGAGAACATGAAAAGAAATATATGTTTATCCCCCCCTCCTCCCCGCCCCCTTTTGTAGAACACAAAATAACCGCGGGGAAAATTTGTTTTCTTTAAATCACCAAACATGAGCTTGTCCATTTAATGGAAAACTGCTACACCGTTTCACAATCATCATTTACGTATAAACTAAAAAAAAATAACTTTGTCAAATATATCTAAAAGGTGTTTTCCTTTGTACTATTGCCACGAGTGGCTTAATGCCAAATTAAAAGGTAACTCACACTGTTCAACAAAATAGCAACATGAATAGCAAACTAAAACCCAACCATACGCGCACAATGATCGAGGTCATCAAACGCGTCAGAAGAAAAGTCACTATTTAAAAATCTCAGACGATTGACTCCGTCATGTGATTTACATAATTTGTCCACTCGGTCAAAACAACAGACCGATCCCAACCATACCTGGAGTCGTAAGCCTGTAAACACCAATCTATATCAACTTAATATAAATGCTATTAACTCATTATTAACTCATATGCATTAAGCCTAATGTCAGTCGTCGAAGGCTATTTTATAATTGCTGGTAATATTTAGAAAAATACTCGTTGATTTCCTTTAAATCCGAAATTTAGAGTGTGTGTTACGCACCTGTACTTCCGACATGGACATTAGGTTTGACGACAATTGACGAACAATTATGTCCGACCCCTTTGTCTGACGAAAGATTATGTCTAACCCATTGTGTCCGACGGACATAATGGTTTATCGGACACAATGGTTTGTCGGACACAACTTGTCGGACATAATGGTTTATCGGACACAACGGTTTGTCGACACAACGTGTCGAACATAATGGTTTATCGGACACAATGTGTCGGACATGGTGGTTTAGAATGTTCTCGTCGGACATGATGGTCCATGTCGGACATAATGGTGCATTAACAAACGTGTAAAAAAAGTTTGAACTTGGACACAGCCTCCGGAGAAAATTATCTTCTGAGATACATTATGTTTCTTGACTTGAAATAAATGATAAAGGGAAAGCACATCGTGGCCTTTTGGGTTTTTGGAAGAGTAAACTAAATATTCCCATTCTCGATTTGTCAATAAACACATAAACCAGCCAACCTGTGAAAATTTCATGTTCACGTTTTACAGAAGACAACAACAAAAATCGCTCATTATTTTTGGTCAGGTCGGGGATTTCGTTTAAATTTAAACAGGGCTTAGTTTGGATGTCAGCAATCGAGACAAACTGCAGTAATTTGTCATTCTTTGTCTTCAACGGTGACAGCATTTCCGATGGAAACATTTCTCTGGGGAATCAGTATACTAATGAACTTTATAAAATAATTGAGCTGGAAGATTGAAAGTCGATCAATTTTGTGTTTTGTTTTACCAATTCACGAATCCTGTAATTGGTCTTGAAGTTGATGTTAACTCCTATTTCCTGTCACTGCAGTTTTATAAACCGTCAAAACACAATAAATATGTAAAGTAAAAACCTACACACTATAACTGCTTGTTTTTCTGAACATGTACGCTAATTTTATAAAGGAGAATTTGCATGCACACATGTTATGTTTCTTGGAAAGTTGAAAACTAGAAGATTGGACGGAAGTACTCTTCCAAAAAC
The DNA here is from genome assembly GCA_911728455.2 of Marthasterias glacialis. NCBI lineage: Eukaryota > Metazoa > Echinodermata > Asteroidea > Forcipulatida > Asteriidae > Marthasterias > Marthasterias glacialis. The sequence goes on along the minus strand of OU452228.1, from coordinate 15,118,053 downwards.
AACAACAACCGTGTCCCAATTATTTTCAGTCTACATGAATGTTGTGTAGATTCCAACAAACTGTGATATTTTGTATACGTGAAGTAGCTTTTAGAAAGTCTACTCATGTAAATTCAGAACATTTCTTTGTTTGTGAACAAATACCGTTGTAGAAAAAAATCAGTATAGCGTGCGAAATACAAATTATGTGTACGGTTTTTCCGGGTTACGATAAGCCCTGTCCGATTTAATGGCTTCGACAATTTCATGGCGCTGTTTACCGCAGAATTCGGCGCTTCCGGCTCCCCGTAAAGACCATGATTCTATGGACCAATGCCAGATAAGCGCAGAATTATGTGGTAAACAGCGCCATGAAATTGAGCCTTGTTCTTGTTCGCTGGATTCGGCCTCGGCCATGTAATCTTTAACATAGTGCGGCCATCTTGTTTTCCCACCAATCCCAACCAATGAAACCAAGAATCAGCCATAGCCACTGCCGAAGCCATTAAATCGGACAGGGCTTATCGTAACCGAAAGAGGCTGGCAGTGCAGAGTAGCTTGTGGAGACCTCTTCGATTTTCAATGAGCACTGGCATCCATGATTGTTACTGAATTTGCAAGGAACATACCGTAATATGGCTGCAACATGATTGTGACAACAAAAAGTTGTGTTTTATCAAAAGGGTTTTTGTTCTTCATGACGCGCACTTGATGAGTTGATAACATTGTTTTAGAGATACTTGTTTAAAAAAAAAGATCTATATAATATTGACAACAAGCAGAAGTGCTCAAGTCACTGATTGCATATGCCATAAATAATGAAATTATTAAAAGTCTACTTAGAGAACCACACACACATTGAAAAGTTTTGCATAAAAATACATCTGAAAAAGGTTTATGCCAAAAATAGTTTGTAATTTGAAAAAGTTAGCCCTCCTGATCATCATCGTCATCATCCGACTCCCAAGCTCTTAACGTTGCTCTCACGGGTAAATTATTGCCATGTTTATGATCACCAAGGTCCATGGTGACGTCACCGAAAGTCATGTTCAGCGCGTTTAGGTTTCCGATGCTGCGGTCCGCGTCCCTCCTCTCCGCCTCGCTTTCGATGTATTCACGGGGACCCTTCCGGCTGGCACACTGGAGATTCTCGAGTAGTCTCAGTGTGTAATAGTCCACTGTCTGGTCGGGGTCCGTCTGCAGACCAGCGAGAGTCCCCGCGAATGTCTTGACGCGGTCCGGGAAGTTTGCTCTCTGCAGACGCTCCTTGTTCAGGTCCAAGAGTGTCGGCCGCTTTTCCTCACCGAAGATGCTGGGCATGGTGTGTTTGTGTTTGCTCTGAGGACGCCTTTTCTGATGATTGGACGAGTTCGGCCGTGTTTGCGGCGATGAGTTTTGGCCTTCCGTGGTCGGCGCTTTGAGAAGGTTGTTGCCATTCTTGTCGGTCGGTCTTGCCACAGCCGTCTTGGGCCTGACAGGTTTGGCAAAACTTGTCTTAGACAAACCAGGCATCGCTGTCTTGGGTCTAGTTCTAGAGTTTGTTTGATGGGATTCCACTGCCCCGTCTCGTGAGTCCGTCTCATTTTCTGGAGTACTGTGCATCACTCCGTCTGTTGAAAGGTTCGAATGAAGAGTTGGCCTAGGACGTGCCGTCACGGCAGTCGCCGGCCTCCTCGTGATTGTCCTGGGAGCGATCGACACCGAGCTCGAGGGCCTGTTGCTCCCACGATGAGCACGATCAGTTCCCGGTCTATAAACAGAAGTTGTACCCCGGAGTTGGTCATTCCCAGTCGGTTCAACCACGACGATGGGAGTAGCTGCTGGTCTAACACCCTTCCCGTTCCCGTACTTGAGAGTCTCTTTATCCTTGCCTTCATCTTCGGATGAGTGCTGGTTCGGAGTTTGAGTCGGGCTGATCTTCACCTTGTACTTATCGTCCTGGCCGCCGACACTCGTGTTGAAGGTGTGGTTGTCCCGATGGATCAACTCCCTCAAGAGCTCCCTGTTGCCAGTCATGCGGGCATGGGTGAGTTTCGACCGGTTGAGTTTGATCTGGAAACGCTTGTTCACCACTCTCTGATCCATGGATATTCGGTGGCCAACTCTGTGCTTAGAGACGTCCAGCATTTGTAAGTTCTTCTGCAACATGGTGTCCAGTTTCCAGTTGGCCGAGTAGACCGTTTGAGATTTTTCGCCGACCAGAGCGCCTGGCTGCTTTTTCTCACTGCGGGAACTCATTTCAGTCAAGTCGATAGCTGAAAAACATACAAGTTTCTTTTCTTCAGAAAGTAAAGTGCACAGAGTTTATGTTTTTTCAATGTAAGTTCCGGCCATGTGAAAAACGTTTAGTGTCTTGTCTTTCACGGGGAATACTAGTTGAAACATTTCTTTCACACGGCTGCTGAAAACATATATTAAAAACTAGTTGTTTCCTAAAATCATTGTCTCAACTTCCTTGTAATTATACTGACGTTGAAATACATATTTTCCCACTCATTTTAATATTGAGGCAATCCCAGGTAGACTGTATGAGTCGACCTTTTGTCGTCTGAAGTAGTCATTAAACCTAGCCATTGAGTGTACTCAACACCATGTTCGGCACTCCAGCGTTACTCGATAGCTTGATCGTAGTACACTCGTACGATATATCACGGCATGTTGTATATACGGCAAAGTTCATCTCCATGGAGCTCAAAATGCATGTTGTTATTGCTCATAACTGAGTAAACGGTTCGACTCGACTAATCAAAATCACATTAGAGTAGAACTCAAAAGGATATGAGTTTACATAGAACCAGTTATTAATAGCATACCGTCAAAACGCATTCGTCATACACACTTGCATTCTTCGTGCTCCTCCGTGTTAAATTCCGGCTCTGTAATTTTCCAGTTTGTAACGTGGTGAAAAAATCAATCAACTGTAATTTTAGAAAATTACATTTCTGAAGAAAAAAGTTCTGGCTGACTGTCTCTTACTGCTTAGTGGAGCTGTATCTGATGATATTCCTCACTCCGTGAACCGTTGACCGCACGGCAAAAAAACCGAAGATGTATTTTTGCCAACTCCAAAAGCTCATCAAAATAATCCCAATCGATTGATAAAGTTGATGATGCTACGCTGACGACAAAATTCTACCAGAGCCACATTTCGCCTGCTTGATTCCAAATTGAACACACCCGATGTCATGGCCCGTCAAGTCAGCCGAATAAATTTAAGTGTTTTCTTTTCTCTTCTCTCTTTTTTTAATTTTTTTATTTCAGTCACCTTGTGCAGATCAAAAGAAAAATCAATTTGATTTGATCCCGCGAGTGACTTGCTACCACCGATACCCTGCCGTGTAACACGGGCTGGTGAGATGGTGAACTGGTGGAAGCAATTGCCTATTGTCACCGTCCATTGTGTGATCCGGTGAATGATTTTAACCTATTATTATGGGGCCACAAAAAACACCTGTACCATGGAGACACACAACAGAGAGGCTCCATTCTGCCAAACAGGGGGGTTAGAAATCGAACCGTCTGGGAGGGTTTTGTTGACTCCGGTAAAACACGGCTGACATTGTTGTGCTATTTGCGGAGAGACGTTAGGATAGAGAAATATTTCCCATTCAATAAATTCAAGTATGGATTGATTGGTTTTGAACTGGCAGTGTTTGCTTTGACGCGCGAGTTTACAGTTTTGGAAAGATAATACGGTGTGTGTTTGAAATAAAGGCATAAACTGATAACGTGTATGTGTGAAATGACTGCACAATATTATTTGATATTATAATTACCAAAAGTACCTCAACTAGGATTGCATTTATTTAAAACATTGTTAATGGCCTCACGTTTCGACCCTAACGTAGTCTTTCTCAAAGGCTAAAAGACGGATTTTGTTTTTCGGTCTGACATTGTTATTTTACTGCATCTCCATATCAGCAGTAGGCCTATGTCCATCATTCTCTGGATGACAAGCAGAGATGACGGTTCGAAACGTCAAGAATATTTCTCCATTCCTCAGAACCACCACTTCTCACAAATTTTGTTTTACCCACATGGTTGTAAGCCACAAGCTACTTTGCTATACTGTTGGTAAGTGTGACGTAATTCCACTGTAAGTCACGCCCACTTCACACAAACTGGCTCCATCGATTGCCAGAAGCCCATGGAAAAAGTATTGAACTTGTTGTCTTTGATGATTTATGAATACCATCATTTCTGGACTCGCCTTTCATTTGTGTCCTGGAAAGACTCAAGGTTTGAATATCGGTTTCTTTCATAAGAAATGTCTTAGAAGGAAGGAATGGGTGTTGTCGGTAAAATAACGCAGTAACGTATGCCAGTTTTGGAATCAGAAGTAGCGAAAAACTTTGGGCGTACAGCGGATGCGCACGCGTGTGACGTAAGGACTTACCAACAGATTGTACTTTCATCATAATGCAAAGCTTCAGATATATAGGCCTCATTATTGCAATTTTAGTTGAAAACGTTTGTTTGTTTGTTAGTTTGTTTGTTTGTTTGTTTGTTTGTTTGTTTGTTTGTTTGCTTGTTTGCTTGCTTGCTTGCTTGCTTGCTTGCTTGCTTGCTTGCTTGCTTGCTTGCTTGCTTGCTTGTTTGTTTGTTTGTTTGTTTGTTTGTTTGTTTGTTTGTTTGTTTTGTTTTGTTTTGTTTTGTTTTGTTTTGTTTTGTTTTGTTTTGTTTTGTTTTGTTTTGTTTTGTTTTGTTTTGTTTTGTTTTGTTTTGTTTTGTTTTGTTTTGTTTTGTTTTGTTTTGTTTTGTTTTGTTTTGTTTTGTTTTGTTTTGTTTTGTTTTGTTTTGTTTGTTTGTTTGTTTGTGGGTTTTTTTCCACAACTTTTGTGAGTCAGCAATTCAACGTTTCAAAAAATAATGTATATCCCCAATGTCAGTGATGTATACAAGAGATTTGGTTGGGATAAACTAAGTGTCCATAGAAAGATACATTTAAAAACAACGGTAAAATGCGTAACAGGGCTGGCTCCTTATCTTCATGTTTTTAATCGAGTAACTGATACTCATCACCGTACAAGAGCCTACACAGCCGTAAATGTTATCATGTCATAACCCAAGATATTAGCAGGCAGAAAGACATTTAGATTTAAGGAGGTAGCCAGGCATGGAATTACCTTCCTTTTACTCTATGCCTGCCGGCAGCATCAGTCGTTTTAAAGTTTTAGAATAGCCAGATTTGCATTTCCTTTACTAATTTTTTGCTTCCTGCTTTCTTGTTCTATTCTATAGTGCCTTTTTTGTAATGACTGTTTTTATGACTATATTTTTTTACTATGCATTTTTAAAACACAGTAAAAGGTTTGTGTCATTTCTTATTATTGTTGATGTTTTTTAGTGTGTCTCTGTTCGTGCTGGGACCCACGGGATACTAGTGGTTGGCACTGAATGGGCGACCCAGTTGAAATAAGAAAAGTAATGAATGAATGAATGAATAAATGAATGAATGAGTGAAGTGTCACTTAACCATACATCCAAACATCAATAGCTAAACGACCGTAGCTTTTTACTTCTTAAATGAACGCTAAACATAAACAAAACAGTTCTTCAATTATATTTTTGGAACCCGGATTCCGGATAGAGCAGTTCTATGGGTTGCTCTATGTATCCTGCCTCAGAGAGTCCACCTGAGAGCCAAGCTAAAAACTGTCGTGTCATTTTGCCTCGTGAATTGTAAAAATTAATTGGCATGGTGAGTATGAAGATATCAACTTCATTATATTTATTTTAATTGCGAAATTTGGGGTTCCGACTGTTATAACTTTTGGGAAACATGGAAACAGAACAATTCAGGGGTGGGCGGGGGAGGATAATGAAATAATCTAATTCAGAGGACATTCGTCTATTAATTTAGTTAAAAAGAAGTGTTTTTGACAAGGATGATTTATATCAAAACTTCACAACAATTATAGTTTTGGAAAAGAAACACTGAACCCTATGCAGACATACAATTTTCAGCTGATATGCTGATTTTCCTGTTGTTTCTCATCTTTGCTATTGAAAATTGAAACACGCAGTATGAAGTCTGGCTGCGTCCGGAAATGCCCCCTTTTTGACAAAATTGCAGTTGCATGCCCGACAACAATCCTTTTCACATGATTAATTCAACCGTCTAGTCCTCATAAATAAAATGCAAATAAATAAATAACTCCATCATTTTGAGCAACTCTGAAACGTTTATGAGAAAATCAAAACGTCTAACAACAGTGAGATGTACGCGCATAAAAAATACACATCAAAAACAACTTCCTTGTTCACAGTCATGTCTCAATCACAGAGTGATGCAAGAAGAAACAATCAATTCAAAAAAAAATCAAAACGTATGACAGTAAGATTGTATCAATAAAAAATTCATGTTCATTCATAGTCACGTCTTGTTAAATTAAACTACCTTTATTGTACGACAATAATTATGACGTTTCCATTCAAAAATCACTTGCTTGTTCATCAGTGTGTGGTGTGGGTTGTAATTAAACTGTGTTTGCCAAACTGGGATGTAGTAAAATGCGCGCACGCAAACTCACTGCTAAGGCCTCTTCGGGCCGAGTCGCACGAGGCGATTTACAGCCAACCAGTTCCAGTCAGTCTCCAATAAGGACAGTCATTCCCATTTCAGTTTTCTCGTTATTTTCTTGGGGATAATAAGTTACAGCTATATAGAAGAATGTCGTTTGTGCCGCTGAGGTGTTCCTTTAGCGTGCAGTGTAGTTGGTTGCCTCCAAGTTGCCTGTAAAAAATTCCCCTGTGTGACACAGCCTTAAGGCTTTTAAATTACGGGGTTCAAACCAAATCTCTTAATTATAACGTGCAGCAAGCTAACTGACAATGCAAATAGGAGCGACAGAAGAAAAGGTGTATATACTTATTGATTGGTTTTAAAAATAGAACCTACTAGAGTGTGAGCATATGTGTTGTACTCAAGTGTTTGCATCAAGTCTTATGCATATATATCGTTTCATTGCTGATGGAAATATTGTGGCCGATCCTATGGGCCAACTACCCCCACCCCCGCCGTATACAAAATGGGGGTACAAAGTATTCCCCGTATCCCCAGGGTTTGTTCGATTTAATTACGAATTTACTGAAGACCTACTTATCCTTAAACTGAATAATTTATTACTTTGTATTTTTCTTCTGATTTACTCACCCTGTCAGCACTGTGATTTTTTTTTACTAATATTTATTATCAATAAACTATTTTGAAATTAGAGCGATATCAAAAGAGGCATCACCACCCCCTTGAAGTAATTAATTGATATCTATACCTATACAACTGTATTGCAATTATTTTGATATTGACTGAATCTGTTGCTGTTCGAACGTGTAGTGCAGTTCGAGTAACAGCTGAACATACAAACTACTCTTCACTCTTGTAATCACTTGTAGAGTTTCAAAAATAAATGTCAACAGAAACAAAGCCAATACAAATGTAGAATAAACAATGGTTCGTGCATATTATGGACACATGAACAAAAACGCGGGAATTTATAGCTCTTGCAGTATACAATAATTATACCTATTTGTCCCTCGTTTTTCGTTATTATATGCATTTAACTATAAGGGCACTGAATATTGATTGCTACTCTCTAACTGTAAAAGAGTGAATAACCACTCACTTTGTCCGCCATTCGACTCCTACAAAGGACCATATGGTGGACAACTCGTAGAGTGAAAGACGGGTATTTTCAACTTGAATCAGAATAAAGTTTACTCCAATTTCACTCCAAAAGGGTGATGCACAGTGAGTTTCACTCTCAACAGAGCCAGAAACTTACACCACTGTGGGGCGAGAGAGTAAATTGTCACTCTTTTAAATTCAGAGAGTAGCTAGTTTCTCGTCAACATATCTCTTTTCGAAGATTGATGGGGAAACATGTTCACCACTGATTATTCATTATTTTTCACCCATGTCAAAATGCATACTTGCTAATTTTGTTTGTTTGTTCTTTGTTTTTCATATTTATATCAAATTGTTTTATAAAATGCTCAAGGGAAATAGTTCGTGGACCTACACCTTTCCACTTACTGCGGGTTGGTTACAGCACACAAACTTAAACAATTTGAAGGGGGAAAAAAGAAATGTTCAAATTCTTGCATCTTGGCTTTATTTTTGTTCTTCTTAATTACCTATATTTTGGCATTTTAAAGTATGTCACAACTCCTTATGTGTGCACGGTAGCTTAACCCTAGTGTGTAAGCTAGGGGGGGGGGGGGGGGGGGAGCTAAATGTGATAGAAAACTGTACAAACCAGTCTGTGGTTCAACTAGCCCACACCCCCAATTATGCAAAGCCTGCTTGCCCGCCCCTCCCAATGTCTGGTTACACCACAGTGTTTATAGGCCCCAAAGCTCAAAATAAACAATTATGACTTTATGAAAAATGATTGAAAGCCGACTTTTTCGTAATTTGATAATCTGAAATAACAACATTTTGAAAATTAAGTGAATAATGATATGTTTTAGGCCTTATGAATAATTATTTGTCTTTCAAGGAGCTTGAATAAAAAATATTTGAAAAAGTTGAACCAGTGAAGTCCGAATTGGTGGCTATGGCTACAGCTACGACTGTTGCTAAGGCTAGTCCTATACTTCAATGCATGATGACACGGCGATCTAGCCGCCAAGTTCAGACACGGCCAGTCGTATCATCCACCCTATAGTGCCCCTAACTTGAACTCTTGAGGGCGCTGTTGATTGTAATATTGTCTGTCTATCATGTCTATCAACACCGATCCACTTCATGGAACTTGGAAGTTGCTGGCCAAAAAGAGGATGCCTACCACCACTTAAGAGCTACATATAGGTACGAAAGAAACACATCCATGTATACTTGTTTTTGTGTATTTGGGATATGTAGAACAAGGGTCTACCACATATTTATGTATGAGTTTTAATTGGAAATATGGGCCTGTTGTTGTTAGCATACCCTTTAACAGTAGCCCTGCCCCTGGTGTGGTGCTGGTCAGTCTCCGCTGTCAGTTGCAGTACAACGGAGACTGACGTCCTACCAGGTCTACTTTTGACAGGTAAGATAACCCTGTCCTGTCCTGGCCTGCCTCAGTCCGAGTTAACCATGTTTACCATTTGTTTACTGAACGAAACAACACTTTTTGAATATTTGGACATTCTGGCAGATTAATGTCCAATAAAATCTGTTAAAAAAGCATTGTTGGTCCAGTAACTCGGGCTAGGCCTGGTTGGTTTTGATATTGCCTTGCTTAGAAGAACTAAGTCGAATATTTACGCGAGACAGGCATGACGGGGCCAGTGTCTGTCAGTGACCAGAGATCCAGATCCGCTGTTCTGAAATCCAAACTCTGTGCTAATCACTCAGGCCACAACATGTAAAAAGTAAAGTTACCTGTCATTAGTAACACCCAAAAGTTTATAAAAAGTTAAAATTTCGGTCGGCCTATAAATAGGTACGCTAATATGAATCATTAAACAAAATGCCTTTTTTTTTTTGCTATATAAAAAAATAGGCATAGGCTATAGTAATTAGTATATAGGCCTAATCAAATGTGTAAAAAAAAACTATTTAGTTTCTGTTTCAGTTACTATTTAGTTTCTGTTTTTGAAAAATTTTCCCTTTAGTCGATGAAAAATCAATGGCACCAGGATATCATCTCCACTAGCATAACAATCTATTTTCGCCACTACGGGGAGACAAGCGTTATCTTATATTTCTAGTACTACTAGAAAACTACTAGTAGTAGTTTTCGTAGTGGCCACTTTACCAGTGCAATGGTAGGAGCATCAGTCTCCGTTTACGGAGACTGACGTCCTTCAAGGCTAGTGAACTGTGGTAAGCAAAAGCAATACAGTTTACTTTTTAGCTTCACTGGCTCTGCTGCTTTTAAGTCTTGCCGTTAAGTGGTAACATACAAACATGCCTGCACATGTGTTACTAATTGATTGGGTCTTATTTTAGATACATGTACTGACTCGTAAATGGTTTGATGGTGTGACATGGAGGTGTAATCCATGCATGGAAGGGTCTTTGAACTCTTAGGCCTACTTGCGATGGTTGCAAACTAGCCTATTGCAAATGAAAATCCCTGCAGTTCCTGACTAAGTGGATTTTCTCTGCGTTTCTCCATATCCACCAATCTGCCTTCAATCTGCGCTCATCCTGTCGGACTACACTTGTTTTTCCATTGACAAATCAAAATGCCGGTGACTGTTTATTCTCATATACTGCTCCTAAACTCTGTAAATCAATACCTTGTGCAGTGGTGAATGTGACTTGTACAAATTCCCAGTTCAAAAAACGTCTTAAAACTCACTTTTCGTTTAATTTGATTTTTTTTTAGTTGGAAATATGGGTCTATATTGTTAGCTTACCTTTTGACGGTAGCCCTGCCACAGGACTTCAGTCTCTGCTGTCAGTCGCAGTACAACGGAGACTGACGTCCTACCAGGTCTGCTTTTGACAGGTAAGATAACGCTGTCCTGGCCTGCCTGGCTCAGTCCGAGTTAACCATGTTTACCATTTGTTTACTGAACGAAACAACACTTTTTAAATATTTGGACATTCTGGCAAATAGTGTCCAATAAAATATGTTAAGAAAGCATTGTTTGGTCCAGTAACTCGGGCTAGGCCTGGTTGGTTTTGATATTGCCTTGCTTAGAAGTAACTAAGTAGAACATTTACGCGAGACGGGCATGACGGGGCCAGTGTCTGTCAGTGACCAGAGGTCCAGATCCGCTGTTCTGAAATCCAAACTCTGTGCTAATCACTCAGGCCACAACATGTTAAAAATAAAGTTACCTGTCATTAGTAACACCCAAAAGTTAATTAAAAATTAAAATTTCGGTCGGCCTACAGTATAAATAGTTACACTACTATGAATCATTGAACAAAATGCCTTTTTTTTGCTATAGAAAAAAATAGGCATAGGCTATAGTAATTAGTATATAGGCCTAATCAAATGTGTAAAAAAACTATTTAGTTTCTGTTTTAGTTACCATTTAGTTTCTGTTTTTGAACAATTTTCCCTTTAGCCGATTAAAATCAATGGCACCAGGATATCGTCTCCACTAGCATAACAATTTTTTTTCGCCACTTCGGGGAGACAAGCGTTATCTTATATTTCTAGTAGTTTTCGTAGTGGCCACTTTACCAGTGCAATGGTAGGATCATCAGTCTCCGGGATTCTTTTTTTGGTGTCCCGTCCCTCTGGTGGGCTTCTTTTTGGCGGAATTGTGGGAATATTTTTTCTTTGAGTGTACTGATGGCACAAAGAAGCTCTGACTTGGTAATGCCAAGAGAAGAAAAATTCTCTTTGTTGGATCGTCCGTTTTTTTTCTTGAAAATGTCAAATTCACTCAGCGTGAATTGCAAAACATCTGCCGTTACCTACAAGTGGCACTAGACACGGAACCATGGCTCAATTGCTGGCTCACTCTGACTTACCTCCATTCAGCCGAAATACAATGAATGAACAATGGTGGAAGCCTCTCGATGTCTCGTAATCCCCTTCTTGGAACAAAAGGACAAAGGTCTGGAATCGGGGTTTACTCAAAAACCGCCTCTCAGTGGCCACAAAATATGAGTAAATCCATGTCCTTTTTTTGTCCTCGTGTTGGTGAATCAAAGCATTAGATGGCATGTCCACCTTTGCTCCGGTGGTCTGAAATTACATCATGGCATCCCAAGACGGCTTCCGTTTCCAGGCAGGGGAAATATTTGCGTGTAAACAATACATCTAGCACTGGTAACGCTTCAATTCAACCACACATAGACCCAAAAAGGTCGTGCATTTACTTGTATTTTGTGGCCATTGAGAGGCAATGACCAGGGGGCATGGACTCTGGAGGCAATTGCCCGTGTGAAAGATCAGGTCTGTCTTAACCCCCTATGGATACAGTTGTTGTGGAGGTTGGGGCATAATGGATCCATAATGGATCCATAATGGATCCATGTACATTTCAGTTGGGTGGCGTGCACATAATCTTGTACAGTTAGCCGTAATGTAGAACTTTCAGTATTCACCTGAATTTGAAACATGACGTCTTTGCCCTCGGACTGTTCTGAACCGTCTGTTTGTAAACAAATGTTGTGTGCTCTGCCAAAAATAATCAAATTATTCCAAGTTCCCTTTGAGACCTAGCTATTTATACCACAGCAAATGTCAAAATACCCAGGGTCGATTCATTGACTTAAATGCCTAAAAGTGTTCCATCAACATCCACCCCTCTAGTAATTCCCATACGACAGCCACTCCTGGCTGAAATTCATCACGACAATCTCTAGCACTCAATAGGCCTAAAGTGCATTATAAGGTAATCAATCTTGAATCTTCATCATGTTAATTGACAAGCAAAAACCTAATGTCACAATATACATGGCGCCTCCACACCGTTCAACTTCATGGTCTGAAACATCCAAGGAGGAAATGTTGAGGGCCTAATTACTTTTTGTCTTGGCCTTCTCCTTTCTCCACAGATGTCCCCCTGTTTTTCCCCTGTCTTGTTCACTAATTAGGCCTAGTTAGTTTTCCCCCTTTTCCCACCTTTGATTTTGTCTTTTGTGTTTCCAACCTCTTTTGGTTAAACCAGCATCTTCCCTCTACACCCCCCTCTTTCTCTCAGTCCACCTCTGCAGTATTGTTCATCCTTGCATCTTCTGACTGTTTTCTGCCTCTCTCTTTTCACTTCTTTCCACTTGACTGCTTCTGTTACTCCAGTGTACTTGTATGTGTGTGTGTTGTGTTGTCGTTTAGCCTTTGAGAAAGACTCTGCTACATGTAGGGTCCAAATGTAAGGCCAATAAAAATATTTTGCAATAATAGGGTAAACTGGGGTAAAAACGCCAGATTTTTAAGTTTTTGCAAAATATCTCAGCATTGCTTGGGCTCTGTGTTGCTTTATGCAACACATATCTTCTCTGTTGTGTGCAAATTATCTAAACTCATTGGTATTATACTGATAAGGGGAAATTTCCCACCCTTTTGGGAAGGAAGTTTCGCGGGCATTTTTACCCGGGTCTCGGGTTAAAAACGCACACCCACTTTTTTTGTCTAATTATGACTTTACCTGAGATTTTCCTGAAGTATTTAAGATTAATTTAATAGTCAGGGATACTACTACATCAAATTTAAACAACTTTTCAAAAACTGCTGGTTAACTTTAACTACAAACTCAATAAAACGAATGTATTTTTATGACGAGGGAAGTCGGACATAAGCGTACATAACAAATTTGTAGGCATACGACCTACCAACATCGCAAAGTCTAAAATAAGAACACTCATAGCTCTAGCAAGGACATACTGGTCCAGGGACATTACCCCAGAAGTTCCTGATCACTGAGCTGCTTTTAAAGAATCAAGGAAGATGAATTTAATTCTAAAACTAACAGGCCTGTTTTGTTGCTGTTCAGCAACATTCAGCACCAGCGCTTCGAGGTGTTGATTGAGGCCAACTCAGGTTTTGTTCAATATGTTTTTCTTCAAAGAATCTTCAAGAGAATCCTAAAAGAACACACAAACACATTTTTTTTCTGCATAAAACTGATGGGTCTACCCTGGTTAAATCAAATAAAATAAATAATACATGAGTGAATGAATGAATGAATAAATAAAAAAATAAACATATACAGTCCCTTGAACAATTACATGTAAGCCGTGTTCCCTTTTTCATCCCTTATGGTATTGGTGAGTTTTGGGCAAATTTGTCACCGTTTTCACGAACAGCCACTTATCTTTAAATCCGATGTTCAAAGAAGCGATTTTTCGTTTTCACGAACAACCACTTATCTTAAAAGAAAAATCATATTTTAGCATTTCTCCATATAAAAAGTATGATTCTATAGGTACGATTATGTACTTGAGTATCATTTAACATCGCATTGATGAAAAATGTTACTTTTTTTTACCTGTAGAAGGACGTTTTATGAACGGTGATGAATTCAGAAGCCCTTATCTCAAAATCAAGATGAAATTGATCTCTGAATACAGAATGCTTTCATCTGAACAATCGGGTGCTAGACGTGTCTCCAAAATCGTTGGTTTTCTTTGGAACTGGTTATTTTCCACACCATTGCGCCTTGAATATTGCCCCGCAGAGTGTTTGTGATGGGGCGGGGTGGAGAGATGTAATCTCAAGCTCAAAGCTTTGTAGTGGTCACCGGGGGGTGGTCAGAATGTCAATGGCAATGCAGTAAGATGCAATGCATTCAATGATAATAGGCCATATTTTTGACAGCAAGAGGGCGCAATACTAATTCCATTTTGATAGTACAACAATATTTCAAAACACTAAAAATACAAATTTTTCCAAGCAAACATCTTTCACTGAAAACACTGTAAAACTGTCAATAAAAAAGCCTCAAAAAGTAAAATTTTAATTGCTTTATTAGAAGTCTAATTGTATCTGGTTTACCACACTATTTATATGGTTTGACCCCCAATCTACCCCAAAGGGCGCCCTCTTGCAGTCAAAAATAGGACCCATTGCTGTCATACATGTATACATGTAGTTTATCTTAGATCATAAAAATGCTTGTTTACCAGACACAGCATTTTTCGTTGACTGACGTCAGTCTTACACAATTGATTTTTAACACAGTTCAAATGCAGTTTTGGGGTGAAACAAAGAAAAATTGTCTGAAGCGTGATTTGAACCTGCGACCACCGGCTTAACGTAACGTGCCGGTGGTCACAGGTTTAAATCCCATCCCATTCAATGTTCTTTATTCACCCCAAAACTGAATTCAAAATGTACCCAGTCAGTTTCTCTTGTGGTTTATTGCTTGATATTTGAAAATCAAATTCTTTAAAAGATAATGAAATGCTTTTTTCCAGACACGGTTGTTTTTCTTAGACTTATATGTAAGTGTACTCCTGCCAATACATTATTCACTTTTAACATGGTTCATGTTGTGACATTCAAATTCTGGGTAATTAAATGCTTGATTTTCCGGACATGGTTGTTTTCTTAGACTTGCATCAGTCAATACTTAGGTTAATTAGCTTCTAACACAGTTCAAAAATGTTGTGACAAAATCACTTTTTCTTTAAGGTAATTAAGTTCTTCTTTTCCAGACATGGTTGTTTTTCTTTGACATACTTTGCAGTCTTCCATAATTAAAGCGCTCAGTGTTTTTTCCAGCAAGGTTTGTGAATTAACGTTTTTGAAGTACGAAACCTGGAATGGCTTTCACAAAACTAGTCCTAACTTAAGACTAGTCCTAACTCATGACAAGTCCTATAAGTTAAGACTAGTTACTCGTCCTAACTCGAGATAAGACTAGTCCTAGCGCTTTGTGAAATCCACACCTGTTCCTTTACATCTGCATAGCACCATGTAGCGGTTTACAATGTGCTGTGGCGCAATCTGCAGCCGATTAAACCAGGAACACGAGGGCGAACCCCTTCTCTTTGTGATAAGTGCAGGTTCTTTTACGTGCATTACACAACACACGGACCTACGGCTTCACGTCCCATCCGAAGGATGCAGCAATAATGGATTTAGTGTCTTGCTTTAAGAACACCAAGCATCACGACCAGGACTCGAACCCACACTCTGCTGATCAGAAACACCAGAGCATGAGTCCAGTGTTCTTATCATAAATCATGAAATAACACGGTTTTTGCTTTAAAAAAAAAAAACCCTTCAGGCCCTATTATTATGAACTTACACACAATCGTTTTCAGGAAATTAGGGTTTACCTTCTAAGTCTAAAGGTCTCATGATGCGTTATGGGCCGAGGGCTTCAACTCTAGGGGGCGACAGATCCTTCACTGCTGCATCAGCCCGAGTGTGCAACCAACTCTCACTGACCGTCAAATCATCCCAATCTATCGCAAACATTTCCCCACGGGCCCCCAGGGAAAACAGTTCTTAGATAACTGATGGGGCTACCCCTGGCTAAATAAGACGAAATAAATAAATAAATAAATTTAAGACGGGAATCAAATCTCACCTAGGTGCAAGCAATTTCCACCAGCCAATGCCAACACTTAGATTTGTTTCTCCCTCGAGCCAAGGATACCGGCGCTTAACCGGCGGACACAGGCGCTTAACAATATTCTTTTATTACAATATTCAACAGGCCCGATAGTTCGCAGAGGCAACGGAGGCAATTGCCTCCATGCCCCTGGTCATTGCCTTGTTTCCCTTTGAAGTGTGGTGCCCTTTGAAATTTAAATTTCCCTCATAGAGTTGCCCTTTACAAAGGAGAATTGCCTTGCCCTTATGAGAACAAAGTCTCAGGGCTGATTTGAGGGTGTTTATTCCATCTCAATCATAGTGACATTTTTATTTGCAGTGGATAATTACTCTTTATTGAAAAACAAACTGAAACAGAAAACAGAAACTGTTTTTGTTGTTTTTTCCGGTGCTTTTTAATGCTTGTGCATTTACATATAATGTCATATGTATGTTTTGTCTAAATTTTATGTAAGTTTTAAATTTTTAATAGATACTTTTAATAACTGTATTTAATTTCTATTGTTTATTTATTACCATTCTTGTAATTGGCGGTTTTCCCACTGTTGGTTTGTCGAAATGAATATAAAAGTTAACTTGAAACTTGTGCTTGCCTTTCGGAGATGTGATGTCTTAGACAGCAATCTTGCACGGCAATTTTTGTAAAAATTTATGATCAGTTTTGTGTAAGCTGCATGAGAAAATACCATGTTTCTTTCAATCGTCACATAAAATCGCCATCTATGTGTACACATGTCTGCACAAAAATGAATAAAAAACAGGTCGATACTTTACGGAGGCAACAGAGGCAATTATTGCCCCCTGGTCATTGCCTTGGTGCCCTTGAAAATTTCCTGGACAAATTTACATTTTCCAAGGAGAAAATGCCTTGGTGCCCCCGCCCTTTCGAGAACGAAGCAATCAGACCAGAAAGAAATCAAAGAATAATAGTAATCAGTGCTGTACTTTGTGTAAAATGTCGTCACAATTCTTGTAACCAAACATTCAGCTCCTCAGGTTACTCATTTCAAAGTCAGTAGGCATGTAACGAGAGAAGCCGGGAATTACAAACAATTAATCGTGATTCTTGATGTTTGTGTACGGAGTAGACATGAGCACGGTCAAATGTGCTGATGCTCAAATTACCCATTTCAAATTCCCAAGTATGTAACAATATACCCACCTGGAAAATTATAGTGTGGTGCATGAGCTTGGAGAGATGCTAATCTGCACAGAGAGGAGACAAGTTTCCATGACCTTCACTTGAGGGTGTCTCATGTTTGAATTTGTTTTCTGGAAATTCCTCTCGTTTTTTGTAAATCAAGTTGTTGGGATGAGACTGTGAGGGGGCTTCAGACAACACTTGTGTCTTTTACTCAGAAACGCGATGACTTTCAATTCTTTGTTTAAAGGTGTGTGTCTTTATATGATTTTGTTTTTCTTCTGCAGAATGTAACTCATATAAAGTTATTCAAAGCTGTAGGTTTAGAATACATCACTATCCCACCTATACATAGGTACCACACTGCCACAAATCCTCTACAATCCTGGGCATATCTTGTTGGGTCCCCTGACCAACAGCCTCCCAGCCCCTGGTCAACGTTGGATCTCATTAGCCTTTATGAGATATGACGGACACTATAGGAGTGTGTTTGGTTTGTGGGTGTACACAGACTAATTTACCCAAACCAAATAGTGCACTAGTAATGTGTCCACCATATCTTAAAAAGGCTTTTTGCACAGTCTGCACTCCAGCTCGGGTAACAACATTTGAGTGTGGCAGCGGGGGGACGGGGAAGGGTATGTTTATTGGCCCGTGGCCCAAGCATTTTGTCTGAGATTGTCTGAAAGTTGGCTTAGTTTAATAAAAAGTTGAGTGGTAAAGCAGAGCCAAAACATTGAAGTGAAGCAAAGCAGTGGATGGTTGGTGAAGATGGCAAAAGAGGCATTTGTCATAATAATTCATGGTTTGGTTACAAATGAAAATTATGCATTTAATCATCTGTTGCGGAGGAGTGGAGAATCACAGAGAGAAGTAGCAACAACGTGCAAAGTATCCCATAGTTCGGTTCAACGCATTTGTGAAAGTGACTGGCATGATGACCGTTGTCGCCATAGCAGAGGAGGGCAAAAAAGAATTGTGTCCAGGCTTCAGAGTTGCCTGTTGGTGAGAAATTTGCAGAGACTGAGAAGAACAGAGTGGCCATTTACCTCGCAAAGACTAAAGGCTGCATGCGGACTGGCGCATGTCTCAGATAGAACCATCAAGCCCGCCATGATTAGACTTGGATTCAAATTTAGGCTTGCTTGTGAAAAGGGACTAATGACAGATTTGGATTTGCAGAAGAGAGTGAGGTTCGCCAAGAAACTATCTATACCCTATCTGTCATATTGAAAGACAGTCCGTTGCATTAATTGTATTAAATTAAAGATGTTGGCCCTCAATGAAGTCAATGACATCACTTTCGCTCTCTGACACCAATAAAACAGCACTGTGTGATGGAGGGCACTATGTGCCCCTCGCCAGTCTCCGTCTCAAACATAGCCTGGTCCGGATAGGATTAACCTTATTTTAGACTGACCCCAAGCCCAAGAAACTCCATACAGTATGTTTTCTCCTCATGCTGAAGCGTTGGTAAGACAATTCCTGGCTGTCATGGTCTTGCCCCAAACATACATATCAATTTTCTTGTAGTGCGTACTGTACACGGTTTGCCCAGACGATTTACCCTGCCATTTTGGCACCTGACTCAATGTTTGTGTTCAATGCGAAAAACGCATTACGCAACAAAAACAACACACAAGCTTCGTCACTTTGGTTTCAACCTCCTCATTCCGTTATTTGGCGGAAAAAGCAACCGGTTTTCCTTGGCCACCAAAATGATATAAGGGAAGTGAGTGATGCTCCTTCTTTATTGTGTACTGCGATAAATCGTCGCCATCAACCATGTCAACACCCACCTAATTGAGACATCTCTGAATGTATGTGTGACTCACATGGTCCAGTGGTTAACCAGTTTGCGCCGGGGATTTTCCACTTTTTCCGTGCCATCCTGACAGGATTACTTTCTCGAAACTGCTGGAGTAATTTTTCTTTGAGAGTACTGCTGGCATAAAGTAACCCAGACTAAATAAAAAAAAAAAACAAGACAACATACATGTAGATTCTCATTGAAGCACCGGGATTTATTGTTTCTCTACCGAGCAAGTATCAGATTCATGTTTTGTGAATCACAAAACTCTGTCCATTACCAATGATGTTTTTATGCTTAAATTTAATGCCTTGTCACACAGGGCAGTTTTGGCTGACAACTTTGGAGCAACCAACTGTGCAGTATGCAAAAGGATCTCTCAAGTGGTACGGGACACTTTTCTTATAGTGTCTACCTATCCCCAACATGCCCAAGAAAAACTGGTGAAAAATGAACGTAAATGTTTTACCTTCTTAGTGATTGCCTGAAACCGGTTGCCTGTAAATTGCCATGTGTGGCATGGCAATTTACATAACACCAGTCATTCATCATTTCAACAAATTGCAGGCATGACATTTCACAGGATTTTCTCTCGATCATTCAAATTTTCTTGAAGGAAGTGAAGCAGTCACCAAATGGAGAAAGAAATAGTGTACATTGTGTCCAAACTTGTAGTTTTGTATTTCTGGTGATGCACAGAGTCTGTAAACCTCCTGAATTGTAAAATCTGGGAGGTTCCGGGTCTAGAATAAGGGGGGAACCCAGGCCTGCAAGCCATTTTCAGGAACTCTCACAAATTTGACAAATCTCATCCCTGAAATTCACGTGGATTTGAAACACTCAATTTTTGCACTGACTCATTTTGACTTTACTTTTAGCTTAGTCCCGACACTTTGTTCTTGCAAAGGGCGAGGCACTTTTTTTCTTTAGAAAAAGGCACCTCTTCGAGGAAAACTCAAGTTTTTACTGGAATGTTTCGAAGGGCACCAAGGCAATGACCAGGGGCAGGGAGGCAATTGCATCTATGAAATATCAGCCCTGTTATCCACCATAATTTGTAAGATGAAAAAGGAACTTGGTCAACTTAAAAACCAAGGAAGATCGGGGGGGAAATTGTTTGAAGACGTTTGATGTTATTTGATAAGATTGTGTTTTGTTTAGTAATTTTTGGGGGGAAGATTACATTTTTTTTCTTCCCCCATTAGACTAGGATGATTTTGAAGCCTTCAAATCGTTTGCAAAAGTTTAACTTCTTAGGTAATTTACATCGATGTTGTTGTTGCATTTTAACACAAAACACTCATGACTGCTAGTGGGGGATGTGCTCTACAATTTAACCTGCCTGCCAGATGTATGTTGTCTCGAGTTAAATCCAACTGACGTCAGAGTAAAAAGGCTGTAGGTGGGGACCATAATACCACATGTAAATAAACAGGCCTGGAATTTCATCTCTGAGGTGGCAAGGTTGTCTGCATCGTCGTAACGGGCACTTCTGTAGCATAATCTTGAAGATTAGGACCACATTTTGAAGGGGCACCGAGGCGAAAACGAGGGGCAATGGAGTTCATGGTCTCCTTGGCCTTCTTATACTTCTAGACCTATGTATAGTGGTTGATTTAATACCATTTAATGACTTACAAATGTACGGTGCCGCACCAGTGTTATCATTGGTATTAATTTATGCTGCATTTTGTGAAGACATTTTTAACCGAAGGGATTTTTAACTGGAAAGGTTTTGTGTACAGCAAATCTTTAGGGAGAAGTGTTTGTATTTTAGTTCAAAATATGTACAAACTGGACTAGTAATTTTATCGTTACATTTATTATGTACCAATAAACTCACAACAAAACAGTTCCGGAGGTCTGGAACCTTTTTCCCCCAAGGAAAACACTCTCGTCAACTTTTTAAGTTCTAATAGATGTCATAATTGCATCGGGATAAAGAATATTGTTTTGAGTTGCCGGATTTGCTGCTAATAGAGAGGTTAAGCCACATGTTTTTGCATAGCGCTTACGTGTGGAGCGTACGTCAGGCCATAATTCATGTCAAATTATAAAATAGCTAGACATGTTTGGCCTACGCACCTATGGTCTAGCCTACGCATGGTCAATCTGCGGTGATATACCCAAGAGGTCTCTTGCAGATTACTACAGAAACAGAAAAAGAAACTTACGCCTTACACTTACGCGTTACATCAAAATGTGTAGCTTTTTCTCTCTAACAACAGGATTCAAACTGACCTCTTGTCACCAGACATGCTCGGTGGTCTATAGTGGTAAGACATGGGCTTCAGAATGGCGGGGGTCGTGGGTTCAAATCCCACCCGAGTAGTATGCCTTTGAATCTGGTTTTTGTTTTCGGAGGACTCGGGAAAGCACTGAGTAAACACATCAGTGTGGGTAAAACAAAAATATATTTGTAATGGATTCTCAGTTGTAGAGCTTTTCATGGTGAAGTTTCAAGTCTCAAACCTCCTCTGCCTAAAATGTCAGCAAGTCACGTATTTGAAAAAACTAAAACTGTTCCGGACTTGTTAAATTATTTGAGGAGGAGTGAAAGCTCTCAGCTACTCGGTCGTTAGCAGATCTATCTTTTTTTAAATTCAGGCCCAGGGCCCATTGTCATAGAGCTGCTTACGCACCAAAAAGAAGGTAAACATAAACAAATTTATGCTTAATAGAATAAGGTAACCAGCCAAAATACCATTTTTGCATGTACACTGTCTGTGCCTGGTAGCCTGCTCATTTTTGCTCAGCAGGAAATTATTAAGAAGTACTTTCTGCTTTAAAGGCAGTTCTTTGAAATAGGGCCCTGGATACGCCATAGTACAGACCGCAATTAGCCAAAACAAACCTCCATTACCTTTTAGAGAGATTTGATCGTCTGAACGTGGTAAAGAATGTTCCAAACGGATCATCTGTTTACAGCTCTGGTCATCCACTCTTAAATGCTGACGCACATTGTCTTGCTTGCATTGCATTGTATTACAGTAATGTTCGCGTCAGTTTATTCCATGCTGTGCACAAACTTCATGCCACTTGACACCTTGTTTTTTACTCTCCCGGCACTAAAATGTCTGCGTCTTGATTTCCACTCCTGTAGATTATCAGATGACCGCAGCTAACACTTGTGAGGTGACATGGTGTTGGAGGTGACCATGGCTGACGCAGTACAACCACTGGTTGTAGACACAACGTGTGAAGTGAGTGGTCAACAGGATGAACTTGAAAGGTGGGATGTGAAATAACGTACAATGGACCATCATTATGCTGCCCCATCTTGGTCATGTTCCTTGTAGACCCAATAACAGTAATGAATGCTAATGTTCATTGTATTGAAAGGAACCAGACTCTTTTCCCCCCTTCCAGCCTCGGTTTGGTTACATTGATTTGAATGGCGTGATTTGGATGGCGTGTGAACAGCTCAACCAAATTTTTGCTGGGAATTTCCTGGGAATTTTGTCTAGTGTGAAACGGGTTTTGGGGAATCTCCAAATAACTTGTATGAACCGCCATTGCCCACACATACACCCGTCATTATTTCTCCAGAGTGCATCACACTCAGGCAATGGAAATTATGAAAGGTCTTTTAGCCAGTCAGTAATAGTAATACAGGAAGTACGGGTATGTTGCTGTGCAGTCAGCCGAATGCCGAGTACATCATCGTTTCGAGTGCCAAATTCCGAGTGGGCTTCACAATAAGTATCGCAACATACATGTAGTATAAACAGCACTCTTAAGTAAACCTATTACTTGGAGTCTCTCCTGGAGAAAGATGAAGCAAATTATACGTGGAGGGTTTTCTGGACATTTATCTCGAGAACCTCCGGTATTATTTTAACATTGTATGTATCATCGCGAGCCTGTAACAGGTTTTTTAAGCGGTCTTGTTTCTGAGAGAAGGGGGTGCTCAAACGGACTCAAGTTACACACGGGAGAAGAAATCAATGCGACTGCTAAAAGAGGTCGGGCCGGGGTTTTTTTTTTTTTTTTTTTCTTTCTTTTTTTCAGACTGGGAAGCTGTTTCGGCCACGAACAAAAAAAAAGCTGATCGGTTTTATAGTGCAGTGTGTTCATTGAACATTATTCGAATAATAACCACCTGTACATGCCGTATACAAGCACTTAGGTCACTATTACCGTGGTTTCTCATTATTTTTCACTTGTCAGCTGGACTGGTGAGTGAGTGAGATTTTTCATTAGTCTGCCTGTATGTTTGCAAGAAATTTCAATCAAGTCTGGTGTTTTTTTGTCCAACAAAGCGTCAATTTTGTTCTTTCAACAAATACACTAGTTGGTCATTAACCCTAACCAACCCAAATCCTTGGGTCTCCTTTTTCCCCAAATTAAAGGATTTTAAAGGATATGGGGTACTAGGCCACTGCAGTAGAGAAGGATCCTGAAGGATTTGGGGCACAGTGTCATTCTGCTGTGGAAGGATTATGTAGGGATTAGGCTTTTAGGCTGTATTTGATGAATAAGGATTTCGAAGGATTAGGATCATATGTGATTTTGCTGAAATGTGATATAGTAGGAATTGGGTCATATGCAATTTGGCTAAACTATAATTAAAAGATTATCATGGGATGAAAGGATTTCCAAGGAATTTGGTCATATGCCATGTGGATAAAATATACAAGGATTTCGAAGGGTTTGGGCTTTATGGTCTTTTTACCCTCTCAGACTGAAGAATATTGCAGGAATTGGGTTGTGTGTAAGCAAATGGTCCTACTGTAGTTAGTTAGGGTTAAGCTGCAAAAGTATCGGAGTTTGAAAACGCATTGTAAAACCACATCATGGACATCGCAAAAATAACAATGCATTTCACTTCCATTTTTCGATTGGGCAACCAATAGTGCTGAAATTCTCCCATTTTGCGGGGGTTATTGTGCGATCCCCGATTCCACCCCTTTGTCCTGTTGTCATAAGAAGAGGATTATGAGACATCGAGAGGCTTCCACCATTGTTTATCATTGCATTTTGGCTCAATGTAGATAAATCAGAGTGGACCAAAATTCCAGCCTTGGTTTCCAGCCACGGGACCAAATATCCAAATTATGGGCCGTGTCTAACGGCCAAGGTTTTGCGATTCATGCTGAATGACTCTGATATTTTCTTTAAAGAGAAACAAAAAATCCTGGTGCTCTAATGAGACTCTTTGTTCTCTTGGCTTTGTTTAGTCAGGGTTTCCTTGTGCCAGCAGTATTCACAAAGAAAAATTATTCTGGCTGTTATGAGAAATTAATCCTGTTCGGTGGCCCCCGGCACTAAGTGGTAAAGGAGAGCAGTTTAAAACTCTCCTCATATTTCTTAGCATGACGGACTGGCTTATTATTTATCGCACACTTCCCCATACCTGTTGCTGAGAAAAGAAAACTTCCATTAGAAAGTTAGAGAGTCTGTGGGACCATTCTGAAGGGGGCACCAGTGCCGTGACAAAGGCTAATCACTAGAGGCAAATGGTCTCTGAAATCCCACTACCTAAAGATTGATGCTTGACCTTTGCTCCTTCACTTTATTACCCTGTACAAACACTGTCAATCATACCCTGTTCTTTTTTGTAACGATCCGGATAATGTCACCCACAGTAGAAATCGCCCTGGTCGTGCAAAAGTTTACTCGCTATGCCTCGCTCTCTCATGCCTCACTGGCAACTTGTCTTTATAGTCTAGTCTGCAACCTCCGTTTGTACCCTGTCGCAGGAAGGAGTCCAAGATGATGGAGAGAGCTGTTCCACTTTCTACTGAAATTGCCCGTGACGCGTGACAACCATTAAAAATCTTGAACAATTTCATAAAAAAAGGGCTATTGGAGCATCTCGAGAAGTGACCGAGTGAATGAAATTATTCTCTGCTTTGAGATGTGCAGCAATACGGCACTTTAGTGTTGTCTGTCTTCACATCATCATCTGAACGAAGTACACGAAGTAAGCAGATGTCACGTAGCAGAAAGTTGAATACTTAAGAGATCTGGATAAATACTTTTTTGTCTCCCTGAGCCCTCGACGCTCTTGTACTTCAAACTGACTCTTCTGAACCCTGGGACGAAAAATAAATTAAAAAAAAAAAATTACAAAAAAGAAGAAAAAAAAAAGAGCTAGGATGAAAACAAAGTATCCACTTACCGGACATGAAATCTTCATGGATTTCTGCAGAGGGAAGTTGCCATGGTGATCGATGTGGGTGACAGATCTTTCAGAACTCTTTATAGATGTCATTGATGTGGAGGCGGAGACTTATTGCTGCCATTTTGTACATGAATCAGTCTAGATGTTGGACTCAAGTATATCAGCGAGCCAGTTGATACTGTTACCCTTTTTTTTCTTCACTGATCAGTATGTACACTTATCTGATCATATTAAAACCGTCCTGTAGCTGCCTCAAGATGCCTCAAAAATCTCCCATGTGCTAGACACATTATGGTGTAACCCATGCCACACTTTCCTGTCTTTGTAATTTGTAATGCATGGCTGAAGAGTGCCACAGACGACCACTGCAGAAATTGACCAAGGTTGAGAACCTTGTCTCTTCCAGCAGTTGCCCCAACCAAACTCCATTGCAGTTGAGCACGGCTGGTGGCTGCTCCAGTTTACCATTCTCATCGAAGCACTTTGGGCAATAATAAGACATTTTGAGATATGGAGGTCACATTACCAAGAGATCATTTGGTTTAGGGTAAACTTGTCTGTATACACCCAAACCAAACAGTGCACTCCCATAGTGTCTGCCATACCTTAAAAAAAAGGCTAATTGCCCCACTATCTACATCAGCACGTGTGTGCCTCAAAATGCCACTGTTGTAGCAGAGTGAGGTGTTGATTGGTTGTCTTGAGAAACACACTAATTTAGTGGGAGGGGTAATATTATTTTTTTTTTAATGTACATCAAACTTAAGACATATAAGAATAATCTGCACTCTGCACGAGCAAAGCAAGGGAAAACCACCACAGGAAATTTACTTTGAGGTTTTCAAGACATGCACAACATTCTGGAGAACTAGAGCTTTCAACGAACCATCCAAAGTTTTCCACATTTTTCAGGTCATTTTTCAAGGAAGGACTTTTGAGGACCCCCATCTCTCCCCCAAAGAAGTACTTATCAACATATTCCTTTCGAAACTAATGCACACTATTTAAATAGCATTAAATATGTACATCGATGGGGATGTCCTGTACTCAAGCGCTTTCTCATCAAAACTGGGATGCATTAAAGGCATCTCCGACCAATGATGTTGGTGCAACTGTTCAAAATATGGCAGCATGATGTGAGTAAAAGCCTGCGCGCTACACGTATGCATCCCAGTAATGGCGTAAAACACTGGTACAATACATGTACATGAGAAAAAGACTTAATAGACCTTACTATTGTTGATAAACAAACCGCGCCGGTTGGCATGGACGGCCAAATGTAGCAAAACATTCAAGTCTTGTTGACAGATGTTGTGACCAAATTCAACATTTTTGCAAACTTTCTATTCAAAGAAAATACATCCCAGTATTGGTTGGTTTGTTTCAAACATAATTCTAAACAATTTGTGAATGTTTGTGTAACATTTTTTGCAAGCTGTGATTATCTGTTTTTGCTTTGCATTGATGGCTCCCCATAGTTTCTCCATCTGGGTTGGCAAAATCCTGGGCTGTGACGATGCAAAACAAAGGTCTATAAGGGTTTGGTCAATACAATTGAGGTTGTTCACAAACATGAATAACACATAGATGACACAAGATTCATGTCCTTTATTCTGCTGTAAGTTTCCTGGATCTCTGAGTGCTGTAGTGAAACACATTGGTGTGGAGTCCATGGTTCTGGATACAACCATGCAAGTCGGGCACAGATTCAAACATTCTTGGAACCTTAGTTTCCCCACGTACATTACTTTAACATGCAAATTCTTGTGCAAATCCGAACTATTTTATTTATACATAAATATATTTTTTTAAGCAATTTGCCCATCACAAGGCCCAAGGGCACTCGAGGTGTGGGCTACTTTTTGAAGGGATAGAAACCTGCCCCAATGCGCAGAAACAAAACATAGCGATATGTAAACGCAAGTCTCATCACAGCACAGCTAAGAACAGGGAGGGGTAAATGAATCCTTTAACTAAAACTGCCTCTTCCCCTGTTTGAAGCAATTATAGTTAAGTGTCTTGCTCAAGGACACAAGTGTCATGACCGGGATTCGAACCCACACCCTGATGACTTAGCCGCAAGAACTTGAGTCCGATTCACTAAACCGCTCGACCACGACACGTTATGCCTTTTTTATGTCAATGTCATTGTTTTTTGTTGTTGAATGTAATAGCCTATGTAACAGGGCCCACAGGGAGAACAGTGTCCCACACTGATGGGGCTATCCTGTATCAACAATACTTAATGGTGATAATAATAACTGCCTCTAGCTGCCGGGCAATCTCGGTAGTCTAGTTGGTAAAACATCTGCTCTGGTGAGGGTTGTGGGTTCGAGTCCCACCCGAGGAATATGCCTGTGTATTTTTCTTCCCAGGACTCGGGGAAAGTACTGAGTGTACAGTACTTAACACACATCGGTGCATGGGCAAGAACCCAAATAATAAAATAATGTGGTGTGAAGGAAACAAATTCACTCAATGTTTGAATATATGCATGAGACGTGTACGGTCTATTGCAGAAGAATTAACTCATCAATCACGAACAACATGCTGAGATTTGTAAACGTGATTTGTCTTTCTTTGTCATGACAGGCTTGCTGTTGAGGAGCTGATGAGTGAAGCCAAGAGAGCCAAGGAAAGATCACAAACGTTGGGATCCTATGGATGGTAGGTTCATTGTTCAATTGTTGCACGCTGTGATGAGGTTCATGGTGTTTTGTACACCCTTTGCCTCGGGTGCCATTTGCCCCATTTGCCCCCGAGGGTGTACAAAACCCATGGACCCCATCACATAGCATGCAACAATTGTTATACTAGATCACAGGAGGGGGAAACAAACATTATAAAGTGAAATAAATTATATTTCTCTGTTGATTTAATGTTGAACATTGCATTTCCGTTATTTATTTGGACAAATTCAAACTCTCTTAACAGGAAATTAACATACAACCTCATACCCAGGGCCATTTCTAATTATAGAGGGTGGTGGAAACGACAAACGGTGGGCACCATCAAGGTAATGTACCCCATGGGGTACATCACTCATGTTCCCCTCCGGAGGGTGCACGCCATGTGCATGCATCTATGTAGTGCATTACATGATTGGTTTTTCGACCAATAAAAATTCACAATCTGTTACCGTCGTATAACAAACACAGTTGCATAACTAGACATTTTCATATGGGGAATGGGGTGGGGTGGGGGGCAGTGGAGGAGGGGGGCAGGGCTCGAAATTTAATACCTCACTCAAAACAAAAGTGATGTTCAAATGTTGACTTTGAGATAAAATATCAGTCAATTCTGTTCAGGATCTAAGTATACCTACCAAAAAGACGAATGAGATCAATCTGCGCTTATTGCTTGCTCAAGTAAAAACAGTTTAAACATTAAACTGTACAGACATTTTTTCTCATTTTGATTCTGGTCTTGTAAAAAATATTCCTGTCCAATAAATATTTTTAGCCACAAGCCCTGCAGTCTTGTGGATGTTCCCATCAATTTCAAGCCCTGGGGGGGGGGCAAAGGAAAATTAATTGAGAGTGGGGGCTTATACTTTGTTGTATAATACTCGTATGGATCCTTGTCATTTGATTGGAGGATCGTTGGTCACACTGTATTTACTAATCGAACTATTATATGGTCTACGTCATAAACCGCACGTTTTGGTACTTTTACGTCCCATCCTCTATGACCGTGTGTTACACTGTACAAAACGCCCTCGTTGTGGATGCCAGAATACAATCTTGTAATCTAATGACAAAGATCTACTTGGATGTTATATAAAACAGTTACTAAATGTTGTGTATTCATGCCATTGAGAGAATATTTTCATTTGTTGAAAGATGGAACATTCCATAAATCAACTCCTGAAAATATTCTCACCATTGCACTCATAAATATTCATAACATGTATACCAATTAATTACAGTGTATGTCAGTTGATTTACTTTTAAAACCATATTTTGCGTTATGGAGCTGATGGTCTGGGATAAAACATGCTACCATAATCTTTTGCGAGCATGCACTGTCTAACCAATGCATTCACAGACAGAAAATACTTAAGATTCCAATTACGTACCTGTTTCCTTTCATTTGTTTTTGATTGGGTTGTAAACTTTGGTCTGATTTGTATTGTTTTTACCATTAGATTTTAAACAGTACCAATTGTTTTGTCTTTGACCTGTTTTTTTTTTGTTTTTTTTTTGGGGTGGGGGTGGGGGCTGGAGAAGGATTTTGAGAAGAGGACCCCCCCCCCTCAATGTCTTGTAATTCTCTTCTTGGAACAAAAGGACAAAGGTCTTGAATCTGGGTGTACACAAAAACCACCTCTCAATAGCCAGAAAATAAGAAGACCTTTTTCGGTCTTTATGTGGGTGAAATGAAGCGTTAGACGGCGTGTGTGTGGTCTGTGCATGCTCCACAGTGGAATGTCCGGACAACTTTTGCTTCATTGGTCCGAAGTTACACAATGGCATCTTTACACGGCTTCCGTTTCCAGGCAGGGGAAACATTTGCATGTATACAGGTCATCCGGCACCTACTGGTTAACACAAGGCTATTTCACTTTCGGATTCAGATTGTCAGCAAATGAAAAGCATTATGAAAGTTTTTCAATTATACAATATTTTGAAAAGAACACTAAGGCATACAACTTCTCAGCTAATTTCCTCTGTCCCCCTAAACTCCAGTGCCAGAAAACTTGAATACACTCTACAATGTGTTGTATTCCTGGCAGTTTCATTTTTTTCCCTTTTGTTTTTGTATCAAAGCTGTTTGTCTGAAAGAAGTGTTTATTTTTCTGTTGAGTATAATAGTGTTTTGTAACCCAAAGGTTGTGCCCACGTTTTAACTTATTACTTACTAGTAACAATAAACTTATTAGATTCTTCTTTTTTTTTTTTTTTTTTTACATCTTCTTAATGTTTTTTTAAAGCACTTAGTACTTTTTTTATTTAAGTACAGGAAACAAAATCTGCAATTGATGCTGCAGACTCTCTTTACTGAAGGGGGGGGGGGTGGTGCCTTGTTTGTTCAGGAGAAATATTTCCAGGAAAATGTTTTGATATACTTGGTAAATTTCTACACTGAGTCTTTTCTGAGTAGGTGTTCTTCCGCAGTCTACTAAAAAAAAAATAAAAAATAAGAATTATGCATAAGCATTATGATTAAAGCAGCTTGCGCCATCCTGATTCTCTGTGACATTTTGTTGTCGCGACGAAGCGTCTACCTCCTGGTCAGTACCGGGTCAAAGTTCACATGTGGGGAGCTTCACCCTTATAATGTGTTGGTATCACCTCCCACCCTCCCTGACCTTCCTCCACTTTCCAAGATTGATACAGTCAAGATCCAACACGTGCAAAACACATGAATCAGCAATGATACTTGTTTCTCTTCAAGGTTTTTATAACATCCCAGTAGAATTTTTTTTTGAAAACAACAGGAGTATCTGCCCACAGGGGACAAGTGCCTTTGTAAATGTCAGAATTTCTGTCCAAGAATATAAAAGCGTAGCAATGTGTATAATTCACACCAAAAAAAAAACCCCATGGTTTACATTCGAATGTAGAAGTTCTTATTGGATTGTAACATGAATGATGGTATCTCTCTGCCCTGGAGAAAGCTTCGTCTGCTGCGATCATTTTGGAAGAAATGTGGAATAACTTTTCATACTAATCTGATGAGAAATGTCTACACCTTAAAGGGAAAAACTCATCTTTGTTTCTTTTTTTGGGGGGAAGAGCACTTTCATTCCCAGCCTCTGCTTTTCAATAAATAAAGAATAAAAAAACACCTGTTGAAGCTTTATCAATTGAGATGGCTAGGTTTTGCTGAAAGCAACCAAAAATGGTTTGTCTGGGCAGGGATTTTGTTGACATACAAACTGATGATGTACGTGTAAGTGTCTATTTTGTATGATGAAATCAAACGCAGCAACGGTGATTTTGAGGGTATTCAAATATTACTTTCTCTGACATCAGACAGGGCCGTCCTCCCACTAGACCCTCGTTTTATCCCTTTGTGTTTTCCATTCCTTGGCGTAAAACAAAATCCCATAAGTTTTTTAGGTATTCGGCTTCAAGCCGAAAACCTTTTGTTCTTTTGTACTGTTTTTTTTTTTCATTATTAATTCTTTTTCTTTTTCTCAGTGAACCTTCTGTGCAAGATTTCTCAAAAAGTGAAGCTTGTACAGACTTGAAATTTATCAGGTACTTAGATCTTAACATGTCAATGGAACCGCAACATTTTCAGGATGATGACGTCATCGATGACGTCATTACATTAGAAAAATCGTGAATATTTTAAAAATCCATATCAAATTAAACACGAGAGACTGAAGTTTGTTTTTTTGCAGAATATACAAAATATAGGTCTTCATTTTTCATTGTCAGGATTGTGCAGGTGAAATCATGTGACCTCTACTTCCGGTCAAAACTGGAAGTGCCTTGTAATTTGAAATTGGTAAATTTTTTGGAGTTGCTTTTAAATGGTGTTAGTGTCCGGCAAGGGTCCAGGATAAAAAAAATAGCACCAGTGACTTCATTAAATGCAAGAGCGCCCTCTAGCCGCTGGTTTAAAACAGTTCAAAATACACTTTTACTGGATATCTGTGGTGAAGTTTATGGTGGTTGTCTCAAAATTGGTATACAATGAACATCATGTAGACTACAAACGTGGGAGGTTGTAGATTGATGATGTCGTAGGTCAGGTGGTATGACATTAAATGTTCACTTTTTGTAAGTTGTGTACCTACCGAACTACATGTTTGATTTAGTTGAATCTTGGTATGTGGTCAGACAACAGTGTTTACTTGTTAAAAGGGAAGTGACGTCATGATGATATCATCGCATGATTTGTTTCGAATTTTGCAAATTCCGACCACTTATGTCATATCTTGAAAAAACAACAAGCTACAATAAAATTCTTCTTGCACCAGGTTTGGAAGGTCTTGTATTCATAAAAAGGGGAATGATGTATTGATGACATCATCAAATGTCACGTTATGTCACAAAGGTATAGTTTTACAAGATCTATATTTACAGAACCACATGGGCGTTCAATCTGAAACCTGTATTCAACCTGGGATGTGTTACATCCCAAAATTTAGGTCACGTCACGATGACGTCATCAAGTGTTACATAACATCACCTTAAAAGGTATGGGTTATCTACACAATGACAAACTCAAAGGAGCTAAATATTGTATTTGATTTAACTTTTGAACTAAACAAATAACTTTCTCAACTAAAGCCATCCTGAACACCCTATGTCTTTTTTTTATTTTCAGTGTATGTTCCCAACTTCCTTCAATAGCCAGGTCTGAGGTTTCTTTACCATCCTTTAAGACTCATCTGTTTTATTTTGTTAAAGGAAACTTTGTCTCTGGGTTCTCAGCAGATGACATGTAGATGATGTGTGTACTTGGCTGTCACGTTGTTGGTGCCCCTGTTGTCGAATGTACAATGTAATTGTCTGTGCAGCCTTAATGCTCTGTTTCCCCCCTTTTGTTTTTGGAGGGATGGGGTATCAGTTAACAATCTTTGTGGTAGGATGGCCTCATAGAGGTGCTGGAAACCTGTTCCTTGCCACTCACTGCCTTGGTATTTTGTACAATTTTCCTCGGCAGATGATGATTGGACTTGGGTGTCACATTGTTGGTGCCCCTGTTATGGAATGTAATTGTCTTTGCGGCCTTGATGCGCAGGCTCTCTGTTCTTCCCCCCTCCCCTTCTTGTGAGGGTTGGGATATCAGTTGACAATCTTTGTGGTTGGACAGTCTCGTAGAGGTGCTCACCACCTGTTCCTTCTTGGCACTCACTGGCATGGTATTTTATACAACTTTTTCAGCAGATAATGTGTGTACTTGGGTGTCACATTGTTGGTGTCCCTTTTGTCGAATGTGGTTGAATGTAAAGCGGTCTTAATGCCCAGCTCTGTTCTTCCCCCCGCCCCACCACCATTTTTCGGAGGGTTGGGATATCAGTTGATAATCTTTGTGGTAGGATGGTCTCGTAGAGGTGTTGGCCACCTGTTCTTCCTTGCCACTCACTGGCGTGGTATTTAATTTTTTTAAATGATATTTTAATCTATATTTTCTCAGGAATAGTTATGGTTTGTGTCTTGTAACTTTTATCTACTAATTAGGGGCCTTTTGTTCGGCCAGTGTAAACTGTAATAAAATAAATAAATAAATAAAACAAATTATCTGCAAGATTGGTACCATTGTAGACTTTATATAGTCAGTGATCTTCCAGATTAACCGACACGCCCCCATGCACCTGGTATAGTCTGACAGCAAATTGCTCCCCATAGTGTACTTTAAAGGAGATATACACACAAACTGGGTAACGCATGGATAAAACCTTAACCTCATAATGTTCATAATTTGGCATGAGGAGTGGTCATTACACTGTATGGGACAGACACGGCACATTTGCAACGTATGCCATTATCGGCAAATTTGTCATCCCCTCTATCATTCAAAAAGAACTTAAAAACTCATCAGTATAAATTAACCATGCATTCTACTTAATTTGCATTTCGAAAAAGAAGGGAAAAAAATTAGCTGTTGCAGACTGCTTGTACCAACCCAAAGGACCTGTTGTATTTAATGCAAAAAAAATTGTAATTGGCCTCACGTTTTGACCCCAGCAGAGTCTCGAAGGCTAAAGATGTCTTTTTTGGCCTTTGAGAAAGACTCTCTTGGGGACGAAACGTGAGGCAAATTAATTTTTTTTTTGTAATTTACATTTCCTCTTTCATTTTTTTTGCCCATTAGTAGTGCACCCATGTGGTACTTGGCACTGTTTGTCCTGATTCTCATTATTATTATTTTTTATAGTTAATATATTATTATTAGTTTTTTCAGTCTCGAATTGCTCCTTAGACTCTTGTAGTCATTATTCATTGTGGCTGATGTTCACTTTTGCACTTTACAGAAGACAGTGTGCCCTTTGTTTACGTCTAAACCGCCCTCTATTGAAATCTGTCTGCAGATGCGCGCTCCCATCATGTTTTGTATTTGTAATCGATTTGAGGCGAAACTTGTTGAGCTTTGAATAATTTGTTACCACCAGACAGCCTGCCGGGGCTGGCCAGAGACTCCCCAAATAAGGCTGTCCCCCATTCCAGCTCAGTCAGTTAGTTTAATGCTTGGTCTTTGTTTACCAACCAGTGTGTCCCATTGCACTCTATTGTTTGAGCAGCATTTGAGTGACGTTGTGATACTCTTTAAGCCAGTGAACAAATTTGGTTGAGGGGTGACGTCAAAGGTCACATATTTTAAAAGCCATCTGACGGTAGGGTGATGAAACTCTTAGTTTGGGTTTCGCCAGAGGGCACATCGTCTATACAAAATTAATTAAAAAACTGACAGCGTTGACACTTCTGATGGTGATATGTACCTCAGGCCAGACACTTCACGGAGGCAACGGAGGCAATTGCCTCCGTTGCCCCGATCATTGCCTCGGTGTCCTTGAAGTGTTGCAATAGAAATTGACAATTTCCTCATAGATGTGCCCTAAAATGCCCTGGTGCCCATGCCCAGTGCACCCATGTGCTACTTGGCACCATTTGTCCTGATTCTCATTATTATTATTTTTCAAAGTTAACGTATTATTATTAGTTTGTTCAGTCTCAGTTTGCTCCTTAAACTTTTGTAGTCAGTGTCCAATGTGGCTGATGTTCACTTTTGCACTTTACAGAAGAAAATGTGCCCTTTGTTTACGTCTAAACCGCCCTCTATGTCTTCTAAAACATGATGGGAGTGCACCTCAAGAATGAAGCAATCGGGCCTGGTACCTTGTGTGTGGACTTGAGATGACCGTTTGATCACCGACTTTACAATCTTTGAATGAGGTTGTTGCATTGCCATAACCGCTTTGCAGTGTACCTTTAAAGCAGAGAGATACTCTAAGTATATACTGGTGATTGTCGATGCAGAGTCTGAGACCAATCCACGAGACACCAGCAACAGGACAAATTATCACGCTGTGCCACGCTCCAAGGCGTAAACCTTGCATGGTCCGGAAAAAAATGCTCCTGCATTATGCAAAGCTGTTCACTGATCAGGTATCAGAGGGGGGTTTTGCGGTGTCCCCACGATAATACCAGTCGTAATCACCACAGTCTGCTTTAGTGCTGAATGCAACGCCGTCACATTACTCCTGTGCATTAAGAGGGTCTATCGGTGATCAACAAACAGTGACAAAAGTTTATTGTTGAGTGATGTGGAAGACATCCCAACATTCTTGTGCTATATTTGGACATTTTCTGTAGGTTTTTCTTGGTCGAGGTTTTTATCTCGTCCACCAACACTTGGCATCAGCCGAGAAACCTGCTTATTGGTCTTACTTATGAATAAATTGCTTAAGTCTCCTTGTCGCTGCATGAAGATAAGATCTGTGACCCTTGAGTAATTCTACTTGAAACTTCTGTCTCTCTTGCCTTCTATTTTTATCTGTTTTTTTTATGTCATGTCTGTTGGCATATGTCACAAATGGCTTCAATTCAACATGTTATTTTGCAAAACAGATGCCATGGTGAAGATATTTTTCTCCTTCTATTTAAATATGATTTTACTGAGCTTGCATGGCTGATGTTTCAGGCTGGAAATTCATTAACCTAAACCATCTCCAACCCCTTCAAAATCCAACTGCATGTTGTGCCTGACTCTGTTGGACTGGGGACTGCACTAGTAGACTGATTATGCTTTACATGGGACCAGGTGTACCACCATGGTGTTGCAGGCCTGATTGCTTTGGTCTTGAAAGGGCAAGGGCACCAAGGCATTTTCTTCTTGGTAAAGGGCACCGCTATCAGGAAATTGTCAATTTCTATTGGACCATTTCAAGGGCACCAAGGCAATGACCAGAGGCAACAGAGGCAATAGAGTGAGAAAGGATCGTCAGACATAGTAAATCACTCGAGGGAGTCGGGGTAAATGGATGGGTTTTGTCATTCTGATATTCAAACCGCCCAACTGCCCAATAGCAGACCTCTCTCATCGTTGATAGCTCTTCTATTGGGTGTGGGTTCGAATTCGGTCAGGACACTTGTTTTCTTTGGCGGGACACTCAACTATATTACTTCTCATCACACAGGAGTATATGGGTACTTGTGAGGACGGAGATGGTTGACGTGAATGATTAGCAACCTGTGCGCCAATTTGGCTGCCGGTGCTGCATACTCCAAAGGAGTTGAGATGGTTTCATGAATGCTTATAAAGGCCCAATGAACATGAGTAGTAGTAGTGTAAGGTGCTTTGATACAATGTTTAAAGATCAACTCAAACAAAATCACTCAAACTAATTTTACTGTTTATCTTTGTTTATTTTGTGTCATTATTTGAAGTTTTCCTCTCTGTAATTTTGGTAAAATTTGATTGGAAAAACTAGCCCCCCCCCCCAACCTTCTTCGATTTTCGAACTGGTGTTTTTTCCCGCCAATGGTGACACCCTACGTGGTTCCCAACAAGGACCCATACAAACGCAACGTGAAATTAACACAAGTACCAGTGCCTCAGTAGTGTCAACCATTACGTCACACCACGGACTGGGTGAAGGTTGTTTATCTTCGTCACTCTGCATTTTCCACTGTCTAGATTGGATCGAGTCCATGGTATGACGTTATAATGCTTTTTTTTTATTCCTAGGTGCTTAGGGGCTTTACGTGAAAATCTGTGTTTTTGCTCAGCATGACATCAATCAAAATGAGGTTTGTTTTTTCTGAGAAATAATTATGGTTTAAAATGATACAGTAGCGACTACTGATGCCTTTTTATTAATATTGACAGGGGAAATTAGCTATAGTTTGGGAAATATAGAAAATGTTTGATTTAATATTATTTTGATAAAAATCATCAATCTTTGAAAAATAAAAGAGTTCATGTTATCAGTGGTATAAGTAGAGGTGTCTGCTTCATTTGATAGCATATAATCAATATTAAAATTTTTGTCAAAAATTGAAAAAATCACAAGGGGCAAGTCCAGCATTTTGTTCAAATTTGGGTCAAAAATTAACGTTTGATATTATGGTTTAAAATGATACAGTAGAGACTACTGATGCCTGTTTATTTGTGTAGACCAAGGAAATTAGCTATTCTTTTAGAAATATCAATACTTTACTTGAAATAACACTGAAATTTTGCCGAAAATAGTTCATATTAAAAAAAATATTAGAGATGCGGACGTCAGTTCAGAATCAAAGACATCAGTGGAGGTTCCCACTTCATTTGATGGCATAAAATCAATTTTAAAATTTTGGTCAAAAATTGAAAAAATCACAAGGGGTAAGTCCAGCATTTTATTCAAATTTGGGTCAAAAATTAATGTTAAATTGTATGGTTTAAAATGATACAGTAGGGCCTATTGATGCCTTTTTATTTGTGTAGACCAAGGAAATTAGTTTTACTTTTAGAAATATTGATACTTTACTCAGAATACAACTGAAATTTTGCCGAAAATAGCTCATATTTCAAAAAATATTAGAGATGCAGAGGTCAGTTCAGAATGAAAGGCATCAGCGGAGGTTCCCACTTCATTTGATGGCATAAAATCAATATTAAAATTTTGGTCAAAAATTAAAAAAATCACAAGGGGTAAGTCCAGCATTTATTTCAAATTTGGGTCAAAAATTAACGTTTGATATTATGGTTTAAAATGATACAGTAGGGACTACTGATGCCTGTTTATTTGTGTAGACCAAGGAAATTAGCTATTCTTTTAGAAATATTGATAGTTTACTCAGAATACATCTTATTTTGCCGAAAATAGCTCATATTTCTAAAAATATTAGAGATGTGGAGGTCAGTTCAGAATCAAAGGCATCAGTGGAGGTTCCCACTTCATCTGATGGCATAAAATCAATATTAAGGGGTAAGTCCAGCATTTTGTTCAAATTTGGGTCAAAAATTAACGTTTGATATTATGGTTTAAAATGATACAGTAGGGACTACTGATGCCTTTTTATTTGTGTAGATCAGGGAAATTAGCTAATCTTTTAGAAATATTGATAGTTTACTCAGAAAACAACTTATTTTGCTGAAAATAGCTCATATTTCTAAAAATATTAGAGATGCGGAGGTCAGTTTAGAATGAAAGGCATCAGTAGAGGTTCCCACTTTATCTGATGGTATAAAATCAATATTAAAATTTTGGTCAAAAATTGAAAAAATCACAAGGGGTAAGTCCAGCATTTTAGTCAAATTTGGGTCAAAAATGAATGTTTAATATCATGGTTTAAAATGATACAGTAGGGACCACTGATGCCTTTTCATGTGTGTAGACCAAGGAAATTAGCTATACTTTTAGAAATATTGATACTTTACTGAGAATACAACTGAATTTTTGCCAAATTTAGCTCATATTTCAAAAAATATTAGAGATGCAGAGGTCAGTTCAGAATGAAAGGCATCAGTGGAGGTTCCCACTTCATTTGATGGCATAAAATCAATCTTAAAATTTTGGTCAAAAATTGAAAAAATCACAAGGGGTAAGTCCAGCATTTTATTCAAATTTGGGTCAAAAATTTGCATTTGATATTATGGTTTAAAATGATACAGTAGGGACTACTGATGCCTTTTTATTTGTGTAGACCAAACAAATTAGCTATACTTTTAGAAATATCGATACTTTACTTGAAATAACACTGAAATTTTGCCGAAAATAGTTCATATTTAAAAAAATATTAGAGATGCGGACGTCAGTTCAGAATGAAAGGCATCAGTGGAGGTTCCCACTTCATCTGATTGCATAAAATCAATATTAAAATTTTTGTCAAAAATTGAAAAAATCACAAGGGGTAAGTCCAGCATTTTTTTCAAATTTGGGTCAAAAATTAACGTTTGATATTATGGTTTAAAATGATACAGTAGGGACCACTGATGCCTTTTCATTTGTGTAGACCAAGGAAATAAGCTATACTTTTAGAAATATTGATACTTTACTCAGAATACAACTGAAATTTTGCCAAAAATGTTCATATTTCAAAAAATATTAGAGATGTGGAGGTCAGTTCAGAATGAAAGGCATCAGTGGAGGTTCCCACCTCATCTGATGGCATAAAATCAATATTAAAATTTTGGTCAAAAATTGAAAAAAATCACAAGGGGTAAGTCCAGCATTTTATTCAAATTTGGGTCAAAAATGAATGTTTGATATTATGGTTTAAAATGATACAGTAGGGACTACTGATGCCTTTTTATTTATGTAGACCAAGGAAATAAGCTATACTTTTAGAAATATTGATACTTTACTCAGAATACAACTGAATTTTTGCCAAAAATAGCTCATATTTCAAAAAATATTAGAGATGCAGAGGTCAGTTCAGAATCAAAGACATCAGTGGAGGTTCCCACTTCATTTGATGGCATAAAATCAATATTAAAATTTTGGTCAAAAATTGAAAAAATCACAAGGGGTAAGTCCAGCATTTTGTTCAAATTTGGGTCAAAAATTTGCATTTGATATTATGGTTTAAAATGATAGAGTAGGGACTACTGATGCCTTTTCATTTGTGTAGACCAAGGAAATTAGCTATACTTTTAGAAATATTGATACTTAACTCAGAATACAACTAAAATTTTGCCAAAAATAGCTCATATTTCAAAAAATATTAGAGATGTGGAGGTCAGTTCAGAATGAAAGGCATCAGTGGAGGTTCCCACTTCATCTGATGGCATAAAATCAATATTAAAATTTTGGTCAAAAATTGAAAAAATCACAAGGGGTAAGTCCAGCATTTTAGTCAAATTTGGGTCAAAAATGAATGTTTGATATTATGGTTTAAAATGATACAGTAGGGACTACTGATGCCTGTTTATTTGTGTAGACCAAGGAAATTAGCTATTCTTTTAGAAATATTGATACTTTACTCAGAATACAACTGAAATTTTGCCAAAAATAGCTCATATTTCAAAAAATATTAGAGATGCGGAGGTCAGTTCAGAATCAAAGGCATCAGTGGAGGTTCCCACTTCATCTGATGGCATAAAATCAATATTAAGGGGTAAGTCCAGCATTTTGTTCAAATTTGGGCCAAAAATTAACGTTGGATATTATGGTTTAAAATGATACAACTGATGCCTTTTCATTTGTGTAGACCAAGTAAATTAGCTATAGTTTGGGGAAAATTGATAAATATGTTGAGCATACAGCATTATTTTGGATACAAATCATAAATATTTCCAAAAACAATAGAGATGTGGCGTTGATGTGAGAATCAGTGGCATCAGTAGAGGTGCCTGCTTCATTTGAAAGCATGAAATCAAACGTAAAATTGAGTATACAACATTAATTTTGATAAAAATCATCAAGAGATTCTTAGCTGTGCCATTGAAAATTACAGTTACATGCCTGTGCACCAATGTCAATGTGATTATCAAAATGGCATGGAAAAGACACACACAATGCAACAGTTAAAAAAAAATTAAATTTGCACTTTAATCAGTGTAGAAATAAATACAACATTGAACAGTACATTGGTGAACTGTTCTCCATGTAGAGTTTACTTCTTATTTTCTCATTTACCACACCAACGCATTCTGTGACATGCACACAAACATTCAACGAGGTCACATACAGTTCAAAATTTCTTACCTACTCGTGTTAAATCCAACACCTAAAGGGCGTTTGGTTATTTACAATTCAATGAGCACATCAACCCATCATTTCACTCGGAACGTGTGGGTGGGAGCAGTTGTTTTTTTTATTATGTAGGCATACATTTTGATGCTACCAGCCTTCGAATCCATAGAACCCAGGTACATATTGAGAGTAATGTTCAAATGTTGGTGATAAGAAAAATATGATTCAGATGGAAGGCCACACAGTCTTATCAAGATTGTACAGCACGTGTATTTTTTGTTGTTTTAATAGGAAAACTGCTACTTTGGTGGCGTGTATGTTTTCTCTCTTCAGAATAAGGCACACGATGGCGATGTTGCCAAGGTATGTGGACGTGCAGTGCAAAATGACTTCCTCAGCCCCCCTTCCCCCTCCTCCTCTCAACCCGCACTGTCAACCATCCTATCCCTTTGCTAGGGACGCTGGCATTATCAACTCAAAGACAAATTTGTGAGCGTCCACGTCTAACAATTTGGTTGGATGCTAGCACTTGGCAGACGTGTTCCAGCCGCTTCTTTTCTGGGTTGGGAAATGCTACCTTCCTGAAGACAGCACTGGGTACAAGAATTGTGTATAAAAGTTTCCCTTTAGGATTGTTTTAGAATGCAGCAGGCTTAAAGTAATACATGTATGAAATGCACTGTTGAACTGGTCCAGCTGTGAGTGTTTAACTTATTTTGCCACTGAGCTACCTTCTCTCCCTGACCTCTCTCAAAAACTGTGGACATGTCATGATCTGGACTCGGGAAAGAAGCAGCTGAAACAGGGGTGCCAAGTGCCAAAATCGAAATTTTTTCTCACAAATTTCTTCAAGTTTGAAATGCCAGCCTAGGAAAGAGAGTGGATGGCTGACGGAGGTTGGGGAATCAAGGGTGAAAGAGGGTCTGGTACAATGAAAGGTTCAAATTCAAGACATACATTTATGATATGAAGTTATGAAAAGTTAACAAAACTCCTCTTCAAAAGACCCCACTCAACACAACAAGTATTGGGCACTCAAAAATATTGTTTAAAATACATTTATCTCACTTGAATCCGTCCTAGGAGGAAATTTACATGCGAGGCCATTGCTACCTCTTCAATATTTTTCTCCAGCTATATAAAAATGGATAAATTATTGATAATATGCATAGATGGATAAAGGCTTGTGTATTCCATCTGAGTTACTAATGGCTTTTTCTTTTATATCCTGATCCTGTGGAAATATTAAGTAAGTACATAAGGATGCATGAATACCGAATAAATCCAGTCAAATCTTGACTCTTTCGGCGGCTTCTTGTGTTTGTTTGTATCTCCTGGAGTTGTTTTCAAGCCTGTCTTGGTCTCAATGGGC
The DNA here is from genome assembly GCA_911728455.2 of Marthasterias glacialis. Lineage (NCBI taxonomy): Eukaryota > Metazoa > Echinodermata > Asteroidea > Forcipulatida > Asteriidae > Marthasterias > Marthasterias glacialis. Next base: position 15,076,082 of record OU452228.1, on the reverse strand, counting down.
CTTCTAAAACAAAGTTTAATCTTCTCCCAGTGAAGGACATCAATCAGTGATTGTGTTTGACTTGACTCTTAATTTATTCATATTTTTTTTCTTGTTTTTTTTGCTTCTTCCCCTTCTTCTTGTTAAACTCTTGGAGATAAGCTTTTATTACTTAGCAAATAATGTGTGTAATATTGGCGTAATCTGGTCATTTACCTCAATGTTTTTGTGCAAAGTGCAATTGAAGAGGTTCTGGGTTTTTTTCTTTGTGTTTTTTCCGGTCCCAGGTGGTTTGACTTGTGCATCGGAACAAAATAGCGTAGCGAAGGAATAAACGATATGGGAGTACAGCCTCTTGTATTAGAAATATTTTGTCAAGGATACAATTTATATTATTGCTTGCTTTGTCTCTTTGAGACGAACCGTGGAATTTCTTTGGTCAGGATGGCTTGTGCAGGTAGAGTGACCCAGAATATTTGCTGTTGAAAAATGGGGGGATTTTCCCTGGTGCCCCTGGTTCACGAATAGCAGGGAGCCACATTTACAGGTTCTGATCGAGGTATGGTAATTTAGTTTGCTTGTTAAGCCTGCTTTGTTTCAACACCGATACTTCATTCTGCAATAAGGGCAAGGTAGTTTTTTTCCCTTTATGTGGGAAATTTAGATTTCTACTGGAATGTTTCAAGGGGCACCTAGGCACTGACCTTGGGGCATGGAGGTAAGTAACCCCATTGCCTCCACAAAGTATCAGGCATGCTGGTTGATTAAACAGGTCAGTGGTTAAATCTGTTTGTAGTTGGGAGTCAAGATAATAATAATAATGCATTAGATGCAGTTCTTATATAGCGCTTTATCACACCTGATGGGCGTCTCAAAGCGCTCAGTATTTTTACCCGCAAGGTACGATGAGTTACATTTTTGAAGTATGAGACCTGTTCCTTTACGTAGCACCATGTAGTGGTTTACAAGGTGCTGTGGCGCAATCTGCAGCCGATCAAACCAGAAACACTGGGGCGAACCCCTTCTCTTTGCGATAAGTGCACTGGGTTCTTTTACGTGCATTACACAACACACGGAACCTACGGCTTTACGTCCCATCCGAAGGATGCAGCAATAACGGTTAAGTGTCTTGCTTAAGGACACAAGTGTCACGACTGGGACTCGAACCCACACTCTACTGATCAGAAACACCAGAGCTGGAGGCTGGTCACAATACGCCACACAGTCTGAACAAAAATATGCCTCTCAAACTAGATTAAAGGGGCCTCAGATTCTCCTGGACTAATCAAACAGAACAGATGGTTATTAATGAGACTAAACAGAGATACCTGTAGGCCGTGGCCATAATGATGGCTGCGGCTCTTGCTAAGGGCAGCCTATGCTTCAACACATGTTACCGTGGTGATCAAGCTGTAGCCGCTAATTGGAAGCGGCCATATTTACAAACATTGCAGTAAATAGAGAGTATGAATGAAGGTTGGTTTAACACCTACTTAAAACTGTCAGTCTTGGTCTGCCTTTAAACCTGTTTCTCTCCATTGTGGGAAATAATTTCAGGGGTCTTCATCAATCTTCAAGACTCTCCGATCCGTTCCATGCTCTTAGCTCCCTTGTGACTCCATATAGTATGCCCTGATGCAATCTCACCATCTCTGACGTGTGCTCCCGGGGCCTGGGCTTCAGCCTAACTTTTGTGCGTACATTTCCCATGGCCTGAAAAAAACGAATTGCAGTTCTAATAATTTCTTTACGGAAAATTATTGGCACCTGCCTCTGTTGATTGGTTTTACACAAATGAAAAAACATGAGAAAACCCAGGGGCACCCACTGACCTCCTGTAAAAACAGCTTGGAGAGGATCTCTAGAAAACACTTGAAACACACATGACCTTTTACATTCAGAAACAGCCCCCCCCCCCCCTCCCCACCAGCCACTTATTTTTGTCCAAAAAATATTGCACAATGGGGGCAGGAACGCCAAACTAAACTAGCTTAAAATTAAGCAACACGTGGGGAAGCGTAGCTAGGTAATTATTGCATACCCTTGCCCAGCAAGAAATTTCAAGTACTTAACCTACTTTGATACCCGAAATTGGGAAGACCCCTACCAACCCTCACATTTGTAGAAATTGAACAAATTACCCTGCAAGGAACTGCAAATTAACTTGGAGAGCTATTTGGAAAGAAGGGTCAAAGTACATGTATCCCTCGCCTATTGATAAATGTTGATCAGAAGGTAATTACACAAGACCTTATCAAATCTAGTTTGATAAATAAAGAGAGTAAAAAGAGCTCTCCTGTCTCTATTCTCTCTTTCCTCCCCCCCCCCCCCCCCCCGAGACCATCGGCTTTATTTGCAAAAGATTAAAAATGAACCAACTGATCTAATTTGATAAAAGAGGTCAGGGAAAAGCAGTTTTTCCCTGCACCTGGCCACGTAAGTTAAAAAAAAACCTTGCCCTACACGTAGTTCCTGTTGTCTTTTAAACACCACCGTGATAGAGCTTGTAAGAACGCCAACAAGGCTACAGCGTCAGAGTTCAGCGTATTGATTTCAAAACGATGTGTCTCTTATGTCCTCTATTTACACTGTGGCTGATGCATGCGTAGTAGATGAGTTCTAGAAGGGAGTGTCCTTGAGTGTGACACGAATATCCTGCAATTGGTTTCCCCATGACTGCAAAGTAGTGAAAGGAAATTACACGAGGCAGAGTCTCTCAGGAAGGAGCTGTGTTTGATGAGTAGCTGCCTCTTATCGAGCCCTTTTTTATGGGTCATGTTTACAACAATAACCTTGTTCTGCCTCCCCAGATCAATGACCCTTTTCCTCACCCTGATCCAGTTTCTAGCTTATGTCTGTTGGCCCCTCTACCCGGAATTATTATAATCAAGTCAAATCATACAGACCTTTGGAAATCTTTCCTTCAACCAAAATTTGTCATCTAAATTCTTTGAATAGAGAGGATTGTTGTTGTGTATTTTTCTGGAAAACCTCAACACGTGAACATGCATGTATCTTAACCTTGAGTGATTTACGTCGTCACTCTAACAAAATCCAACGCCATTATGGTAGCTCAACACCCAAACAGTTGGATCATGATTATGGTGTTATGCCTGATTGTATTTAACCAGTTGGTGCCGTATGTCCTGTTTACTCGCAAATGTTTCCCCTACCTGGAAACGGAAGCCATGTAAAGACGCCATTCTGTAATTTCGGACCACCGGAGCAAAGGTCGCCCTGACATTCCACTGCAGAGTGTGCACAGACCACTCCTATGCCGAAGGTAACAGTCGATGTTTTGCAATTCACGGTGCGAGAATTTGACATTTATTGGTCAAAACGGACGATCCAATAAAGAGAATCTTTGTTCGCTTGGCATTGTAAAGTCAGGGTTTCTTTGTGCCAGCGGTACCCTCAAAAGGAAAGATTCCTGCAATTCCACCAAAAGAATCCCCTCAGGATGACGGGACAAAAAAAAAATCTCGGTGGCATCTGGTTAAAGCATAATCAGTTTACTATGCAGTCCGCAGTCCAACAGAATAAACTAACATCAGCAGTTAGATTTTGATGGGTTTGGGTTGGGTTATGGTAACAGTACATGTAAATCTCTTTTACTTTCACTGTCACAAAGAACAGAGTGTTCTCGAATCTAATTCTTGTTTGATTTGCTGTAATCTGATTGATGTTTCTCTTCTCACTTTCAAATGCAGGGCAAAGAGAAAGGTCACTACCAACAAAAGGTTCCTCCATAGCACATTGGTGAGTACACTGCGTGAATACAGAACGGACTCGAGGCACCACCGGCGGAGTTTCAGTCAAGATTTGAGAGTCGATCAGCGAAGGTCAACACCAGCAGTCGACACCAACGTCACCACCGAGCCCAATTTGCCTTCAACAACTTTGGACGAGAGGAAGAATACCGAGAGAACATCCAGAGCTGCCTCGCTTGACCTCGCAAAGAGCGGGAGGCATACCCTGAATGATGACAGCGACAATCAAGATTTGAATAATCGTGGAAAGTCTGAGGAGCCCGGAAGGCCAAGGAACTATCATGACCATCATCACTATGATAGGATAGGAAAACATATGAAGTCGAGGAGAAGTTTCAGCCCGTCGAATGAAAAAACTGATAGACACCGCAGCAAACACAGCAAGCGTAAGAAGAAACATAAACACGAAGACAGGCATTCTGGGACCACCAGTCACAGGAAATCAAAGAAACATAAAAGTAATTTGCGTAGGAGTCCAAACAGCCCGAGAAAACACAAAGAGGCAGTTACAGAAAAACATTAGAAATGTTTAACTCATCACATTTGTTGAACTATTTTGTTTGCGTGTGCTTTTCTATCAATTGTACACTATTTAGCAAGTTCATTAAATGGTTATATACTCAAAGGTAGAGGCCAGTATCAGCACTTTGTGTGATCCAACATGTACATGAAATAACAAACCTGTGAAAGTTTGAGCTCAATTGGTAATCAGAGTCTTGAATAAATAGTGGAAAACACCCATCACTGTTTTCAAACATCGGATTTTTGACTTGCAAGACCAAACTAACCGGTTTACTCATTTGTAAAAAACTATAGCATTTCTCTCGGATACGTTTGTGTGGCCGCAACCGAACCACCGCTGCGATCGTGGCAAGAAAGTCAGGCCATGTGACTTTCCCAGGCAGTTGCTAAGGTAGGCGGGGCTTAACGAAAGTTACTATACCTCATACATATTCATGAACGAGTGCCAACTTCTCACCGGTCCATTCGCCATCATGTGCCAGATGCTATTTTCACTGTTTGCCTAGTGCACATGCCAGTATTTATGCACAGGGTAAATACGCATACGTTGTAGATTATAACACCTCTTCCTTTGATTCTATCTGTTGATTGGCCGAACGTGCGTCATGTGGTGTTGTGTATTTTTACTATCACACTGCACACCGACCAAAAGAACTGTTAAATGGTACTATCCAACGACAACCTCGAACCCTGTGAAACGATCAAATAATACGTGCATTTGAAACACGGTATGAGAACGAAGGCAGTGTGGTACCCCTTTTTTCTTTTTGTCAAGATTTCCTGTCAGATTTTATACAGTTGTTTGAAGACTGATATACGCACAGTTGTTTAACGAATATTACCACAAAATGGATGAAATTGAGGTGTTATAAAACAAATATTGACTGTTTTATCTCGTGGCGTAGTAAAACTAGTCACTCTCGGTGATCCCCGGAGCCCCCTATCTTCCCTCGGCTCCGCCTCGGGAAGATAGGCTGCTCCGGGGATCACCTCGAGTGACTAGTTTTACTACGCCACTTGAAGCAGTCAATATTTGTATACTGTCGCATGGGTCACCTGTGCGCCTCTCATGCACATGGTAAATATGCATGCGTAGTAGACTATCGCATGTGTAACAGTCTACGATGCAGGCGCTTTACAAAGCACTAATGGAACTGTCGCACGGACAGTACCCATGCTTAAACATCACACGCCTCTAGCTAGCTGATACACATGAAAAGATGGCAGCTTATTTACAAGTACAATGTAAATGTCAATCCGCGTTTTCTCAAGCCCAATGATGCCGAACTAGAGAAGTTGTGAGGTTATAGTTAAACAAACATAACATGGCTTAGTTCGGGTGGACAGTCGATATTAGCTCCCCGCAGTATTGGAAGTTCATGAAACTAATTCCCTCGGCTTCGCCTCAGGAGCTTCATGTAGTTTGGCGACCTCCAATACTTAGGGGAGCTAATATCGACTGTCCACCCTCAAACCATGTTATTGTGTTAAGATTGATAATAATACCAGGATACACCTGTACTATTTCTTTAAAGGATATCTCTGTATTTAAAGATGGTTATGCTTATCAAATTTGGGCCAATTTCATAGAGCTTCTTAATGGTAAGCAAATTTTTCTGCTTATTTTAACCAGAAGAATCTGCTTATTTTAAGCAGAAAAAATTGTCATGTCATTAATTTGCTTATTTATAGTAAGCGCCGAAAGCTTAGCATGCCCTTTCCAGTGCTTACGGTTAGCAGCGTTATGAAATTGAAAGCGTGAGCACAAAATCAGCCGTTAAGCAGCTCTTTGAAATCGACAGTTGACTTACTCTTTTTTGAATCAAGAAGACTGCCAGCAGTGGTGATGTTGATGGAGTTGTTGCTACTATCATGCTGACTCAGGCAACATCTAACATCGGTGCTTGTTATTTTGTGTCTCACATGCTTGCTTCCTTGAATCACTACATTGGTGATGTTGATACAACTGGCGGTGTGCGGACTGTGAATAAAGGCAACATCTAACATTGGTTATTATGCCCTCAAAGTATGGTACATTAGTGCTGTTGATAAAAGTGACAAGATATAGTATTGGTTATCACCGTATACTTACTTCTTTGAATAAATATAAGATACATCGGTGATGTTTATGAAACTGTTGCACTGTTATTCTGTAGAAACTGCTGTAGAATACTGGCATGCTTGACTCTGTATATAAAGATAGGATATTCTTTATTCTATATTCTATATGCTGTAGAAACTGGAGTGATACTGGCATGCTTAACTATGATTATAAAGACAATCATTGCTAATGCTGTAGAAACTGCTGTTACTGTCTTTCTTTACTCTGTTAATAAAGACAAGATATAACATTGGTTATGCTGTAGACACTGCTGTTACTGTCATTTTCTACTATGTTAATAAAGACAAGATATAGCACTGGTTATGCTGTAGACACTGCTGTTACTGTCTTTCTTTGCTCTGTTAATGAAGACAAGATATAACATTGGTTATGCTGTAGAAACTGTTGTTACTGTCTTTCTCTACTGTTAATAAAGACAAGATATAGCATTGGTTATGCTGTAGAAACTACTGCTACTGTCATTCTCTACTCTGTTAATAAAGACAAGATATAGCATTCGTAATGCTGTAGAAACTGTAGCATTTCGTCAAGGCCTTCGTGGCTTAGACAGCTATATAGTTGCGAAGACCAATACAAGTCAGCGCGCATGATTGAGTGGTGAAGCCACGAGGCCTTTTCCAACTTGATTTTGCGGTTTTTGATGTTGAATTATTTATGAAGTTTCAAACGGAATAGCGCTGAAAAGTTAACCAATTACAATGCGGATGAGGTTAATGCGCACTGACCCCATCGCTTCTGATTGGCTGGGAATTTTGCTAACCTGTTCGGGTAGCAAAAATCGAGAAATAAAGAAAAACATTAGAATTTCCTGACAAGTTGGAAAAGGCCCTTGTGGCTTCACCACTCGTTCGCGCTGACTTGATCTTCGCTGTAGTTGCTTTGCGGCTACACAGATGTCTAAGCCACAAGGCCTTGGCGAAAGACACTGCTGCTACTGTCTTTCTTTACTCTGTTAATAAAGACAAGATATAGCATTGGTTATGCTGTAGAAACTGTTGTTACTGTCTTTCTTTACTCTGTTAATAAAGACAAGATATAGCATTGGTTATGCTGTAGAAAATGCTGCTACTGTCTTTCTTTACTCTGTTAATAAAGACAAGATAAAGCATTGGTTATGCTGTAGAAACTGCTGTTACTGTCTTTCTTTACTCTGTTAATAAAGACAAGATATTGCATTGGTTATGCTGTAGAAACTGCCACTACTGACATTCTGTACCAGTGTTTTCTGCCATTCCTGGAATGCGAATATGACCAGCACTATTTAACATGTACCAGTCATGTTCGACCAATAATGTGGACGAAACTCTACAGAGAGAAAGTGTGATCAATGCATGTTAAAGCCTATTACTGCTATAGAAACTGTTTTTACTGGCATCTTTAACTCCCCAAATAAACATAAGGTACTACACAAAACTGGTAATGACATGCTTACCCTCTCTGAATACTGGCTCTACTGACATGCTCAGTCTGTCCAAATAAAGATAATGTACAACATAGAACTTGCTCTACTGAAATGTTTACTCCCTCTAAATAAAGATAAAGTACAACCTGAACTGGCTCTACTGATGTGCTTACTCTCTCCAAATAGAAATAAGGAACAACACAGAGCTGACTCTTTTGACATGCTAACCCCTCTCTAAACAAAGATAAAGTACAACTTTAGTTTCACTGCCATGCTTACTTTCTGAATGAAGATAAGGTACAACACAGAACTGAAATGCTTACTCTCTGAGAAGAGCTGAATTTAACATAGAACTGGCTCTACTGACATGCTCACTTTCTGAATAAAGATAAGGTACAACACAACTTGCAATCGACACTCTCTCTGAACAAAGATAAGTCGCAACATAGAGCTGACTCACCTGACATGCTTACTCCCTCTCTGCAAAAAGATAAGGTACAACACAACTGGCTCACCTGACACGCTTACTCTCTGAATAAAGATAAGAAACAACACAGAACTGTCTCTACTGACACGATTACTCTCTCTCTCTGAATAAAGATAAGGTACATGACAGAACTGGCTCCCCTGACACGCTTACTCTATCCTAGTAAAGATAAGGTACAACACAGAACTGGCTCACCTGACACGCTTACTCTATCCTAGTAAAGATAAGGTACAACACAGAACTGGCTCTACTGTCACGCTTACTCTATCCTAGCAAAGATAAGGTACAACACAGAACTGGCTCACCAGACATGCTTACTCTCTCTGAGTAAAGATAAGGTACAACACAGAACTGGCTCACCTGACATGCTTACTCTATCCTAGTAAAGATAAGGTACAACACAGAACTGGCTCACCTGACACGCTTACTCTATCCTAGTAAAGATAAGGTACAACACAGAACTGGCTCACCAGACATGCTTACTCTATCCTAGTAAAGATAAGGTACAACACAGAACCGGCTCACCTGACATGCTTACTCTATCCTAGTAAAGATAAGGTACAACACAGAACTGGCTCACCTGACACGCTTACTCTATCCTAGTAAAGATAAGGTACAACACAGAACTGGCTCTACTGTCATGCTTACTCTCTCTGAATAAAGATAAGGTACAACACAGAACTGGCTCACCTGACACGCTTACTCTATCCTAGTAAAGATAAGGTACAACACAGAACTGGCTCACCTGACATGCTTACTCTATCCTAGTAAAGATAAGGTACAACACAGAACTGGCTCACCTGACACGCTTACTCTATCCTAGTAAAGATAAGGTACAACACAGAACTGGCTCACCAGACATGCTTACTCTATCCTAGTAAAGATAAGGTACAACACAGAACCGGCTCACCTGACATGCTTACTCTATCCTAGTAAAGATAAGGTACAACACAGAACTGGCTCACCTGACATGCTTACTCTATCCTAGTAAAGATAAGGTACAACACAGAACTGGCTCACCTGACATGCTTACTCTATCCTAGTAAAGATAAGGTACAACACAGAACTGGCTCACCTGACACGCTAACTCTATCCTAGTAAAGATAAGGTACAACACAGAACTGGCTCTACTGTCATGCTTACTCTCTCTGAATAAAGATAAGGTACAACACAGAACTGGCTCACCTGACACGCTTACTCTATCCTAGTAAAGATAAGGTACAACACAGAACCGGCTCACCTGACATGCTTACTCTATCCTAGTAAAGATAAGGTACAACACAGAACTGGCTCACCTGACACGCTTACTCTATCCTAGTAAAGATAAGGTACAACACAGAACTGGCTCACCAGACATGCTTACTCTATCCTAGCAAAGATAAGGTAAAACACAGAACTGGCTCACCTGACATGCTTACTCTATCCTAGTAAAGATAAGGTACAACACAGAACCGGCTCACCTGACATGCTTACTCTATCCTAGTAAAGATAAGGTACAACACAGAACTGGCTCACCTGACATGCTTACTCTATCCTAGTAAAGATAAGGTACAACACAGAACTGGCTCACCAGACATGCTTACTCTATCCTAATAAAGATAAGGTACAACACAGAACCGGCTCACCTGACATGCTTACTCTATCCTAGTAAAGATAAGGTACAACACAGAACCGGCTCACCTGACATGCTTACTCTATCCTAGTAAAGATAAGGTACAACACAGAACTGGCTCACCTGACATGCTTACTCTATCCTAGTAAAGATAAGGTACAACACAGAACTGGCTCACCTGACATGCTTACTCTATCCTAGTAAAGATAAGGTACAACACAGAACTGGCTCACCTGACACGCTTACTCTATCCTAGCTAAGATAAGGTACAACAAAGAACTGACTCTACTGTCATGCTTACTCTATCCTAGTAAAGATAAGGTACAACACAGAACTGGCTCTACTGTCATGCTTACTCTCTCTGAATAAAGATAAGGTACAACACAGAACTGGCTCACCAGACATGCTTACTCTATCCTAGTAAAGATAAGGTACAACACAGAACTGGCTCACCTGACACGCTTACTCTATCCTAGCAAAGATAAGGTAAAACACAGAACTGGCTCACCTGACATGCTTACTCTATCCTAGTAAAGATAAGGTACAACACAGAACTGGCTCTACTGTCATGCTTACTCTCTCTGAATAAAGATAAGGTACAACAAAGAACTGACTCTACTGTCATGCTTACTCTATCCTAGTAAAGATAAGGTACAACACAGAACTGGCTCTACTGTCATGCTTACTCTCTCTGAATAAAGATAAGGTACAACACAGAACTGGCTCACCAGACATGCTTACTCTATCCTAGTAAAGATAAGGTACAACACAGAACTGGCTCTACTGTCATGCTTACTCTCTCTGAATAAAGATAAGGTACACCACAGAACTGGCTCACCAGACATGCTTACTCTATCCTAGTAAAGATAAGGTACAACACAGAACTGGCTCACCTGACACGCTTACTCTATCCTAGCAAAGATAAGGTACAACACAGAACCGGCTCACCTGACATGCTTAGCAAAGATAAGGTACAACACAGAACTGGCTCTACTGTCATGCTTACTCTCTCTGAATAAAGATAAGGTACAACAAAGAACTGACTCTACTGTCATGCTTACTCTATCCTAGTAAAGATAAGGTACAACACAGAACTGGCTCTACTGTCATGCTTACTCTCCCTGAATAAAGATAAGGTACAACACAGAACTGGCTCACCAGACATGCTTACTCTATCCTAGTAAAGATAAGGTACAACACAGAACTGGCTCTACTGTCATGCTTACTCTCTCTGAATAAAGATAAGGTACAACACAGAACTGGCTCACCAGACATGCTTACTCTATCCTAGTAAAGATAAGGTACAACACAGAACTGGCTCTACTGACATGCTTACTCTATCCTAGTAAAGATAAGGTACAACACAGAACTGGCTCACCTGACATGCTTAGCAAAGATAAGGTACAACACAGAACTGGCTCTACTGTCATGCTTACTCTCTCTGAATAAAGATAAGGTACAACACAGAACTGGCTCACCAGACATGCTTACTCTATCCTAGTAAAGATAAGGTACAACACAGAACTGGCTCTACTGTCATGCTTACTCTCTCTGAATAAAGATAAGGTACAACACAGAACTGGCTCACCAGACATGCTTACTCTATCCTAGTAAAGATAAGGTACAACACAGAACTGGCTCTACTGTCATGCTTACTCTCTCTGAATAAAGATAAGGTACAACACAGAACTGGCTCACCAGACATGCTTACTCTATCCTAGTAAAGATAAGGTACAACACAGAACTGGCTCTACTGACATGCTTACTCTATCCTAGTAAAGATAAGGTACAACACAGAACCGGCTCACCTGACATGCTTAGCAAAGATAAGGTACAACACAGAACTGGCTCTACTGTCATGCTTACTCTCTCTGAATAAAGATAAGGTACAACAAAGAACTGACTCTACTGTCATGCTTACTCTATCCTAGTAAAGATAAGGTACAACACAGAACTGGCTCTACTGTCATGCTTACTCTCTCTGAATAAAGATAAGGTACAACACAGAACTGGCTCACCAGACATGCTTACTCTATCCTAGTAAAGATAAGGTACAACACAGAACTGGCTCTACTGTCATGCTTACTCTCTCTGAATAAAGATAAGGTACAACACAGAACTGGCTCACCAGACATGCTTACTCTATCCTAGTAAAGATAAGGTACAACACAGAACTGGCTCACCTGACACGCTTACTCTATCCTAGCAAAGATAAGGTACAACACAGAACCGGCTCACCTGACATGCTTAGCAAAGATAAGGTACAACACAGAACTGGCTCTACTGTCATGCTTACTCTCTCTGAATAAAGATAAGGTACAACAAAGAACTGACTCTACTGTCATGCTTACTCTATCCTAGTAAAGATAAGGTACAACACAGAACTGGCTCTACTGTCATGCTTACTCTCTCTGAATAAAGATAAGGTACAACACAGAACTGGCTCACCAGACATGCTTACTCTATCCTAGTAAAGATAAGGTACAACACAGAACTGGCTCTACTGTCATGCTTACTCTCTCTGAATAAAGATAAGGTACAACACAGAACTGGCTCACCTGACATGCTTACTCTATCCTAGTAAAGATAAGGTACAACACAGAACTGGCTCTACTGTCATGCTTACTCTCTCTGAATAAAGATAAGGTACAACACAGAACTGGCTCACCAGACATGCTTACTCTATCCTAGTAAAGATAAGGTACAACACAGAACTGGCTCTACTGACAAACTAAATCTCTCTGAATAAAGATAAGGTACAAAACAGCACTGGCTCCCCTGACACACTTACTCTATCCTAGCTAAGATAAGGTACAACAAAGAACTGACTCTACTGTCATGCTTACTCTATCCTAGTAAAGATAAGGTACAACAAAGATCTGACTCTACTGTCATGTTTACTCTCTCTGAATAAAGATAAGGTACAACAAAGAACTGACTCTACTGTCATGCTTACTCTATCCTAGTAATGATAAGGTACAACAAAGATCTGACTCTACTGTCATGTTTACTCTCTCTGAAAAAGTTTAGATACAACACAGAACTGGCTCACCTGACATGCTTGCTCTCTCTACATAAAGATAAGGTACAACACAGAACACGCTCACCTGACACACTTGCTCTCTACATAAAGAAAAGGAACAACACAGAACTGACTCTACTATCATGCTTACTCTCTCTGAAAAAAGTTAAAATACAACACAGAACTGGCTCACCTGAGACGCTTGCTCTCTACATAAAGAAAAGGAACAACACAGAACTGGCTCACCTGACATTCTTACTCTATCCTAGCAAAGATAAGGTACAACACTGAACTGGCTCACCTGACACACTTATTCTATCCTAGCAAAGATAAGGAAAAACACAGAACTGGCTCACCTGACACGCTTACTCTATCCTAGCAAAGATAAGGTACAACACAGAACTGGCTCACCTGACATGCTTACTCTATCCTAGTAAAGATAAGGTACAACACAGAACTGGCTCTACTGACATGCTTACTCTATCCTAGTAAAGATAAGGTACAACACAGAACTGGCTCTACTGTCATGCTTACTCTCTCTGAATAAAGATAAGGTACAACACAGAACTGGCTCACCTGACGCGCTTACTCTTTCCTAGCAAGGATAAGGTACAACACTGAACTGGCTCACCTGACATGCTTACTCTATCCTAGTAAAGATAAGGTACAACACAGAACTGGCTCTACTGTCATGCTTACTCTCTCTGAATAAAGATAAGGTACAACACTGAACTGGCTCACCAGACATGCTTACTCTATCCTAGCAAAGATACAGTACAACACAGAACCGGCTCACCTGACATGCTTACTCTATCCTAGTAAAGACAAGGTAAAACACAGAACTGGCTCACCTGACGCGCTTACTCTATCCTAGTAAAGATAAGGTACAACACAGAACTGGCTCACCTGACATGCTTACTCTATCCTAGTAAAGATAAGGTACAACACAGAATTGGCTCACCTGACACGCTTACTCTATCCTAGTAAAGATAAGGTACAACACAGAACTGGCTCACCAGACATGCTTACTCTATCCTAGCAAAGATACAGTACAACACAGAACCGGCTCACCTGACATGCTTACTCTATCCTAGTAAAGATACAGTACAACACAGAACCGGCTCACCTGACATGCTTACTCTATCCTAGTAAAGATAAGGTACAACACAGAACTGGCTCACCTGACACGCTTACTCTATCCTAGTAAAGATAAGGTACAACACTGAACTGGCTCACCAGACATGCTTACTCTATCCTAGCAAAGATACAGTACAACACGGAACCGGCTCACCTGACATGCTTACTCTATCCTAGTAAAGACAAGGTAAAACACAGAACTGGCTCACCTGACACGCTTACTCTATCCTAGTAAAGATAAGGTACAACACAGAACTGGCTCTACTGTCATCCTTACTCTATCCTAGTAAAGATAAGGTACAACACAGAACTGGCTCTACTGTCATGCTTACTCTCTCTGAATAAAGATAAGGTACAACACTGAACTTGCTCACCAGACATGCTTACTCTATCCTAGCAAAGATAAGGTACAACACAGAACCGGCTCACCTGACATGCTAACTCTATCCTAGTAAAGATAAGGTACAACACAGAACTGGCTCTACTGTCATGCTTACTCTCTCTGAATAAAGATAAGGTACAACACTGAACTGGCTCACCAGACATGCTTACTCTATCCTAGTAAAGATAAGGTACAACACAGAACTGGCTCTACTGACATGCTTACTCTATCCTAGTAAAGATAAGGTACAACACAGAACTGGCTCTACTGTCATGCTTACTCTCTCTGAATAAAGATAAGGTACAACACAGAACCGGCTCACCTGACATGCTTACTCTATCCTAGTAAAGATAAGGTACAACACAGAACTGGCTCTACTGACACGCTTACTCTATCCTAGCAAAGATAAGGTACAACACAGAACCTGCTCACCTGACATGCTTACTCTATCCTAGTAAAGACAAGGTACAACACAGAACTGGCTCTACTGTCATGCTTACTCTCTCTGAATAAAGATAAGGTACAACACTGAACTGGCTCACCAGACATGCTTACTCTATCCTAGTAAAGATAAGGTACAACACAGAACTGGCTCTACTGTCATGCTTACTCTCTCTGAATAAAGATAAGGTACAACACTGAACTGGCTCACCAGACATGCTTACTCTATCCTAGTAAAGATAAGGTACAACACAGAACTGGCTCTACTGACATGCTTACTCTATCCTAGTAAAGATAAGGTACAACACAGAACTGGCTCTACTGACACGCTTACTCTATCCTAGCAAAGATAAGGTACAACACAGAACCGGCTCACCTGACATGCTAAGCAAAGATAAGGTACAACACAGAACCGGCTCACCTGACATGCTTACTCTATCCTAGTAAAGATAAGGTACAACACAGAACTGGCTCTACTGTCATGCTTACTCTCTCTGAATAAAGATAAGGTAAAACACAGAACTGGCTCACCTGACATGCTTACTCTATCCTAGTAAAGATAAGGTACAACACAGAACTGGCTTTACTGTCATGCTTACTCTCTCTGAATAAAGATAAGGTACAACACAGAACCGGCTCACCTGACATGCTTAGCAAAGATAAGGTACAACACAGAACTGGCTCTACTGTCATGCTTACTCTATCCTAGTAAAGATAAGGTACAACACAGAACTGGCTCTACTGTCATGCTTACTCTCTCTGAATAAAGATAAGGTACAACAGCGACTGGCTCACCAGACATGCTTACTCTATCCTAGTAAAGATAAGGTACAACACAGAACTGGCTCTACTGACATGCTTACTCTCTCTGAATAAAGATAAGGTAAAACACAGAACTGGCTCACCTGACATGCTTACTCTATCCTAGTAAAGATAAGGTACAACACAGAACTGGCTCTACTGTCATGCTTACTCTCTCTGAATAAAGATAAGGTACAACACAGAACCGGCTCACCTGACATGCTTAGCAAAGATAAGGTACAACACAGAACTGGCTCTACTGTCATGCTTACTCTATCCTAGTAAAGATAAGGTACAACACAGAACTGGCTCTACTGTCATGCTTACTCTCTCTGAATAAAGATAAGGTACAACAGCGACTGGCTCACCAGACATGCTTACTCTATCCTAGTAAAGATAAGGTACAACACAGAACTGGCTCTACTGACATGCTTACTCTCTCTGAATAAAGATAAGGTACAACACAGAACTGGCTCACCTGACATGCTTACTCTATCCTAGTAAAGATAAGGTACAACACAGAACTGGCTCACCAGACATGCTTACTCTATCCTAGTAAAGATAAGGTACAACACAGAACTGGTTCTACTGTCATGCTTACTCTCTCTGAATAAAGATAAGGTACAACACAGAACTGGCTCACCAGACATGCTTACTCTATCCTAGTAAAGATAAGGTACAACACAGAACTGGCTCTACTGTCATGCTTACTCTCTCTGAATAAAGATAAGGTACAACACAGAAATGGCTCACCTGACATGCTTACTCTATCCTAGTAAAGATAAGGTACAACACAGAACTGGCTCACCTGACACGCTTACTCTCTCTGAATAAAGATAAGGTACAACACAGAACTGGCATGCTTACTCTCTCTGAATAAAGATAAAGTACAACATAGACATGATAGAACTGGCTGTACTGAAATGCCAACCGAGAACTGGCTCTATGGACATGACGGACATGCTTACTGTCTCTGAATAAGGTAAAAAGATAAGGTAAAACATAGAACTGGTTAAACTGAAATGCTTTACCCTCTCTGAATAAGTATAAGGTACAACTGGTATTGGCTCTACTGGCATGTTTTCCCTCTTTGATTTAAGATAAGGTACAACATAGAACTGGTTATACTGGCTTGCTCACCCTATCTGAACTATTATAAAGTGCAACATTACTTGTATCAGTGGCATGCTAGCTTATTCTCTTTCTGAATAGAGAAACACAAAACAAAAATACGTATAACACAAAACTGGTTGAACTGGCAGGCTTTTTCTCTTCTTGCGTAAAGACAAGGTACAATACAGAACTGAAATGGTTCTACATGCAAGCATTTTCTCTTTCTGAATAAAGATAAAGGTACAACACAACACAGAAATGGTTTTGTAGTGGCATGCTCACTCTCTCTAGAATAAAGATAAGGAACAACACATCTGGGTTTACTGAAAGGCTTGCCCTTTCTGGACAAAGATAAGTTACAACACAAAACTTGTTCTAGTGGCAAGCTTTTTTTCTCTTTCTGCATAAAGACAAGGATTAATACACAACTGGTTTTACTGGAATGATTACCCTTTCTGAAGAAAGATAAGGTACAACTTATGTAAACAACGCCTGTTAAATTGTGCACTCCTCCCTTATTCTACTGACATGCTTACTGTCTGTCTCTCAATAGGTATAAATACAACACAGAACTGGCTATATGCTGACATGCTTTTGTCTCTCTGTGTACAGCTTCAGTAAAACATATAACTGGTTCAACTTACAAGCTAATTACTTTCTCCAAATAAAGATAGGGTCCAACATGTATTGGTTCTGATTACATGCTTACTCTCTCAATAAAGACACGGAATGTTTCAATTCTCTCTTTCTCTCTATCTCTTTCTATAAAGATAAGTTCAAATAAAGAACTGTTTCTACTGGCATGCTTACCCTCTCTGAATAAAGATAATGTATGACATTGAGCTGGTTATCCTTGCATGTGGTTCCTCTTTGAACACAGAGCTGGTTATAGCGGCATGCTCGGTCTCTGTCTGAATTAAGATATGGTGCAAAACTGGTTATATTGGTATATTTTAGCCTCTCTGAAAAATGATAATGTACCACAGAACTGACTCTAACAGCATGCTGACCCTTTATGAACAAAGATAAGGTACAACATAGTAACACAGGCATGTGTACCCCCTCTGATTGAAGATAAAGTGTGAGAACAAACTGGTTCTACTTGACAGCTTTTTATCTTTCTAAATATAGACAAAATACAACATAGAACTGGCATTGTATCCTCTCCATACAAAGACAAAATACAACATAGAACTGGTTCTATTTTTTCTCTTACTGATGAATAAAGTACTGATTTAAAAGACATGCTTATCTCTCTGAATAAAGATAAGGTACAACATAGGATTGATTCTACTTGCATGCTTACTCTCTCCTAATAGTTATAAAGTCTAAAATAGGACTGATTCTATCTGGCATGATTACGCTTTCTGAACAAAGATATGGTACAACATAGAACTAGTCCAACTTGCGAGCCTTTTCTCTTTCTGAATAAAGAGAAGGTACAACATAGAACTGGTTATACTGACATGCATACTTTCTCTGAACAAAGATGATTCTAAAACAGAACTGGTCTTACTTGGATGCTTACTGTCTCGCAATAATTCTACCTGAAAGGCTTTTGATCTTTCAGAATAAAGACAAGGTACAACATAGAACTGGTTCGAGTGGCATGCTTACCCTCTCCGAACAAAGATAACGTACAACAAAGAACTTGTTCTAGTGGCATGCTTACACCAAAGATAAGGAACAACATAGAACCAGTTATACTAACATGCCTCTGAATAAAGATAAGGTACAAAAGAGCTTGTTCTATTGACATAATTTCTCTCTCTCAATAAAGATAAGTACAATACAAACTGGTTGTATTGACTTACTCTTTCTGAATAAAGATAAGGTGCAACATAAAACTTGTTCTATTGACCTTATCTCTCTCTCTCTGACTTGAAGGACATTCAAGAACTGGTTATACCGCCATGCTTACTCTCTCTCTCTCAGTAAAGATGAAATTAACGTAGAACTGTTTCTACTTGCAAGACTTTTCTATTTTTTAACAAAGACAAGGTACAACACAGAACTGGTTCTAGTGACATGCTAAGCCTCTCTGAATAAAGATAAGGTACAACATAGAACTAGTTCTACTGGGATGCTTACTCTCTTTCTGAATAAAGATAAGATACAACTGAAACTAATTACCAGTGGCGTAACCAGGGTACAATTTTAGGGGGGCACAAGGGGGTGCAACATTTTTTGTAGGGGGGCACTTTTGGCCAATTAAAATGGTAGTTAGAGTCTGTATTTTATTTACAAGCCCTTTCAACGCTCTTGTTATGCCAAAATTATAAATGTTATGAACAACTTCACAATTTCACAAGTTGGTTTGTAGGGTATAATATTTGAGAACTACAGGATGGGATTGAATGTACTCGTCCAAAAACCAATAATATAAAATGTTTTCAGATGAGTTTATCACTTTTACCAACCGTTGTTAGTGATCACGAATGCGCCATTACAAGTAAAGGATTCTATTTTAAATTGAATCCACACATGACGATTGAAGAAAACATTGGAAAACTTATTTTTTTTTTTTTTTTTTTTTTGCATCTTCCGATGATGCGACCGAGACTGTCTCTGGGGTTCAATTTGAGTCGTTTTTTCCCCTTGATGACATTCAACATACTGGATGATTGATGACATGGACTGTCACAACACCCATTAGGGTGTTTTGGACCAGAACCGTTTTTAAAGGGAAAGAACGGCACTGTTATTCAAAAGAGTAAAATAAAATAGCTACAGTTTATTAAAGACACCAAACACCCAACCCAACCAACAGTCATCAAATCATCAAATAACATGTTCATGCTGTAGTGAAAACATTAAAAAGAATGTTTTGTTTTGCTGGAGGGATTGTGTGCGTGTTTGTTAGCACCAATATGCGCCACATGGACCATTATGTAAGAGAAAATGTCAAACCATTATGTCCGACCCATTGTGTACGACAAACCTTATGTCCAAAATATTGTGTACGACAAACCATTATGTCCAATCCATTGTGTACGACAAACCATTATGTCCGACCCAATGTGTCCGACAAACCATTGTGTCCGACCCATTATATCCAACAAACCATTGTGTCCGACCCAATGTGTCCGACAAACCGTTGTTTCCGACTCATTATGTAAAAAAACCCATAATATCCGACCCATTGTGTCCTACAAACCATAGAGCTACAAACACTTGTCCGACCATTGTGTCCTGCAAACCATTATGTCCGACCCATTGTGTCCGACAAACTATTCTGTCCGACCCATTATGTCCATCGGACACAATGTGTCGAACATAAAGGTTCAAAATTGTAGTCAGACACAACAGTCCATGTCGGACATAATGGTGCATAAACACACCTTCATACTTGCCTGTTTCAATTACTGCAATCGAAATCAGCAACCAGTGATTTTATTTTTCACTGACCGACGTTTGTTTTCCGATAGAAACGTTTCTCAGGGCTTGAGGATTGAACCTGGTATGAACTACAAATAATCAATGGAATTTCAAACTTCGAACTCAGTCATTTTTCTCTCGATGTTAAACCAATTCCGCAGTTTGAATTTAACAGGAAGATGCCGTACTAAATAGGAAGGCAGAATTAGTCAACAAGTTTCATTTCCCTTTGTGCGCGTGCGTGTTTGTTGCATTGATTTCAATATCTTAATGAATTGAATTCAGTCTGAATGAACGAACTCGTTTTCGTTTTCGAAAGCAGTGTATTGGAGTATAATTTGTCTAGCCAATCAATCACTCATTGCATGATCAGTGAGTGAAACGGATAGGTTGGTGCATAGACGCAGATGTATAAAATAAAAACAGGCTGTACTTCTCCGGTTGGGACAAGCCATTGTGTAAGCGGAAACTCCACTATTTCGTTCAATGTGCCCGCTTGCAACAGAATACTGTTGCCTCATTGTTTGTGTGATTTGATATGTTGAAATTCATTACTGTCAATGAATAGTTTTTGACATAATAAAGTCAGGGATAACATTCAGAAAACACTGTGTCCGATACCCGCTGTGATATCATGAGCAATGGCCAAAGTATTATGTTTGGCAATGCTTTTGTGGGTGGGTTTTTCCTGCCGAGAAGGCCGATAGCAAACCCTACATGCATCAAGGGATGTAGACGTTAGCTAACTATGAGTAAATACTGTCTCTGGCAAAGCAGGGGCGGATCCACGGGGGCGTGACGGGCGCACACACCCCTATTTTATCCTTCCGAAGGAAAAAAAATCAAGGTATCATCCCGCCCACTTGCAATGAGAAACAAACTTTCGACATTATACTACGATGTTCACTGTAATGTCAAACAATAATTGAGGCGGGTAAAAAACGATGTTCATGCTTTTCAGGACATTCGAGGGTGCCGTTGAGGGACATTTAGGGCCCAGACCCCACAAGTAATGAATATTTGTATATGTTGGGTCATGATCTATTTTTAAACTTGGGTGATGCCTGACCTAAGATTTTTAACAAGAGTCGTCAGGGAATCTTTGGTCAGAGAACCAGACTGAATGGAAACTTACCTGGTATGTCTGCTGCCACCTAGCGTTCCAAAGTCTCCCATTAACAGACCAGCAACCCTAAGAGCATGCAAAGAAACAGGATTATCGTAAACTTACCGGTACAACTCAAGTCTTAATAGCAACAAGTATACCCCGACAACATGGCTCGTATACGCCCGTGAATACACGGCAAAGTACACGTGAAAACGAACTCCGTGATCTGCCCTTGGTCCGTGATGATACAGCTTTCTATGTGCATTTAACAGAGACGGTATCATATTTTTCAGAGCACAGGAATATCGTCTCTCGTCAAGAACATGCTGAATGAGCGAAGGTCGGTTGCACTTTGCTCTTGTATCACTTTCCAAAAACCGTGTGTTGTTGTATCTGTGCGGTGGCCCAAAAGGGAACCAGATATATGCAACCACCCGTGATGATGTAAAGAGTGCGGCTCTATACTATATGAGCTGTACTAATAAAAAAGGAAGTTTTTGCGTCTAAACAGTGACACTCCTTTCAGAGGTAAGGGAGGGGTGGGGGTGTGAAAGTGCAGTGACGGAGCATTGAATTCATGTTGCAATATTTGAAAGAGCAGAATCAGGTTGGGGGATCTATGTAGGAAAGGGAGTCTGAATAAGGACTCTAGATGCGGGGTGTAAGTGGTGACGTTTAGTGGTTGAGCGGAGATGGCACTACGAAATGTAATTACAGGTGGAGATATAAGACAAAACTGCACGAGGTTGAAGGAAACATCATGGGAGGATTCAGGGTCGCCCAGGGTCGGAAGAAGGCTTTTTTGAAAGAAGCAGGATTGTGATGATAACCTCGTGATTGGAAAGGGAAGTCTTTAGTGAAAGACTGAGAGGATAACTGACAGGTATTAAAATGCGAGGAGGTATGGAATGGGAGCTCTTTTGCGGCTAGGGAACAGTAGGAAATGTTTACTGTCGAGGTGGGAAAATATTGAAATTCGGTTACGGAAACATGCTGGGAACAGCGAACGGTGCAAAGGGTGGGAGGACTCGATTGAAGTTGGCATGTTGTGATAACCTAACCTTAGGACAGGGAGGCGATCATTTCTGACAGGTAGAGTCTCCCTCGAGAAGGACGACATTCATACTTAAAACGTGAAAAAAAGGAAGGAAGTATTCACGATGCAGAAACAATCCTTCATACCTTAAATTATTATACCGGTATTTGTTCAATCGTTATTTTGCTCAAAGTAGAGAAATACAATACAAAATACACGACGTACAATGTAGTTGAACTTCAGGAGTTAAAAAGACAATACTGGAAATTAAAGCAAGTAAATAAATTAAACAATACGGCTGAGAAAGATGAGCTGCAGAAGGATACAATCAAAATAATGGGTTAGGGTGGAAGAAGAAAGGAATAGTACAGACTCAGGGAGGACAGATAGCTGGTCACAGTAGCGTGTCGTGGCCGAGCGGTCGAATTCAAGTTCGTATTATTTCTTAATGACTACAGTTTTCGCAACCCCCAAAAAAGAAGTGAGTAGCGTGTCGTGGCCGAGCGGTCGAATTAAAGTTCCTTGGCGTTTATATCCTAACTTGAGGATCCTGCCGAGTAACGATGTAGAAGTAGAAGGATTGACACAAGTGTGCTACAACACTGTGATACAAGAGTCTGCTGATCCAATATGAAGTTGGCATGATGTTCTCCGTTATTGTATGGTATTTACGATTGCATTAAATGATATTGTTTGTTGGTTGGGTGGGTTGTATTGTTGGGTTGGTTGATTGTTAGTTTTTTGTTTGTTTGTTTGTTTGTTTTTTATTAAAAGGATATCCATTCATATTCACCAATTTCCACTAAGGATACCACACAACCCAACCTGCTAAAACTGTAGTCATTAAGAAATAATAATTGGCCTACATAGGGCTGGTATCCAGTGAAGAGTATGGAATAGTTTGAGTGAAGAGGTAGGTTTTGAGTTGTGTTCTGAAGGGACCGATGTCCGGTAGTGTTTTGAGTGTTATTGGTAGACCATGCCATAGGCAGGAGGCTGCGATGGAAAAAGACAGTGGTTGAGAAGTGGTTGATATAAAAAAGTTATGAATAGATGCTGGTAAAAGCTTTCGGGAAACGGTGCATTAATCATAGGGGATAATTTATATGAGTAAATGGCACAGTATATATAACAAGAGCGCTGAAAAGGGGCTTGTTAAAAAGAAAAATGCAAACAGAAACCGCTGTTTTAATTGGCCAGAAGTGCCCTGTGGAAAAAATGGTGCACCCTTTGTCTACGCTGGAAAAAGTTTACATTTTAATAAACACACATCATGTTTTTTTAACCGTTTTTTGTAAACGGGACGGTAAGCTTTCTAGATGAAGCTTTGAATAAAGTACCGACTTAGTAGACATCGGGGGGGGGGGGGGGGTAATTTCGCAGAAAGCTCACTCATTATAAATTTCATACCAGCACCGATACTCCACAGAAACAACTCCGTCTAAACTTGACAAAAGTCGACAGTATAGAATTACAAGAACACTCAAAATTTTATTTTGAATGACGTAATCAAAGTCAGTACAGAATAACGAGTTTCTCGTCTGTATGCAGGAGGGCGGTTATGTTTGTCCAGGGGGGGGGGGCACCGGAATTACCCAAATATCAGGTAGGTATGGGTTTTGCGAGGGGTGAACAGTAATTTTATTTGAAACATTGATTTGAATTTAACTAATGCATCTCTAATAACGTTTTGTGCTCCGCAGGGAGGTAGTTCCATCAGCTCCTTTTTGAAACTGAAGTTTATTTTGGGGATATCGACTTTTGTTTGGGGGGATTTGAGAGTGAAAATGTCAGGCGTGCACTGTCCGCGATTCTACAGTCAACTTCGATTCAACGTGGACAGTTAATAGAGGAAAAATTGAACAGCATGTGTCCATATTCGGTGAAGCAATGAAAAGACTATTATTTACAAAAAAAAAGAAAAGAATCCCGATGACAAAGATGGCTGATTGTGCGAACCGGAGACTAGTTCTGCTAAACAAAAGCTTGTTTAGTATCAAATGACTGAATGCAACAATTCAAATGTCTTTAAGGGACAGCTAACAAAGGATGCCGTGATTCGTTCATAGAGTCACCTTTCAGTCTTAACATTTCCATCTGTGACTGCTTGCTGGGGAATATTTTCTCGGATATTCACATGGAGACCTATATATATATATATTTTTTGTTATTTTCCATCTCTGACTCCTTGAAAATATAAATGTTTACAGATTTGCATACTTAACTTACATGATATAAAATGGCCTTTGCGGAAAACTTTTCCTTGAAAAAGTTGCGCTTGACATGCTGTATTCTTTTGAGAAATGAGTGAAACTCGCGAATCTAAAACCCGATGTTTGAAAGCAGTGAAAGCATCCTAAGGTTTCCCCCACTATTTTCTTTTGACTCCGATGACGGATTGAGCTTAAACTTTCACAGGTTTGTTATTTCATGTACATGTTGGGTCACATAAAGTGCAGATACTGGTCTTTGACCATTACCAATGTTGTCCACGTGCTTTAATGTTTTGTCCTCTCTTCCCAAGTTGAGATATATTTTCTCTGTCTGTCATTTCTTTCTGCAATGAATTCATTTCAAAGGCCGCTCTTTCTCCGACTTATAATTTAATCAGATATTCGGAGAGGGAAAACGTCGGCGGCTTGCATGGTCATCCAAACATGATATTATTTTCAATTCTCGATGAAAATAAAATTGCATTTTTTTATTGTAAGTAATGTATCTCTCAATAATACATTTTCAATAACTGCCGCACCATTTTACGACATTGATGAAATAGTTTTCGTCAATTTCAGGTTTAAAAGATGTACTGCTCATTTTCCACATTTTCCTGCAAACCATCTTTCTCTCCCAAACCTCATTCATGCAGCCATGCCCGCAACACACGCGCGTTTGTTTGACACCATGTCTGACATCGACCATTATGTCCAACCCATTGCGTTCTACACACCATTATATCCGAACCATTGTGTCACACAGACCATTATGTCCAACCCATTGTGTTCGACAAACCATTATGACCGACATATTGTGTTCGACAAACCATTATGTCCGACCCATTGTGTCCGACGAACGATTATGTCCAACCCATTGTGTCCGACGGACACAATGGGTTGGACATAATCGTTCGTCAACACAATAGGTCGGACATAATTCTTCTTCGGACACAATGGATAAAACATAAGCGTTCAAAACTGAACTGAAGTTTATTTTGGGGATATCTGACGGACACAATGGGTCGGACATAATCGTTCGTCAACACAATAGGTCGGACATAATTCTTCTTCGGACACAATGGATAAAACATAAGCGTTCAAAACTGAACTGAAGTTTATTTTGGGGATATCGACTTTTGTTTGATATAACATAAGCGTTCAAAATTGTAGTCGGAAATAATATAAGTCCGTGTCGGACAAAACGGTGCGTAAAATACATTATAAAGGCTCTTTAATGTTTGCTCCATACGCTCCGAATGCGAGAGTCACACGCTCCCACAAAATGGGTTGCGCAATAATGTAATTGAGCAAGACTTTACGAGGTGCCGCGCAGAGCTCGGTCTGTGACAGCACTAGCTTTGCCCCTTTTTCTTCTTTTCTTTATTTGTTCTCCCTTTCTTCTCATTTCTTTTCTTTTCTTACGATTCAGTTCCTTGACATTCTGAAAGAACCTTTACCTTTTGTGAATTGCATTTACCCTAAATGCATCAATACATATTAGGAACCCAAAGTGAAAGTGCAAGGAGTTAAAACTCAGTGAAGTCACCTCAATTCGTTGAACCCCGATTTGGAAAAAAGCTGCACTATGGCTTTGTGCAGGTCTGCTTGCAGGTTTGCAAACGGTTACACGTAGATCGTACATCTTTGGTTCACTTTATGAAGTTGAAAATCATCACTCTCGGATATTTTGTTGTCTTTTCATTTATCAAATTTTTATTCCGGATCATTATAGGCCCCAATGTCAGACACTGATCATTGTGTCCGAAAGGGTCACGGACTACCAACAGACCGTTGTGCCCAACATCCATAGCGTCCGACAACATAATCGGATCACTGCATCCGACATGAACAATTGTGTCCAACAACGTTCGACATAATAGGACCATTAAGTTTGATAACAGAATTCGGCCATCTTGTCCGACACATCCGACACAGTATAGCCTACAATCCATTTAATTGGGCAAATAAGGTCTGTCTGACACAATCCACTGTCGGGTATAATCATTGTGTCGGATTTCAAAGTTTGTTTGACATTTTATGATTATTATTTTTAATTATTTTTTTACAAACCGGGTAATTTGACGGATGTAAGGGTTTGAGCATAACGTATTGAAAGAAATAATGTTCCGTTAGAAATGGTCCGGGTTGAATAAATACAGGCAATGGACTCAATGGCCCAAGTACAGAGCTAATATAATAATATTGACGAGATCGCTGAAACTCGTCCTACGTTTTGAAGTGCGGGCACATTAATGTTTGAGTACATACCATAGAGCTATGAAGCCGTGCGGGCACATTAATGTTTGTGTACAAAGCATAGATCTATGAAGCTCTATGGTAAAACCATAATGTAAAGGCTTGAAATGATTGTGTACGGCTGTTAGCTGTTGGAAAGTCATTGCGTCACACGCGCACACATCTGTTGCACGCCCAAAGTGATCGATACTTCCGGTTCCATAGGTTTGTGTACATAAAATTTTAACAAAGATTTACACAATTCGTCGTTCAAAGGCATTTTTTATGGCAGAAACTTTCACACTTGTAAAAGCCAAGTCCAATTATTAAACTTTACTTACATAAATCATCATACAAAAACTAGCTCAATGCGTTTCTCACGGACTGCTCGCTATCGATTGGTGCCAGTTTGAATGAAGTGGGCGTGGCTTAGAGTGGAATTACGTCAAACTTACCAAGAGGATTGTCAGTCCATAATACCTATTTTAATGATAATGCTCGTGCGGCAGAGGCTTCAGAAAATCATGTGCATGGCATGTGGAATCATGAGACAGCATTCTAGTCAATGTAGTATATAGCTTTTTTTTCCAGCACAAGTTTTTCCAAATATGTTCTTTTTTTCGTGTTGAACAGGTGCTGACAGCTATATCTTTCATTCAATAAGACCTTGGGGCACACATTTATGGGTCATTACTTTTTATTTTATAATCCCTTTAGTTTGACAAGGACCACGGCCCAGTCGTCTCCGGTTCTACATCAATTTTCCTGACACACAATTTGTTGAAACAAATTAATAAAACAGCTGTTTGGTAAAATCACATAAACCACGTGTATAATGACGCGAAATAGGCGTGTGGCGTGTCGTGGACGAGTTGTTAGTGCGTGGGACTCAAGCTCTGGTGGCTGAGTCATCGGAGTGTGGGTTCGAGTCCCAGTCATGACACTTGTGTCCTTGAGCAAGGGACTTAACCATAATTACTTTGTAAAAGTTGGGGAGGTAGAGCTTTGTGCTCTACCAGCCAGGCTTCTGATGGATGATACCCAAGCCTACATCCTTACGGACTGTAAACGGGGTGAACCTGTTTCAGCCCCAGGAGTAGTTGGCAATGGGCCCTGGGGAAAACAGCTGATTCGTAGCCCACACCTCAAGTGGCTTACTGGCCTTGTGTGTCTGGTGACTTGCATAAAAAAATTAAAAAGGGGGAGATTGGGGACAAATTTCCTCGACTCTTTTCGGAGTGAATCTATTCATTAATTTGAAGAGATTGTGAATGACGTTTTTTTTCATAAAAAACACTTAGTTTTGCTGACGGAAAATAATTAGGTACGTTTTTTCTCCTCATAAGTCTGAATGTACTACTGTGCCCACAGCCCTTCGCTCGAGCACTTAAAATATCATGACTTCACCTGTTAAGAAAAAAACACCTCAAGCTAGTACAAAAACACTCCCAGCATACTTCTTATTGTAAATAGTTTAAACCAAATTCCTAACTTCATTTTCTTAGGGTTGGGGGAAGGCTAACTCTTTCCCTCCCTGTGGCGTGTTGCAAAGCGTGGGATGCCTGTTAGCTTCCTCGAAGGAGAAGTGACGTGGGAAGCAGGGTGGCCCCCTCCGGGTACGGAGAAGATGACCAGAGACCCCCAGAAAACAAACAACAAGAGTGTTGGTTTTTAATTAAGAAATGCATATTTGTATAACGGGGTTTTCATTCAAGTATATCTAGTATGGGTGTTGTTTTTGTCGTTGAACTTACTGTCAACAAGGAGACGATGACACAGTCGATAAAAAAAGAGAATTGACTGACGGATATTTAGCCCGGTAGACAAGTGCGGAAGTGAAAAAGAGAGAGGGGTGGGGTAGGGTATCGTGAAAAGGGGGCAACTTAGCCTCGTCCTCCCACCTATAATATACAAAAAAAAAAACAAAAAAACACAAAAAACAGACAAATAATTCGAGGCTATGTGTAAGGAAACACATATCGAATTGTTTAAAAATCTTTTTTTTTTTTTTTTTTTTTTTTTTTTTTTTTTTTTGGGGGGGGGGTTTAATGATCCTCGCTCTTCAGCTTAACCGTTTCCTCTCATTTTATAGATGTGCGCGTTGTCAAAAACCTGCGGTTGTGCAGCCTGAAGATGTAAACACCAAAGATACTTTGACTTCCGGCGCATTTTTATGCCGAAGTTCGAATTAGCCGTTTCCGTGACTGTGGCTAGTTCATCATGCGTTGAAGCATACTGCCCCTAGCCACGGCTATGCCCTCATCAGCCACTTTCGGACACGGGCTTTGAACGATTTGATGGCTAGGTAGGCTTACGGGCAACAACCATTTTAAATCAGTCTCGATCGGGAGATATGACATAATGTTGTTGTTTTTTCTTCGGTTCATTGCTTTTTAAATTGTTTTATATTTCTAAATTTAATATTTTGCTGTAACTTCTTTTTTAATGTAAATCTGTATTGTAATTCAGCCTGCTGGCTGCCATGAGCAGATTTTTAACAAACCAGTAATAATATTAATATAAAATAATATGGCATGTAGCCCCACCCTGCTTTTAGACCTTGTGCTTTATAAGGGGGTTAGAGATTAAGTCAACTCATCTGAATTTACACACCTCGTTTTTGCTCTAGAACGCAAGGATCATGGCTGAATTCACATTCACATGAGTCTGCAATCAAAGCTTGATTTGGAATGAATGCAAGCTTCCCAAAACCCGATGAAGTATGATGCCTTTAATGTTTGCAGTGATGTAGGTTTTGAGACTCTGCAGTGGACGCTGGTCTCGGTCTGCCAGGTTTCGACTCTATCACTTATTTGTACATCAATGATGTGTCAACAATCTTGAATAAGTTGTGACACCTTTTTTTTACGTGCTAAATGAACAAATCGTTTGGGGAACTATGAAAATGGGGAATTACGAGCATGATGAAAAGCGGACTACTATACCCCTCTGTACAAATGGACGCCAAAAGTCTATCCGACGACTGAGGTTGTCGAATGTACAGACGATGTAATTTATTTTTACGACTGCGTCCTCTCCTAAGGAATTTTTTTCGGTGAACTAACTTCAAAATAACCCGTTTTTACCGGTATCCTTTTCGATAGGGCCTTCATAAACAGAGCTCTTTAGAAAATGTAGTTGTAGCAGTGACAAACACAATATTTAAATAGATGTGTGTTTTTTCTCTATTACTCCTTTGATCCTTATTTAATAATAATGTATGCATATAATACAGTGACCTTTAATAAACTGAAAACGCTGTTTATCCTGCAGGGATTAGGGACAATACTAAACAGACGAGTTGTTTACAGTCTGATTTTAAAACGGCATTATATCATCAAATCCGTGCGTGTTTAATTGTGTTGTGTGAGTGTGTTTTAAAGGTATAAACCAATGACGTCAAAGCCTCAGATGGTGCGACTTCAGGGGGAGTAAGGGAAAGACAAAATGGAGAACTGTTATGATGTATTCACGTAACCGTGGATCATTATTTGATATTTTTCATAGTTGTTTTTCGACAGTTGTTGCAACAACAAGATTTAACTTTGACGCAGTATTATACGAGTTTTGCCTGAAGGCAGAATAAGGCTAATCAATGAGTTGTTGGTTAGCTTATAGATGACCCCAATGCACAATGGTCAGTTGAAACACTAGTAAGGGGTGATGTCTTGGGCTTACCTCAGGGTGGTCACGGGTAGTCCTGTCCGATATCGATACCCATGCAGGTCACGTACCCTTGGCGGCCACATTCAACAGAGCTATATAGCTGCTTCAACAGAATCACACAAACTTCCTGAGCATTGAAAAAGAAAAACAGAACGAACAAGGTTAGGTTAAAATTCAAATTGGTATTTGATTTGAAGTCTATGGACAGGTTGAACTTTCCCCCCTGTTTTTTCCTAAAAGCTGGATAATCATAATGATAAACACCATCCTTTTATAGCGCTAAAATCCACTTCATTATATTGCATGTAAACAGGTCAGGAAACTTAAAACCTATGAAAGAATAGTAATAAATAAATGAATTAAAAATAAATGAAGAAAGAAAGAAAATGGGGAAAATAGTCAGAATTCAAGGCAAACAATTGTTTCTGAATAAACATTGTTTTACTATTACTAGAGGGTTTGAGGCATTGCATGGTGACGCATCAATGTATATTTGGTTTGCGGTAACATCATGTGATTATAATACTTTGCTATATATACATGTATAGTAGATTGTTCTTGTGAGAACTTGTCCTGTTAGTATTCTACTACCGCGGAGGTAGATTTCGGAATTCGGGGTGGGGGGACAACTTATTTCTGAAAAGAACCGTCCTGCTTTTTAAGTACTTCCTGGGGGTAGGAAATCGGCCGGGACTACTACTACTACTTTTTTCGCTTAGTGGATTGGGGGGACTTCTCGGATAACTTCACTACCGTAGGACGGTTCTTTTCAGAACTAAGTTGTCTCCCGAATTCCGAAATATACTCCGCGGTAGTAGATTAATAGCAAGACAAGTTATCACAAGAACAATCTACTGTATAGCAAAGTAGATATTATCACATGGTGTAACCGCAAACCGAATATTATACACACATGGACTGGCAATGTGTATGCAACCCGAGGGCCTGTGAGTGACCAGAAGAGGGTCCTATTTCCTGAGGCCAAAGGCCGAGGGAAATAAGACCCTCTCCTGGTCACTCACAGGCCCGAGGGGTGCATAGACGTGCACTATTGCCCGAATAATGCCAGTCCATATGTGTTTTATAACACACCTCAGTCCAAAATGTCGGTTAGAAGAGTAAATCGCGGTTTTTTGGCCAGAGTTTCTTCTCGATCTGCAGACGCCGCCATTTTCGTTCTCTAATTGAGGGAGCTCTTTACCAGTCAATAGTTTTTGTTTTTTTAGCTATATTATAACACACCTCTCTCTGGTTCTTTATCCTGATTGGCTGAAACACGGTCGCGTGGGGTGAACTAATACAGCCTAGTGCATGAAATCTGCACCACATGCACCGCACGCACTTCATTCGGGGGAAATAGTTCGCAAAGCGGGAAATAGTTTTAAAAAAAACCCAAACTATTGACTGGTAAAGAGCGCCCTCAAGAGAACAACGGCGTCTGCGGATCGAGAAGAATCTCCGGCCCCAAAACCGCAATTTACTCTTCTAACCGACATTTTGGACTGAGGTGTGTTAGAAAACACATTCGGCCTCGGGAAATAGAACCCTCTCCTGGTCACTCACAGGCCCTCGGGTTGCATAGACGTGCACTATTTCCCTCATTGCCAGTCCATATGTGTATAATAGTTCACCCCACGCGACCGTGTGTCAGCCAATCAGGATAAAGAACCAGGGATAGGTGTGTTATAAACATTACTTTTACTTGTTATACCAAACGAGCTTAGCATGCAGTCTTACTATGCTGACCAGTGGTTTTCTTACAAAGAAAAAGAAACCAAAATACCAAAACACGCAAAAAATGATTTGACTCATTTTTAACCTCCCATGTGACACCTAAGTGAAAAATGGAATCGTTAAAAACACCGTGGTCAATTGAATAAAACTACGGTACCCGAAGTTGAACAAAACGTCGATTTTCATTTCATTTAATTTCGGTTGTTATTTAACGACAAAAAGTTGAAAGACTAAAAACAATTTGGTTTGCATTGATAAAAACTACTCTAAAATTGAAAAGCATTAACAATTAGAATTATTGAGAAAAATGTATATAAAAGAAGTTACCATAATATTGTGCTGACATTATGAAAAAAAGGACTAGAATTGTTGACAACCTCAAAAAAAGAAAAGGAAAGGCATCAACCCCTCCCTAACGTTTACAACCCATCACTGTGCATTGTGTCGATGCGAATAAAGATATTAATCATTTTTCACAACTTTTGTACGTGCCTTTTTTTCTTCGAAAAAATGCCAGCAATTAGCTGTATGTCATTCTCCCAGTTGATAAGTTATGGGTAATAAAGTAAGTAAGGTACTCCAAGGGTGGGTGTCCCTTTACGTGACGATGCTTTGACTAATATCTCACTTTTTGATACTGTATCAGCCACACCATAATCCCTCAACCATTGGTCTTGTATAAATGCATTCGCAATGAAGATTTTTGAGCACGATAAACATCCGTTCATAGTCACAGACCTTTAATCAAGAAAGACATCCGGATCCCGGAATCAAAAAAGATGCTCTTCTGTGGCTGTTTAAAATGTAAATATTCGACACTCGGCGCCTTCGAAAGTGCAACTGTATAAAGTGTAGGTTTTCACCGAACCCCTACGGTACAGAAATTACGAAGTCAACAACTTAATGTTCCATTATGGATACATATATATTGTTTTGTCACTGCTGATACATTCACTGATCATTTCGAAGCCGCTTGACTTTTGTTTAAGTCAGAACAAATACCGAAAACAGGGACAAATAGACGTTATCACTTTCAAATTTATTCCATCTTGACCGAGAAAAGGGGTAGGAATTTCAACCTCAACGGGAGAAGGGGTGTTCGAACTTTAAGCAAATATAGGACAGTATTTTTAACAGGTCAACTTTTTCAAGACTACCGGTATCTATTGCAAGATCGTTAGACTGAAAGTTGGTACACCATGAACTATCGGCCCAGGCCCTTGGGGCTATTCAATGCTGCTCAATTGGCCAATAAAAATTGATTATTCGTTCAAGTCGGCGCCTGCATAGAATTTGGGCTGCGTTTAAAATTCATAATAAGAAGAGTGGCCTATGAAATGACAACGAAGTCCACAAGAGTGGGCTGACAATAATTTTGTCACGTTCTTACTTTCCAGCGAAAGCGTCTATTCGTGGACAACCATGTAGTTATCTATAAGCTTAGTGTCATTTTGAAGTCATACAAATGAAACAGGAGCATATCAAATTGTGACAGATATTCAATTTGCTTTTGGGTCAATTTCTTTCATCAAAAAACGATTAATTGACAACTTAATTTTCTCTCCTCAACTGTCAGA
The DNA here is from genome assembly GCA_911728455.2 of Marthasterias glacialis. Taxonomy (NCBI): domain Eukaryota; kingdom Metazoa; phylum Echinodermata; class Asteroidea; order Forcipulatida; family Asteriidae; genus Marthasterias; species Marthasterias glacialis. Next base: position 15,042,345 of record OU452228.1, on the reverse strand, counting down.
GATGATTGACGAGAAAGTAACTCACGATTTTAATTGGCTCGAATGTACACCTCAAGGCGTTGAGGATGAACACATTAGGTTATCAAGTTTCATTGAAGTAACCCTCATTTGCTTTTCGAGGATGGGCGGATGAGGAGCCGTCTGCGTGGCCCCTAGATGTTGCCAGAGTCCTAAATGTGGCCCGGGTCTGTATGTAGTCCAGACAGTGAACCTAAATCTAGTGGAGACCTTGTACTTAAATGTAGCCAAGACTACGTACCTAAATCTAGTCAAGATCTTGTATCTAAGTGTAGCCCAGACCTTGCACCTAAATGTAGCCCAGACCGTGTATCTAAATCTTGTACCTAAATGTAGCCCAGACCGTGTATTAAATCTAGCCGAGACCTTGGACCTAAATGAAGCCCAGACCGTGTACCTAAATATAGCTCAGTCCTTGTACCTACATCTTGCCCAGACCGTGTATCTAAATGTAGCCCAGACTGTGTACCTAAATGTAGCCCATACCGTGCACATAAATGTAGCCCAGACCTTGTACCTAAATGTAGCCCAGACCGTGTACCTAAATGTAGCACAGACCGTGTACCTAAATATAGCCCAGACTGTGAACCTAAATCTAGCCCAGACCTTGCACCTAAATGTAGCCCAGACAGGGTACCTACATCTAGCCCAGACTGTGTGTATCCCGTCCGGGCTACATTTAGTTACAAGTATTTGGCTACAATTAAGCCTCGGGTTACATTTAGAGGCTGCATGTCCCTCACAATAATTTGTACATGGAAAATGGTTGCCAGGTTATTTAACTTCCTGACAAATCTGACTATAATCCACGCAATGTTTTAGGTATGTATGTATGTATGTGAGTATCCGTGGGAGGCAGACTCATTTTTCATACGAGGGCCGAAAAGGTTGCATGGAGCATACATGCTGATCCGAGACGTGTTATAACCTATATATGAACAAAGTCCGTTCAGAATTGACCAAGATAAGAGCGAGAAAAAAAATAAAATCGGTGTAAACGGGCCCTTTTCACTGTAGTTACGGGCCGCGCGTTGCTGAGTGCAGCGTATTGTTGAAAGTGTTTGTGTAAACCGAGGATTTTCACAAAAGGCGTCCGGGTGAATTTAACCCCAGGTCGTCTTCGCTTCGCTTTCGTGTACAAACCAAAATGGGGATGTTGTTATACAAAAAATTGGGTCCTTCTAAGAACGGGAAGTGCTTTTAAACGGAACGAGGATGTAGGCCTAAGATATACAATAATTATGTAAATACAATTTTGTGTGTCACCTTTAATGCATGTTTAATGCGTGGAAATGTTACGCGGTTTTGCTCATCTTCTTACACAGTTACCACCATAAAACACATCATGGTTTGATCTACGGTGATATGATTACTCTTACACAGTTACCACCATAAAACACATCATCGTTTGAACTACGGTGATATATGATTACAGCCGTGTTGTCATGTGGTCAATGTGTACGGTAAATTATCATTATATCGTCGATAGTACATACTGAAGAGATCAGAGATGAATAATAAATAACCGTTATATATATAACCATCATTTATATATAACCATTATTTATAAATAACCATTATTTATAAATAACCATTATTTATACATAACAATTATTTATAAATATCATTATTTATATATAACCATTATTTATAAATAACCATTATTTATACATAATAATTATTTATAAATAACAATTATTTATATCTGACCATTATTTATAAATAACCATTATTTATACATAACAATTATTTATAAATAACCATTATTTATACATAACAATTATTTATAAATAACCATTATTTATACATAACAATTATTTATAAATAACCATTATTTATACATAACAATTATTTAGATTTAACTATTTCTTTATATATAACCAATATATGTATACGCCTAACCATTATTTATAAAGAACCATTATTTATAGATAACCGCTATTCATAACCACTATTTATAATACTACTACTTCTAATAATAATAAAAACATTATTTATAAATAACCACTATTTTTTAAATAAAATAGATTTTTACGAGTCTAAACAGCATTTAAGGAGGAACTATTTGTGTGGGTGGTTGGTGCTGGTATGAACTTTATAGTGAGTGAGTTTTTTTAAATAGAAAAATATTCAAACAAAATTCTCAAAATTTAACAATTCTGTAATTTGTCTGGAACAAGCATTATGCAGCTCTAATGACAGGATTATGTGGAAAACTCAATAAACCCACAACAATATTGATGACATTCTTCTTTCAACAAACACATCAAGGACAAATCCAACGCCAACCTTTGGTGTAAAATATTCTCTTTTCTAAATCCCGCTTTAAATTGTGAATCCAGCGGAATGTAAAGAATTAAAACACGTACAGAAAACAATCCTTCCGCACAGTTCATGAAAGACGGTACGGATGATTTGACGATGGTACGTTAGCCCGTTAAATAAAACCAACGCTAGGCCCTAGGCAATAGTTCTCACCCTTCGACGAGCGGTGTGGCGGAATTAGGCCACCATATCAAGCGTACGGGTTTAAGAGTGACGTGCTCGCGGTTTTCGGACTCGTGCAGAACTTTCAAAGACTGTGTTTTATTTGCCGTGCAAGGTGATGAGGGAAGTGGCGCGTCACATTTGTATTTATTCGAAATCAAGACGGAGGGGGGGGGGGGGGGTTACAAAATAATCTAGTTAATACAATGACTGAAGATCTGTTTATTGATCATTTGTTTTGTACACAACTACTACTACTAAAGATACCTTCTACAACTTAAATCGAAAAATGTGGTAGAATTACAAATTCAAGTTGTCAATGGCAATTTCAATAGAAAACTTTATCGTTGTTTTTTATGATCACCACTGAAGAATCCGTTAAATTAACTGAAATATAATAGGTCTTATTTGCGTATAGGTCTGGTTCACAGACCCAAAAATCTCCGACTACTCACTGTCGATTTTAGAGTCCGGTATCACCCGAGGGTCACGTGACAAAAAGGAGGAATTCCTCATTTTTCCGAAAGTATCCGAAATGTTCCGAACTCTTTGCCGTCAACTTTCGGACAGTGTCGTTGATGGTCGGACATTTCCGGGCGTGTGTATTGTTGACAAACTAGAACCTTTTAATCTTGTGGACGGACGTTGTGACCAAATTCAAAATTTTGCAAACTGTTTTTAGAAAACACATCCCATTATTTTTTTTATTGTTTCCAAAAATTCAGCACTATTCTCAAATATTTCTGTAACTTATTTCTGTGATTATCCCAGGCTTTTTGAAAGTAAATAAGGCGCGTCATCAGCGCTTTGTTTTTATCCAATGACATTGTCCACCGTTGGTGGCAAGTAATGAGTATTAATATATGTTGCGTCATCATCTATTTTTAAACGTGGGTAATGCCTGACCTAAGATTTTTAACAAGAGTCGTTGAGGAATCTTTGGTAAGGGAACAAGGCTCTATTTGTGTATGGGCACCGCAGACGATAAATTAAATTTTATCCATGAAAAAAAGCAAACTTAGACGAAAGACAACCATCCGGTCTGCAAGGTTTCTCCCCACCCCACCCCCATCCTTCTACCCACCCCACCTAATGAACAAAATTAACTTTTATGTTTGACATTATTCAAATGTAAGCCGCCAGCAGGAGTAGCTTTTGCCAACTCCATACAGGATTGTATTAACGGTCTACCGCCTCCACTTTTCAAAGTTTGGGTGAAAATAAAAAGCAGAAGCTAACATCGTCTAGTTGCGCAAACAGATCGATGCCAACTTGTGTTTTTTCCCCACTCAGATATCACTTGAATTCACAAGAAAGTGCAATTACGTTGCCTGTTTGTCACTCTCTATTTTTTGTTTTTGTTTTTCCCAATGCATCTGTTAGACAAGCAGTATAGCCGTGAATATTCAAAATTGTCAACAGCAAGCAGTCACCGCCGACATTTTCCTCTTTGTTTTCTTGCGAATACTTTCCATCCACACGGACATCCCGCGGGGCATGAGCACACCTAACTTTCTTGAGGCACAACTCGCCCCCAAATCTTTAAACCAAGCACAAATTGCTGCTAAAAATATCTCACACAGTGCTGAGTTGTTTCCCCAAAAAGTCGATATTTTCTTTATAAAATTATATATAATTTTTTTTTTTTATTTTGGCTGCTAAAATATAAATCAAGAATTCGTGAGTATAGAAAAGGACAGACTTCCTATTAACGGTTCTTAGGCCTAAAGTCAATCATTATTTTTATTGTCCAACCGCCCTCGTAAAAATCGATGGAGTCGGGCAGTCCGAGGTTCGGGCCAGGGGCAAAAGTGCCAGTCGCCGTGGACCCGTGCGTGTATTTTTAGTTGATTCACACAAACAAGCTGTAACCGCTGACAGTAACAACAGCATCGTCAATCACCAACATCAAAATCCAATCCTTCAGCTTGTTGTCTGTACTTGCTTTCCGTAAGACTTTACACACAAACAACTGAACAAGGCAGCCATTGGGTAATGACAAGACCGGGATAGCAATACTCAGCTCCAAGTGATGTTGGTAAAACTTCTAGTCTGCAGAAATGTAAGTTTTTACAAGTGAGCTCGTCATTTGAGTGATTAACACTACACAGTGTAATACAAAAAATGCTTAAAAGTTATTTTGAGTTTAACCATTTCAACCGATGTGTGGTTATTAAGCATTGCATAATCCACATGCCACTAGAGTGGGATTCGAACCTACGACCCCGCATTCCTGAGCCGATGTCTCAATCTTTAGACCAGTGAGAGTGCCAGATGAAGAGAGGACATTACAAAAAAGGCTGTTCACCTCAGTCATGAACTCATTCACCGAAAGAGTGCGCCACAATAAAAGAGTTAGTCTGAGCAGACTGATGTCACCCTCTGACACGCACTGTCCATTTGCCGTATAGCTGCTTTACCTACAGAGCACGAACGAATCGTTTTCATAGCAGAGACAAACTACCGGGAAACTGTGTTTAGTCGCTAATTACTTAGCTTACGGCGCCCCATAGAGCGCAGAATTCTGTGGGCCACAAGTACATAATTCAAAGGTATGCCATTGCGAAGAAATCTAGGATTGATGTTGTTGTCGTTGTTGTTAGTCGTGTCTAATAAAAAGGATTTTTTTTAATCACAAGTCCATTGCGCACTTACACCGATACAAAGCCATCAAAGAAGTTCAGCGGTGCCAGACTCTTTTATTTTGTTTTATTTGTACTTATTTGTTTAATATTTGTTTATTTATTTTGTGCGGGGATTGAAGATCTAACTTCCTAATTACTTTACCAAAAACAATTATTACAAGACTGACTTTGAAGTACAACTTCAACGGTAGCGTGGATCAGTGTTTTATCTTGCAGAACGTATAATCAGAAAATAATGAAGTTCTTGTCCAACTGTGTACACGAAACTAAAATTAATTCCACCTAAAAGACAGCATGTAAACAGTGGGCATGTCTGCCCGTTGAAACCGAGGTCTTCAACAAAAATGATCCGGGTGTTTTGGCTGAAAGAGGACGTCCTCACTTCGCTTTTGAGTACAAAACCAACGGGGACGTCGCTAAATAACCGGAGTCCAAATATATGTAGAACAGAAGTCTTCCTTTTCCAAGTCGACAGACATTATGGTGTTCTATAATTGACACCAACGCGGCGACTTTTTTCCTTCTGGCGGTGATTTTTTTGTTTGTGTGTTTTTTAGGCAGCAACTTTTTGGGGGGTGGCAGCGGCAACTTTTCCTTTTTTTGCAGCGACTTTTTTTTTTTAAATTTGAGTTGGTGATTTGTTTGTTTGGTTTTTGTTTTGTCCATTATAGAACACCGCGTGTGTGGGTTTGGGTGTTAGAATTGGAGCACGGCAACTTCGGAGGGTGGGGAAGGTTGGGCGGGTGCTCTGCACCGCCGTTGCTAATTTAGGGGTTGCAGTCGTCTGGTCCCGGGCTGAATAGCGTGTAACATACGTAATCATGGGCCTGTTCATTTGGGTCACGCTCAATTAATTTGCAGTCGCAGTTTGAACGTCGGCTATATGATCAGGCTGGTTGTAAATCCCCCTGGGGTAAATCTCATCAATCACCCTCAGATCCCTCATCAACGCCTGCTCCGAATTGACACCGGATCCTTCGTCGTTGCAGACACACAAATCAGACTTTTAATGAAGTTATTAAATATGGATACGGTGGGTTTTTATTGTTAAAATGTTACTAAAATGTCTTTTTCCCCCCCGGTTATTTTCAAGTTTGCCACCTACTGTAGGGATCATGAGCGTCCAAAAAGATTACAAAACAATAAACACTGTGCTATCCAATCCAATAAGCCCCGCCCCCAACGTGTTGACCAATCACAGCGTTGGCTACGCCACCGACAGTCTGGAAAAGTCCGAAACGATAAAATCCTGTAAACATTCATTGATCTCCAACTGACCTTATGCATTGACGTCATCCAGCCGTCATCTTAAAGGTAAAACGATGGTGAAACCGTCACAGGACACAGGATAATGCTGCCCACGTGTGTACAGTGGTGAAGTAGCAGTGCTATGATTGGTCAGTATATTTAGGGGCTGGGCTTAATGGATCAGTCTATTCCTGCGAAAAATAAGTCTTAAACTACGGGCATCTTGGGTTGGATTGGAACCCACGACTTGCTAAGAGAAGTTTTCCCCATTTGACCTTTCGTTTGATTTCAAATGCTGGCCACCAGTTTGTAAAGGTGGCCATGAGTTGATATCAGTATTACTGTTGTGACAACACGAAAAAGAAATTTTACGTACTTTGTATTTTGAAGGGCGTTATATCTACATTGTCTTCACTTCGCTTTTTCGATTTACCAGTGTTTTTTTTTTCAATAGTCTCAATGTGATTTATTCGAAAACTAGGTTGTTGCTTGTTACTTGCCCTATTGGCTTCCCATAGTTTGCCCACCACCAATTCGGGTAGAAAACAAATACGGACATTGGAATAAGTTTGCATAAGTAACTCCAGTTTACCTTCCCACCATTTTGAAACAGTGACGTAACTCGCGAGTTTGACTACAAGAGGCTAGTTTTGGTTTGAATCTGGGCTCGGTCATTGGCTGGCTCAGTTTGTACACTTCATTGGATTTCAACACTAACGAAGTCTGAATCAGACTCTTGGACGCAGGAGCAGATCTAGTTCTATATAAAAACAAAATTGCAGTGGAAAAGTGTAATGCAATAAATGTCTGTCAAAAACGACATTCCCGATGCACGAGAGAAAAAAAAGAGAAGCGCAAATTGAGTGCAACGTAGATGAAGACAACACCCAATGCATAACAATGCACACAGATGAGAGATTACATTTGAAAAGAAAGAGAACAGTTTTCAATTGAGTTTTAAAGGCATATTGGTTATATCTAGCCGGAGATGGAAATGGAGATGGTACTGTAGAGCTGAACCTGAGCAGGAGAAAGGACCGGATTACCCCCCATGAGTGGCGTGTGCGTGGGATGTCGTAATGAATGGTCCTCCAGACCCATTTTCGAATCCAAATGACCTAGAATCTAGCTTAGAAACACGTTTAAGGACTCAAATTCCAGTGTGACAACCTCCTCACACACAAGTATACAACAATTAAAGCGGGTCCTTTATTTAAAAACACAGATTTTCTCCGATTCAGTTTCATTACACTTCTCTTGACCCACACCAATCGAGGCTACAGTTAAATGAGACATTTCATAGAATGTGCCAAGTTCCTTCGAAACAAAATAGTGAACGAGCAGTATCACATATCACCGGAGATCGAAAGAACACATGAGAAATAAAATGTCTGCCTCCTTCCCTTGACAACGAGAAGGACATTCGGGCAGGATGCCGGCCCCGGAAGCCATTGAAACCCGACAGTGTCCAGCCAAATCCATCTGGCTTGGGTTTTTTTTAACGGAGAGCCAAAATCAAGATCGGTCTACCCTAGGGGTACTGACGTCATCCATGCTTGGGATTCATGGCAACACCAAGCAAAATGAGATAAAAAGATGTGGCCGCCTCCAGCTACAAAGCCATTCAGCAGTGAGGTTTGAGTCCTCCCGTGGCGAGGCTTTTTTCCTGCACAAAACTTCCCCAAGAGAAGCAGATAAGAAATTGCCCATAATAAACCAGAAAACGCTGTTTTTTGATCACAGTATAGGAATATTTGACTCAGTTATTGCTTAAAGATACACGATGCAATCGGTAACTGAATGAGAAATGAATCGGTATGTATTGATGTTAACCAAAAACATTTTACTGTTACAGTCGATGTTGTTATTGGCTTCGGTTTAAAGATACATGATCCGTGCTCCTGTGATTTGTGCTTGGAAATGAATTGATTCCAGCAAACGAAATTTAAAAAGAGCATATTATTTTAGGGCGAGTAAAATTAACAGACCGCGTTTTGACCTTGTAGGCCTAGATGGCTATACTAATATTTTTGGAACGACTATCACTGCCAACAACCCTAAAAGTGAAAATGTGTATGATGACCATGCCTGCTGCTGGTATCCAGATGCCAGCATTCTGTCTCTGTGTCGCACCCACCCGGTTGAAATTCAGCAGGCAGCGCGCGGACTTTATTAATTGTGTTCCACACAAAAATTTATTACTCTGTCATTGTTGATGATTTTTCGTTCGATTATTAATAACATTTGTTCATCCTACAAAAACAGCAATTCATCATTTGGATTCATTTTTCAAGGTGAAACCAGCTTGAGTACGGATCATATTTCTTTGGTGTTTTTGTCCTGCCGATGTAATTGTGTGTTTTCTCGAGGTTGACTGTTTAGTTTTCATTTGCTTTCTTTTACTTATTGGTAATTGTTTTCATAGTATGACTGATAGTTTTTATTTTACGTGAATGAGTTCATTGTGTATCGCCGGGCACCTTTGAAAAACAGTATTCCGCAGTGAAATGTTCACCTAGTGTAAAGAATAATGCAACCCCTGAAGGCCACAGCGTATGGGGATATGTTACGTTTTGGGAATAAAAGAAGCAATAATTAAATTAATATATCCTTTTCACCGATTACTTCAACATAAAGTAATATTGACCTTGGGCCTTTAACTTAACGCAAATAATGCTTGACCTCAACCCAAACATCCTTCACAAGCTTATATAATTGTGGAGTGCTTTTGATTCGATCGAACCAGACGCAACAATTTCGCTGACGTCACCGGTACCAGAAAGAGACAACATATGATGAAATTCCGCGCATGTTCTTAATACGAAATACTCATAAGGTTTATGACCTGAAGTCGTACAAATCAAAAGCCTTGCCTCAACTGTATTGACGCATTAGGCCTTCCTACCAGAATGATATCTGTAATCTCACAAATCTCAATCTTCGAGGAAGACGGGGGGGGGGGGGGGGGGGAATCACCCACCCGAGGACTTGACCCTGTCAGTGACATAGCCACCAAGACTGCGGTACGTGAAGAGAGATCACATCTTGTCCGCTTCCTCTTTCTCCCCTTCCTGATGCCGCCTGATATCGCTGTCACTCGGTCCAGTAATCCGGATGATGGCCGCTGGGGCCCCCGACGATAGATATCCGTCCGGATATTGGGCACCGCAAAAAACTACTTTCTGATTGTATAGGCCACAGGTTGTCTTTCTTTGAAATTTCAATAGATTCAGAACGTATACCGCCACGGCCAATAGTATTTAAACTATAACAACGTTAGTTGTGTGTTCTGAAGAGTTTTTTTTTTGCAGGTGAATAAACGCAAGATTTCTTTCAGATCTTTTAAATTGATTAAGCTTCAGGTTGACATTTTGCTTGTTGATAACTAAGGTCATCTATGTTCACGGTGAGCTACGAATCTAAATTGGTCTTTCCTGAAAAGGAAGTGATACACTACCTTTATTGGATAAGGCAGACGTGGAAGCGGCTTTCATTAATGGCCAGATTCGATGCCAAAGGGCGGATGCAAACTAAACTCCGCCATCTGCGGTAAAACCGCCTCCAACCTTCAGTTCTCCTTTTAATTTCACCAATTTAAAATCAGAACATGGTATTAATGAACGTGCGAAAAATCCCTGGCGACTCATACACCATTATTAGCCGTTTTCAGAAAACGTGACTAGAGCTAATTTGGATGAAGATTTCCACAGGTTGATCGTGGTGTGATTTAATGAAAACAAGAGGATGGGAGTGGACGTAATCTACCCCCAAAACCAATCATCCTTGGCTAAAGGTATGCACAACATCGGTAAGGTTGAAAAAAAAGAAATGTTCACAGATTTGCACTGCACATACATGGTCTAAAGATGGTCACGGTAGAAATGTTTCTCATTTCCCCTGATCGCTATAGTTTTTGAGAAACGAGTAAAACAATAGCGCGATTGCGCAACCCACGTCACGTGACCTCTTGTTGGTATTAATTAATGTAAACACACACGGCGTCCTCCATAGGAAAGTGCGGTACGGTACATGATGATCGTTGCATTTAGTTTATTCGATCGAGACTTTTCTTGCTCGAAATCTGTGAAAAACATTCCAGAGTTTGTACCAGATACCTTCGAGTGGCTGAACAAAGCCAGTAAGGACAGTTCTTGAAGGCAAGTCTTGAAAATTGTACAAGTAACGTATAAAATGTGCACGATGTGTACTAGTGCACGAAGGAACGCCTAAACCAGACGACCGCAATCACACACTTTTTAACACGAGAATTTCACAGTTTTGAAGCTGAAATCATCCAATAAAAATGCTTTCCAAAACTGTGTGATTCCTTTGCCTGTTTGACATTCGCAGGGCTAGGTATAAATGCTCACTTTTCCAACATTCTTTACCACCCCCCCCCCTTTTTTTTTTACAGTGATTTAGGCCTACATTACAAACAAAATAACAGTCGGGTGGCTACATAGTCGTCCGACGTGCGGTAGTGCAAAACTCAAAATAAACCTCTTTTGTATAGGTAGTTTATGAAACAGTAATGTGATAAAAATCAATGTCACAACAAACTACTTTAATAAAATGGCCCAGTAACTGTGTTATTATTACCAAAAGCCGGTGTGACTCTGTCGGTCATGGCATGTATTTGCACGTAGTTTGCCATCAGCTCAGATTACTAAGACCCACAATAGGTCACGTGATGACATGTAAACATTGGTCGCGCAATCGGTCCATTAGTTTTGATCTCGCAATACCAAAACGCTATGTTTGAAAACGGTAAAAACATAATAATGGAGTTTTATAAAACTATTTTTATAAAAGAATAACATACCGTATTGACAAAGTATACGTGGATTCTGTATCAAGCACTCGCCCAGAGAAAAAAAATAGCATCACGGCAATGAAACCAACGTTCTTAAAACTCTTAAAACTCCTGGGTCAAAATTGACCCGCATTCCGGGTCCCATGGGACCTGACCCATTTCTGGGTCAGTTTGACCCGGACTTTTTTTGTGTCAACATGACCAAGACATATAGGTCAAACTGACGCGGAATCTGAGTTAAAATCCCATTTGTTAACCAGTTTCCAGGTCAGCGTGACCCAGAAATGGGTCATGCCCTCTGTGACCGGGAATCCGGGTCAATATTCTGACCCTGAAGTTTTTAGAGTGCTTGTATAATCTAATCCGAGCAGCGGTCGTTCATGGTGTTTTTACACCACCGCAGCATGACCGCCGCACGAGCGCGGACGCGTCAATAGCGCGTCAGCGCGCATATGTACCAATCAGCATGCAGGATTCACAGTGCGTTTGCGTCGACGCACGCGTGCGGTGGCCATTGCTGCGGTGGTGTAAACGCCCATGAACGAGCTGCTGAGATTAATTTATAGACATCATCATTTAAAAACTCTTACCTGCTTTTATCATTTCTTTTTCTTTCCACATCTAAATGTTTACTTCAACAGTTCATCCATTCTATTCAGCTTGTGAAGTGCCATATTATGCACAAAATAGTCGACTCTGCGTTAAAAATTGAAAGGAGTTTTGAAACATTTACCGGTAGTTGTTATCAAAGATCATAACATTTGAGGCTGAAATATATCTAAGATTATTTGGTGCAGGACCAACTTTATACCAGGTTATCGGTAGGCCTACTTTTCAAAAAAGTCCCGGTCAGATCTAACTGAGATTCGAAGTCCCGGCAAAGCCAGACCAACTTCTAAGTCAGCATGACCCATTTCTGGGGGTAAACATTTACCTTATCAAAGCCGGTGGCATTTATTACTGTCACAGATTCATGAATTGTGTGACCCGAAAAAAGGTCCACAGTGCTGAGCAAGAAATAGCTTACGTCCCGGAACCCGGATCCGGGTCAACCTGAACTCTTCTGAAAGGAAGTCGTGGTATACCTTTCGTGTATTAGGCCAATATCATTGTATGTAAGCGCATTGTGAGGGGCTGAAGCGAATACCTGAACAGTTTGTAGGAATGCGAGAAGTACGGTAAACGAAAGCAAACCACGGCAGATGTTATGTGAGATTTTTAAGTGGAAATACTAGCTGTTATGTTTGGTAAGTTGATCGCTCTCGTCAAAATCTTGACCACACTGTCAAAGTACAGTTGACAATAGTCTAGGGGAGTGATTTCATAATAGTATACTGTATAACCAAAGGTTATAGAGCGCCAAAGGCGCAAGATGAGAAACTCGGGCCGAAATGTGAAATCCCACGGGACGCCATTTCGGCGAAGAAGTGACTCTTTTGATACAATAGATCAGTACAGATTAGTGGAGACAATGACCATTTGTGTCAATGGGAAACAAAACATCCACTTGCCGAAATGGCGCCCAAGCATATTTGACTTTCCAATTAATTGATAGAGCTCCAATTCCCCATCTTGCGCCTTCGGCGCTCTATAATCTTTGGTATATCTCGGTCACTGACTTTCAAATAAGGTCGCGGGTACATTAGCTATATTCACAACTTGTTTGCTAGGGGGAAGGTTGAACCCAATGCAATGTTACCCCGTGCACTTCTAACACTGTGATAGCGACAAAACCTTTTAGTTTATTCTGAACAACGGGTAAGGGTGAACCAATGGTTCCGGTTCTTTCTTTAAACAAACTATTTTAAACGTGTACTTTGTGACCCTCATTGATGAAAAGCCATAAGACATTTTTTTTTCAAAACTAAAATTATAATCAAAGTCATTTTTAGAGCCCCAAAATCGGAAAAGTGTGCTCAAAAGCAACGGGAGCAACTTGAAGAGGATCGAACGTTGGCCAGCTTCTCAAACAGGTGAGCCTGGGGGAGTTTATGAAAAAGTATGGAATGCACTGGCTCCCCTCGGCGCTTCACAGTCTTGTGTGGGTGAAATAAATTCCCAGACGTCCTTGGTGAAAGTCAAACACATAACCCTCAGCTTTATAAGAGCAGATGTCTGGACAAAAAGACCCACTTAGCTTGACCGACGACGAGAAGTCAACTAAGAACATACACACTAAATTTCGTCCTGGGTTTGAAGTAACCCGGGTCAAAATCCCAGGGTAGCAGACCCATATTTGGGGGTCGGCATGATCCGTTTTCCTGATCGCACCGACCAATAAACCGCTTCAGTAACTTGTTTGTTGGGTGTTTTTTTAACGCAGTCTCAAGATCATTGTTATCACGAAAAACGGTACATGCTAAGCCGAAAAGATATCTACCTCAGACCTGTATCTGGATCAACTCTGACTCTTGACTCAGACTTGTTTAGAGTCAGTGTTTCAAATGACTAGGTTGACTTGATTACCTTATCTTCGACCACGCCAAAACGTAAGTTCTCTCAATGATTTAAAAGGACATTGTATAACCCGAGTATAATATGGACACGCTGGTGGCGTTTCGTGTAATAATGATAAAAAGTAATCAGTGAGAGAATTCCGAATGGAATGCCTTTTTTCCCCATCATCAAAGGAATGAATACAGGAGGCACTGGCCTCGGCGATCCACTTTTTCTTACGACGTCAAGTGCGGTTTTGTTCACTTCACATTGCACAACACTATTTTGACGTCAAGTGGGTTTTTGTTTACTTCAAACTGCACGACACTAGTTTGACCGAGAAAAAAAACACTCACAATTACATCATTTAAGCCGATCATGGCATGATCCCTCCAGCTGATAAAAGGAATTTGGCAATTGTGGTTGAAGTTTTTAATTCTCGTAATTTGAAAAATGTGGTTCGCATCTTTCATTTTAATCTACACATGTTCGGAAGGGGCACGTTTTGAAGGGACACGTTGGATTTGGCGCTTTGGGGACACAAAAAGCGTTTGTTATGAAATGAATATGGTTGGGAAGACTACTTAAATTAAAAGTATAGAATACAATGATTCACATAAATATCCCTTGAAACTATGTGGTTTTTGTTTTATTTCGTGACAGAACCACGGTTCGCCAATTTGTAGAACCAAGTTTTTTGACGGCCAGTATGTTTTCATGAGAGTGTGGTTCCGCTTGTTTTATTTCTTTCCAGAGGCAAAATCTATGTTTTTGAATCACTACTCACCAATTTATACCTTACTGTTGGGATAAGGAGTAATTCCAAACAGCATTGATGGATTTGACGGCAATGTATCCCTCCAAGTTATATGCCAATGTTTGAATTTATACACAAAGTGACGATGCTACAAATGTCTTTTAAAGGATTTCTTTCAATAGAGATATTCTGGGAAGCATTGAATGGACTTGACATGTGACTATGTGGACGCTTCCTAAAATTTATATATAATCTTGTCTGTTCAAACCGTTGGTCAATCTAATCTAATCTAATAATAGTCTAATCTTTCACCGTGTCCCGAAGGACGTTGGCTGCATGGACAATCTGTCTCAAATCCTTCCTGCCTCATGAGATAACCAGGTAAAATGTGTTGTTAGCGATGATGTCACTTTCACCCCGTCCGTTTGTTTGTTTGTTGGGTTTTTCGTTTTTTATTTTTAATAATGATGTCACGTTTTCACATCTCTTTCTTGGCCTATATCCTGTATGATTGTGTGATTGTTTGTTTGTTTGTTTGTTTGTTTGTTGGGTTGTTGGGTTGTTTGTTTGTTTGTTTGTTTGTTTGTTTGTTTGTCTGTTTGTTAGTCTGTTTGTTTATCTGTTTGTTTATCTGTTTGTTTGTTTGTCTGTTTGGTTTCTGCCTAAGCCCAAGCCCAAGGCGTGGTTTCGAAAAGGGCCTTAGATAACCTGTATCTAACAGACCACTTTATTCTCCCCTTAGCGCATTTTCACGCTAAATGAGTGCCTCTGTTCCATACGAAAATGCTGATGTATACGGACCAGAGGAACTATTCCATTTAGCGAAATACTTACTCTGCTCCGTACATCAATGATGGTGTATGGACCAGAGGAACTATTCCATTTAGCAATATAGTTTCTCTGCTCCGTACATCAATGATGGTGTATGGACCAGAGTAACTATTCCATTTAGCAAAATAGTTCCTCTACTCAGTACATCCATGATGGTGTACGGACCAGAGGAACTGTTTCCATCTGGTCGTCTGATGTAACCGAAAGGCAAGATTAAACTCCTTGGCATTCGTCTCATCAGTGCTCAACCATGGAATTCAAATGATGTACAGATAAAATGATCGCAACCGTACGTGATTTTACAGACCACATTCGAATGATATCAAGTCCAATTAATGATGGAATGAAAATATTGAATCTGTGTGACATCGGTAGAAGCGGAGATGAAAAATGTCTGAAATCGATGTTGACGTCCGTTCTAGCCTTGTAACAGCAAAGTGTGCCGCGTCCTAAATTCGTATGGTTGTTGTCGCAATCGAGCTGTGCTAAAACCGTTGCGCAGCAACGAGGCGGGAAGTCTTTTAGGCGGGAAAAACAACTCTCGATTTGAAAAATGCAATGTTGTTAGTCGTTACTGTATATTGCGTGAGCGGTTTCTCACACATTAATCTTGATTTGTAAGTATCAATCAGACTAGTCTGGTAAATCCAAATTAAATCAGTCAACGTAAACGTTAGTAAGACTTTTTACACGGTCTTGACCTATGCAGGCGGTCGTTAATTGTCTCGTCACTGCTCTTCTTTAATATATTTAAGAAGTTTTGTGGACGCGTCGAAGTTACTTTGTTGTGTCACTATCTAGTAAAAACCACTGGCAAGTTACAATGCTTTTCGCTCTGCTTTCGGTAATTACTGACCCATTGCACAACGCGCAACGCACCTCCGCATAATGAAAAACAAACAAACAAAAAAACAATATTTCGCCATTTTGGGAGTCAATTTCCTTTGTGTACATTTTGACTTCCCAAATGGCGGCATTATAGGTGCGTGTAAAGTCCCAGTCACGTCTTGAAATAGGTTAATAGGGACTCTGTGATAGGAAACCTTTTTTAAGAGCCACCCTCTAAGCAGAAAGCATTTACTTACAAGTATTATTACAAACTTCATCCCTACTCCAGCCCCGTCAGCAAAATCACTGGGTCTGCCAGTAATAGGCGAAACCTATTTGTCTGTGTATATCATCCACTAATAATGTTCTATTTGTGCTGCCGTCCTTCGTAATGAAATCCATGCTTCCCAGCTCCTTCTTGCGCGCAGCAATATGACATACTTAAGGATGACAAGATGCAGTCAATTTGTCTTTTGATCACGCAAGAAAACAGGAAATTAAGGCAGTCTGTCTGGTAAGACCAACACGCCATGCAATGATATTAAAATACTCTCGTTGGTGCACATAATATATAGGTTATGGCTCTTTGATGACAAGGTTGTTTCCTGAGCTAACAACCAAACTGGCTTCGCATTTCGCTTAAAGCGAAAATGTACTACTTTTTTTAAACTGAGCATTTTTTATCACAATTGTTCTTCAGTTTTTTTTTTCAATATTCCGGAATGTGTGGCCCAGTACGTAAGTGAATTCCCTTCCTCTCAAGGGAAGATGTTTCCGGCATTACACTGCAGAAACTGGGGTGTTAAATTGATTCTCTCGGTATCTATATATGACAACACCAACATGGTGTCAGTTATCCCCATTGCTTTATCGTTGGTAAAATAAACACCATGTTGGTGTTGTCATATATAGATACCAAGAGAATCAAATTAACACCCCAGTTTTTGCAGTGTAGCACACAAACAAACTGTATATTTTATTGTATTATTTATTTATTTATTTATTTTTTTGAAGAGCGAAATAATAATATTTGGCGGGAAAGACATGTCGCAGTTTCAAGTGAACGAACAAATTATGCTCTTTCGAGAAAGGAAAAAAAATGCTTTGGTGAATAACAATTTATTTTGAGGGGATGAAGAAATGTTTTCTCGGGAATGAAACGTTTTTACTGTAAAGCACTTCCCGTAATAAGGGCGTACCTAGAAAATGCCTTCACTTATCTCGTCTTGACTGAGCGGTCTTGCGCACGGGGCTTAAGATGAGTTCACGTGATTCAGCTTGATGCGCCACATACCACATACCTCCCCGGGGAGCTGAGATGGTTTTTAAGGAATGAAATAAATGGCCCAGTGACCAGGCTAATAATGTTCGGGCGCCTTGAGCGTCAAAACTGGCGGCTACCGACTCTATATATGTGTCTTTTTTAATATGATCAGTATCATGGCTTTAGATCGGATTTGCAGCTTGAGCACAGGCTTACAAAATAGTTCAATCGAGGGAACTAAAAACTGTTATTCTGGGGGGAGCAAAACACACTTTAAGAAAAATGTTCCCAAATAACTAAAAGGTAACCTGTAGATGACAGTTGAAAGTAACGAAATAGTATTTTGAAAATACGAAATATTATTTCGAGGAAACGAAATATATTTCGAGGTGAGTTTGTTTGAGTTATTTTCTTAAAGGCAACGAAACAGCAATTTGTTCATCCTTCATGTGCCTTAAGGGTGCGTACAACACTGGAAGGATACCAATATGTTCACAGATTTTACACCCAACATACATGGTATATAGAGATGGTCATGGTGGGAAACATTTCCCTTGAAATATTTTGCCTGAAATGCTATAGCTTTCGCGAAATGAGTAAAACAGTTTTTTACACACGTTTTTTTTTATCTCGCAAGTCTGAAATCCGATGTTTGAAACAGTGGATGTGGCTTTTCACTATTTCTCGTGATTTCCGATGATATACATTCATCTCCATTATTCCATTAATTATCCCCAATCACTAATGAAGAAGCTCATTAGTTCTTGCAAAGACGTCACACGCGGCTACTGTCCGCCCATGCTCTGCCATTGTGCGAGTCAAAATGCTTTGAAATGCTCACTACAAAGAAACACACAGAGAAACACTCTGCCAACATGGCGCAACCAACATTTATTGAGGTGATGACGTCAGGGCCTGATTTTATGGCACTGCTTACCGCGGAGTTCTTCGCTTACGACCCATAAGATTAGATCCACGCACTTTTCACGGCGTCGCATAAGCACAGAATTCTGAGGAAAGCAACGCTGTGAAATTGGGCCCAGATGAATCGGGTTAATGGGAAACTTTGGAACGCTAGGTGGCAGCAGACTAACCAGGTAAACTTCCATTGTTTTCGAACTTCTGAGCATGCGCACACTTCCGAGAACAATGGATTAACCTGGCAAGTCTGCTGCCACTTTGTGTCCTCAAAAGTCTCCCCTTGGCGGATGAAATAAATCAAGACAGTAATTTCTCGAGACACGCGCTGAGACCAACTATTATTATTATTATTATTATTAATTTCTGGTAATGAAACAAAGGATGCCTAAAAAGCGAACTTAATCACTGTAGCTCGGAAGCCTGAGGAAACCTGTTGATAAAAGGGTACTTGCTATCTGAACCAGCACCAAGGTAAACCCCTACTCTTTCACGATTAGTGTTTTGGGTTCTTTTACGTGCCTTACCCATCCTTGTACACGGGACCTACGGCCAAAGCAATTACGGTAAAGTGTCTTGCTCAAGGACACAAGTCTCACGACTGGCCAGGCCGGGATTCCAACCCATATTCTGTAAACTACAGAACTTAAGTTCGGCGGACTAGACCGCTCGGCCACGACACTCCAATACGACACTCCAGTGAGGAAGGACCAGCATATCACTAAACACTGGATGACTTTTTCTTTCTTATAAATACCACAGCAACACAGAGGACTCGGGGCAACTCATCCAATGACAGTAATAATGACGGATGATTTTACACTTTAATATCGAAAGTGTTTTACGTCGTACACATAAGGTTCGATTTTCTAAAGGCATTTACTTTTATCGTTTTGAATGGTCGTAATCATGATTCGTAATGTGACGTCACATTTGGCGTAACAATTTCGACTGATTCATTGGTAAAAGATGAATCTTCGTGACATCGAGGCCCCTCGATCTAAACTCCTTGTGAGTGTCCAGCCCCAGAAACAGCATTTAAGTGTGGTCATAAGAACACGAGTGCCGCAGCAGGATTTCACATTCTATTGCTATAAATGACACTCAGATGAGACATTTTGTGGTCGTATACTATGGATAAGTCAAGTTGTCAATTTGCCAACATAAACAAAAGGCCTGCCACTCCCACTCTGTTTAGAGATGAAATCAATGCTGGCGGTGGATTTGTAGATTAGAGAAATCATGATGCCGGTAAAAGTAATTCTAATAGAAGGAAGTGGGGTTATGGTTTTTGACATGTTGTTCCAGTCATTACCTTGACGACGACAGATGAAAAGACAACTCGTCTGTTTGCTTTGTTTTGTCCAATGTTGCCACAGACCTCGAAGCACCGATACTGCTTTACGTGTCCAGGTTGAGGTGGATGACGATTGAACATCACTAATCAAAATATAGGTATCCCCGCCAGTTTCGACAAAAACTTGTTCAATTTGACAACCGGCTTATTCAATTTCGCTTGAAAATGGATGACCCATTGCATCAGCGCTCAACAGCCAAAATGAGTAACTCAATTTCAACAGTTGAACATTCACTGGTCAAATAAGATCATTCAAATTCATGAGGTCGAAAAGATCATTCAATGTCGCAAAGGCCAGCAGAAAGAGTCAGGTCAACCATGAATAACAAAAATAAAAATAACAATAAGAAGAAGAAGAATACCGAAACTTATAAAGCGCCATAATAATGAAAACATGCACTATGTCACTGAACAAAAGGGTAAAGAAAAGTAATATTAAAAAAACGAGGAGTAAATAAACAGTTTAAAGAAACCATGGTAACTTAAATACACAATCAAACTTCAAGACTGCCAAGAATGGCTCACATAATATATTAGCAGGAATACAAAACGAAGGGAAATGACAGTAGAGTCATTCATCAAAATTTTCAAAGTAGAAGTTAAAATAGAATATAATATACGGTAAACCGTAAGTAAAGCTTGAAACCATTAAAACTTTAAGAAAGCAAAGAAATTACAATTGTAATGTAAGTTAGGGTAAAATACAAAGCAGATTGACACAATCACAACCAATCGGTTTAATCGATTGTAAATAGCTAGTAGAAATTCAACTGAAGAGTTGGAGGAAAATGTAGTCATGAATGCTTATGAGAAAGAATGACTGAAACGAACCTGAATGAGAAGAATGAACGAAGTCATGCGTGCACGAAAACGAAATTGATTGCAATAGAGAAGCTCAAACGAAAACCCTCGTTTGATTCGATAATGGAAACATGCGTGAGTTTGAATGATTTTGCGAAATTGACCGAGAAAACCGATTTATTAGTCAGTGTTATGTTGTATTAAAGGAGTAAGACAGAGTTTAATGTTGTTTCAATGTAAACTGTGCGTGACTTGGCTCTACGGTCCATACGACCAGTTAAAATGGAAACATTCATTAAAAGATTTACTAAACTGGGAATAGCCCATGTGTATGTCCTAGTCACAGAGTTATAAGAACTAGAGGGCGTACCAAACCATGCGACATGGCCCGACAAGGAGCATTTTTGACCATTGAGAAAATGGCGCGGACCATTCATTTGCACTGGTCACTCATCAGTTTACACAACAACCATTTTCGAAGTGGACATTCGTTTTCATTTGACCCATGGGCATTTTCGCCCATGGTGGGTCAGCGGAGTTCCGTGCGTAACATCCCGAGTGCTCCTTCTATTCTTTACTCTCCTAGTACGTATGACCAGAAATGATCAGCGCGCAAAGGATTCTGGGTGAAGTATCATGGCGCGCTGATTTTGAAGCAATCGGTACACAACACGTGTTCAAAAGATAAACTATATGCATAAACTCTAAGCTTTACGGTCTAACAACCAGTTGTACGGAAACAGTCAAGTACGGAAACACTTTATTAAACAATTTACTGAAATAAGCATTGTCATTAAAAACTCCCCGGTCAGAATTGACGCGGACTCCGTGTCCCTGGTGGGCTGACCCATTTCAAGTCAGGCAGACCCGGTAAATGGTTAACAAATGGGATATCAATTCGGATTCTGCGTCCGTTTGACCCGTTTCTGGGTCACTTTGACACAGATTCTGGGTCATAATGACCCGGGGTTTGTTTCTTTTTCAGAGAATAGGGGGTTATACAAAGTCTCAGCATCAGATGTCTATTTGGATCAAGACAAAACACAAGATTGGCAATTATCGAAATAAATTAGCTTAGATTTTAGTCCAGTTTTGATTTATAATTAAGTTTAGTTTAGCTTAGTCTCATTCTGAAAACTCCCTGACGATATCGTTCATACCAGAATTGATCCCCGCAGAGATATATTTCCCTCTGAACTACTGTCCAAGTCGAGAAAATAATAATAGCATTGAAGACTCCCGAATCACGTTTGTTTATTTCATAAGCAGCAACCGAAAAAGCACGTATAACAATCATGTGGACAAAGTCCTTGACAATCATAAAGCACATAAACTGCCTGTCTTTGTTTTTCACTCGATCGGGACTATATAAATGTAATGACGTTTCTTCAGACATGATGACGAAAATACAACATTCTTCAACAAACAAATGCTTCAATCGCTGAATCAAAACCCCAAACCAAAAACAAACAAAAATTTATGGAAACGGAAGTCAAGAAGAACTGCATGTTGTCCGTATCGGCTTACCGACCCGCACGGAGTCCCCGAGGAGCGCTGAAATGAAATGTATCTGATTATTTCAAATGCAGCATTTTTCATAAACATCATTGTGATCGTAGCCGCCCGTGCTTTGCGCGTCTTTAAACTATGGAATGGGTTTCGTCATTCACGCTTACCCCAAACATTCTAAACCCACTTCTGACAACAGTGTCTGATTTTAGCCGATTTTAACCGGAAAATTTTGATTTGAATTTTAAATTGCTAATTTCGTAGATGCGAGAAAGGTTAGCTTTCGCTCAAAAATCCGCAAGTGAGAAGTGGTAGTTAATTCAAAGCTCGAAATGAATTATTGTCGGGATCCCAACATAATCTCACATCCATCAGCCTTGAGCAATTTTGCATGTCACGTGTATTTTGCGCATTGTCTGTGTCACATGCGAAAGTTTATGTTTTTTTTTGTTTTGAAACAGCATCATCTGTCAAAATTAATTCAGAGAGCACAAAAAATTCTCGGCGAAAGTCGGGCTATGCAGCTTATAACTCATTGTGTATGTTTTCTCATTTAGCACCTGTACATGCAGTACCATACGTGGACCTTTAAAAACTGTTTTACTTGAAAGGTCCAAGTGCTTTGTAAATATTATAACATTAAGAATGTTACCTCACGCAGGGAGGAAAGGGCAGATGACGCTGGAGTATCTTGCGAGAGGACCGACCCCACAAAGGGATCGAAACGTGCAGGCTTTGAAAATCGGAGCGTAAATTTGAACAGTGTTGATTACCACACAGGATGATGCTCAGCGAGGTCGACAACCTATCACGGTGGTGCGCCGTCCGTCTGCATGAAATTTTCAAGAAAAAATATGATACCCCGCACCACCTCCGCTCGGCGTTTTAAAGAGATCAAGCTGGCTCAGCGATGCTTCCTCCTCCTTGCGTTTCACCTTTGCTAACCTCGTTTCAAATCCACCTCGGACTCAAAACCTCCTGTGTGGATCGGGTTCTTATTCGCTATCTGATTTCGCTACGGTCGCCTTTTTTTTTCGTTATCTTCTTTTCTCCAATGTACTATTTTTGTACTTATAAAGTAATTAGTGTATTTTTTTGTATATCTATACTCTCTGTAACTCATATCGATTCTTAGTGTGTATGTTTTAGTGTATTTAAAATATTTTTTTCAGACATGCAGAACCATGATGCATTTCACTGTATAAACTATGTGAAAATAAAACTTCTAATCTAATCTATGCGCATTTTAGGAACAATTGATTGCTGAGAAACGATTATTCGGATAAATAAATAGAAGGGAAAAAGTAGAAGGGAATACAATCCGGGACATTTCAGGGCAGGCAAGATACAGTAATAAATAAATACCAATAATAACAGACAATAAGATACTACAACGTTTATAAAGGAGTTGATTAATTTTTACATTACGTGTTGTTATTTCATAATTTTTAAGTTCGAGACTTTGTACTGTAAAATAACAGGTGAACACATTTTGAGCTCTAATTTCTTAAAAATCAGAGGTTGACAACAAATGGGACACTGCAATTTCCATAAAATGCAAGATTTGAGGTTTTCTTTCATCGAACTGTGTGCATGTCATTCCTGTACCAGTTATGGTCTGTAGAATAGATCATGTTCGTTATAAAGAAGTCTTTACATAAAGGCCTAGCCTACCTTTATAGACCTTATGCATTGACGTAATCCAGCCGCCATTTTAGAGGTTAAACGATGATGAAACAATGGAAACGCACAGACTTGTACGCGCGGCGCACAGGATTGGCCAATGAACAGCCTCCTTTTGACCTCTAGGCGAGGGCGCCCTACTCAAATGACGTCATGTGCTTAAGGTATATTCTTTAATAACAAGTTTACACTAGCATTCATCAGCGAGGGTAAAATACAAGTACACGCCTACACGTACTCGGCTACACAAGGCCAGACCGTTTTGCACACAGGTTTAATCTGAGTGCAAGTTCTGTCTTTCTTCAAGTAGATCAGAAAATGGTAAGCTTTTAGTATTACAATGTTTTAAAGTTGGCTGGCTTTAATTTTAACATTGCCATAACTTTTCGTAGGTTCGTGATTTTTAAAAGCAAAGACGAGGTCACATGAGCGAAGCCCATCTCCAGGTAGGACTTTGAAAAAAAGAACACCTCGCATTACTTTTTCAAACATTTAGTAAATGATTGATTCAATGGAACGCACTAACATAATGAAATATACTACCAAAAAATAATTGAAGTCACTTTCAAAACTGATTCTAAATTTTGATTTATAATGGTTCTCGTTAGCGTGAATGGATGACGGATGCATCCAATTTGTTGACACTTGCAATCTAAACCTTTCCATCAAAGAAATTATAGGTACACATTGAGCGCCAGATGAGATAACATTCTTCCAGTTCGTCTGCGAAATCTGAATATAAATACAAGTAGACTGTCACTGTGGTCAGGCTGGTGGTTCAGGGCCCGCTGATTGTGGGTCCCAGTACTGCTAGAGGCAACTTGAAGCAAGTTCGACCATAGTTATCCACAGGTCCAACTAACTCTGATCGAACCCACGCTAGTTGACAATGGTTGGACTAGTCTCGTCGACTATTCGCTACGAGCCTATCGAGGTTGGTCGCATCGCTGGTTACCAATAGCCGTTTCATAAGCACAGTGCAGAGGGGACCAGTGATCAGGAAAGCGATAACGTTGATTTCACCGTTTTCTCCTGGTAGCATGGACGTGACATGACTAGAGTCGCTCGCAACTTCAACTTCAGTGCGCATGCACTAAGTACACCACAAACCAACCACTAGTGAACCAGTGGTCCTTGATCGAAAGTGCGCTTGTATGCAAGCTGTCTCATGACTTTACAAAGCTAACGTTAAAACAATGAATCATTATCACACTGCAGCCATCTTTATCAGAGTCCCTTTTATAACACAATGACACTGATAGTTTCAATTTTCAAATTACAAAAAGGGTCGGACTTTAACTTACTTTATAATTTCTTCATTTTTCATTTGGTTCAAATTATGGGATACGTGGATGTCAAAATTGCACCATTGGTAATAATCAATAGGTGTATAAACATTAGTTTTATGTACAATATTATGTTTGGTTGTTTAGTTGGTTTAGATGTATTGGACCTGCTACATGTATCTATATTCACGTATCCCACCAATCACAGGCTCGACATGAATCCGAGCATGTGTTATTTCTCCCTTGGGGTTATTTTTTTCTTTCAGTAAATGGCTGCCCTTTGTTGACAAAATGGTGGACTAATAACTCCTACACCACGCTCTAACAATTCACCTTTTATAAAAAAGGGGAAGAGGCAGTTATGTTGGTCACGCAACGGATTCATTTACCACTCCCTGTTCTTAGCTGCGCTGATGTGAAGAGACTTGCGTTTATTATCTCGCCATGTTTTGTTTCTGCGCGCTGGGGCAGGTTTCTATCCCTTCAAAAAAAAACCCGCACCTCAAGTGGCCTTTGGGTCTTGTGATGGGCGAATTGCATAAAGATAAAAAAAAGATACACCTATCACCAGGCTGGAATTTCACCACCAATGAGTGACAGGTAGGACACTGAGCACCCTGGAGTATTAGTAGTAGGGCGGTTCTTATAGGCTGCAAACTCTTGAGTAATTGCCTCTACTCGTGGGAGGGTCTTCGAGTCGCAACTTCAAAACAACTAAGTATAACCCTTGTACGTCCCCAGGGTTTGCAACATTTTGAGTAGCACAGTTGGATTTCTTCTTCTTCTCTCTCTCTGGCCAATTAATCAATCCTCCACAAAATTCACGACTCAGAAATGGAATGTATGTTGACACTACTGATTAAACGATAGACTGGGAAATGTTGAACAGAAAAGCCAAGTCTAGTTCCTCTGTCATGTTGTGCTTTAACTTCATCAAAGTCAAGAGGGGTTCATTATTGATTGAGACAGAAGTATTGCTGGTCCAGATCTACATTGATTTGCCTCCAAAAGCCTTTTTTTTTGTTGGTAATACAGAATCACTGTCGTGCTAGTACAGGACAGTGGCTGTTGCTGCTGGTTCAACTTTCTCGAAGACCCATTCAGACGCCTTATATAATGCTAAGCCTGTGTGAAGATGGATAAGTTAATCTGAGTCCATTATAGAATCAATGACTACTTTAGGTCCATTTAAAAGTGTCCTCATTTCTTGTGATTCCCTTTCAAGTAATTCGTTTTCTACCGTTAACCGCTTGTTTCGTGTGAAGCCTCAATTGCCAAGTTTTCTGTAAGGTTTTCTACTTGTCTTTATTTATCTCTTGAGCTGTGGAGTTAGTTCTTTACAATTTGCAGTATAACAAAACATCTTTCTATACTTTTGACCTGGGGAAGTTGACTATTTACATTTATTTCATCGCTGTCCTTGCAATTTAAATTTCAAATGCATATTATAACATTACGTTCAATTACATGTAGACGCAATTTCAAGGATTAATTAATAATAGTTAATACAACATGTAATAAACAGTGGGACAACGAGGTTAAGGAGAAGCCGAAAGCTTTTGTTCTTAACTTGTTGACAGACAACAACAAAAATAATCGAACGCACCCTTAAGCCCGGTTCATATAAACCTTATGCACATGACGTCATTTGAGTAGGGCGCCCTCGCCTAGAGGTCAAAATGAGGTTGTTCATTATCCAATCCTGCGCGCCGCGCGTACAAATCTCTGCGTTTTCATTGTTACATCATCGATTTACCTCTAAGATGGCGGCATGATGACGTCAATGCATAAGGTCTATTGTCACGCAAGAAAATTCGCTTCACTTTCGCGCGAAGTATGAACCGGGCTTTAAGGTCCATGCTGGATTATTTGAATACGCACATCACGCACACGCGTCACTAGAACTTCGCGAACATGTGCTCCGAAAACGCAACAGCGGATGGAGCTAGCTATGGCCGATTGCACACAAAGTAAACATTCATCCTAACGGTGTATCAATCTTAATATTGCTAAGCAAAGTATGAAGTCGCAATACAGATTAGTATGGTGAGATTGGCAACTTCATCTTAAGTTCAAATTTAACTCTTTGTGAAATGGACCCCAGCAGGGCAGACCTGCCGCTTTGCTTTTTTTAAAATGTGACAGTAAATGTCAGTGAGAAGGGTCCATTGATCACCATTAAAAACAAACGAGAACCATAGAATTGTAAAAGGACGCCCTAACAATGGACAACAATAGGTCCGCCTTTGACTTCACAAAAGAGGTGAACAAAGTTCTTGGTTGACGTCTCAAAAAAGAATGTACGCGCGTGGGCGTCGGTGACAACGTTCCACACCTCAGGTTACACCTGTTTTAATTATCTATAAAATATTAATGTGTCAATCTTTGTAGGCTGCTTTCATGTTTAGTTCTTACTGTATTTCAAGTGGATTTTTCAATGAGTGCTGGCATTAAAAAGGGTCACAGTACACTTGGCCCGCACGATAATGGTATTTATGGACAAAACCTTTTAACTACTCGTTCAAACTCTTGTTCTTTATTTCGGCGTTTGCTGAAGGAAGGTAAGGTTAGAGATGCTTTAATTTTCAGTTCATTTTGACAAATCCTGTTGATTCGCAACAATTAATCTGCTTTCATACTGGGGGAGGAAGGTGGTGCTCTTATTTATAAACTCTTTTTTTTTTCTTTTTTTCTTTTTTTACTTTCAACTTTTTGTGTGCGAGTTTAACTCTTATCTGTAATTGTATGTTAGGCTGTTATGGGATGCCATTTTGTTCATTTGTTTTTGTATGTAACTTGTCCATTCAGACTGGTTGTTTGTGTTTTCATTGTTTATTTTTATTATTATTATTTTTACTGTGGCCTTTCTACCAAAGTCTTTTCCTTGTTGTTCTTCTTTGTGATTTGTTTTTGTATAAATTGGGGGCCCCAAATGATCAGCTGTGCTGGATGGGTCACAATCGTTAAATAGGGTTTTTGAATAAAAACTCAGCGTTTAAATTCTTATTAATAACATTTGTTTTATTCTCAGAGCCATACATTCAGTTGCTCCCCAAAACGGATGTTGAATTGCTTCCTTCTTTACCAGGAAATGGAAGAATTTAACTAGAAAACCCTCCGTAAAAAGAGTTCAGTTTTTGCCCCTTCAACCGTGGCTTTCAAAACAGAGCACATCATATATATTGGCGCCTAACCAAACCAGCACCTGTTCTCTCTAGGCATGTCTTAATAATGGTGTTTTTGTGGTATCGTTAGCCCCCCACCACAAAAAATGCCTTTCTTACTAACCTTATAAATACTCGTTAACGCCTCCGTAGACATTTTGGGCGGACGGAATACCCGCACTTTCCCTCTCACATTGCTGGATTTAATTATAGGAGGCGAGAAAATATTCCGAGAATGCCCCGCGGGCCCGATCAGTTATGATATCCTGTTCCGTGAACAGGATAAGCAGAGGTGTTGGAGAAGCGACAAACGCAATGCGAGTTGACTTGCTGCCGTGCCCCACAGAGTAAAAACGTTCCACCAGTTTGATAACAATTTATTGAAGCACCCTGGATCTAGGCTCACTTTGCACGGGTCACTGTACATTTCTACAGCACAATTGGTTGAAAATCAATAAAGCAAAATATGATAAACTGATTATCGAACACTCCAAAGCTGTCTCACAAAGTGATTTGCCAAGTATTCTAGCACTACCCTATCTTCATGCATAACATTATCAACAGTTGTGCTACATAAGAGTGAATAACCACTCGTTTTGAACGTCACACCACTCTTGCTATGAGCCATGGCGAACAACTCTTTTTTGTGTGAAAAACGGGTATTTGTAACTTGAATCATAGTAACCTTCGCTCTAATTTCGCTCAAAAAAGGTTGATGCACGGCGAGTTTCACTCTCAAAAGAGCCAAACTGACAACACTTGGGCGAGAGAGTGAACTTTTCACTCTTTTACATTAAGAGAGTTCTACCATAAACGATAGCTACAAACTAGACATACACATGTCGACATTATTGCCTACGATAGCAATGTTTCATCCTCACCTTGTCTTGTTGTTGTGGTTTTATTTTGTTTTTTAGTGTTGTTGCTGTTGTTGTTTGTTGTTGTTGTTGTTGTTGTTGTTTTTTTTGGGGGGGAAGGTAGAAACGTTTTGTTATGAGGACGTTTTGTGTCCTCCTCAGCCTAGCCCTCTTTACATTTTGCCTTTGATCCTGTGCTTTTTGTCTTGTGCAATGTATCTTATATTTGTGTATTATCCGTATCATGTATTATTGAGAAGTAGAGTGAAATAAATAACAACAACAATAATAATAATAACAAATTGAATGAAAATGTGTTTAGGACTATGTAAAGCAGCGGTATTACAATGATATAAATGCTTGAATTCATCTGGATTCGAGGGAAGTTTAGCATCTCGTGACATGTTTACAGGCATAGGCAATGCTGATTGACAAGCATCAATGCTTTACTTTATCTCAATTCAATGGGGGTAAAAACCATTAGACTAGCGGTAATTCCATCCTTTAAATTACTTCATCTTGTTTCAAAGAGAGTAAAGCATACCACAAGCATAAAAGAGTAACAAGCGATGCTGTACCCTTGATACAAGCAATGCAGTCAACATTATTCATTCTCGTGGCGATACTTTTGCTTTTTTATCGACGCGGTCCTCCTTTCGTCTTCACCGTGGATCGTCCACGTTCACTCTCGGCTCCAATTCCACCATTTTGACGAATTAAGGGGACGGAGAAGGAAATTAGCCAGGCGAAGTTGTGTTTGCGTGAGAGATTCTTGTCCTCTCGCGTCTCAAGTATCTTGAAACATTACACACGTGCAGGATACATCTTAAAGGACGTAAACCTTTAAAGGGAATAAAGAAAAAACGTGTTTTTTTTTATTCCCTTGAAGTTTTCACAGTGGAAGTATCAAAAGACAAAAAAACGTGCGTCCAAACAAGTGCTAACGTTTCTCTAGAAAACAGCATTCCCGTTAAAATACTGTTACGGTTTTATGTGACACATTCCCCTCTCGAGGAGCTAAATTAGATACAAACTCAATTTTCTCTCAGATGGCAGAAAAATTGAAGACAGAGGTGCTTCTCTTTGATTGCTCTAAGTGACAACTTTGTATCAAAAGTTCAATTTCAGACTCAAAAATTGCCATTTTTTTTAAAGTAAATATCGCTCTACCAGAAGATCTGAACACCCTGAACACTGAATATGTTTTGCTATTTGTATGTTATGAAAATTCAAGTTGTGTCTAAATGTATCTTACAATGTTTAACTTAATCTTTCTTGACCCAGAGCTAATTGCTCTATATTGCAACAAGCGCGTTGTGTCCCAGCGGTCCAGTGCACCGGACACAAGTTCTGGTGGCTAAGTCATCAGGGTGTGGGTTCGAATCCCGGTAATGACACTTGTGTCCTTGAGCGAGACACACTTTAACTATAACTTGCTTCTCTCCACCCAAGTGTGAACGGTATACCAGTGAGGGCTGAGAGAGATGACTATTGTGATTGGATTAGCTTGGTGCGCTATATATATTGCCTCCCCAGGGAGCTGAGATGGTTTAAGGAATGAAGAAAGCAACAGTACATGAGCATCAATACATGACGGTTTGACGGTCAAGAAAGCATGACGGTTTGACTGCATTACAAGAAGCCACTATTAGTACTACTACTATTGTTTACGGTCATTGACTGATATGAAACCAGGGAATCTTCACAATGTGACGTGCACTGTGAAGTTCGATTTAATATATACATATATGTATGATCATATATAAATTGGGATGAGCAAAGAAAATTTGGCTGATGCCGAAAAGCCAGGGATTAGCCCCCTGGTGTGATGCAAACAACCTGGTAAACGGCAGTAGCGGGGATATGCACGAGAAATGGAAACATGCTTTTTGCGTGGATTGCAGAGAATATATACAGGGGAAACTAACTGGGAAATATTACATACATTGGGATAAGCAAAGAAAATTTGGCTGATGCCGGACTCAAACCCGCGACCTCTCGAATACCGTGTGAGCGCTCATAACCGACTGAGCCCTGTGTTGGTGGGCGGTCCTGTGCAATGCCAGACCAAATATTGTATTTATATATAATATATATACAACGATGAAAATGTTACATTCCAAATGTGGGACGATAACCCCGAATATATTGATGTTCTAAACGTCAATTAAGGATTCGGCGCCCACACCGATTTAGTTTGGTTCCCGTCCGGATGCAGGTTGAGCTCTCTCCCCACGAGTGCGCCACACTTTCGATGTAAAACCAGCGGGACCCCATGTGTGAGCACTTTCAAATATCTGCATGGTCTTTTTTTTCAATGCACTAGTACCTCATTATTTCACATTACGTACATTGCATCGGATTTTCCAAACGGAAACTTGAAAGGACGTTTTTCGGATTCATTCTCAATTCATTCTCAATAAATAGTTGTTCCTATATATATATATATATATATATATATATATTTTTTTTTCATTTGCAATACTCTTCTAAAATTGACGCAAAATTGCTTTTCCCAGTTTTCCGTTGCTTAGGAACAACTATTTATTGAGAATGAATTGGTGTGCACTTTTCACGTACGGTGCTGGCATTTTATTAGCTAGAGCTGTTCCGACCCAAGTAAGTAGATCATTCATTTCGGTTAAATGGCCTTATATTTCTTGCACGATGTCGCGCGTAATGTACCTGTAAGGATACACCGGGCCCGGGAGACATGGTCGTGCCGTGCATATAAAAAGTACCGAAATCGGTCACGTGATATAACGTTCAGATGGCACCATTAGAAAAACAGACAACCATACAGTGAGTCAAACCAGTCCTTTATTAACTTTTTTTTTCTTCTTCAGAATCACAACCAAATCAAAAAAGAACTCATAAGAAACCTGATACCGTCCTAATCTTATACTGTGTGGGGTTTTTTTTATATTGAAATTTAAACAAAATATTCGAGTAACTATATACTACGCGTTAAAAGGGTCTCGTGTTCCGGAGGGGAAGTTTAAGTACACGGTACATTTTGGCATTGCTTCCTCTCGTGGTCATTAATCAGGATCTATAGCAGAAGTGGCAAAACGGGACTTGGTTTTTTCTGCTTGAAGTGGTTTTGGTTAAATATAAACCAAGTGTTGGAAGAAGCGTAAGGCGAGGTATGTAATTTATTTTCTCCAAGACTTATTAAAAAGAATTTCGATGCCCTGAGAGCAAATTAAAAGAATTGATGTGCTCGGATCCCGTTCGGGGGATTGCAGGTACTTAGTTGGTTCTAGTTGTCATATTGATGGATCGAGGGAAAAGCAAACATGTTAATGGCTGAAGGGAAGTCGGCGTGCTTCAACAATAACATTAACCAATGTTTGGGTTACGGAAACTCTTAATTTACTCAATTTGATGAAACATGATGAAATTGAAGCAGGTCCTGTTATTAGTGCTTGAATTGATATAAAGATTTAATTCTATATCCGTGTATAAGAAGCAACGGATTGGATCTTTCTGTTTACAATGTTACAGTCGATATAAGATTCGGGCCTTCATGTAGACAAACACGTGCGGGGAATATGGTATTATTGACCCTTTGCACCAACGTCACACGCGGCCATGTCCGCCACGCTCGCTATTCTGGGAGTCACACTGCACGTAAAAAGTATGGTAAGTGTCAGCCACGGAGACCTTTCACTTTCGATTAAACACTACTGTGACTGTACACTTCAAAAACCAAAGTGTTAAATGAAACACTTCAAGAGTTCGGTCAGTGACAACACAGAAAGAGTTAAATGTAACTCAATTGAAGAGTTGAATTTAAACTATTAAGAGTTAAAATCTCAGCATGTGAAACGTAAGTTTGACACTTTGATCTACTTTTATAAAAGTGTTGTCACTGACAGAAATCTAGTACCTTTTTCATTTTTAGAGTTTACAGATTAAGAGTCCTGCATAGGGCTAGGTAAGTGTTTAAACGCTGTGTTGCCTAATTTTTTGCCTAAAATGCTCTTGTTTTTAAGAGATGAGCAAAACAGTATCGATGTTTGAAAACAGTGAAACGTAACAAAATGTTGTTGTTGTTGTTGTTGTTGTTGTTGTTGTTGTTGTTGTTGTTGTTGTTGTTGTTGTTGTTGTTGTTGTTGTTGTTGTCGTCGTCGTCGTCGTTGTTATTGTTTATACCAATGCTGCCATGTATGGTGGCCATGAAGTGACATCGAACATAAATATTGGCATCAATATTGACGACTCACTTGGGGCACAAGTAGTGAATTTTGTTTCCGGAAATAGTGCCGTCAATATTCACGACTTCGAGTAAAGTCGTAAATATTGGCGTCAATTTGTTTACGACATGGGGCACAAGTCGTGAATTTTGTCATGAATACTGACGTCAATATTTGTTCACGATGCCCCTTCAGGGCCACCATACCATGTGCTTTAATCAAGCAAAGGAAACTTTAAACGCTGTTTATGAATGCATCAGGAATACAGAGATATACGGCATATGATAACCGCTGCATTCCAGTCACACGGCTACCAATTCAGACTTTACTCAAGAGACGCAAACCCACCTCAAACCAAGACTTGCAGTCATATATATTAACCCTCCAACTCGTCATTTCAACCAAAGAGTCTCCACAAACTCTTACAACATTAGCCTTTCCCATAATGCTAGTTATCATAATACAAGTACTCATGTTCACATGTTATCCAAGTGATCAACATCTTGTCATCATGGCTACCGATTGTATGACAGAATTGCACCAAGATTGTCAAAAATGTGAAATAAAGGTTTGCATCCCATTGGATTACACGGTGAATTAATCTTGCTTTGGAGCCAGAAGTAGGCAAACGATTGCGCGTGACGTCAACGTGCGCGCGTATGACGCAATGACTTACGAACCGCATATGGGACGCCTCAGCGACTATAGACTACAATGAAACGGTTCAGCGCCAGCGATCACAGCGTCCGGCGATTATCATCGCCCGACCAACTATAGACCTTTCTTTTGCAACGTCACAGCCTGAGTTTTTTGCCAACCAAGATGGAGAAACTACGGGGAGCCATCAATGCAAAGCAAAAACAGATAATCACAGTTTACAAAAATGTTGCAGAAATATTCAAAAATTATTTAGAATTTGTTGGAAACATACCAACCGATAACGATATGTATTTTCTATAAATAAAAAGTTTGCAAAAATTTTGAATTTGGTCACAACGTCTGTCAACAAGACTTGAATGTTTTGCTACATTTTGGCCGTCCATGCCAACCAGCGCGGTTTGTTTATCAACAATGGAAATGTCTGTAAACCAGCCTTTAACCCCACACAAAAAGGCGCGATGTTCCCTCATTTTGCCCACCAGTAGTATTAGTGCGAACGCGTGATGTGCAATTTACATATTTCATGGGAAGGGTCTATTACCCCCTCTATCTGCCTAACTTAAAATGCACCACGTCACACCAGATTCAACACATCTTTCATCAAGCAGGCTCCCAATAAAAACTCAGCCAATAGCTCTCACATCCAAATGGGCCAAGACCACTCGCACCAAAGCGTTTTAGGTAACGACAAGCTTAACTCGACATTGCTTTCAAAATGAATACACACTTTAGACTTCAAGAAAAAAAACCTTAGGTTTGTCTTGATTCGCTGGAACATGCTGTGT
Source organism: Marthasterias glacialis (assembly GCA_911728455.2). NCBI lineage: Eukaryota > Metazoa > Echinodermata > Asteroidea > Forcipulatida > Asteriidae > Marthasterias > Marthasterias glacialis. The sequence goes on along the minus strand of OU452228.1, from coordinate 15,007,799 downwards.
ATTACGGGGGGTACTGGAACATTGCATGAAGGGTGTTGATCGTCTCATTACTAGAGTGTCTTTACTTTGCGCTATAGAAGTGTAGTCCGTCGCACTAGAGGTGTTCAAGCGTTGCAATAGAACAGCGGCGAAACTAGAATAAAAAATTAGGGTGGCACTAGGGATGCACCATTTTTTCTAGGGGGCACGTCTGGACAATTAAAAGTTTCCATTTTTCCCGAACAAGCCCCTTTTCAGCTGTCTTGTTATGCCCTTCACTTTAACAAAAAAATAGATAATCTGACGTGGAGGTAAAAACAAATACTCTGTCTGCGTGTATAAAATGAAAAAATAGTTATAAATCAAAACTAAAAAACAAACAAACAAACAAACAAACATTAAAATTACTACATAAAAGCTTATAAAATGTAACACTTTATTATGGGGGCACCGTAGGGGTGTGGGTGGGGGGCTCGTACATCACCTTGGGGGCACGTGCCACTGCACTAGAAGTATAACGAGTCGCACTCTGAAGTGTTGAGGCGTTGCATTTGAAGTGTTGAAGCGTGGCTGTGTAAAAGAAGTGTTCACGCGTTGCTCGAGAAGCATTCTCGCGTCGCGCCAGAAGTGTCAGCTTCGTAATGATGAGTGGTGAAGCTCTTTATTTAAACTCTCTCTCTCTCTCTCTCTCTCTTCCTTCCTCTCGCCAACCCCCCCCCCCCCCGCCTCTTTCTCTGTTAGTGCAGCGACGTACTAACAAAGGGACCACAGGTCGAGGCCCATCTAAGCAGTGATCTTATTTGCATCCTTAAAGTCACAAATTTTTTACATAAAGCATATTATTGTTTCATTGGGAGCTAACGTATTTGTATTTGTTGTATTTGGCTTCTTAATCTGACCGTCCACTACAAAATGGTCCTAAAATTTAATCAACAGAAAAACTTGCCCTACTACAAAGACTAAGACGTATGCTGTTAAAAATCTTTTCGATACAATCTTCTTTTCGATACAATCTTCAACCCGATTCACGTACAGAATTATGTAGTTCAGGGCCTGCTTTGATGTGAACTGAGCATACGCAGAGTTAGTTTTTCGACTATGTCCGAGCATTCCGATCTGTGAATAGAATTGTAAAAAGACAACCTAAGGAAGTCAAGCCATGCAAGACCTAGCAACAGATGCTACAATTTAAATGTCTTGCTATCTGCCAGTTTATAACGAATTTGTACAATGTTATCCTGGTAAAAGACTGCAAAAGTAAACCATGCGATACGTAGACCCGAACAGCAATATGCTAAATATACTAAAGCTAGCCCAAGTGTGGGTTTAGGGATGGGTGGAGCCCCCTCCCCTCTTATTTTTGCCGACTGAAAAACAGTTAGTGCTGCGACGTACTAACAAAGGGACCACGGGTCGAGGCCCATCTAAGCAGTGATCTTATTTGTATCCTTAAACTCACAAAACATTTGCATGAAGCATATCATTGTTTCATTGAGAGCTAACGTTTGTATTTGGCTACTTAATCTGACCATAGAGAAAGGACCCATCTGACCATCCACTACAAAATGGTCCTCAAATTTTAGTCAACAGAAAAACTTGCCATACTACAAAGACTAAGACGTATGCTGTTACAAACTTTTCGACACAATCTTCTCTACAAAACCAAGTCTAACTTGAATTCCGACTCATTATTGTGTAAGGTCCTTTCGCAATGCCTTCACTTTACTGGAATAACCTCCACTTCTCACAACTTTATCATAGTGACTCGTGAACACCTCTAGTGCAACGCTTGATTACTTGTAGCGCGACGGACGTCAATTCTAGCACGACGTGTAGACACTTCTAATGCATTGTTCAACATCACTTTTCTTGCAATAGTCCAGTCCTTTTACAGAGCACATTAAAAACCAAAGCTGACCATTGGTAGGTACCAGTTTATTCTAAACATCTTCAACCTCCAGAAATGTCAGAGTCTGTTTTGAAATCTACAAGCAGTACACCACACCGTCATCAACTTCCAAGCTAAATCGCTCAACTTACAAGTTTTCAGACAAATCATGTATCCAAAGACATATCACCATAGTCGTTTGGGCCCTATCCTTTGGTCTGCCAACCCGAAGGGTCTCTGGAGGTACAGTAACGGTACCCTGGTTCTGAACTACCATGGTTCAGTTAGTACGTAAACAGCACACCACCCACACACACTCATACACAGTCCTACGCACCGGTTTGCCAGTGACGTGCGTGACCAAGTGCTGTCCTCTTAACGTCCTAATCTAAGCTCATTCAAGCTCATCCTGGAGACAACTGGAGCCTGCTTAACTAAATTCGGAGCACAGCGTTCTTTGAACACAACTGGACCTTTTCCCAAAAGCTTCGCGACTAATGAGTTCACAAAATCAAATTGTAGGGCAAATTCCTAAAGTCATTCCACAAAGCTTTACTCTGAAGGCTTCATGTGGAAGCGAACGTGAAGTGGATACCATGTTTGGCATTTCATGATAAATAACACTGTCTCTAAACAGTGTGACCCATTAAAACCTTCCCCTGCCATAGTCGAGTCATATCTGAAATGTCTCAAATTTTTCATGAAGCAAACGTCTGATTGAGTGCTTCCATTAAAGGTGCTTATCACATCACGACTTCCTTGAACAATTCGGTGGACAACTAATAAACTTCCCTTTGACCCGCTGTTTGAACTCCGTAGTGTGAATCTGGTTTGTTTGTTTGTCTGTTTGTTTTTTATGGGGGGGACACTAGGTGGCAGCAGACTTACCAGACTTGCCATTTCTTTTGGAAATGTGCGCTTGCTTACAACTACGTAAACAATGAAAAACTACCAGATAAGTCTGCTGCCACCTAGCGTTCCAAAGTCTCCCCTTGAGTGCGTTTCCTCAATATGCTTCACTGAGCTGCCCAGTTTGTGCTATAGACACACGTGGGTCGATCAATGGCAAGAATTCAAAAGCACGAGTTTCAGTTGGTAGTGTGATGAGATCTCGGGTGATTCACAATACAATGTTTGCAATTGCAATGTTTCATCCCTAATTTACTATTAAAATCGTGACAATTTGAACTGATATTAAGTCTACATTTTCGATCAATAACAATCACGTGCTAAACCTTTAAAATATATACGTTTAAACCAAGAGATGGCTAGATGTCATCCTATCATTGTTCATCAGCTCTTTGCCTGTTAGTTCATTTTGAAACCCGATTCACGTACAATAGTTGGCTCAGGGCCGTGCTTTGATGTGAACTGAGCATACGCAGAGTTAGTTTTTCGACTCTGGCCGAGTATTCTGATCTGTGATCAGAATTGTAAAAAGACAACCTAAGGAAGTCATTTCATGCAAGACCTAGCAACAGATGCTACAATTTAATGTCTTGCTACCTGCCAGTTTATAACGAATTTGTACAATGTTATCCCGGTAAAAGACTACAAAAAGAAATCATGCAATACGTAGAGCCGAACAGCAATATGGTAAATATACTACAGCTAGCCCAAGTGCGGGTTTAGGGATGGGTGGAGCCCCCTCCCCTGTTATTTTTGCCGACTGAAAAAAAGACCCCGAATTGAACGGGAAATAAATCAAATTGATAGCAGGGTAAAATTAAATAAAAGGGTAAAACGCCTCCAGAAAGCACCAGAGAGCATATAATGTTTGAATAAATTCACAGGCACTAAAACGGGCCCCGGATCCGTTAAGGCTTCGCACTTTACACTCGCTATTTAGTTTCGTATACAAAGGCCCCAATGCTATAATTTCACCGGGGCTGCAACGCTGTTTTTAAACACGGTAGGGTCTCTTCACAGAATAGCCATAAATTGTCATGAAAATGCATTCTGTCCCACCCCCCCATGTTTATAGCCTTGTACTTGTAAATTCTTCAAGCCCAAAGGATTTCGGTGATGTGGAGAAACTGAACAACACTATGCTAATGCTGCAATTTTGTGTCTAGAGTCACCTAGCCAAGCTAAATTTCCACGATACTACAGACATAGTCAAATGTTTCCGATGAGAGGGGGACAAAAAGAAAGCACAGACACACACACACACACATAAAAACCCATCATGTCGGTTAAGTAGGCCATAAAGCAGCGACTTGGGGCTATGGAATTCATACGGGAATTATTGGGTAAAAACAGCTCCTCTTTATACTATTTGTTTTCGTCCCAAGCACTTGAACAGTTCAGAGTAAAAGTTCGATAACCGCAATTGAGTCTTCTTCAGTCTCACCATTTGCCTGTCCGTCTAGACGCCGGGAGCTTCGGAGGGAATCAAACACATCCAGCATTAGCGTGGATTTTTTAGTGACATTCACTGCCCAAATCCCATGTTGTATCCGATTTCCTCGACCGCTCACCCTCAACAACTGGCAGAGGAGTCCCCGGTACGGGGATGCTGAGGTTAGTGGGCACGCGGGGGCAATTCGTATTCATTGAAATGCCCCCACACCAACCGGAGAATGCCGTCGCAAATTACCATCAGTCGGCAACGTAAACTTCGATTATGAACGAGACACCGCTCGCCCGCTGCAAATTATTATTTTTACTTGTCGTGCGGTTGCCGAGTTGCAGAGCTATATGTGTAACAGAATTAAGCACGCTTCATTACACGTGCGGGAGGCTTGCTCCAGCACGTCTTGTTTGTGGAGGGCTGCACACCGAGTAAGCTGTACAGCCAATTTTTATTGTCGACTGTTTTTAAAAGTGCCAGAAAAGATTACTTTAAAAAGGGGGGGGGGCTTTCCCGAGTGGAAGTAACAATCATGTGAGACTGAAGACTGATTGTTTCTTACCCTTATCTTGTCTTCAGGCACTTCTTGTGTAAAGGACGGCAGACTTTGATTTCGTGTTAAGAAGTTGCAGAAATAAGAATTCAGGCATGCGAACTTTGCAGCGCGGGCTTTATTAGAAACACATTAAGGCACTCAGACTGTTACTTGAGGTGTACAAATTTTATCTTCAACGTTGACTACTCTCGCATCCATGTAACAACCTCGCCATACTAAAATAGCCGGGTTTTTTTTTATTAACAAATTCTCACGAATAAGCCACGCATGTGACAGCCGGTATTAACAACATGTTTGACATATTCTTCTAATCACTGCATCTGCTAAACTCTGGAGCAATCTCCAACAATCTCATACCCCGGTGACCTGGCGGTATTAAGGAGTTCAAATGAAGGGTCAAGAAGCACTTGGGGGTACTTTTTTTGCGCGGCAAAACCGATTGAAGTTCTTTGCTGAAGGCGATTTTTCTCACCACATTTTCGCGGGAAAGGCGCACATTTTTATGTTGCTTGTTTTATCATTTTTTTAAGTTCAATGTTCTTTGCCGGTGATTAAATGAAGACTTGATTTTATTATAACTTTTCTTGTTTAGATATTTGCTCTTGTTACAGTCATGTTTTTTCAGCAGGTTCAAACAGTATATAGTTTATACTTGAGGTTTTTTCCCCCTTTCTTGTTTAATAAGCAACAGAACTGCGCCTTAAAGCATAATGAAACTGCTGTTGATCTTGCCCATATTATACTCCCAAGCTTATATGGTTACGGTGGTCCTCTGTAAGTCTGCCTTATTATTTGTGAGGGCGATTGAATGGTACATTTACACAGCTGATCTACGTAGGGACAGGATATTGGCCGCTGGTTCAATATCCAAAGCTTTAGTAGAGATTCACATAAACTAATTAGACGGGGGGGGGGGGCAGACTTTACGCAGCGATTCGATTATACAATGCCTCTCCTCTAGAAGCCATCTTGCCTGGTTGAATTAATTCACAGTGTGTGCTCATCGGGCCACCATCATCAGTCATTGTGCTCATATTTATTAAATATTCATATTTTGTGATCAAGCGAAGGTTTTCTAGTATCTACTTGTAGCTTTTACGGGTATGTAGCACAAGGTCAACATTTGTTCAGAGCTACTCAAAGGATTTATTTTCCGCGGGAGATGAGACGAAAATTCTGCCGGATATGAACGACGGTCTCCCTTTCTCGGTCTCCCCTTTTAAAAAAAACAAAAAAAACATCACATTCATTTTTCCTTTGAGAGAACGGCTTGCCATCCCACAAATTAATCACGCAAAAAGTTATAACACAAATATTAATGAAACTTTATAAAATGCACAAATCCACTAAATTGCTCATGGCGCTAATAATAATAATTATTATTATAATAATAACAGACATTTTCTTTTATACCGGGCTTAATACTACGTTTCTGAGCGCTCAGGTGCTATTGTCCAATTACACTTGCAGACTATTAAGCGAAACCAGGACACCATCACCAACATACAAAGATACAAAGTTACAAAATAGAGAACACTAACAGAAGTATGATTATTATTTTAAACATGCTAATACATAACAAGTACAAGATTACTGAAATATAAATTACGGGGGCATGGCATAAAAATACAGAAAACATTGTGCAAAATGCTTCATTAAAAGGGTGAGTTTTTTTTTCTTAAATTGGATCAAAGACACTACATTTTTTACATGTCATGGCAATTTATTCCATAGACGGGTTGCAGCTTCAGAAAAAGGTCGGTCACCCCACGAACGATTAGAATTAGGCTCAATCAGGAGGTTTGAATTCAGAACGGAGTTTGCGAGGCGGATTGTGTAAGGTTTAAGCGAATGATCAATTACGCAGGGGCACTGTTTGTGAGAGATTTAAACTCAAGGAGAAATAGTTTATACTTAATCCTTCTACTAACTGGTGACCAGTGCAACTCTTGTAAAATAGATGGGAGGACTTTTTTGACAGTATGTAACAACACGAACAGAAGAGTTCAGAATATGCTGAAGACGCTCAATTTGAGTATTTTGAAGACCAACCCTCAAGGGAATGACCTCAGTAATGCCTATTTGGTCCCTTCTTGTCGCTAGACAAGTAAACAAGTAAACGGTAAGAGATCAAAAGATAAAAGTGAGTTGCACATCTTATCGAGAAACTACACCAGAATGAATACTTTGCTCTGTAGCATCGAGCTTTAAATATTTGTTTTACCTATATCACGGATGTGATGATGCAGCACGAACAATAATTATTACATTAGGCCTATATGAGAATTTAGTGACAAAGTAGAGTTAAATATGGTACAAAGATTACGAGCTTGAGTAACTGAAGTTATTTCAGTCACCAATAGTAATATGAGGAACAGAAACTTAAGAAAGTTGTTGACGTGAACTAATTATCAAAAACTTTAAAGTTTAAGTTGTCTTGCATTCAAGAACGAGTTTTATGAACACATGATTCAATATGCTTAATGCTCTCATCAGCGAAAAGACCTTTCCCATATGTTAATAGACTGTGTAAGTCTCGCGCGTATTCGAACATTAGGGTCCGTTAAAGCGCGTGATCTTTTTTTCCTTTACATGTTACAGCAATGTGTGGGGGACCAAAATGGTCCCAAAAATGTTCGAATACGCGCGAGACTTGCACAGTCTATTGCACATAGACGCGTGGGCACAACACTGGTTGGCAAAAATGAAGGAACATCGCGCCTTTTCGTGTGAGGCTAATGGTGGCGTGACGCACACGCGTTTGTGCGTCTGCCTGGTGCACGACTCTATGGAGTTTGCCCACCAATAATGTCTGTACGCATGCGTGAATGTAATTAGCACATTTCGTGGAAAAGGCTCATTCTTGGGACGATTTTAAAGAGAAATACAGTTGGGTATCATCGGCACACACATGATAGCTTAGTTTGTTTATGTACGTGGTACGTGACTTCCCGAATCGCGACAATATTGATTGTCTTTAAATTCATGTCGTTTTTACAGTGTACTACTCAGACAACAAATACACCAATAACTCAATCAATACCCATAAACGTCAGATTGTCAAGTTATATCTTATGATAATAAAATAAAATGACTTCCTGAGCTCTTGACATTTCCGATTCCGCTAAGAAGGTGTGATAGTTTGTTTGCATTTCTAGAGCGGCCATGATATCCTAGACGGAACGCCAACGACGAAGTCTGTTGTTGCAGGACGAAGGAGGACGTCAAAACATCTCGTGGATATAACGGACAAGGTTAACCCATTCGTATGAAAATATGTCATCTCCTTGGTAACGCCGGAATATCAAATTAACTGGAACAATTAGCTTGTTTTTGCCGGCTAAAAATGTATAACAGAACAAGGTTGTTTTCGCTAACAAAGTCACCTTGAATGAGGTACTACTGTAGGTTGGGTAACAGCAAATCGTTTGGACTGATCCGGGCACTTAACATTACAAGGGCGACTTCGATTGTATGAATTCCGATCGGCCTCGGCAACTAATAGGAAATGTCTGCGGAAACTTCATTTACGCAAATTTCTTCCATTTTAGACGTCAACGGCAACTATTTAAAAAGTATGTTATGTGGAGTTTTTTTAAATGCGATCTTGAGTCTTTGCGAAACGCAAGTATAAAGAAAGTCAATAGATCCCTTTTTTCCCCAGTAATAGCAGCTCAACTGCGAGACCCACTTACCCCAAACAGGTATAGAGGTAATAATATGAACAATCCCCCAGATTTACTATAAAACAAAAGTGCAAGTCCCCCCCCCCCAATCTACCGCCGGTTCCCCCATCTAATCCTGCGACAGTATCTTTAAAGCAGGATAAGTTCTTACGACTGTGAGAGCTTTATCTGCTTGGCGTCTTTTCTTAACGACAGCAAGATAATTATCACATGGTGTTTCCACAAACCAAACATAGCTCAACATTAGTTCCTTGGGGCTTCTCTGGTAAACGTCGAAGCCAGTTGGTGTGAAATGTACGAGTTCAATGATGGAGGTAAGTCACACTACTTACAGGGAGGTCCCCCAGAGAAATGCGTTTGATTAAACAAAATTCAATCCCGAGAGTAGATCTGCTTCAATAAACTTGATCAGCTTTTTCTCGTTTGCTGATATCTATAGTCTGGTTATGAATAAGAACCTCTGCCTTCCTCCAACCTTACCCCATCCCCGCCCAGATGTCATCAAAGAAAACTTAACTATGAATATCAATTGGTACTGTATAAAATCCTATAATTCAAAAGCAGTACTTTTAAATGGGCTGTGTCGTCATGATAGCAGGCTTGTGGCTGTGCATGGAAAGATTAACTCCAACCAAAGAGCTTTAGCTCTATGACTCCAACCCAGATACTGCACACGCGTGCGCTTGGGTGCCAAACTGTGATATGGCTGCCGGTACGGTGCGCACGCGCGCGTAGTAACTGGGTTATTCCATTTACTGCTATAACTATGACAACACAGCCCCTTAAATATTAAAATCAGTCTGTGAACTTTATAAACCAATCACAATAACTTGAGAGAAACTCGGATGCAATGGGAATGAGAGACTTTTGAGGACACTAGGAGGCAGCAGACTTACCAGCTAAATTCATTGTTCTCGGAAATGTGCGCACGCTCACAACTATGCGAACATTGGAAAGTTACCTGTTAAGTCTTTTCTGTTTTTTCGTGTTGCGGTTACGAAAAGCATGCTAACAAGGGTAACACTGTTCTAACCAATACCACCAGCTCCGCAATGCAAACATGTATTTTTCAGTAAATAAACAAACATACATTATAATTGGAAACTTTCAGACGGTCCTTTTTCATGGTTCTCACTAGTAGTGCGCATGCTCAGAACCTCACTCGCACATCTGAGCATGTGCGCGCAAGCTCAGAACTGTCAAAAATGACTGTTGTGTCTGCTGCTGCCAGCGTCTCAAAAGTCTCCCATTAATTGGTAGAATGTAACCCCCACCCCCAATAAGGAATATGACATTCTGTCTTTCGACAACTACATTATTTAAAACTTGGCAAGATGAAAAAACTCAAAAGATTTTTTTTCCGTTTTGAAAGACAAAAACAGTAACCGGCCACGCGTCCATCCATCAATCATGTTGAAAGTAATCACGTCAAGAAAACGGGCGCTCGACAGTGATCAATCCAACAATGTTCCAATCGTATAATTATTGTGCGTTTTACATACCGGTCCCAAGGGTCCAATACAGAAACCCCGAGTTACAGAGAGCATTAGCCTCGCGGGCAAGTCATCTTGTAAAACAAATTAAAATCTGGCAGGATACTAGCGGTGACTCCACTACCCGTTATTCTCGATATCCGACAACCATAAGGGAACGCCTGAAAACGTTTTAAAAGTAGAAGGCATGTGAGGACTGCAAAGTTCAGGTATCTTGCATCCCCACTTGAGTACAAGTCGGTGACCTTAAGCCACTTTAGTGTTCTTTGTGTTGCTATGTAAATGAATACACTGCTACAGATAACGGTGGAGATGGGCTTCCACGTGTATCTATTATGTGGATAACTGTGCTGTGGATTTGTGTATACTAGCTGTAGTAGACTAACTGGTATACTTTGTTAGACGTAATAAGCAAGCCACAGAGCGATCCTGGTTTATTCGTGTGCTGTATCTCCGGTACCGAGTGTATCACATGAACAAACTTAAACAATCATGGCGGCGCCCATCCGGGTCTCGGAGACTTCGTGACATCAACAATAGACTTGCAAGAGTCCTACAGTAATACATTACACTAGCTATGGCTAAGAATATTAGACCATCGATAACTGTGTTATGGAGAACTATAGACTCGTTGGAACAACTGTGAACAGGATTTACAACCATTGTTTAAATGTACATTGGAGTCAACACAATATATGACAAACACCGAATTATATGGCAAGGAAGCAAAACTGTCCCTTGAGATACAACAAAGTCAACACAAACTAGCTAGGCACTGATACAGGAACACCAAAGAACCAGTCTCTCAATTTATCACCTGGTCACCAAAACATGGAAGGAGAAATAGGGGAAGACAAAAGCCCAGTTATATAGATGTAGTTGCTGGGGACATTGGGGTGATTCGAACTGATCTTCCTACCTTGATGAGGGATAGACACGAATGGGCAAATCTCAAAATTGATTCCCACTTCTGTTGACTAGAGAGAGAGAAACATTGATATCTGTGTGTAACAATAGACAACTAATTTATGATGTAAAACTTTATGCATACCACATGGCTACGGATAGATATGTATTATTAAGTAATGGATTAAAATCTATAACTGTGACCGAGCGTAAATGTAAACTATTATGCTTTATGCTTCGGCACGGCACCAATAGGCAATTAGTAGTAGCAGAGTAGGCTGCGACCTCTGGTGTGGTAAAATATCATTTCATTGTATAGAGTGAAAAATCTAGTGGTGCAGTGCTTCCGAAACGGCCTACAACGGATCAAGAGTTAGGCATGCCTAATTGAAATCTAAGCACGGCCTTACACCAGGATACCATACTTCATGATCGCCACATGACATCATATTGCACGCTTGCTTTTTTTCCCCTAATGTTTCATTTAAAATCACAGTGGGTGATATTGAATGATCAGACAGTAGGAGAGTTGACTATGTACTCTGTAGATACATTCATCTACAAGACATCATATTGTAGGGAAGCATAGTGCATCCATCATTTCAAATGCGAATCATTAACTGATGACATTAACTCCTATCAAGGTATTTGTGAAATCGAGTGCTATCTCACAAATACCCGTTACCTACAGCTTAATGTCCCATCTAAAGGACAGAGTTTAAAAAAAAATAGACTGTGTGTGATATTTGATATATTGAAACGTTTAATTACGACAACGGCTCTTTTCAGAGGCAACACTCCTCCCAAAAGAAAAATCGTACATGGTTGTACCCGTCCAGTCGTTGTAACTTCCTACCAGAACTCCACACTATATCTACTCGATGATGACACTCCAAGCGTAAGGTTATTACAAAGTCATTTCACGAACCGTCTTTTACATTTGAACACCGTTTCGATTCTATTTTATTTTCAAGTCACATATGACTTTGTGTTTAGTATTTATATTCATTATTTTCCCGAATGTTAAATATTTGCTCGAAAGTTTGTAACAGCTGTCCATTGTTCTACTCTACGCGTTGCAAGTTCAGATTGCAATGGATTTAACGAGCTGTTTCGTTTGTTCAAATGAAACAGAAACACAAGTGTTTTCATTAATCTTTGTTTCGTGACTCAACATTACTGTAGTATTGAAATAGCAATTGAGCCCCCCCCCCCCGTTGAAATAATGATATTGTAATCAAAAATACATTTAAAAAGCAATTTAATTAATATTCGTGACTGACTGTGGATTATCTTACACCTGGTGCTATTTGCATTTTCGAAACTCCTCTTGGGAAAAAAATTAACCAGACTGAAGCAAAATTCGACATGAACGAATGAGATATTCACCAAGAATACTTTTGGGAAAAGTCCGCCGGTTGCCGCCATCGGAGGCAAGAATTAGCAATTCATGAAAATTGTCTGTCGAAATGCTCAATTATTCACTCTTTTTAAATGCCACCCCGATGTCCAGTTTTAATGTCAGACTGTGATATTTAAACATTCCAGCTAGAATGGGCCCCATTTCTCGAAAATGCTTTACAACAGAAAACATCGCAAAGCAAATTTCTAAGAAGGTCCCTCATTTCATAAAGCTGCTTAAGCCCCCCCTAAAAAAAATAATAATAATAATAAATAAATAAATAAATAAAATAAATAAATAAATAAAATAAATAAATAAATAATAAAAATATATGTATATAAAAATGATGAACACAACATTATTTTTACCAGAATGATGTTACCAGCCAAAGTACCATGTCGCGTGAACCAACTATGACTAGTATCCTGCTTACCTTTGCTTGTCAGAAAATTTGAAGAAATATTTTCTTCTCAACCAGCTCTTTGATTTTTGCCCCTTTTTGTCATTTTTTCATGTTCCTTTACATACACTTACTCGACAAATCAATTAATTAATTAATTATTTAATTCATTTTATTCTCTAAGACAGTTTTACTTTCATCGTTAAGTTAAAGTTTCTGTGACACTGTTCAACTTTTTATGCCTGAGTTTGTGTGACTATTTCTTTGCTTTATTCATATCACGTTTTTCTCAAGAGCTTCTTTTTACTTTCATTTCAAGTTTGTAGTACAATTTTTTGTATTTTTCTTGTCTACTTCTTTACAACCACTGTTTACTTTTCCTTAATTTAGCCCCTGGCTGCCATGGAAAATGTTGTTAAGTAGAAATAAACCATGAATATAATATGAAACTGGGTGCTGGTGGGTTGCAATAATAGGAATGATATGGCATTTTGGTTGGTTGTTGGCTTCTGCTAAGAAAAATATGTTGTGGTAAGCAAATTTTTGTGATAAGCAAACTGTTTTGCTAATTAGCTTGAGACAATTGTTAAAAGCAACTGATTTTTTACTCGAAGGTTATACAAAGAAGATTACAGCTGGCCTAAATTTCAAACCGCTCACCAGTAAGGCCTTCTGATCATGTACATCACGGGTTCGTGGTTAATTATTGATTTCAATGGCGGATATATCCATTCATTAATTTTTGGATGAAGAAAGGGAGTATATATCCTCTCATGCACCTGCCTGCATGTTAAACCCTTCGGCTAATTATCAAAATTTGCAGTTAACTAATTGTATGCCTAAAAGAGACACAAGCTCTGCTCCCGAAGAGATGCCATTTCAAAATAGAGCGGGTATAGGTTGGGAATTTTATTGTTTTTAAAACTTGACGTCGGAGTACACTTATTTCAAGGTACATGAATTTGTTTCATCATTAGTCCCTTCAGGGGGCTCCTTATAAAAAAAGGTTCATTCTTATGAGTCTTTTCTCAATCCTCTGACACGATGTTTTTTGCACATTTTCAACTTTTGCGTTTTGTACACACAACCATTACCATTTTGTACGCATCTTGTACAGCGGTATGGTGCGCGCCATAGAAGTACATTGTCACCGTAGTACGAACAAGACCGTTATGTCCACAACTACATCTTCTACTATATTATACTATAATTTGTCTTGATGTATGTCTGGATGTCCAGCTATTTCCTAGGAGGTGATAGGTCGCAGGCTTGCTGGGTGGGTATAACTTTGTCCGACCCAGAGCAAGTTTGCATTTGTTGGGTCATCCGAGGTTAAAGGTCAGCTAGAGGTCAAACTTTTAAAGTTGCTCAGGTTGGGCCTGAACTTGGTGAAAAAAATCCTGAACATGCGGGAGCTTGACAAAAATAAAACCGAGGTCATCCATGGTCTAACCTAGGTCAAATAGGGGTCAAAGGTAATTTTTTTTTAAAAGTTGCTCGGATTAGGCCTGAACTTTGTGAAAATAATCAGGAACATAAGAGCATGAAAATAATAAGACAGAGGTCATCATATGGTTAAAAAGTCTTATTTGTTTTACGTTGCATGGATTGCGCCTGAACCTGGTGAAAATAAGCCTGTATATGAGGGAAGGATAAAACAAATAAGATCGAGATCATCCGAGGTCAAACATATAGGTCATATAGGATATCGGGGTAGTTACTACTAATGTGGTATAATCAGCAATTCTATAGACAATTTCATCAACCTTTGGTTACAACATGCAAAATGTGAACTATTCCACCACCCACCCCAAACAGGATTTATCTCTTTTCGCTAATCGCGAAAGACGGGTGATTTTGTCTAGAGTACAATATTGCAGCGTGCCGCATTATTAAACCAATTTTAAATCGGTCAAAGTCATAATTGTGATTTTTTTTTATCGCTGGAATTGTTGCCATTTTTAACTGCCGCCATCCAAAGCCATTCAAAATCCTACCAGATCCTTCCGATGTGGTGGACGGCTCGACAAGTCGCTGGCAACACACTGTAATCCGGGCAGAATGAGAAAGGGTAAATAGTTTCAAACACTGTGTTGGAAATCGTAGCGTCCTTGCGCTGCCAAAAACTATCATCATCAATCAATCACATGATTCTGATGAAGCTGAACATCTTGTGTTTGTTTAATACAAACGCCATTGTTTCTGTGTTTGTTTTAGGCTGAGGAGAAAAGTGTGGGGTCGCGCTGTAAAATTAGGGTCGGTTAGGGATCCAGGAGCTGAACTATTTATTGTATTTATTTATCTTAAATGAATTCAACCTTTTGTTTTTGTTTTAACTTGGTTTTCTTCGCGAATATTTGGAGAAAATGCAAGCTTATTCAGAATAGACACCAATATATACAAAAGTATGTGTTGAAAGATAATGTTTTAGAATTAGACATTGTTTTTTTTTTTTTTTTTTTTTTTTTAATGACATATATATTTTTTATATGTGTATATATACATATATTCCAATTTTCTTTGCTCACCCCAATTGAAATATATATCTATAAATATATATATATATATTTATATAAAACTAGTAGGGTTGATGGCCTTAGCTTTCGATCCAAACCGGACCTTCGTCAGAGGCAAAAACAAGCACAAACATAAAAACAGATCCATTTATAGAAAAACCTTGGGATTAAAATAGATTGAGAGTATCCAAAATAGGCGGGAAAAAGACAACCAATCAAAGTTAATTAAATACAGACAAAGAGATTGTTGATGACCAATCAAAATACAGCAGTGTGGACAATGGGATGTCCAGTGGTCGGTTAGTACAAAAAGGAGATTAGTGAACAAAGGAGGAAAGCTGCATGGTGGGAAATGCGGCTGACATGAAAGGACAGGATTATTTACTCACATGAGGGAGGTGATTAAGGGTAATCTCCCTAAATAAAGCAGTAGAAGTGTAAACATTGAATAATAGAGAGGGGGCTATAATGAGAATACTATATTGATAATGTAAAAGCATGGAAATAAAGTAGTTATTTGCCAAGAGGAATTATTTAACACCTGTGTTTATGTTTAATCCGAATGGTTGGATTGTTCGGAGTTTGTGAATCCAGTGGGATTCTCTGAGTTTACGATGTGAATCGTCGCCGTTGCAGGCCTCAATGACAGTTAGTTCCACATCTTTAACACTATGATTAGGGCTATTAAAGTGGATAGATACTGGGTACAGTTTTTTGGTCTTTATGGAGGAGACATGGTTCGCAAAGCGAAGACTAAGTTTGGTCTTTGTCTCTCCCACATACTGTACTCCACATCTCTTACATGATATGACATAAATGACATTAGGGGTTTGGCATTGGGAGTTTATATATATTATATATTTATATATATATAAAACTAGTAGGGTTGATGGCATTAGCTTTCGATCCAAACCGGACCTTCGTCAGAGGCAAAAACAAGCACAAACATAAAAACAGATCCATTTATAGAAAAACCTTGGGATTAAAATAGATGGAGAGTGTCCAAAATAGGCGGGAAAAAGATAACCAATCAAAGTTAATTAAATACAGACAAAGAGATTGTTGATGACCAATCAAAATACAGCAGTGTGGACAATAGAATGTCCAGTGGTCGGTTAGTACAAAAAGGAGATTAGTGAACAAAGGAGGAAAGCTGCATGGTGGGTAATGCGGCTGACATGAAAGGACAGGATTATCTACTCAGATGAGGGAGGTGATTAAGGGTAATCTCCCTAAATAAAGCAGTAGAAGTGTAAACGTTGAATAATAGAGAGGGGGCTATAATGAGAATACTATAATGATGATGTAAAAGCATGGAAATATAGTAGTTATTTGCCAAGAGGAATTATTTAACACCTGTGTTTATGTTTAATCCGAATGGTTGGATTGTTCGGAGTTTGTGAATCCAGTGGGATTCTCTGAGTTTACGATGTGAATCGTCGCCGTTGCAGGCCTCAATGACAGTTAATTCCACATCTTTAACACTATGATTATGGCTATTGAAGTGGATAGATACTGGGTACAGTTTTTTGGTCTTTATGGAGGAGACATGATTCGCAAAGCGAAGACTGAGTTTGGTCTTTGTCTATCCCACATACTGTACTCCACATCTCTTACATGATATGACATAAATGACATTTGGGGTTTGGCATTGGGAGTTGGTCTTGATTTTGTAGGTAAAGCCAGTGCTGTGGCTTTTGACCTGTACAGTGGGTTTGATATACATACAAGTCTTGCACTTAGAGCGGGTGCAGTGGTGACAACCCTGTATGTCTTGTGGGGAGGGAGTTTGGCCTGTACCTGGGGGAGTTTTGCTCTAACTACAATGTCACCTAGGCTCTTAGGGCGACGGAAGGCGACCATGGGGCGCTCAGAAATTGCTGAGCGCAACCTGTTGGAGGAGTGGAGAATTGGCATGTTGTCATTGATTATAGATGACAACTTGGGTAACATAGGGTGGAAAGTTGTGACCAGAGCAACTCTATTGGTCGGGGTTCTCTTGGTGCATATAAAACTAGTAGGGTTGATGGCCTTAGCTTTCGATCCAAACCGGACCTTCGTCAGAGGCAAAAGTTTGTTTTTTTTGTACGTGGAATAAATTTGCATACTTTTTAGACATGTGTACAAATCATGACATCAGCTAACTTGCATTGGGAGACTAAGTTAAATGGGGGTCAAATGTATACAATTACTTAATCCATTTCTTGGCCAGGCTGACCAGGGAAAAATGTGTTTTTTATGGGATTTTAACTCAGTTTCTGCGTCAGTTTGACCCATCTCTGGTTCCTTTTTGAAACATATACCGGGTCATACTGACCCCGAAATGGGACAGGCCCCACGGTACAGGAATCCGGGTCAATTCTGACCCGTGAGTTTTTAGGGTGTACTTAGGACCGAACATTTGTTTTGTTTATTTTATTCATTTATTTGTCTTTATCTTCGGACAAAATACAATGTTTATATTTGAAATTGTCCGGGTCAAGAGAAAAGTTTTAAAAACTGTCATCATAGATATGTCAGCACCTACAACTCTCCAGATATAAAATCATAAAAATATATAAATGCAAAAAAAAAACCACTTAAATATATATAGCTACGAGAGGCTTTACATTTGTAAAAAAAAATAATAACAAAACCAAAAATATACACTGGAAAACAGCTTCATAAATCAACCAAATAAACGAGAAAAGCTGTTGGTGACAAAATGAAAACAACAAACTAGAGCCACCAGCCAAAAAAACAGGCAACTAGAAAAGCTATATAAAGTGATCAATAAAACAGGACAAAAAAAAAATGAAATTTCCAATGATCAAATTATAATTTTATTTTATGTTAACATTTAGGAAATCCCATTAACGATACATTATAAGAGATTACTAAATCAACCAAATAAACGAGAGAAGCTGTTGGTGACAAAATGAAAACAACAAACTAGAGCCACCAGCCAAAAAAACAGGCAACTAGAAAAGCTATAAAGTGATCAATAAAACCGGGCAAAAATAATTAAAGAAATTTCCAATGATCAAATTATATATTTTTTTTATGTTAACATTTAGGAAATCCCATTAACGATACATTATAAGAGATTACTAAATCAACCAAATAAACGAGAGAAGCTGTTGGTGACAAAATGAAAACAACAAACTAGAGCCACCAGCCAAAAAAAACAGGCAACTAGAAAAGCTATAAAGTGATCAATAAAACAGGACCAAAAAAAATAAAAAAAATTTTCAATGATCAAATTATAATATTTTTTTTATGTTAACATTTAGGAAATCCCATTAAAGATATATTATAAGAGATTACTTGAGCTTATGTTTTAATGAGCAAGGGACTTATTCGATCTATCGTGATCCAAGACACGGTTTTTAGATAGAGAACATAACAGCTGATAATGGGCGACCCCTTTGGACCTGCACAATTCGAAGCATCTATATACAGCCAAAACACAACATGTATAACTTGTTGATAACTACTATAAACGCCTCTCCACACACATCAGTGAACCAGCTTCTTTGAACTAATTATTACGCAAGAACAAATCGTTTCCTCGTCACTTTACAGAAGCGCAGCATTGCACTAGAAGGAACACTGCATACTGATGCAGAAAACAGATGACGGCGTCATCGGAGCCTACACAATTTATTTTTATCTTTTGTCCGGGGGGGGTGGGCAAATAAATGGATGGGGCAGCAATCGAGTATCTCATTTCATAATGTCTTAACAACGCTGTCCGCTTCAATGGGAGACTTTTGGATGGTACTTTTTTCACAGTTCTCACCAGTAGTACGCATGCTCAGAACTACGCGCGAAATACTGACCATGTGCGCGCACGCTCAGAGCTGTCAAAAAGGTCCGTTGTGTCTGCTGCCGCCAGCGTCTCAAAAGTCTCCCATTAAACATCAATAGTAGTGTCGTATTTTTTTCTAATAATAATATTAACCCTTGACTGCTGTAGGCACGCACGGTTGCTATTTAATTAATATTAATGCGTTAATGAGCAAAATTAAAATTTTGCTCATTTTGAAACTAGTCATGTGTGGTGTGTGAAATAATAATTATTATATCATGTCCACGAGGGAACATATTGTAACATATACATCTGAGCAATAAAGATGACAATTTGCAATGTCTTGAAAGACTTCATGTGCAAAGGAACCTCTTGACACATTGGGGTAGGGAGGGTTAATTTAACACTGGGCTCTTTATAAAGCTGACATATCCTAGTGTCTAGATGGAGGCGCTTTATAATATTACTATCCCTGTTCATCAGGTAATAGTTAAACCTGTCTTAGTCACACTGTATGGGTATCAATTAATTGCTAGAGATATAAATAAATCGTAAATATAAATACATCATTGCGGCGATAATGGGCATTCGATTCGGTCTTTGCACCTGTTGTCTAACCCTGGCCTCTGAATCGTCGCAGGCGTGTTTCGTTTTAAAGCCTGACTACATTAAGAAAAACAGGGTTGGGTGCCGGGGAGGGCTGCCTACCCGCTGAAACCGGGGACTGTAACAATGGGATCCGGGTGTTTTGACAGAGCAAGGACGTCTTCGCTTAGCTTTCGCATACAAACCAATGGGGATGTCGCTAAAAAAAACACGTCCAAACAATGGGAGAACGAAGAGAAGTCCTCAATTTACGCAGAAAATGATGCTTATCAAAAATGTAATTGGGGGTACCAACCGCACAAAATCAATTACGCTGTATTTTGGCTGGCAACCCATTTCTACTGAGCAAGGAATTTCTGTGCTAATCAATCTGTTTTTGCTTGTCAGTTTGACGGGATGGAGTCAAGTGCATAGCTTCTTAAAGCTGTTTTTAATGCTGTGATGTTAACCAGAAAACACAGCTTAAGAATCATGTATTTGCTAAATGAAATGAGTAGGGTTTTCAGTCGAGAGTATTTTATACTACGTGGCCAGCGCCGTGACTAGGGTGAAATTTTAGGGGGCACAAGGGGCACCACTTTTCCTATGGGGGCACTTTTGGCGGATTAAAACTGTAGTTTCCTTTTGTGTTTTTCCTAAACAAGCCCCTTTTCAGTGTTTTCTGACGTGTTGAGGTAGAAAAAATACATTATGTGTGAAAATATTTAAAAATAGTTCTATAACATTGAAATTACTTAAATGCTCATAAAATGTAACATTCAAGATTTCAAATGGGGGGCACCCGGGGGGCACGGACATCAGTTGGGGCTCCCCGTGCCCACACCCTCTTAGTTACCCCCACTTACGTGGCATTTAGGTCGGGCAACCTAATGTCTGCTACGTACGATATTTCTCCATTAAGCAACTTTTTGTGCTTACCAACTTTGTGACTCTTTTCGAACAACGCTATCGGCTTCAGCTCCGGCTTCAGCTTGGGCTCTGTCAGTAATTTTGAAAACTTCAATGAGGTGGCCGGAGCCTGAGCCAGAGCCTAGCAGTGGTTTCGAAAAGGGCCTACGACTTATAACTGAAACAACGGAAGGCCACGACGGGTGCTTTTGAATAATACAATGAGGTCGTAGTATTTCACTGTTCTACATTTTGACCACACCGCAGCAACAAACGCCCCGTTGGTTCAACTGTTACGGAAACCCGTTCGGTTGAGCCCGGTTCGGATTCTACCTCACGGCGCCTCTGTCCCGGGGTGGCCTGAGGTTCATGTAAATTAAACCGACCGCGTACGAGTCAATAAGCTACCCAGAATTATCAAAATACTGAAACATTATCCAATGAATCTTTCTCAGACAAAAAAATATCATAAACACACTTTGAAATCATACTTTTGATTGGTTTATGGATAATTTTGTGGTTATTTTTCACAACTCCGGAATCATACAGTGAAGATGGATGGTGGGGCTTTGAGACGTCATTGTGACGTCACAAAAAAGATGTGTACTCTAAGTTTGAAACATGGTTTGCCGAATGTACGGTTTATGTGCCAAACATGGCTTATCCTCGAATTGGAACATTCGTACATTTTTTCGGAGAGATACAGTTAACATAAAATATAGTGGGAATTAAATTATGTTATTATTGCAGTTTCCACTCTCACTCATTTTTACTTATTTCTAAATTCTTTTGCCCAATTCAAAATTAAAATGTTCACATTATTACTAGTAGATCTACACTCTATCGTCGGTTTACACACATATATATATATTGACTTTACTGTAAAATGTTATTCATTACTTTTACCAAGCTTCATCTTCTTTCTCTATCTCTATTTCTTCGTTGACTCGTTCGATTTTTCCGCGCCCAAACGGGCACGATAATCAATTTCCCTCTATTTGGTTGGTGGGATTTAATTTCATAAATAAATTATTTATATTTTTCACACTTTGTATGTCCTATTACAAAACACACGGCTGTTCAATTTTAGCACATAGATTTCTCAAGTTGGAACATACAAGTAAAAATGCACGACGGTTACAGGCCTTAGCTGTAAATTATTTCGTTGCAATTATTATACACTTTATTTTAAAATTATTGTCTCTTTGTTTTTGTTTTTGTTTTTTCACCCATCATTGTCATTGTCTGATGTTGTTGTTTTGCTTTTGTATTGTTTTTTTTTTTTTTTTTTTTTTTGGGGGGGATGGTTTGGGTTAAACGCGCTTTAAGTTAATGAGGATTTCAGGTTTCTATGAAATGGTTTATGTTACTTTGAATACGTTAAGAAAACAGTGCAAAACAGATATATTCACGAAAATAATTCTGAAACACGACACACGTATTTAAGCAGTCTGACGTTAAGCAGTCTGACATTGGTAAATGGATGTCACATTCCGATTATTACTATCCAGCACGTTTCCAGTATGTTCCTTTACAACTGTTAATCCGTTTAACTGGTTAAGAAAGATTGTACATCTCTGTAGGTTCAAAACAGCGGCCAGGAGACTAACATGTACGTTTGAGAAAGTTGCATTTGCAATTCTAATTATGGGTAGATTTACAAATAAAGCACCGTGGAGGGAGAAGGGTAAACATGCTCAAGGTGCTGGAATGTATTGGCCCGTATGTCACATTCTACATGTAATTTAATACGACTAGAGTGTCCGTGCGTTTGCTTCAACGCCGAACTCGAGTTTGTTTGTGTGTGTAGGTGTGCCTATGTGACCACATAATGTTCAACTAGCTGTAGAGTGCCAGATCCGGTTGCCGAGGCTGAGGATAAGAACATATACCGTCATGAACTTAAGATGTAAGTTTGCTGGTATGATCAGTGCGACGTGGAGAGGGGGGAGGGGGCAAGTGGATTGGTGATGGTTCGGGTTTCACATACCTTGCATTGGAGATTGTCCAGCAGAGCTTGGGGTCTCCGAGTCGGTTCAACTGTGGTGGTGTGAGTGTAGGGTGGAAGAGCATTTTTATTTTAATTGGTCGTCAACATGCTCTCTTGTGCTATTCGGGACATCTGCTGCTACAATGAGAAAATAAAAGAAATTGTTATCAGGAAAAGGGACAGCACATAAAAATTTGAATTTGTTCCCATCTTTCTGTTTTCAATCAACACAACTGACCTTTAGAAAAAAATCTCAAGTTATTAATTAGATGATCCCGTTAAAGTGAAAACTATGGAAAACGGTCAATGTTTCGGCAGGTATTTTGTGCACGTTCATATCGAGCTTTTATTTACTTTTGCAGGAGCTGATGTTTTTGTCGCCTTCGACAGTGTTTTAGTCTGAAAACTGGAGATTTGGTAGCCTTACTGCAATGCAATTTATAAACAGTGAACTTTCAGAAAGAAACTAATTTAATGTTTCTATATATGTCTTTAAATAATCCATTGTGTTCTTTGTCTGTCACGCAAAGTTGTTTCAAAATTCCTCAAAGCACTTCAATGGGAAAGTGTTAGGAGCAGATTTAACCGGTTGATTGGATGGAGGTTACGTCTTAAAGATATCAAATACTATTTTAGAGAGGGCAAAGTGTTCTGTAAAATACCAAATAAAGGAGAGGGTACTATGACGCAATATTTTTCCCTAGAGTAATACCAAGAAACCATCATCAGCAATACAAAGCACTCCACAAATTGAAAAAAGTGTGCTCACCCGAAAGAAATACAAAGAAACAACCATCATCCGAAATACGAAGCACTTCAGAAATTGAAAGTCTGTGCTCACCCGAGTAACCAATGCTGAGTAATCCCTCCCACTAATATGGTTTTCAATGCACAAAAACGTCATTTGATAATGGGCCCACAGTAACTCGATGAGCAACTTCGAAATGATACGCCTCCGAAGTGACTTTTGTGCCGTTTTCGCAGATAGATTGGCTATCGATGAAATGGGTTAATTGCATTCACGAGAATTCATATTCGTCCATTCGATATAGAGTTATTAATAATAATGGGCACTCCAACTATTTTGTTCTACTTCACTTTTAGTCAGGTTATAATACGAGCTCGAAAGGTTTCTGAACTGACTTATCTTTTGAAGTGGTGTAGTGTGCTTGTTAAACTAGACCAGGGACGGACCGAGGATTTTAAGAAAGCGGGTGGGAGGGAGGGGGCGCAAACTTTGAGGTCTTTTTTCCGATTTGAAAATTTTAGTAATCCTGCTATTGATTTAAGATTGTTGGCGTGGGATTCGGGTTCCCTTTTAGGGCCCAGTATTTATTTATTTATTTTTAAATCATGTAGTCTGGAGCAAATTTTAGGACATTTCAGTAGTGTTTTACAAGGGTGGTTTTTTGCCACTATTTGCTGTTCAATTCATTTTTTTTCAGTCGGCGAAAATTAGGGGTCGACTCGTGCCCGCTGCGCCCACCACTAAATCCGCTACTGCGGACGTATTTAGCCCTTAGTCTTAAAAAAAATTAATTTGGGTATTGCCTTGACAAAAATCCAAAATTTTACTTCGCGATGAATTGATCAGTTACAAAGAAATATAAAGATTTTGAGAGCTGGGACTCTTTAAATTTCGAATCCGACCAATTGACCCCTTGCACGCACGTCACACGCTGCGACTGTGCCAACAGTTTTGGAAGTTAATAGGGAGGTTTAGCTACACGTATTTACCTGAACGTCAACGTGAGCGTGCAAACAATTTGTTTCGCTGACGTCACGTAAAAAATACGCTTTCGTATCAAACGTATATTTTCACGTCAATGTGTCCGTGCAGTCAACCATACGCGAGCTGGAATGGGCAAAACGTGATTACGTAATTTTGCAAGATTATTGTGATGATGACGTCAGGTGCACTGGGTCAAAAGCTAAAGCTCGACCAAACCCATTTCCGCAAGAACGGATCGTTCGAAAGTTAAACACTAGAAAACACTGCTGATTTGTGCTAAGATTTGACAGGCAGGGGACCAGTCAATCGTAAGCGAAGATAACATTGTACTTTGGGTGTGTGGTAACCACTTTTTTTCTTCTTTGTGGGGGGGGGGGGGTCAATTATTTTAACTCGAATGAAATACAATAAACAACAAAACAACAATGAGAGGGGGTAATGTACACAGATTTTAGCGCATGGCTGTATTTACCTATTGCAACAGCTTTATAACATCATAATAAAGGGTAAAAGCCTCCCATAAGGAATACGATATTCTGTCAGGGAATCACTATCTTTACGTGGCTTCGTAAGCGCAGAAATCTGTGGTTAAGCAGCGCCATGAAGTTCGGCCTAAAATCATGTCCTAAGTCCAAAAAACAGGCGGGGAAAAAATCGTGATTTTTTGTTTTATTTGTATTTATTTATTTATTTATTTATTAATTTATTTATTTATTTGTTTTTGTATTTTTTTTTTATTATATTTTTGTTGGTAATATTGTTCAAGTATGCATTGGGTACGAAAATTTACTAATTTGGGTCCGTTTTTTTAAAGCAAACTTTCTTCATCCATCGGGTTGGAAGTACGGATGCCCCTCCCCGCCCAGGATCCTTATAGTACTCTTAATTGTCTTTTTTACAAACGCGAAGCGTAATGGTGTAATCCAAACCGTCGTCTACGTAAAAGAAAAACACACAAAACAAAACAAAAACACACACACAAACAAGCCAATTATGGTTAATACATAACTTCACGTGACGCATTAGCCTCGTCCCATCACAGTCTTAATGGGGGAATAAGGGAGAGGATTGTGTATGGACTTATCATATGGAATCAAATATGTTGAATGATTGAGATGATGAAGTTGATGGGTTTTGTTTGGCATGATGAGCAGTATACAGTTGCAGTCAGCTGCTACCGTTATTTAACAGTGCATCCTGAATGCGTCTCTAACCCTTAGCTACTTCCAATTTCTGTAGTTTCAAAACGTCATAAATGATGTTGCATATAATATTATTATGTTTTAATATTCTAAAATCACATTTCAAGTTCAAAGTGTTATTTAAATAGTGTCTGGATAAATACTCACTGTCGATTTACTCACTGACGCCAATTCCTTTTATGAAAGGCTGTGCGGCTGGTCATGAGCCGTCTCTTTCCCGCATTGAGCAGAGAGGGTCGTCTTCTAAAACCCTGCTGTTCGTTTCTCGTTTGTGTGCCCCGGCATGCGGCTCTGACCAACCTGGTATTTCTAATCACATATGGAAAACGTGTTCTTGGAAATCCTGTGTTCTTCTGCGGGTTGGCGTATTGTTGAAAGCAAATGACTTGTTCAATTGGTGTGCCATATCATTATGGATATTTCGCTCTATATGTGACGATACTTAGCGTAGTTTTTGCCATAATTATGTGTACTCTTTCAGACCATTAAAAAAAAATTTAGTTGACCGTCAACTACCGGGTTCTTCCTGGATTACAAGTTTTGGTTAAGAATCAAGATCTCCTAAAATAAATTGAGTTCAGGAGAAGTTCAATACACAGTGTTTCAACTGTTGCTGTATGCTCGTACCCACTTCAACGGGACAATTATATATTCGCCGGGGTTGTATCAATTCATAACACGGTATAATGCACCCCCTCCCCTGGTTGGGTGGGGGTCGACTTTAGCGTGAGTACGTACATGCCATAAAACCTGGAATCTTTTTGTTCATACTACACAATGAATGAAAAGACAGTATGATATTTGCGTTAAAAACACGCAAAGATCAATATAGTATATCCTTATCAGGCTTTTCTTAACAAACAGCCGTCGTGTATTTACATTAAAAAGTTGACGTCTGTTTAAGGACTCTGTATGTAAAGGTTTATCAGAAACGCTTTCATGTGGCAAGACAAATAGCCGTTACATTTACGAGTCCTACGTCATCTTTAAAAAACACACAACGGCTGTTCATTCACTGCTGGAAATCTGGGATTCTTTCACTTTTAAAAGTCAAACGAGCAGTTGGAAACAAAAGTCGGGAAGACCACTATTAGTTAACGCCTTACCAAACAAATTAAAGACCATGGTAACGTTAACGCAAAGAGCCCGCAACAATTGTTCAGTCTCACAAAAACAACCTCTTTACCTCAACAATAAATTACAACAACAACACAATCTCGAAAAAAGCACTGTGCCCTTTGCAAGCGTTTCCCTCCAAGGACCATTTCCCGGACGTCCGTTGCTTTGAGGAACAAATCACCCTATTTACGCGGACTAATTCGAACAAATTTAGATCCAGAAATGTCGCTCGAGAATTCGAGAGGAACCTAAAAATGGTCCATGAACTTTCACATTTATGCGGGGAATCGTCGAAAATGTTTTGTACTTATTAAACTATGTAGAAAACCTCTTCAGCTCAACAGGTCGAAGAATCGGCTCTTTTGCTTTTAATGTAAAGAAAATACCACCTTTTACAAAGGGAAAGGTTCCCCCGTGATCGCCAGCTCCCCTGGATGAACCTGTTTTTACAACCAACGATATTGTCCTTACCCTTACACAAAAATTCCCAATATCCCTTACTTGTGTTGGCGGTGAATTCACAGTGGCATTAGTTCAACCTTTTCTACATTTTGTTCCTTTTGTTTTTTTACGGTGGCTAGATTTCTAGGACGTTACCATGCAAACTACAACGGCCGTAAGTTTGTTGAAGACAATCAGAGCATAGCGATCGAAATGTCGAGTAGTTACAGTAGCGCAGCAATGACGGTGGTCCTCTGGGACTCAAGCTCTTTCATTCACGAAGAAAACAACACACAACATGACAAGTGTTTGAGATGACACGTGGTCGTTGCCTAGAAAAACGTCAGCAACCACGTTGTCAGGTTTGTATGCATTAAATGGTATCTTTAGTGGAAATTACACTTTTTTTAATGAACCAACCCTTTAACGTGGCCCATGATTGTTCCACGCACCTGTAAGTATAGTGTTTACCCACTCCATCGCCTTCTGTACGCTCCATTTCGCCAGGCAACTAACACGAGTCGATTTACGTGCTGATTCACCGACGAGCAGGGATGGTTGATGTTGTTTGATATTGACTTGCTGCGTGATTAGGCACAGCCCAGGCCGGATTTAAACAACTTATCGAAGAGTACAAGTTGGTTCGTTTTGCTTGATTCGTACGAAGTTGTCATCGTTATTTATTGATTCAACATCGAAGCTAACAAACAGTGTGTGTCATTGCACATAATATAACACTGATGCTGAGCAGTGATGGGAAGTTACTGGGGTAAGGTACTTTGACAGGCAGAAGCTTACAGATTAGCAAACCTAAATGTCTCATCACGCAGGTGGACTACAACCCGGTTTTCGCAGTTCCCCGTCACACATTATTAATTTGAGTACAAAATAGTGCGCCACCAAGAGTCTGCCCAGGAGAGGGCCTATTTCAAATAAGTCGACAAAGCCTAGCTAAAGTATTCACAATACATTCGGAGGCTCCTCTATTTGAAAAAGTTAATTTGACTTTGTCAAAGGCTTGGCCGAAGCCGAACGTTTTTATTCGACTACTCGCAAACTCCGCACGCCAAAAAATTGCAACCCGCGTTTATCTTCATCGTACTTTAAGATACGGTAAGCAGTAAAGGACCTGTGGAGGCTAGATACGTTTTCGCTGGTGTACGCAGATGGTATTCTGTACGCAAATGTACCCGAGGATCGGGTAGTCTGGTTCCCTGACCAAAGATTCCCTGACGACTCTTGTTAAAAATCTTAGGTCAGGCATCACCCAAAGCTAAAATAGATTATGACGCAATATAAAATATCCATTACTGGTCACCAACGGTGGACGATGTCATTGGATGATGACGGGCCTTGTTTACTTTCAAAAAGCCTGGGATAATAAGTTTGTAAAAATGTTACAAACATATTCAAATGTAGTGTTGAATTGGTTAGGTGAAAAACGAAAAAGAAAAACAATAATGGGATGTGTCTGCAAAATTTTTGAATTTTATCAACAAAAGAAATGTCCGACCTTCAACAACATTGTCCGAATGTTGACGAAAATGAGTTCGGAGCATTTCGGATATTTTCGGAAAAGGAGGAATTCCTCCCGTTTTGTCGACATTTGGGTGATACCTGACCCGACCTTAAAATCGACAGAGAATAGTCGGATATTTTTTGGTCTGGGAACCAGACTAAGGAGCGGGAACAGTATTAAGTATGAATCACCAATTCGTTTTTTCGGAAGAGTACATTCACTCCAATGTTTAAATTTGCAACAAATACACCTGACCACCGACATCTGGAAATTTCATCACATATAGGTAGTCATGTCTCCAAGAGAAAAAAAAACAGTCCCGAAATCGTGATCGATTGACATTAATTGCTAACGTCGATACGCCAGCACGTTTTGCCATTTTCCCTGTTCCGGCTGGAAGACAGCAATAACTCGTCTCCAGGAGCAATAAACATATCGCTCGTGCGTTTCAATAGATAGACTCTAATTAGCTAGAAATTCTACGTAATCGTAATTCATGACAAATTTCAAGTCAGAAAACATAATAAAAGAACATGATATGTGAAACTTTAAGCTTTGCATGATTTTGAAAGTGAGAACAAACTAGTTTACGGGGGGGGGGGACAACCGTGTACAAATCTCTTGAAAAAAAAAGTAAAGTATCCATGAGAAGAACCACAGGTGAGATAAATCTCGACGTTTCGAACAGTGTACTCTGTTCGTCTTCAGGATAATGCTTGGTACACCCACAGTGTATCGTGCAAACTTGAAACTTGATCCGCCACTAGGGCATTGATGAATAGATAAGCAGACTAAAATGACATTGTTTCCCGTTGTATGTCTTGTACTCTGAAAATAATTTGTTATGTAAGAAGTAATTCGTTTATACTTATTGATCAAATATTCAGTTTGTGGCGACGATGTTTTGTAAGCTAAATGGAAAAGAATTAAGTATTAAAACACCAACAGAACGGGTGTTGATCCAATCTATATCTGAGAACATTAACGTAGGGATGGGGAATTTTACTGCTAGTGACGAAAATGGGATATAGTTTACAAGAGGTAACAAGATTTCTGACGGGGCACGTGCTTGTTTCAGCATTCCGGTTGGCTCAGTGGTTTATTCCCTGCCTTTCACCTCTGTGGACCCGGCTTCAATGACCCATTTCTTCCCACATCTGAAACTGACATGTCTTCATCATCATCTTATCTACACAGGTATCTTCAGGCCTTACGGGTTGCAGTTCTGGGCACTTTTGGGGGTCCCTTGGTTTTCATTAACAGTGGATAAAATAACAACATATGAAGCACGCGGGCAGACTCCCCTACTCTAAAGTTGCCATGCGTTCGTTTTGGAGCAATGTAATATAAAGCTTCGGCTACACTCCCCGTCTGCATCGATAGATAAACATGTGAGGCCGTGATGAGAGTTGGCCACTTGTTCAAGCAGCCACAAGTTCTGATCAGCCCGACGAAAACTGTCTAGTTAAAATGTTCCCATCGACGAGGAAAGGATGAATTGATATTATTCCAAATATAGTCTCTTTTTAAGAAGTGAAAAACACAATGGTGCTTTGGAAATCGAAGGCAGCAGCTTCTATGTTACTTCCCTTAATGCGATTTGAAAAACCGTACAGTTTCCGGAAAATGTTGACTCTTCGATAGTTGACGTAGATCGAATCTTTCATAATTATTAGGAGGATTTGTTAAAAGCCTTTCTACGGTCGATTGTCATTCAGGGTTGCCAAGGCGAGAGTGGCAATAAATGCCGCTCCCAGCTCCCCGAAGTAAACCCTACCCTGCGCTGATACAGTTCCCCCGGTTCACTTAACAAACCCTCTTCCCTTTTATCGGCTGAAGTTTCTGCTCCGGACCAATCCCTTGCGACCTGGGACTGTGTCACTTTGAAAGGAAGCTCCGAGGACTCCTGTGGCAAGTAAGGACTTCTTCGGCGTTTGGGGAAAACGTCCCTTAATGTGTTCATTGTTAACCAAAAATTGTTTAGTTTTAATGCAGTTGGATTTGTTAAAACCTTCATGTGCATGCACGGGAAATCAGGTGCTTCAGTGTAAGACATGAATCAGAGAACGATAACATATGCCTTTGGAATTAAACTGAGATTTGATTTAGGGAATCTTTTTCTTTTGATATAATGTGATCTTACATTTGTCAAAATACACAATAAATTTGCTTTTCAAGAAAAATAATAATAACAACAATTGCTGTTGACAACACAAAAGTCATGATTTATTCCACAAATCATTCTTGTGTGTTTGACTGACAAAGCAAACCCATTATTCTCGAGGGAGACTGCCTTTCAGCCTGCAGCATTTCCTTTGGGACGATTGTTGCCATTGCAGGAATAGTATACCCGTGAAGCTTGATTTTAGTTTTAAATCACCGCATCTTTAATTTTAATGAACCGTTTACCGTGTGCTATAATCCGTAAAGTTGTATAAGGGAATATGTGGCAAGTTTCGGCGTGGAAACTGAATCGCCAATAATCAAACCCTGCCTGTTTCTGCAAAAAAAAAAAAAAAAAAAAAAAAAAAAAGACTTTTATTTACTTCCTCTTCTCCTGCAAACCAACTGCAGCTACAGAAATGACATTGAAAAACTGTGAAACAGTGTTGGCAAGTTCTACCGGCAAAAGTAGTGGTCACAGTTTTGTTGGTTTTTAAATAAAACTCTAAAAACCATATCTAATTCTCTTCACATAATCTCTTACCGTCCATGGTACTACGGACGTTGTTATTGAAGGGTCAATGGGCAACATCCTTGGGGAGTTAACGCTGTACAGGTCAAAGGGTGTGCACAATATTGGTAGGGTTGAAATCTTAAGTTTACCGATCTGCACATAACTTACATGGTATAAAGATGATTGTTTTTATATCTTTCTGGTAATGAAACCAAGGGACCCCCCCCCAAAAAAAAAAAGTGACTAGCACTGTGACCCGTACGCCTGAAGGTACCCGTGTAGAGAAGATGCTGAAGAAATGTCAGTTTTAGATGTGGGAGGAAAACCCCAAATAGGGAAAACCCACGCAATCAGGTTGGGACTGAAAATCCAATCCACATGCATTTAGGCTCCAGTCCGGGGTTCGAACCGGGGTCCACAGAGGTGAAAGGCATGGAAAGAAACCACTGAGAAACATGAATGCCAACCTGAAAGATGGTCATGGTGTGAAAACGTCCTCTGAAAAATGAGTGTTTGAAATGCTATAGTCGTTTAAGAAATTAGTAAAACAAATAGTTTTGAACACGCGAGTCTAACAACCGATGTTTGAAATATAATTACCACTTGATAAATGCTTTGACGGCACAAAGTGATGATAACCACGATTGCAACAATTGTATCACAAATCATTGTCTTGGAAATACATTATGAAAATACGTTCATTGTGGCAATACTTCTCTACAGAAGCTTGCGGTCATACACGAAGTCCCTGGTCTCATGGATGAGATTGTAAGAAAATATAAAAAACCTGAACATTTGGTAAAAGATCCCTCTCCTGGTGTGGAGATAAACCCAAAAGAATTACAAAATGTTATATTTTAGAGGTTTACAGACTCTCCATATCATTTCAAATAGTTGTCTAAAGGTTCACAACAAGGGTCAAGTCTTTCCTATATGTGACGACAATTCCGCCTCTTTGAAAATTTGAAGGTGCAGGGAGACCAATGAAACTTCATGAAATCAGGGAAAAAAACATCCTGACAAATCACACGCTGTGGTCTTTTGCCAGTCAGAAAATAAACGCAAATCCTGGCAAATGCATTTTTACGAGCCTCTGATACCAGCGTTGGCTAATACTACAGTCATTACTATCAGGCAGTTCTAAACAATTTATTGAAGAGCACTTTGCACTCATTACTTTAACTTTGTACTTAAAGCTTTCACATTACAAGCTTTGAATGATGTACAAGGTAAGAGCTAAGAAGGTGTACGGGTAAAATCTCTTTTGGGAGAAGTGTTAAAGGTCCTGTGAGAGGAACAGGGGTTGAGGGACAGCGAAATGTACATGGTTTCAGAGTGTGATCAACGCGTTTATCATCAGGAGATTGTTAAGGGGATCGGGTTTAGGAGGGAATGTTGCAAGCTGTGTTTGATCATTAAAGCGTGCATTGAGTATAGGCTGCGCGTGCGTTCACTGCCGGGGGTTGAGATCAGGTGAAGGACACGCGGGTAGGTCTTGAATCTGCTCCGGAGCGAGACTGGAGCCGCCATGCACGGATGCGTCAGACTGAAGTCGGTCCTGAGCTTTGGTGGGTATGTTGGTGAGGGAATAATCTATGTCAAAACTGACAAGTATGTCGATGAATTAACTGAAATGGAGATGTAGTGTTAAAGAATCTTGATGAGATTCCCTCAAACTGTGACCATATCAGTTCCTTACAAGAGTAATCAGCACCAGTCGCACGTGTTAATCATACATCATCAACTATCCTTATCCTCGTATGTACCGTTTTCCTGGATGATGAGAAGCACTAAAGTTAAGTGTCTTACCCACAGAAACAGGTGCCATGGCCGGGATTCGAACCCACACCCGATGATTCAGCCATCAGAACGTGCTAGACGTCTCGCCAGCCAGTCTGTGGTACACTCTAAAAACTCCCGGGTCAGAATTGACCCGGATTCCGGGTCCCAGGGGGGATCTGACCCATGTCTGGGTCAGTATGACCCAGAATAGGTGTCTATTAAAAATGAACCGAACCTGTGTCAAACAGACGCAGAATCTGAGTCAAAATCCACATTGTTTATAACAACTTTCCAGGTCAGCCTGACCCAGAAATGGGTCAGGCCCCCTTGGACCCGGAATCAGGGTCAATTCTGACCCAGGAGTTTATTATAGTGTAAATGTATACTTTCGGAACTAGCGGCACTTTCTAACAGTGTAGTACTTTTGAATGAAAAATTAATGTTTTTTTTTTACACATTTCCAATTGTAGACGCACAGGCGGCGCTCACCCTTACGGTTGACTGGACCCATGGATTGAATACCCTTTTAATTCAACTTTAATCCACACATCCAATGGATCATGATATTAAAAAAAAGTCATTAAAGGAATACAACACTCTGAGGCCGGCTGACTACAGTCAATTACTTGATAGGAATTTTGGTTCATGGTTTTTTAATATCATGATCAAAGAAAAAAAAAAATAATTAAATTACCTGTCCGCAGGAGATGCAAGTCTCCTTGGGTTAAGTTAGCCACCAGACTTATGTTTAGGCATGCAGTGCAATCTTTCAAGATGAATGACGACACCGATTGTGAACAAAAGAACATGCTGATTGGGTACATCACGCTGACGCGCTATTGTCGTGTTGCGCCCGTGTGCGGCGGCCATATAGCTTCGGTGGTGTAAAACACAATAAACGAGCGCTGCTCGGAATAATGTATACCAATGTTTAAACAAGATTAGATGTTTCAGTTGAAAATGAGAATGAAGAGGGACAGAGTAAGCCTACACGGTTCAAGAACGTCGAGACTCATCTCACCTCTGGTTCCTCTCTGAGTTAAAACTTCTTTGATAATAATTTGAGAGGCTAATCATCCTTACTCGCAGCTGAGAAGCTGAAATGCGAAGGACGCGGCTACACGTGTTCTAGCTGCAGGCATTCAAGGGCGCCTTCGGCAGCCAGCCACATCAACCCATATATGACCACGGAGCACAGTGTTTGGTTTTTCTGTAGGGAGGAAAAACCTGGCCTGGAGAAAAACCCTCGTGGCGCAGGAAAGAAGGAAACGCACAACTCTACTCACATAATTATGGCCCGAGCCAGGACTTGAACCAGTGACAGGCAAGCACTTCATGCCACCTTCTTTCACACACACGGTTGTCCCCCGTAAATTAGTTTAATTATCAACGTTATATTAAGTTTTGTGATTAACACACACACACACACACACACACCCACCCTCACAAACATAGACTTATGGGGTATCCTTTTGTTAGTTCTATTATCCCTTTTCTAAAGAATCCCCTTGTGGGGTCCAATTGTTCCTATTGAATTTACCTTGTGGGGTCCATTGTTCTATTGTTCTCAGGACCCCACAAGTGCACGTTTACAAACCCACACAAGTGTGCATTTACCTCCAATGGGGGACCTCCTATTGTCCCTCTTTTGTTTGTACTTTTTAGCAACAGCTCCCATTGATTTTGAACACGATTTCCAACTGGGGACCTTTTCCAATCGGGGACCCTATTGTCCTCTTTTGTTATAAGTCCCCGGTTTGAATGCCTAAACAAACTCACACACACACACACACAAAAACACAAAAAATTCCAGTATATATTGCAACAGTTGTTGCTTTCAAAAGATGGGAACAATGCGTGGGCCATTGGATTGTTACATACACCAATATCATGAAAGTCAACTTCATTTGAACAGTTTTGGATTGCTTTTTAACCTATTTCAGACCCAGTTCACCTGACGTCGTCACATGATAAATCTTGATGAGTCCATTTTGGGCGTCACATAAAGTTTTCGCTATTGTGTGTAATTCGACCACAGATCACCAAATCACCATTCATCGTTCAAAAAAGGTATTTCTTATGACAGAAACTTTTAATTCTGAGAAGATCTTATAGCATAAGGTATACACATAAGAGCCAAAACCAATTCTTAAACGTTTCTTGCATAAATCATCAAAGCAAAAATCTGGCTCAATGCAATTCCTACGGGCTCCTGGTAATCGGTGGAGCCATTTGTGTGAATTGGGCGTGGCTTATAATGGAATTACGCGGCGGCGTAGCCACGGGGAGGGGGAGGGCTTGGGGCAGGTGCCCCATATAATTTCTCAGTACCCCACCCCCACTCCCACCCCAGGTGCCCCCGTAAAAAAATCCAGATACATATACTTCATTAAATACATAAAAGCATTGCCCCCCCCCGACAAAATCCTGGCTACGCGACTGAAATTACTTCACATTTGCCAACAGGAAAGTTAATATTCAATTGGTACATCTTCAGTACGTTACATTCTCCATAACAACACAATTCTGGTTTGCTTGACAAGGTATCTTAAATTATCTTATATACATGTAAATATCAATTAAAAAAAATCACAACATATTAATAAGAAGTCAAAAATATGTTAGAAAAGTGTTCTCGGTGGAACATGAGTAGCCGTGAAATGGCAAATATGTATCATTTTATAAAATGGTGGTGTGTGAATTGACGTTACCATACAAAGTACACGGTTGTATTATAATTGTCCAAACCAAAAATGTATGTTATTTTCAATCTGAAAGCTCAATAATGATAAAGTTGACACAAGAGCCTCTCGTTCAGAGAAATATTTCATCTAAAATACTGTCGAAGCTTGGAGAATATAGCATTTCAAGAACCTACAAATCACAGTTGCCAGATTGCAACAACCAGAGCAGGCCCAATGAATTATGACATCGCGAACGAAATCACTGATAAAACGCAGACAGGTTTTCGTTTTTCCTCACAAGAGCACCCAATTTTGGACGAACATTGTTCGCAGGTTTACTTTTTATGGCTGTGATCGTTAGAACTGGAGGAAGAATTTAAGTCCTCCATCAAAGGCAATGATATACCGTGCCATTAAGGGTTGGGAGTTTATGAGCGTTGATGGTGGATTTTGAAATTGTAAATCATTGTCAGGTGGCACGAGTATGGCACATGATATCTCCAAGGCAAGAATCATTGAATATGCCTCTCAACTCTAGCAGACACATTAACGCTTTGAAGGGGAGATATTATATACATATTGGATGCATAATTGAATGCCTTGTCGCAGAATATAATCACGAGGTGAAATCTGGAATATTCCATTTCACGAGGCCACCTTGCTTCGGTTGGACAAACGAGCGGGAACAATTATTTTGGGAATGACGCTGCGAAAGTGTCCAATATTTTTTCATATTGGACGGGCTACTGTCCAATATTAAATTTGGGAATGTCGCAGCAGTAAATACATGGCTAAATAAAGGATGACACGTGATGCGTTTTCCAATATTAATGATAAGGATCTGTGTTTGTGATACATCTTGTTGGTAAGTGATGACGTTTTAGAGGGGGAAGTGTAGTGTAACGAATGCTCATGTACATTGTGTGTACACCAATCGTTCACATTGCACTTCCGGTTCCAAAACGTCATCACTTACCAAAATGATAATACCCAGCGTATAGACCTTTCTTTTGTTGATAAACAAACCACGCTGGTTGGTATGGACGGCCTAATGTTAGCAAAACATTCAATCTCGTTGACAGATGTTTGACCAAATTCAACATTTTTGAAAACTTTCTATTTAAAGAAAACACATCCCATTATTGGTTTGTTTGTTTGTTTGTTTGTTTTTTACAAAAAAAATCAACACTATTGTTGAACATAAATTGTGTAACATTTTACAAACTATAATTATCTGTTTTTGCTTTGCATTGATGGCTCCCCGTAGTTTCTCCAACCTTGGTTGGCAAAATTTCGGGCTGTGACGTTGTAAAAGAAAGCTCTATGCAGCTTAAGTAACCTATCCTGTAAAAGAAATCCGTATTTTCACAGAGAAGCTTTTTCAGAAACAATTGTGTGTGTCTTTTTGGTTTTGTTTTGTTTTCGTTTTCACAACACTTTACATATAAAAATCAAAACGTCCTTGTAAAAAGCTTTTACCGACTTTGTGCAATTTTGCAGGATGAATCTGTAATATTACAGAAAAGTGCTGTAAAAACTGGCCAAAGAGGTAAAAAACAGAACAACTTTTTTAATTTTAGACTACGCTTTTTTTCGGGGGGGGGGTAAAAACGCAATAATTACTATATTTTTGTACATAAAAGATTTTTTAGAAACAGTGCGTTTTTCATTTCCACAACATTTTAACTGTAAACGTAAAAAAAATGTTAAGCTTGCTTTTACCAAAAGTGTGTAATCTTGCAGGATTAATCTGTAAAATTACAGAAATTCTTGGTGTATATGCCTTTTGATGTTAAAATAGTTACATATTTTTTTGTTTCAAGTTACTGTAAATTTGCATAACATGGTCTGTATATTTACACAGTCGATGGGTCTTTCCATTCAACTATATTGCTTCTTTGTAAAAGTGACGTTTTTGTAACATTACAGAAACTCTTGGTATACGCATTTTTTTTATCGACGTTAAAATACATCAAACATGCCATTTCTCTGTAAATTTGCACAACATGGCCTGTATATTTACACATTCGATATTAGATTGTATATAGGTCTATGCATATAAATTATAGATGTACTGTTGGTCACAGTCACAACCGAATCTAAAACCGCATGTTATTTTGATGATTATATTAAACAAACCATCGGAAGGTACACTCAGATGGCTTCGAACTGGTTTCGTGAGGATAAATATAGTTAGGGAATATTTTGACAAAGGTGGGTACTAATTAGTGTAAAATTTTGTTTCGTAATTACCCTGCATGGCTACATTAGTCATTGGAATAAGGTTAAAACAAAATTCCTCATCACTGGATTTGTAAATATAGAATCATTTGACGAAGGCAAGGTGGAACAATCGTGGTTGTGTAATGGATTGCAGGATTAATCTGTAAAATTAAAAAAATTCTTGGTGTATATGCCTTTTGATGTTAAAATAGTTACATATTTTTTTGTTTCAAGTTACTGTAAATTTGCATAACATGGTCTGTATATACATTGTATATATATGCTATAATAACTTAATAATACGGATTGATTGACATTCCAAACCTGTACTGGACGTAAATGCGGTTTACAAAATCGGGAGTAAACGAAACATAGAAAACACGTTGATGCGACAGATCCATGTAAAGGGGTTGTGTCGTTATGATTAAAGCAGACCCTGTGGCTGTGCTTGGAAAGATGAACTCCCCCAGATACTGGATACGCGCGCGCTTGCGGTCAAATCACAAAGGGTGCCGTCTTGTCAAACTGTGACGTGACCGCCGGTGCGCATGCGCGATTAGTAACTGGGTTATTTTATTTTACTGCAATAATCATGACGACACTGCCCCTTTAATTCAACATTAAAATAGCGCCTGTATTTTTGACATCATGAGTGTCAACTTGTTTTACCACCTCGAAGTTATCTAACAATGTATTGGATGTAGACGCAGTTGACAACTTGGAAAGTAAAAGGAAAAAACAAGAAACATTTGAACACAGGTCACAGTTGTTTGATTAGATTTAAAACAACAGATTGACTGTAATTTTAACATGTGGATGTAAAATTCTTTACAGATTTTTGTAAACTATAGCAAACTAGGGCGTTATCTTAAAAAAACAGAAACATCTGTATTTTTACACACAAGTGTCTGGCGATGCCGCCGTCACCACTTTTGATAAAAATTTACAGAGAGCATTAATTTAATTTAAACAAATTGGAAAAAATGAAAAAGGGGGTCGCAGCAGGTTTATTTTCAGATGATTATTTGTAGGCCAACAATTTGTTTACATGCATTGGACAAGGTCGTGCAGGGCCCATCAATAGGCAGACTTGTGTGAAACGATAATAGATTTGGGTAAGCTAATGATCGAGTTAGCTTTTGTAATCTATTCATTTGCAACTAATGAACTGACGAACAGATATTGATTCTCACAAGCTCTTGTACAATGTGTCAAGATGATAAATTGGCTTTAAATGTAGTTACAAACAAAACGATCGGTTTGGTATCTCCTTTATTGAATGTAATTCGGCAGGAAAACGATCAAAATGAATCATTGAAAAACGCATATCAAAGGTATAGCGAGAGGGTATGTGTAGCCCAATTATGTACTGTTGCTATGTCAGAAAACAAACATGGAAACCAACTTACAGGCTGCCCTATTTATTGGGCTAGTGTGTATATGGGGAGAGCTTGCAGAAAGGAGATTTTGTTTTTATCTTTATTATTATATTTTGAAATTACACGTCCAACTGCACAATTAGCACCAATAACATGATGAAAAGGAAACGAGAAGAAAGGTTAAGTTTTAGATATGGGAGTAAAAACCCACGCAGTTAGGTATTGAAAACCCAATCCACACGCAAGGCTCTGGTCTGAGGTGGCATCCGAACCGGGGTCCATAGAGGTGAAAGAGGCAGGGAAAAAAGCCACAGAGCCAACCTGATTCCCGTGCTCAAACACACCTTGATAATAAGAGGAACCAAGTTGGATAGACTGGTGGTGGAACATCTACGGTGGAAATATTGTAAAACAAATTAACAGACCTACGACGTGAAAGAGATAGCAGCGACGAGCCCCAGACGAGTGAAATCGCTTCACCTTACCAAACTAGACACTTTTGTGTCTAATCTAATAAAGCCAAATGTCAGGCTGAAGCTTCCAGCCCCAAACCCTGTGTGATTATCTTCAGATTATGTCAGCATTATTTATCCAATCTTGTCAATTTCAACTCCCCGTCTCTCCAATCACAAGCGTGCGTGATTTAATCCCAGCTCCGGGTAAAACTTATCGAACCCTCGAGTCGATAACGGGTAATTGAGGGTAAGTTATACGCTGTCCTCCCATCCTTTTGTTTAGCTCGTACTTACTTGAGAAGACACTGTCCCCTCCAGACACGAGTGCGCAAACAGAGACATCCTCGATCTTCCTTTTCAAGATGCAGTGTAGACCCGAAAACACAGGATTGATGGAGCACCTACAGAACAGGCACAGTGAATCTGATGCGCAAATGACGGGGCCATGTTTCCGAGAGCAGGTGCATCTGGGGTTAGCCTACAAAGTTGGGGTTGAAATTGGAAACCCACACGGGGCCACCATGAATCTTTAACACCCGATAGGTCAATGCTGTGAGCGCCCTGCGTGTTACGGAAGTACCAGCTTTCAACGTACACCTGCCGCACATTTTCACCTGTTAAGAAGCTATCCCACATTCTCTCAGAATGCTACATCAATGTTCGCTCAAGAAGAAGGAAGTGCCCGGTGCGATGATAAACTTACACAAACGACGGTCAGAAGTTTGCACAAGTTAAACGCACTCCGCAAGAACGTTTATGGCAACAGGTTGCGTATGTAACGGGACACGTGGGCGCCAGTCTCTAAATCGTCGCGAACACACCAGATCATTTCAGACTGAAACAAAACCCAATTTCTTTTCCAATTTTTCCAGCAAACATGACTTTCTTTTCTCCGTACATAAGATTGGCGCAAAAATGTCCATCATCGGAGGGTGAGACTGTAGATAAAGAGGCATACTGGTAGAACCCTGAATAACAATAAAAAAAAGTTTTGTGGAGTACGACCGACCAACAGGGCTTTTATAGGCTCTGCATGTTAGCTTAAAACAGTCATCATGGTTGCATACAAGTCGTTCCAAGTACCATGTTTGATGAGCCTTGTGAACTTTACATCGTGTGTACTTGTCACCAACAGCAATTTATGAAGACCACAAAATGCATAAAAAACGAGAACAACAATTTATTAAAACAATGTACCATAGAAACTGGTTCTCTGAAAGGGGAAAATCATCAGTTAAATTTAAACACGAACAATAGAAAACTTGACTGAAAAGTCATTCATAAAAAATGTGAGATTCGATCGTGTCTAAATTTCGTTGTGTAATCTCTACTGCAATTGGTCAGTAAATAGTTCATGGGCGAGGCTTAACAGATTGATCTATACCTGCTATGCGGTAGTTACCTCGGGCTTCCGGCCGCGTCGAGTTTGATTGGACCAATCTTTTGTCCGGTATCCGTATTGAATTTCTTCCGAGTGACTGGACTCCGGATAAAACCTTCCCTGGAGGAGAAAGTTTTAGCCCGGGACAGAAATCATGCCCTCCGGAGGAACAGGGCCGCTACGTGATCCCATTTAATAACTAGCGCTCCAAATAGGAAATAAAAACCTTTGATAAAAGAAGAGATAGACGAAGGAGGCTGTTGTCAGTCGTCTGAGGAGAAGGGTATTAACGTAAACCTGGTTGTAATCACGCAAAAGGTAATCAAGCACAGAAAGACTCCCGACTCCAACTCCTCAAGATTGATAGAAATGGAAAGTGGCCCAAACTGGCGTACTTGATTAAAATTCCCCCTTCTTCTCTACCGTGTCCTCCACTCCCGAGTGACAGATTTTAGATACTAGTGATAACGACACTGGCGGTCTCCATTATGGTTTTGATGCGGGATATTACCCAAAGAACACGTAAATTGATGTAGGCACGTTGTGCTTATTTTGTCCCTCTCTCTCTCCAAACCAGTCTTCCGACTATTTTGTACCTTCTGAGCTTTTACTGGCCTACAGAAACGTTTTGTCTGATAACCTGCCTCAGACGCATTGCTTTCGAATTCTGGCTTGAAGCCCACTTCCCCGCGTTCTGAAGATTGGTCGAGCACGGTTGGAAACCCTTCTCAATTCAGTCACTTTTAATTCAGCAGTTTAAAGCCCCCAGGTCAACGTTGGTGAGAAGAAAAAACGTAAATGTTCACAGATGTACATATACCTTACATGGTGTAAAGATGATGATGGTAGACAAGTTTCCTTGAAATATTTCTGCCTGAAGTGTTATAGTTTTTAAATAATAAATGAAATAAGATCCAAAATTAGTCATCGTCTCAGTGAGACTAAAACTCTGCCTACAGGAATGTGTACGAAATGCTGAATGCATTTTTACTGTTTTCTCGCAAATGAAACAAAATATCTTGATTTGTGCAAAGAATGGAAGCATTTACATTACACTCAGTCTACCCATGGAGGTAGAATTCTACCTCTTGGTTTACCAATGTTGAGCTGGGGCTTTATGGAGGAATGTTTTGATTAACGTAGTCAACCGTTTTCTTCCTCCATTTCTTGCATTTTTTGCATTGAGTGCTATTGGACCTTGCTCATGCATGCTATTAGCAACTTAGGCAGATAGGCCGAGTGGCCAGTATTTTGACGTCACTTTTTGCCTTGAATGTGCGTTACGGCTGCCAGTATTAGCGAGGCCCTTCGGGCGTCACAACTGTACTGTAAACAACACTGTGTCGGATTTCTTTCGTCCCGAACACAGGACTAATGCCATCCAATTGGGGCATAACATTTAATGTATAAATCTGAACATAGTTTGGTATTCAAAGGCAGCAGACGAGTATGCCCGGAAGACAAAACCGGTGTCGCATTGCACCGTTCATTCTGATATGTAGGCTAATGCTAAATGCCCGGACTATGAGATATAAAGTCTTCCGTACGCCGTACATACGAAGCTGACTTGCAAATTGCCTGCCTGGACCGCCGGAGTGTTGGACACCGAGTGCCTTGTTTCACGGTGATGCTGTCAAGCAGGGGGTACCTTTTGGTAAACATAACGTGTACATATGCATGTCTCTTGTAAGACTCAAAATACGTAACCTGCGTTCCTCTTCTGTCATTTGTTGTCATCTCTCCAAACTCACCACATTATGAAAACATTACAGTAGACAAGGATACTTTTAAATTGAAATCCAGTCCAGTGTCTAAACTAGGGTCTGGTGCAAACAGTAGGGGCACAGCTGGGGCTGCTTGTATTCTTCTGTGAGGGGACATATGCTTTTTATGAAATTCAAATTTCTTGATTCTTAATAGGGATGGGTCGCCTGGGACTGCAGCTCAAGTCTGGGGGCACTTCAATCCCCTCCATGCTTCCGGCCCCGCTCCATTCTGCTCCTGTCCCCGGTACTACGGCGATACAGCTTTACAGTCACAGTACAGTAAAATGTCTGCCCATTTTCCGGACAACTCCGGCTGATTCGAAGGACTACCTGTAGCGGAGAAAATAACCAGCTCAATGACTGTTCAGCCCCTCTGACGGCTAATCCATCCAGTTCACTGTTGCATTCTAGAGGAGAACTAAGTAGACTGATCCAGGGTGGCAGAAAGGCGACAGCGCAACCACAAACACCGGACAGCTGAACAACCCCAAAACCCCAACACAACTTCAAACTTGGTCAATTAATTGTACATGGTTTATTTTCCCTTGGCGGGGGACCGCCCTTTACATCCACTCGATCAAGAACTGGAGCATGGAGGCATTTCAAGGAAGTCAAGGCTCGTGAAGACACAGTAACATGAGCGAGAGAGAGAGAGAGAGAGAGAGAGAGAGAGAGAATTAAAAATACCACAAACGTTTAACAGCGAGATAAAGAGAGAGAGAGAGAGAGAGAGAGAGAGAGAGAGTGAGAGTCAAAGAGAGAGCGAGAGAGAGAGAGAGACAGAAAGAGAGAGAGAGAGAGAGAGAGAGAGAGAGAGAGGGAGGGAGGGAAAAGTGCAAAACATGCAAGAGGGGTAAACAGGGAACCCCCACACGAGACCTGAATTTACTCACACAGAAAACAGAGTGAAAAAAAGAAGAGTCACTTTCATTCGTAATACCCTGCACATCAGCTGTCAAGGTGCAACAGTGCTTCTTGAACGTTACTTGCTGTCCAGACACCTACTAAGAAATGTAAAACCGATTTGGGGAGAAGATATCCATTCCTTGCTGATCCAGGCCCTAACAAATTCAGTAATGTTCTATTAAGCCGCTTTAGATGACACTGTTGAGTTTGAGTATTCCCCTATTATGAATGCTTGAATGAACTATTATTATAATATTCAAGATTTAATTCGATAATGATACCTTTTTTGTTCTTATTACATCCCAACATTTTGCGTAACAACATATACTGTTTTTCATGAACATTTTGCCAATGTCATGTTTCTGTATAGTCACATGAATAGCGTGGTATTTGTTCATTCATCTCAACATTTATTTCCATATTGCAAAATGTACACCCCCAAAAATGGGAGACTTTTGAGACGTTGGCGGCAGCAGACACAACGGTTCTTTTTGGCAGTTTTGAGGATGCGCACACATGCTCAGTAATGCGCGCGA
This sequence comes from Marthasterias glacialis, assembly GCA_911728455.2. Taxonomy (NCBI): domain Eukaryota; kingdom Metazoa; phylum Echinodermata; class Asteroidea; order Forcipulatida; family Asteriidae; genus Marthasterias; species Marthasterias glacialis. The sequence continues at coordinate 14,963,544 of OU452228.1, read as the reverse complement.
TGTTCTGAGCATGCATACTACTAGTGAGAACCGTGAAAAAGGACCGTCCAAAAGTCTCACATTAAAGAGAAGGTCAATTAAATAAAGATGTTTAAAGAAGTACAAGAATAATAATTATATGGGACACAAATGAGGCAGAGGCATTTATGGAGGCATATTCAAAAGACCAAGTCTTGTATAGAAATACTTTTGTAAAACAAGAAACCGGGCTGAGAGAGCCGTTAAAACAGATCGTATAGGACGAGAACGGAACAGGACAAACAAACAAACATAAAAAAACCAAAAAACATCAAACAAACAGACACAGCAAAAGCGCCCTTAGAACTAGGATGTATACAAGAAGGTAATTCATAACTTGAAACTCACAGAGGATAAGGATGGGAAAGAGAGAGAAGATATTTTGTATTTTACTGTGGATGAAATAAAATTTAAAACAATTTTGTTTTAAATAAGAAGCGACTCTGGATAATTAGAGACAAGATGGTTTTTTAGAAGTTCTTTAAACAGCACGCATATAACCTTGACTTCATGTTTACCCGGAGGCCATCTCGATATAGCTTAAGACAATACTATAATGACTTGTTTGGTATAAATTCAGTCATGTTTTTAAAGAACTAAATACTGTGATAAAACGATCACTACGTTGCGAACCGCAAAAATGTAAACTCTTTGAGAAAGCTTTTGCTAAAGGGTCGAAACGTCACTCTCTTACCGATTGTTTTTGTTTTATTTATTTTTATTTTGCACTGTACCACATGTTTGGCAGTTTCAAACAGCTAATTCTGTGCCTATATATAGCGAAATAGCTTGCATCGTCTTGTATGTATTCCTACATACTTGCACGCCAATCTGCGCATATTTTTAAACAAATCGCGGCATCACAGAGTCATGCATCAACCTACACCTTTGCTAAGTGCCTTTAGGGCCACCATAACACTCGACTTGATGTTGTCATTACCATTCATTAGTCTTCAATACATGTAGATCCGAACCCGAAAAGAGGCCATCTCGTTACAGCTCAAGAATACGATAATGACCTGTATAGCTATTTCAATTACATGTAAACAAAACAATATAATTGCAGCACAGCCGTTTCCATTTCACATCTGCTGATATTGAGGAGTTCGGTATACAGACTGCACAGAGAGCCGGAAAAACTGTCTCCATTCAAGTCATTAGTAAACAGCACTATAACTGAAGCTACTGGTGATTGCGTAATTGAGAAATCTTATACGACAAGCCAAATTGATACAGAACAAATATTTTATCAAAAATGAAAAATGGTACGCAATTACTCGTGGTGATGAGGATGTTGATGTTAAGTGATAAAACTTGTGATGTGATATTCAATGAACCATGTTAATGTTAAGATAACAGCTGAGTTAGGTCTAATAGGCCTATTAAATGTAATACCAAACTTTTTAACTAATCAGCACTAATCCAAACTTTAAATGATAGCCAAAAGCAAAGTTTTCAGGATTACGTGGAATATCCGCTCATGCTTTTAATAGACATGTAAATCTACTGTACTGCGATATTAAGAACACACTCACAGCATACTTACGGAAGCGTATTGCCGAAATATGAATAAAAAATATCCCTCTTATCGTGTACGTACACGATAGTTACCTTGTACGTACACGATAATTATTGTGTACGTACACGATAGGTCTAAACTAGAAATAAAACATTATGTATCTGTCTCCAAAAGTATACGTCGGAAATTATTTAAATTTTAAAATATATCTAACTCATGTCAGTACAAAGCCAGATGATAAGTTGTGTATGGCGAAGAGAACCTAATTTTTGATACATATTTGAAGTCAGCTTCAAGATAATGCCTGCCACAGTTTCTCCTTCGTATTAATTGAAAACATAGATCTTACAATAGCTGTAAAACATGATGAATTTCATTGTTGTTATTGTCCAAACTTTATGAGATAAAAGTTCCCGTATAATTTTTAGTAACATAGACATTCCAGCACTAAGTCCAAAATCACCGACCAAAACACGGCATGACATTGAATACAACACATAGAAATTACTGACGCGCACAGTGTGTGGGAACGATACGCTTGGCTAAGAATCGACAATTTTGGTCACGAGGGGGAGTTATAAAAAATGCCAACCAGCCGTTGCAGGTTCAAAGGTCGGAAAATAACACATTCACAAGCACGCAACGGGTTGCTCATCTGACTTGTGAAAGACAAACTTGCATTTATAGCAGTAATGGAGAACGTCCTTTACTTTTGCAACAAACTTATTGAAGGATTTTACGGAAAGAACCACCGCTGTTAAGATATGAAAATATGATATAATTGTGAATGTTTTTTTATTGCTATTTACCTGATTTAACCTTGCTTCCATTCCAAACCAGATGTTCAATTAAATTTATTAAAGCGCTGTTCAATATTTGTTATGTTAATGTTTATACATTTTAATTGATTTAACGTTTATGATAAACCACACACACAGTCCTTGTCATTTAATTGGTGGAACACGCGTCACGTGTCATCCTTTAATTTGCCATGTATTTACTGCCGCGACGTTTAACTGTCATGTAGATTTTTCTTTTGCACCGTCAAAACTCATTAATAATCACTGAAAAGACCTCTCCAGAACTAAACGAGATACTTTCGGAATCTGTTCGTCAAACAAAAGGTCTAGAGAAAAAAAATCTTGACTTTTACCGTCAAGTTTACAGAAATTTTTTTCCAAGATTTGACGCAAACTTGAGGGAGAGATTTCCCCGGTCCCCAAGTTGAATGTCTTGAGGAGTAATTTCATGACCTATAGGCATGCATAGCAATCATCGAGTGTTCATTAATGTAATCTCATAATGTGAGACCACATGGCCTATAGAATTGTCAGACCAATCTTCATTAAGAGAAATTTCAACGATTCAAATTGCATTTAACTGCTCAACTTTGGTTACCTCTGGCACATTGGATAGTCAGACGATCAATAGACACACGCAGCTTGTGCTGTTCGAGGGCTTGGGGATCTTCTTCAGTGTATAAAGCTACTTTTGCCCACACATCTGGCGAGTTCGAAGACCCCGTGCTCAACACCGTAAGCGAAATTCGTCTGGTAAGGGTTTTGCCAAACGAGGCAAATGTCCTCTGGCAAATAAAATGTCCTAGGGGTGGCTGAAAAATGTTACATAAGGGGGTAAAATCCACGCTTACGTAAATCCGTATTTCGTGGGTAAGCAAGCCAGATAATTTGTAGTTGTTTTGCCTGAGTACAATTTACTGAACCTTAGATCATTTTCCCAACTTTTCCCCTTGTTATGTTTTGTTTTTGGCTTGTCTGTTTTTCTTTTGTCTTGTCTCCATGTTTTGTTTAGTTTTTTTGTTGGTTTTTTTTCTCGCTTGTTTGTTTGTTTGTGTAAATTGTATTATATCCAGGATGGGTGGACACACCTGTTTTGTCAGTCAAACCTGGGTTGTTGGTGTCTTTTCTGTTGTTCTCAGTCTTGTCTGTATTTTGTAATCACTTTTTTTTTGCCTTTTACCTTTTTAATTTTGATGTATCTCCTTTATACTGCCTTTTACCTTTTTCATTCTAGAGGTTCTTTTTCCCATTTTAAGAATTTTATATTAAAAGTTTATTCTTTTTGTATCACATTCTTGCATTGTTTTGTGAAATTGCCAAATAAATATTAATAATATTAATAAAGAGCCTGAAGCTCGGATGGAAGGATTGAAATTATGTATTTACCTTGTAGTAAGCAGAGAACAAAAAGGTAGTCAGCGCAAACCAGTTTTGCTAACCAGAATGAGCTTATCAATTGTGACTATAGTTTCCCCTTGCTATTTCCTGAACAGAAACTTGTGAAGCAATATTTCCTGCTCAAGCGGCTCCGTCGAATTTTGCCGTGTGCCAGTAGAGCGCACGATGGCACGGTAATCAACGGCTCGGAAACGGATGCCTTTTTTCCCGAGGCCAAATGTATGGCTAAATGCAACATTGACCTTCTTATTTATTACTTATTTAACCCCATAGCGTATCCATCGGTATCCGGTTCCCATAGTGCACCAACGCTTACACTTAGTCTCACATTAAAGTGCCCGACTAATTCACTCACACCCTCAGTTTGGCCAAGTGGATTTGTGCGGTAACCAAAAGGGGCTGGACTGTAATTCTGGAAAGCTATAGACCTAGCCCTGCAAATAATTATCTGATTACGTTTACTTATACATAAGGGAAAAGTACACAATGCACTACGATTGGTAACAAATTAATGGCCCATACAGCCTGTATTATTTACTAAGATGGACATGGGGTAGTATCGTAAAAAGTGCAATGGGTTGAGAGTGTACGAGCTTCGATTATTGAACTCATTGGAAGAGGGGTAGTATCGTAAAAAGTGCAATGGGTTGAGAGTGTACGAGCTTCGATAATTGAACTCATTGGAAGAGGGCAGTAAAAAAGCACTTCAACAAGAATGTACAGCCACAGAAAAAGCTTTGGTTCGTAAAGCAAATGAAAGCTTACTATCGTTATTATTATACGTTTGTAAAGCATCATATACTTATTGTCATGTCCGAAGTAGTATTCAATATTACGCTTAAGAAAAAAAGACCCCAAATTCCCATTGCGATTACTATAGCTAAATCGAAATAAATATATATTATCTGGAATATTTTTGTTGCATGTGTTACAGTGATTAACGAGATAAATAAATGATAATCCCAAGGATATAAAAGTTATAGATATATATAATTAAAAAAAAAAAAAAAAGTGTGCACTAAACCGAATACTGGTTTTTTGCTAGTTCTAAAAAATAAAAATATGATTAATTCGCATTGTCACAAATTCGAAACAAACATTTCTATTGATCTAATAGATTGTTATTCTTATCGTATTTCTCATTTTAAAAGAAGGAACAAAGTCCGTCCGAAATACTGCCGTGTGCTCGAAAGTTATCCCAGTTCTCGTTTCGATTCCCCCCAAATCGAAACAAATCCACTTACGAACCTGCACCTATACGCTGACAAAACAAACCGTTATTCAGCAGGCCTATAACCTCACAGAAAATACCCGAGTGCTATGACGAAAACATGAGCAGCTAATTTGATGAAATTTGTCACAAGTTGGGTTAAAGCGACTATTGAAACCAAATAGAACTATAGGATGTCTCATACTGGACCGTGTTTTGGCGACCCTGACCAGAAGCGAGTTTCTGACGTAAAATTCACGGAGCGAAACAATTTCCGAGAGCTATACGCGAAGACGGGTCGCGGTAACCAAAAACAATTTGTGACGTAAGTACATCTCTTGAAAGTTAATATTCTTAAAATATACAGCCTTCATTTTATTTTTAGGTAATGGAATTTAGTCTTTCATCAACATGATCGAATTGGTATGCTTCAAGAGTTTTCATTTTGAAAAAGAATTCCGTTGACATTTTTCGTTAGTTTGTAGAATCCGCCACCAAGACTGTATAACCAAACCAACGACTCGGTTACGGTTTGGTCGGAACAGCTGCGTCACCGCGGCTGAACCGAACCCGTAAAAACACTTCACCAGTGACCGAAGCTCAAACATGTCGCCAAAACGAGCCCCTGTTAGCGATACAATTTAACTTGATGTCAGTTGCATATGGGAACGGGAGTGTGTTTCCCTTTTTGCGAATTTTTCTCACAGCAGATTCGCGTGCATAAAAAATAATAATAATAATAAAAATCTTCATTGGCTGAGCTTATGTAACTAACGTACCTTTGAATTACAGACAATGGCCGTACTTAAGAGGCGGACAATCAATTTCATTCAGCCATAATTTATTGGGAAATTTGGTATTGTTACTTTTACGCAGGCCTGCGGGTATCGTTTTTTTCTTTCAAGGTCATGCCCATGGCTTAATGGATAAAAAAAAAAGCAAACTAGGATCTTAAAGGTTTATCTTGCGGAACTGCACTGGATGTGAGTAGATGGTTTCATTGTATGGTAAATAATGCAAGTATAGTTTTCCCCAGTAGTACGATAATTACATTGGTTACCCTTGACTGATGTAGGCACACACGGTTGCTATTTAATATTAACGTGTTACCAAATTTTGCTCCTTTTGAAAATAGTCGTGTATGGTGTATGAAATAACCTACGGTGTCCATGAGGGAACATATCACAGACACACACAAATACATCTGGGCAAGTAATGTTACAGTTTGCAGTGTCTTGACAAATTTCTAGTGCAAAGAAACTTCTCGGCACATTGCGGGAGGGGGGCTATGTGATATCACAAACACAACTGCACACCCTAATACAAATAATATATAAATAAATTATACGATAATACAAATAAGCTACATCTTTGCCACTTCAAGGCCACCGTAACACTAACCCTCTGGTTTTTAAATAATCCCCAATCTCGTACATTAATGCACACACAATATCAGAAGGAAGAGTATCTCGTTTGCTTGACAATACGTTCTGAGTAATATGATTATTCCCATCACATCTACCAAAAGGTAAAGCAGCAATTTCAACTTCAATTTCACATGACCGGATGAAATTGAAACAGAGATTGATACAGACAGCACAGAAAGGCAGGGAAAAACCACCTAAATATATCGAAGTCATTGGTGATCAAGTCATTGAAAAACACTATGAAAATTTTCCCGGTCAATTTATGGCAAGTAGCTGGCTGGCTAAGAAAAACTGTGAAATTACGGTCAGTTACGGGTTGCTAAATTACGGTTAGTGTAGCTTTTACAGAAACGCTTTGTTATTTTAGGTTACATGTGTTTTTAAAGATTGTATGGACCGGTGTCTGGCCATTTTGATCCGAAAATTTAGATTTAAATTTAAAATAATTATATTTTATAGATTCGAGAGGGTTGTAAGCTTTTGCTTCTGCACGGTGAAGAATCCGCCAATTATTAGTGGTGTATAATTCATTCAAAACTTCAAATGAAATGAGTGTTGGGATCCAGACGTTATCTCACGTCCATAAGCCACAATGTTCCATGGTATGTAATTTTGTGCATTGTCCGTGTCGTATGCGAAAGTGTTTGTACGTTTCTCGTTGCAAAACAGTAGCATCTGTCAAAATTTGTTCAGAGACAAAAAAATCAAAACATTCGTTGTCAAAATTCGTCCAGAGAAAAACATTCAAAAAAATGTTGTTGTTTTTTTTGAACCCGCTAAAAATCCGGCTGTGCAACTATTACTGCATTTTCTAAGCGTAATTTATTAAAACAAAATGGGATGACGGTAATTACATGCTCAGGTGTCATAAAGCATGAAGCAAGCAAAGGTCATTTGAAATTGACATTTGACCTTCGCACCCAACAAAAAATAATACTAAAACTGGTTGTTGTACTTCTACTTTGATGCAGTGACCTTATGTACGGATATAAAGCCAATGAGCTATTATAGTTAAGCGTCTTGCTCAGGGTTACATGACCTGTATAATGGTCAGACCCTACACTATAACAACAGAACTTGAATGCCATGCCAACGACCGCTTAGCCGTGACACATACACCATAAATTAAATCAAAATATAGTATGATTAAGTTTATACTTCTTTCCAAAGTGATTTTTTTTTAAAGAACAGTTGTTCAGGGTGCGACAATCCATACCTAGGCAAGAACTTGCAAAATTTAGGAAGTAAAAAGTCGGTTGCGGGATTGTGGCAAGGAGGTCAGCTCCTTATAGAATAGGCCCTTCTTTTGCAACGTCACAGCCCGAGTTTTTGCCAACCAATGCAAGGCAAGAACAGATAACCACAGCCTGTAAAGATGTTACACAAAATTCAAAAGAATGTTTCGAATTTGTTGGAAACAAACCAACCAATAATGGGATGTATTTTCTTTAAATAGAAAGATTGCAGAAATGTTGACATTCGTCACAACGTCTGTCAACAAGATTTGAATGTTTTGCTACATTTGACCGTCCCTGCCAACCAGCGCGGTTTGCAACAACATGCCAACGTCACTGCAGTAAATCATGGAAATACATGGCAAAATAAAGTGTAACAAGTGACTCATGGATAAATAAAATGTAAACATGAAGGTGAAATTAAAAGTAAGCGGAGAAGTAACTGGTGGTGGAGTTATACCAAGACCAAGAATAATAAATTTTGCTAAAAGATGCTGGTTGGAGAGGCAAAATTATCACATTAACGAGGCAGTGCTGAAATGCAAACGGCTATTCCATGAGTGGGAGCATAATGAATCAATGGACGAGCATGCGTCCCTAACTATCTAAGCTGGATTTTTGCCTTTTAAATCCCCATTTCCAGACTGTTCTCATTGGTGGGTCCGGCAGGGGGCTAGGGGAGCTGTAGCCGCCCCCCAAAAAATTAAGTAATTATTAATTAATTAATTAATTAATTAATTAATTAATTAATTAATTAATTAATTAATTAATTAATTAATTAATTAATTAATTAATTAATTAATTAATTAATTAATTAATTAAAATTTTAAAAAAATCGTTTAAAAACATTTTTTTTTTAATGAAAGGATGAGACAGAGTGAGATGGGGAGAGGGTAAGGAGTCCCCCATGTGTCCCCTCATTTCCTACTCATCACTGTAAGGCCCTTAGAGGCGGTACGACCGGTACGGCCATGGTCGTACCAATATTATGTAAGGGTTTATGGGTTTTTTTAACAGTTGCATTTCTAGCCTATTGCTTGAGCCCACGAATTCCCTAAAGTTAAAATGAATGAAGTTGTCTTTATTTGAAGATGCCTGTGCCCCAAGCAACCAATCATGTCCCTCATAAAATGGCCAGATAGCTCCCCTGAGTACATAACGAAATTTATAAGACCGCAAGAGTGAACCAGTCAAGTGGAATTCTCATTTGACTCCTTAAAATTGTTTGCTTAAATTCGAAAGGGGTGTGGCCTGGAATCGCCTCAGATTGCACCAAAGAGCATCTAGAATCAAAAGTTTTCCCGAGGGGCCCTTAAGCTGGCCCGGACCCCACGTTGTAAGGGCTTGATTATGTAAGTTGCGTTTCACACCATTTTATTATTTCGTGGTAATTTGTAGTACCAAAAAAAAGTTTTTGATTCTTAGCTCCCCCCCCCAAAAAAAAAAAAAAAAAAAAAAAAAAAAATTAAAATAAATAAATTTAAAAAAAAGTTAAACAAAAATATGGATCCGCCCAAGGTGCTGGCTATATTATTTTTGTCCCACATGCATCATCCCCCCACCCCCCAAAAATAAAAAAAAAAACATCTCAACAACCCAATGTTTGGACTCTGATAAAATTGGTATGTCTTGCCTATAGTGCTCAAATGACATGGCTTGCAGGCAGAGCCCCAAACACATCAATTTCATGTAAAACCATGAAATGTTTTTGAGAATACGAGGTGGTTATCGGAGGGTGTTTTTCCACATCCTGGGACAGCCTGCAATTTCGTACAGAACAAGAGTTGATTACTAATTTTAAAAGAGCAATTATGGTTCAGCAGAATATTCAGCTCGCAAAGCTGAACTTGAGGTAGCCGCATTCGTCTCGTAGACTGATAGATAGAAACAACAAGAATAGTGTAAAGTTGTATATCACTTAAAGATTTGACTAAATACAAAAACCTGCATGAGCTTTCGTAGCAACAACTACTTCATCTGGTACAAAGATGGTGGCAATCTAAGTGTACAATCTTAATATACAGTCTTTAAATTGTAAGCTGAACCTGTGAGCGATATCCATAATAAACGAGTGTTCAGAGCAGTAATACATTTTCATGTATTACCGGTTGCTTTGATGGTACGTGAGTTGGGGGCAGGAGGGGGCGGGGTCCGACGATAATACCAACCACCATTGTTGTCGCATCCCCTTATGCATCCACCCAGAGCTGTGTATCAAGAGAGTTGCGACATGGAGGGACCAGGTTTCTTTGGTCACGTGGTTGCTGGGTGCCATTTCCCGGTCCAAACGTAGCACGGCCCAATGTGCAGTCTAGTCTGGCACCCTGCGTAAGCACCTGCGGGTTTTTTTTCTTCTTTTTTTGAGGGGGGGGGGGCATCGAAAATGGCTTCTAATCGCAAGTTGTCGCTGATAATCATTGCACCAAAACTGGGGCCAGACTCGTTTAACACCCAACCTCTCTTCAGTTACATTATATTAAATAAAAAACAAGAACAATATTACTTCACGAACATAAAAGTCCACAGGCGGAGAGCAAAAAAACAAGGCCGATGCACTGTACTGCTAACGCCTATGCTTAAAGTATCCCATTACGATCTCTCATTTAATGCGCCAACAGCTCAATTCACAGCTCAGAATGTAGTACAATCCGGGTTTTTGTTACAAAATATGACACCTTTTCACCGTTAGAGGCCTACTCGAGCTATTTTATGAGTGTGCACACGTTGCAATTTTCTGCAGGTTGTTTGAAAGCGCCAGTCATTGTGAACAGCACGTACTGCATTGTTATTATTTTGCTCGTAGATTTTGTTAATTTTAAAACCTTTATAAACACGTCCACAAATTGATTTTTCCCGCTACCTAACACTCCGTTCTTGAAGGGGTTAGAAAGGGGCTAAGGAAGGGGGGTGATCTCAAGCTTTTGTATACAACATCCTGTCTTTTTTCCCTTTGTGTCTATTTATCGACTTCTTTTTAAGGCCTCTTCTCTCACAGACAGAGGCCGCTTTCTATGGTTGTGCCGCAAAAAACTGTTTAAAGTTGCTCCTGATAAACTTCACGGGCATCCGTGAGTCAGAAGAAATAGTTGGTCTGGTTACAGGTCTTTTTCCAGTTCAAAAAAAAAGGTCTGTGCACCTACAGCATGCACAAGGACTGCTTTCCCTCCACTTTTTCCCACGCACGGCTCCCTTTTGAACTTCTTATCTTTACCCACTACACCTATTATCTGGCTCAGTTTTAAAAACCCTCCGAGGAGGTAGTGGGTGTACCACAGATCCAGATATCGGTTTTCTTTACACTGTGTCCGACGCCCCAACCACGAACCTGAATATTTATTGACTTTGTCACATCCAACACCATCCACGTTGCAGCTGAGCATTGCCTTTGGGGTAGAGTGTATACGGAATGACTGTGAATATTGTACGCCAACTACTGTATAGGTCGAATTGCTTAATTTTGCACGTCCCTACAGATACTTTTTTTTAAATATATATATATTTTAATGACCTGCTCGCATTAAGGAGCACCCCAAGAAAAACAAGCAGAATCCATTGGGATAGCTAAGTGCTTGTTTCAACAGACCAATCCACAAGAAGATAACAAGAAACAAGAAAAGAAAGAATGGAAATTTGACTATATGCCTCGCTCACTAGAAAGGGATGAGAGACACGACCATAGCATCACACTGCAGTCACGTTTGCCCTAAATTTAATGTACTTATGAGGCTGTATGCCCTGGGCTCCGGTATGTATTAGATTCACTTAACTAAAGTCAAGTTGTCAATATCGTGTACTTTTTTTTGCCTCAATATGCGGGGATACCATAGAAAAAATATATGAAGACCATATTTACATCAATAAACCACCTGTTGTAGCGCAGTTAATCTAATTTTAACGAGTTTGAACACACCCGCTACTGGTATAGTTCAATTCTACGAATTTAAAACTTAATGTGAACAGGTATTTATCCAATTTGCTACAGCTGCTATGTCCGTGTTCCCTCCCCGTCCTCTTTAATGAGATGCATTTTACAATCTTAAGTTGGAAGACACTCGTCCTTATTCAGTACAGTCCGAAAAATAATTTAGTCAATTTAACTAAAAGAAGTTGGTCCATCCAATGTCCCGTGCGCCTGGCCTAAGTTAGTTACTGTTTGTATGGTGATGACAAATGTATTTAGTCAAGATTCTGACTACCTGGAATAGTCAGATGACCAAGATACGATCATGCCTGATACGACTAATGTATTAGTCAAGCGACTTTTCGCAATTAGTCATTGAACGTCTAACTATAACTCTAGTCACGTTACTAGTTGGAATGACTAATGACACTGGTTATTCCCAACATTATATCATATATCAATGATTGACATTGTTATTACATACCTTTATAACGGTGTGAACATCTTTTTTGTCTTGTAATCAAAGCGAGGCTGGAAGGGAAAACAAGTCTGGCACCTGTTCGAATAAATGAACATGGAGAAGAAATGTTTATTAACTGCGAGGAAATTGACATTATATGACAAAGTATGAACCGAGTAGTCTCCCGGTTTTTTCGAATCTTCTCCGTGACAGTAGATGAATAGCAGGATGAGTTTTTATTGAACTTGGTAGCCTCTCGATTCCCGATACTACTCCGCGGCAGTAGATCAAAAGCAGGACGACTTCTTATCTAAAATCGGTAGTCTTTCAATTCCTAATCTATTCTGCGGCAGTAGATAAATAGCAGGACTAGTTCTCATAAGAACAATCTACACAGCAAAGTAGACAGTATCACATTGTGTATGGGGCCATTCTGAAGAATAAATACTTAACAATTTCGAAATTGTGGGTGGGTGGGTCAAAAGAAATAAACTGACAAATCGGAGTTCAGTTTTCAATGTAGATACAAACATTGAAAATGTGATAAAGTTTTGCGTGTTCGGCAATTTCTTGTTCCTGTTCCAACTACAAAGTTACATGCTAGAAGCCCGGGGAAAAGCCATATTGAAAACCCCTGATCTGGGAGAACATTGATCTAAAATATTCTGCTTCATTTTGAGGAATTACTTTGTTCTTCAGTGTAAAGGGTGTATTGAGTAGACACTCAATATTGATAGAACAGTAACATTAATTAGTCTGAATACAAACCGAATAATATATATACATATGACAAAACATTTGAAAAAATTGGGGGTTTCAACGGGAATGGTTGAACTGTACAATGAGTTTGGGAAGACACAATTCAATCATTGTTTACACCATCTGCTTGAATTTTATTGCATGAGAATTTTCAAAGAAGACTAACGTCCATGCTAGAACAGAGTCAATTATGAAAATATAATTTTAGTATGCAGTATTATATTAATGATCCCTTTGAGTACCATATAATATTTTGTTATGCTTTGGTTTCCAATCAAGTCCACGGCCAAGGCTCTGCAATTACGCCATTAACTATGTGACATAAAAGAACGTGCAGTGAATGCGATGGAGTCATAACAAAATACAATTGAAAAAAAAATAAACAGGAAACATTTTCCTCATCACAATCCCTTCCTTCAATTTCATTCAATCAACAAAAAACGTATGGTACCTAGATCTGAAACCCTGACTACAGTTTGTATACACAGTCATGTCCTTCCTCCGTAGATCACGGGGGAAGGTCGGTTTGAAGCCGTGTCCGTATTGGACACGGTTGGATTTCTGCGCCATCTTGCGTTGAAGTATAAGACATACATAACAACACCCTCAGCGGCCGTAGCCGCGTCGCCGTAACCGCCAATTAGGATACGGCCTTCATAACTATACGTAACAGGGGTTTGTTTTGCGCTACGCTTCAATAAACCACAATTCCCTAGGGACGGTTTATTACCCAAGGGTAAGGTCATTCCCTTATGAACATTTGTGTATTATTTAATTTATTATTATTAAACGTCGCTTGTCTCTAAATCGGTTCTCAGCAAATGTGTTTTTCAATGACGGGGTTTGTTTGTTTTAACGACGTCCTCGCTTACCTTTCATGTACAAAACTAAAGGGGACGTCACTAAAAAAAAGTCCAAACAATGGGAGAACAATGGGGAGTCCTCGATTTGCCGGGTCGACAAAAATGGGTGTTCTTGTTACTGTTCTGTGTCTGTCTGTCCATCATGTATCTCACCGCAAGCATCGTCTTCAAGAAGGTGCATCCATCATACACATTTTGCAATTACATTTTCTCTATGGTTTCATTGTATTTAATGTTAAAATTATTGTTCACAATGTCTGTTATTCCGCAAATTAGTATGTAAATAAATGTCAGTTTGAATTGAATATTGAACTGAATTGAATAACGTTCTTTCTCGGTGGACAGGAATGCAATATTAATTTAGTTTGTTCTATAGGGCGGTTTCGATGCTTTTTTTATTTTTATTTTTTTCTTCTCACTATTTTTTTTTCTCGCGAACTTGAATTTTACACTAGCGTACGAAATGTCTTTGTATCAGACAACGCTAACGGATTCCCGCGTTCTTCTTACGGTCTTGTCATTATTCCCTTCGGTCTTTTAAATACCATTTTGGTGTTTACAAAGTCTTAGGCTACACGGTCTTATTAGGCTACCGCTAAGAGGGGATTGTTTACACATTGCTGTCCATTAAAAGACAATTATCGCAATTTCTGCCTGAAATAGTTGAGATAATAACACGGCAATTGCAGTAGCGTATGATATTTTGCAAGCCAAGACAAAAATAATCAAGGTTCTGGCCTCGTAAAGCGAATTAAGGAGGAGGGCCAACACAGTAGTCTGAATAGTTTCCCGTGTGTGATCTAGCGCGGTTCGGTACGCAATGCTTTCAGAAGAAGGGTTGTGAGACAAATAGCTCGGGTGAAAATGACGTTGACCTTGACATTATGCAGTAATTCCACCGGCCATCTCCGCCGACCTGTATTGGAGAAATAATCAAATGAATACGATACCGTATAAGGTCGGCGTGTAAAATCAGAGATTCGGTAACGGGAGCCGTCTATTTGGAATTAGGACAGCTCAGACAATCGGGATCCTGGCCCACAATCTCAAGGCGCTGCTGAATTCTGACGGCTGAGGCCACTGGACCCTTTTCGAAACTACGGATTCGTCTTGGGCACCGGCTTAGGCTTCGTCAGCTATTTTGAAAACGTGCGCTTTCGGTTCGGGGATTTAAACAGGCGGTCGAAGCCTATGCCGGCGACTACGCCAAAAGCCTCGGTTTCGAAAAGATTGCTAGAATTCCGTGATGAGCACCGTAAAGTTGTCTGACGTCACATCCACGTAACTGGCTAACACCCAACCAGAATCAAAGTGCTATACGATACTTCGCTATATCTTTTGAAATGACAGTATGTACACTATTTACAAGGACTATTCACGAGACGCCGTTGTCAGATCTGGTCATTATTCACATGTACAGAATCGCTTTAATTGAAATACATTTGTCAGTTTCTCATGATCAAGGTTGTAACCGCTTGAGTGGCGGGAAAGCTGATTGTGCTGGTATCGACGCAGTTGATTAGTTTGGATTAGGGCGTAGTCCCTTCCAGTCTGTGCCAGACCCACTGGAGTCGATTTGCCCTCTGCCCACATATCGCAAGTTGCACCCCACTCAAACAGATAGTGGCATATTTTCCCTAAATGTTGAACCCTGGAACAAGTCAGAGATAATTCTCGATACATCGTCTGAGCGTCATCCCAAAAGCTTACTTGAAAGCCCACGCAAATTACACATTTGAGTGTTTAAATAAACTTTACGGCTTTTCAAATATACACAAAACTTCACGGCTGTTTCATGCAGAGATAACGTTTTCACAAAACACCCTGAAGTGTTTTGTTTTAAAGAAAACTCTTCTTTTAAGTAGGTTTTAAACGTAATCTCTCCTATACTCAATTTACTGTTGGCTGTTAATGGGAGACTTTTGAGACATTAGCGGGCGCCCCAGTAACCGGTCCTAAGTTCTATAGAGAGGTTGCATGACCCTGGGAAAAGTTCACTTCGCAGCCATGTTGGGTAATGCCATGTACAAACTCAATGGCTGGCGCGTCGTCTGCTGAATGATTTCCAGGTCCTGTTTGTGCACGCAGCATTAGAAAAAGGTCTCGGGTGACGTCACGTGAAACCTCTCTATTGCTCTCATAATAGAAAATGACTGGTTACTGGGGGCCCGCTGTATGTTGTGTTTAGTAATTATTTTATTTGTTTTTAAATAACCCCACGATTGTTTGAATGATTGAATTTTGCCCGCCGTTGCCTGCGCAGTATTCCCATCGAAGGCCATATAAATGCAGTACAAAATTAACAATAAATAGCGAAATGTGTGACATACCACCGGGGTAAAAACGATACCCGTTACGAATGCAGGTAAAACACCAAAAGTGCAGATGGGCAAGATGACCAATTCCTGCCCGTTGTAATACGTCACGATCACTAAATATGAATTATTCATGAGTTCGGGGCTTTTCACGAAAGCCGGTAATAGAAGTAACCGCTACACACTCCTTAAACGCCTACTTCCAACAGAAAACTTGTTTTTCCCCTACTTCAGACCTACACTTTAAGAACAACATACTACGTACAAGTACATTTCTTCAATCTGATATTTAATTTATTTCATGTATACTGTGCCGGCCTGGGACGTTCAACATTATGTTAAATCAACTTTTACTAAAAGGTCGCTCTGACGATCCTGGTCAGCTACTAATACCGGTCGAGGCAATTTAAATTGTGTGTTACTCAATATTGCTATATACAATTAACTCAGAGTTTAGTCTGATACTTTGCCCACGTTCTCAATAATCTGCTCTCTTTTTAACAAAAATCATCGAGGCTGCCGTTTTGGTCGTTGCTCGGAAATCTCAAATCACACGTGACAACGTCGGAAAGTATAACCGCAGTCGTATATCTATACCCGAACCAAATATATATTCCCCGTGAATACAGAAATGTTTTCTAATAAATGGCTGCATCAGGAACGTAAAAGAGTTACTGGGGTGTTCGCAATCAACCAGTTAGAACTACAACTGAACTCTTTTTTGAAAATAACCACAATAACCACAATGAACACACCAAACCAGTTTATCGATACTCACAAAATATTAGACCTTAAAGCTTGAATACAAAGAGTAATTTTTGCACCCACTCTATGACATCTTGTTACGACCAAGCGCGTGCAAATCAAGCAACTTGAGCTCCATTCCACAAAACCCTAAGATTCATGAGTTGTCTTTCTTGCCATAGTGATTTGTACAGTGTGACTTCACACTCTGCTTGGGCAACTGAAGATCGCTACACGTCTTAAGATCATTCTTAGCTCTTTGTGAAAATCAAGCCCTGCATGTACCAGTGTTTTTCGCCATAACTTATACTAGACGGGACACAAATAATGCCCAGCGCAAATTTGTACTGGTCACCTCCGACCATTGAGGTTAACGCATCTTCACAAAACACCAGCGTGACGCAAGTTAAAGCCTTAGCCCTGGAGGCTTTTCACTTTCGTATAAATACTCAGTGACATATGTATACAGCACAGAGGAAGAGTTCTAGGGCTAGTTAAAAGCCTGAGCCTTACGCGTTAACGAGCGTCAAAAAGCGTCCCATAAGGCGGGAAAACCTGTTACGTGACATTCAGAGTTCTAGGAAAGTTGAGCCTTACGCGTTAACGAGCGTCAAAAAGCGTCCCATAAGGCGGGAAAACCTGTTACATGACATTCAGAGTTCTAGGAAAGTTAAAGCCTGAGCTTTACGCGTAAACGAGCGTCAAAAAAGCGTCCCATATGGCGGGAAACCCGTACATGACATTCAGAGTGCTAGGGCTAGTTAAAGCCTGAGACTTACGCGTAAACAAGCGTCAAAAAGCGTCCCCTATGGCGGGAAAACCTGTTACATGACATTAAAAGAAGTGAACTAAATGAAGGTCTACAAGCCAGGCACTTTGTGGTGACGTCACAACATTGAAAATCGTAGTAATTCATTGTTAGTAAGAGCAGTATTACTAATAATTAGTGGGTACAACTGGGGGGGGTTGCCTTGTAATACAGACAGTCTACCTTGGTTGTTACCTTTCGACTAAAAATGTCAGATTTATCCGTTAACGGGCATCGTGAAAGAGTCTGGCTACATGAATCGCCATGACTTTGTTTTCACACATGCAACAAATTTAGCCAACTAGACAGTATCAACTAGTCAAGTCTGCTCTTTGCAATCCTTTAGGAGACACTTACTTTGCTTTGTTTTCTTTTTTTTTAGTCTTTTTTTTCTTTCTTCTTCTTCTTCTCTCAGAGGGCATCAAGTGCAATTTTTTGTACAATGTTTTCGTGTGTGTGGTGTTGATAAAATGAAACGCAACGTTGTTTCAGAATTCTGGCTACAGGGCTGATGACTTGCGAGATAAATGTCTGCAGTGTGAAGGATTAAGTGGGAAGTTTCAATCCTGACATTTTTTTTTTTGGGGGGGGGGATACAGATAGTGAGTGATGTATCGTTTTCAATTAATCTGCCTGAACTTCAAAGCCAGTTTGACAGAAAATTTGGTCTCTGCCTGGCCTCCCTTTGAGCAAAATAGTCAGGAATCTAACATCACCGTGTATACTTACACCGTTTGATTGATGCGGGGAATCAGACACCCCACTGATGAATTATGAATGAAGTGAAAATGTGGGCGTTCGTGACACCTGTGAACTTCAATTAGTTGTGCGTGTAGATCTCCTGCGTGCTTGCAACGTCACAGTTAGTCTACCATTTTAATATCGTCTTGAGATAAGCAAACACGATTGACAGCGTGTACGCTGTGTGTTTCATTCAGTCTGGTATTTCTCCCCGGTTTTGACATTTTAAGTGGGACATCATGCAGGCAATGACGGCATCATATATAAATGTATAACGATTCAATAGCGAACGCTTGTCTAAAGCCATCAGTCAACTTTGTTATCCTTAAAAAAATAACTGCATCACAGCCTATAGTCGTCAGAAGTCATTTGGAAACAATGAGCTTGATTTCATGGGTGCGCTTTGAATAAGAAAATATGAGAAACAAAATCCCCCGCGCAATAAATGAGAGATCTGACAAATCATATGACTAACTAACACCCACACACATTTTTGTCGACCCAGTATATCCTGGAATTCTCTTTGTTCTTCTATAGTTTGGACTTTGTATTGTATTGTATTTTTTGTATTGTATTGTATTGTATTGTATTGTATTGTATTGTATTGTATTGTATTGTATTGTATTGTATTGTATTGTATTGTATTGATTCCGATATCCAACAGCGGAGATCCGCCACTTACAGGTATCATAGGAAAGAGAAGGAAAACAAATCTTACTTAAATATACTGACTTACTGAACAATCTTAATTAAATAAACTAACTTACGGAAAAAATGAAACCAAACAAGTCACATGTAAATAAATAACTATTATATAAAAGCATAAATTTGCGGCAATATGTTTAAATAAGTTAATTTGATGTAACAACAACTTAGGTTGTTGTTGTGGTTTTTTTGTGGTTTTTTTTTTTTTTGGGGGGGGGTTAGTGACATGCCCATCAGTTTTGTAAGGTTTGTTGTAGTGTTGTTGTTATTTTTTAGCGACATCCCCATCGGTTTTGTTTACGAAAGCAAAGTGAGTAGTAATAATAATAATGATAATGATACTGTACATTTATAATGCACAATGTCTGTCATAAATGATACTCCTGGCGCAGAATTACCAAACCTGGTGGAGCCTGTTAAGAATGATTTTATGAGACGAAGCACCCATAATACAACACCTTGAAAGGGATACAAGGTGAGGTGGCGCATACTGCTGCCAGACCATACCAGAAACACCGGGGCAAACCCCTTCTCTTTACGATAAGTGCAGTGGGTTCTTTTACGTACATTACACAACACACGGGACCTAAGGGTTTACGTCCCATCCGAAGGACGCAGCAATAATGGTTAAGTGCCTTGCTTAAGGAAACAAGTGTCACGACCGGGACTCGAACCCACACACGAATACATCCTGACATCAAAACACTCTGATCCCTTTTGTGAAAGTCCTCAGTTTCAACGGGTACATGCAGGGCCTACGCTCATGGTATTCACGAAATAATGAGAAAAACCTATTTTCTCTCTAGAAGGTTTTTTTTTAGCACATATATTTTGTCTCACAAAACATTGGAATATAGATGTGATCACTTGAGCAAAGAAATGAAGAGATTATATCATTGGAGAGATATTTACACTCTATGAATCCCGGGTCAGAGTTGACCCGGATTTCGGGTCATAGGTAGCCTTGACCAAGGCTGTCTTTGCGCTTTTCCTTAGCCCCGAGTTAATAACAATGCATGAGCCTCTATTCGCAATACACACCGTCCGGCCGGCACGCCTTGATCAAGGCTAGGTCATACGGTGCCTGACCCATTTCTGTGTCAGTATGACCCGGATTCTGTGTCAAACTGATCCAAAACTGCGTCAAACTGACGCAGAATCCGAGTTCAAACCCAAATTTTCAACCAGTTTCCGGGGCAGCCTGACCCAGAAATGGGTCAGGCCCCTTAGAACCCGGGATCCGGGTAAATTCTTACCCGGGAATTTTTCAGAGTGATAAAGAGACTCAACGTAAACATGTGTCAATAGTAACCGCTTGTCTGAAAGCATACTGCAAACCGAAGCCCACACAGTGAAATCAATAAAAAATAATAATAAACAAATAAAAGGTAAATTTTTAAATTTATATCTAATGATAGTTTGTATAAATGGTACCGCCTATATATTATGGAAACTCGTGTTTTGATTTGCCCGTTGGCACACCACCACGATCTATTGCTTTGTTAGACTTGTGTGATGGGTGGATGGCAGGAAGAGCGAACTTCGATCTTTCTGCCGGCCACCCCGTCACACAAGCTAATAGTGTGATCTATTTGCGTAATTCAGAAGGAACACTTATACGCGACAACATGGTCGCGCAAGTACGTTCCACTATTGGGCTGAAAAAGGTAAGTGAGGTAGTAATTTCAATGTTTTTAAAATATTTTTTTCTATTATTTACACGCAGAATGTTTTCTGTTTTACCTCAACACAAGTCAGAAGAGCGCTGAAAAGGGGCTTATTTGGGGAAAATACAAACGGCAACTACAGTTTTAATTGGCCAAAAGTGCTCCCTAGGAAAAATGGTGCCCCCCCCCCCCTTGTGCCCCCTAAAGATTGACCCTAGTTACGGCGTTGCACTGTAGTGAAACACTTCCCTTTCAAGACCATTATGTGATATCTTGTAAAAATGTATATGGTACGACCGTGCGAGGAGGTTTTGGGTTCAGGGAAATAATAGCGTGTTTCCGTCCATCCCATGTTTATTATTTGCTCACCTGCGTGAAATAGTTTTCACGATGTTGAAATGAACGGCCTTTTACTATTACACACAGAAGTGTTCTTGGTACAGGTATTACGAGTGTATCCCGCTATAGGTAAGTCTCAAAGAAGCCAAGTCTAAGAACTACATATCACGGGCTTGTAAATCCGGTGTGTGTAGGCTGATCCAGGGTGTGGGGTGCGGGGAATACCCCCCGGGGAGATGTAACTCATAGAATCAAACACACTTGCCCGATTCTCTCGGGAAAAAACAGTGTATGTTTGTATAATGTGAGGGTCCCAAAATGATCAGCTGTGCTGGATGTGTCACCTTCGTTAAATATGGGCTTAAATAATTAAGTACGCTCTTATAACGAATTAGTCAAAATATTGACTGGTTTTCCTAGTTGTTGAAAACCGACTAGCAAATTATTTAAACAAACGAAAATGTTAAAAATAACAGATTTAGTCATACCAAGTTATTGGATTTGACCCCAATTTTAGTTATTTAAATATTCCTGACTAAAAACAAAAACTAGTCAAACTGACTGACTTTAAGTTGCACCCAAATAACCCGTAATTAATGTTAGTCAAATCTTACTGGTTTCTAGTCACATCTGACTAAAGAGTTTTTTTTAGAGTGTAGATAAAGATTTACCTTTAAAATACACAGCACCAACAGTACAGTAAGATTTCAGATTTAAACCGTTCATGTTAACATTTGTTACAGTTTGTACGTTTGTCAGAAAGCATGCAACTATTGTATGCAAAACTTCCACTGTTACACTGTCAACAAATTTGGTCAATTCATGACCTGGCAGTCCGTGTGCAAACAAGTATACCATAAACATTTATGGGATCCAACCGCAAATATTACACCACAATTACCGGTTAAAGCCCCGGCTCAACATTGGTAAACCGACTGTAAATGCTTCCATTCTTTGCACAAGTCAAGATATGTGTAATGGAACCAATCTGTCAAAAGGTCAGCTCATTTCTTTGTTTCATTTGAGAGAAAACAGTACAAATGCATTCAGCATGTATGTACCTCCAGGCAGAGTTTTCGTTTCACTAAGACGAAAACTAATTTTGCATCTTATTTCATTTATTATTTAAAAACGATAACACTTCAGGCAGAAATATTTCAAGGGGCTGGGGCTTTAATGGAGAATGCACACTATAAAACAAATGCAACATTTTCTGCGCTGAAGACATTTTTAAAAGCTACCGTAACTTTTACGGTAATTGCCACAGGCGCCCATCTATACTTTCAGATAAATCAATTGCGTAAAGTTACTGTGTTTTTCGTGGCCTACCTTTTCGTTTTACACCGTACTGTTTTGCGCGCCGTATAACATTGACAATAGAATCCATCTGCCTTAGCTCATAGGAATCGGTCATGAGAAAAATTGATGAGCTCGAAATTTGATCGCCGTCAATTTCAAAGCCTATTAAGATAAGAGTTGTCAGCAAAGTCCATCGGCGGATTTAAAAAAAAAAACTGAAGAGTACACAATTCATACATTATTCAACACGTAATGGCGTAATGAAAAGAGACAAGGTCAACATTAAAGTAAGCAGAGAGCTCATGCTTGCAAGAGCACAAGCTATGATTGTAGAAACATGCTCCACATAGGATTGAAACGGTTTAAGACAGAAGAGTAAAGACAGATTGAAGGAACGAAATATAATATCATTTTTCAGGGGGGGGGGGGGGGGCTTTTTGCTTTACCGATACCAAGAGAAACAATATTTACAAGAACTGCAAAGCATCGGCCTAGACATTATACTTCACGGTTATTTTACGTAATGAATCATACATGTATGCATTTTCCAAACTCTCTTGATCAGTTTATAGGCTATGCAAATTTTCCAAACATTCTTGATTAGTTTAAAGGCTATGCACAAAATATGTTCCAATTGCGAAATCCAAGTGCATTCTTTCCTCGATCTCAAGTCGGGGGGGGGGGTATAAGAGGGGGCGGGTACTGCCCCCTGCCCTTGGTTACGCCGCCGAAAAAGAGAGCGAGCGACTTATAGTAGTGAGGATGAATATACTTTTGAGAATGAGCATCAAGAGGAAAAACAGATGAGAAGGACCTCTTCTAATAGCAGATGGACAGATCCTGATAAGCGGTGATGATGTTATTTCAGTCAGTCTCGAGACCGTGTTTTTATTTTCGTTACGTGACGGGCTTTGTGGGAGCCACAGGGTCGTACAATACATATTTCCCCGGGGGAGACTATTAGCCCTTTTTTGAATGGGTCACCGATCTAGTCTAGTGTCTGAGGATAGATCAATTTCTCAATTTCTCAAAACATCTCCCGGTAGACCACTTTTTTGCCTTGTGCACGATTAATACCAGAGCAGGGCTTGTACTGCGTAATCCTTCCTTTGAAACATGCACCATCGAAAAGGGCATAGATATCTTGATATTTCCCAAGGGAAGTGGCATTAATGATATTGACAACTGGAGGCGATTGTTTCATTTTACCCCACAATACTTCATTGATATTTGATGAGGAGATTGCCACACTGCAGACAGAAGTATACCAGTCTGGCTACAATGGTGAGCAAACACGCCTACACACCATCTGTAAGCAGGGATTAAGGACACACGACGCTTAACTCGTGAATAAGAGTTCTGAATTGTCTCTTTGGGTGTCAGGAGTTGATATCATACTCCTTTGCAGCCTTGATTTATTATCCTTCCGTAATATTTGTTGGCAGGGAGACACGGGTGGTTCTTAAAAAATCAATCTGCCCACAGTGCCTAATGTCACAAGATTTAGCGATCGATTTAACGCTTGCTCGCCTAAGACCAGCACGGCTCTCGAGAGCTTTGTGTCTGACGGTCAGTATTCACTTAGACAATTTTATGTAGGGTGTAAAAAACTTTGGGGCGGGGGGGCCTATTTAATGTATCAAATGATTCATAAGTGCATTTTTCGATCTCATGGGGGGGGAGCAAGGGGGTGCGCGGGTTCTGAGTGCCCCCCCCCTCCCCCGGCACACACACCCCACATGCGACTGCTCAGATGTTCCACAGTCATTAACCTCTACAAATGTATGGCCCGGAAATCAAGTTGACAAGAACGCTAGATAATTTGATGGTCTCGTCTGCCACATTAAGAAGAGTGTGATATCAATAAAGGTCTGGTGCAACAGAAGACGTTAGTCTCTTAATAAATAAACTGGAAACATGAACCTGATATTCCGAAGACGTTTTCTCAGTATAAAATGCCACAACACACCATAAAATATCCCCCGCCCCCCTCAAAAAAAAAAACAAAAAAAAAACGGTTCTACTTCTTATTTTTTTCTTTATTTTTTCAAAAATCGAAACACTGAGTAGTAAAATCACGTCGAACAAATACAGTGGGGGCAGTTAACACGTTTTTCTTGTTGGAATCGTGCAATGTGATACAAGCACGACAGTTGGTAGGGAGGTCACTTTTCCAATCTATTTGATTGAACTTTTGCAGATCTAAGATGGCGGCCATTTTGTTTTAAGGATGGGCACAAAATGTATGCCATAAAACATGGTACTAGCTTGAACTTAATATTTGAATAAGGTATAATACAGGATTGGTATTCATCGAAAAAAAAACCCGTTTTTTATTAGTATCAGTCTGAAAGCTTACTGATTATGAAGTTCATGGCAGTACCAATTTTCCATAGAAATATTTCTGTCTGAAATACTGTCAATGTCGTGAAAATTAAATTTGAAGCCCCCGTTTTAATTTCGATTGGAACGATCTAAATAAAGGACAATGTGTTTACATGCTGAAAAGTGTGCACTGTTTTTCACCATTGAGCCCAAACTTTTCACAGGTTTGTTTTTTCCTGTATATATTGAATCACAAAAAGTAAGAACACTGCACTATCAGCTTTACCAATCCTATATTTTACCGTTAAGAAACGTGAAATTTGGCTGAATCACCCAATCTGATCTTTCTTACTCGAGTATAAGTTACCATTCTAAACTGATGAAACTGTCTTAGGTTGGATGAATTCTACCGGTAGCCTATGTTCAGTGAACACTAGAGAAACGGAAACGACTTTGCTCTTCCGAACACCGATGACGGAACACATCTTTAAGTATAAATACCGTGTAAAAAAAAAATGAATAAACCTAGTGCTACAGTTGGATTCGTTTATATACAATTTCCATTTCAAAACTACAGAGAATAAAACGGAGCATCTCGTGTATAATGCACTCTCTAAATGTAAAAGAGTGAAAAACCACTCACTTTGTCCGCCGTACCACTCTTGCAAAGAGCCATATATGGCGGACAACTCTTGAATAAGAGTGAATTTCACTTTAATTTCACTTAAAAAAAGGGGTGATGCACATACAGTGAGTTTCACTCTCAAAGGAGCTAAAGTGACACCACTCGGGCGAGAGAGGGAAATTGTTCTCATTCTTTTACATTTAGAGAGCAGTTAAAACTAAAAGCAGGCACAAGTCTTTTGATACAACACGATCGGTTGTAGAACTGGAAAAATCCGCAAGGTGGCACTGCGTAGCTCTCTGTCATGGGGATTGTGTTATGACCGTAGTTCGCAAAAGGAAGTAGCGATGTTTCGATCATTAAGTTGGGAGGAGCTCAAACAAAGCAAATTGGGGAGGAGAGTCCCTCAGACTTACTCTCTATGTAAAAGAGTGAAAAGTGCACTCGCTTGCTTGCCAGAGTGGTGTCAGTTTGGCTCTTTTGAGAGTGAAACTCACTCTTCACCACTCTTTTTTGAGTAAAAGTGGAGTGAATTTCACTCTGAATCCAGTGAAATTATATGTTTTTCACTCTAAAAAGAGTTGTCCGCCATATGGCTCTTTGCAAGAGTGGTATGGCGGACAAAACGAGTTGTTTTTCACTCTTTTACATTAAGAGAGTAGTAGTTGGTGGGACACTTCTATTTTCCTCCCAGTGGTCTTTTTCGGAACAAACTTTCACCAGGGTAAAACAAACATGAAGCCATATTTTCGTTTACCTTAACAAATACACATTTTCTAAAGTGCAGATTTTAAAACAGATGGCGTGCTTCCTTTTAAGTTCAAAATTCAAAGATACCGGCATACGATTTTTGCCTCGTTATACTTCGTATGGCTTTCGAAAAAATGAGTCATGCTTTTTGGTTTAGCGACCCGGAAACAATTTACACATAGCTATAGTGGTGCTGAGACCGACAGGGAAACATAATTGTCAATGACATTACTATAGTTTCATCCATCACACTGTGGAGCAATTGCTGCAACTTGCAAATTAAAATTGATCTGTCGCACTCTGCCTTTTGTCACTGAAGGATTGAATTGTAATGGACCCTTTGTGGAGAGGAGTAGAAACAAACAAAATTACTGTCACCAAATTATATTTTTGTTTGGCGGTCAGGTCTAATTCAATCAAAATTGTGGGGGGGGGGGGAAATGAAGGTGGATAAATTTTACGTTGCTCTGTGTGTCAGGGACAACTGTGAGGAGAAGGTAAAACTGTACATATGTCTTGATTCGGTTACTTTTTTATAGAAAATAAAATAACATTTCAAACAGACGTCATTATACATTTTTGGATCCCTTCTGTTTAAAAAGTACATTATTGTTGTTTATTTTATTAATTTTATTTCATGTTATTTATTGTATTTTATTTTATTTTATTTTAATTTATTTTATTTTAATTATCTCAAACCAACGCCGAAACACTGCGAATAAGTGCACTTTTTTGTTAATAAATCAGTTAAAAAAAATAATTCAAAATTATTGAAAAGTTGGAAAGTTAAAAAGATTACAAATTTGGGCATAGCTAATATTCTGTTTTCTCTTATACTGAAAAACGACAAAAAGTTAAGTCATGCATGCCATGACGCATGTAAATTATTTGTTAACCTTTGCAATACGTACGCTATCAACAGAGAAAATTTCATATAAAGTTAGGTCCCATTTTAGAGAAGCAAAAGAAAGAAACAGTAAAAAATGAAAATGGTTTTATTATGTTATTGTCAGAGATTTTGAGCAAGTTTTTATCTGGATTATGTCAATTAAAAAAACACGGTAATTGTGACTTTTTAATTATAGTCTTGGACAATATTGCATTTTATGCAAACATTTCTCGGGAGGATTTGTATTGGTAAGAAATGTATCATCAGTGAGCTTTCAGATTGGAACTATATTTACGTTTGTTTGTTTTTCTGTACAGGTTCCAATCCTATACGTAGTGATATTTAATTAAGCAAACAAGCAATTTCAAACTTAAATTGTCTCATGTAGCCTACATTTTATCAATAAGACCTTCAACTTCAAGTAACACTCAGCCTTAAAGTAATAAAGATTACCACACCCAAACAAAAACAGCTTTCGGGGGATATATTTTCAGTACCGCCAACAATTTATTTAATTTTTTTTCCTGGTCACCGCCCAGGGAAATCGAGCAGGCTCTCTGCATCGCCCGGCTACACGGTGAGCGAAAATTTACTTTACAGCAGCGATGCCCTGGTTCAATTTGAAACCGACATCCCCCCCCCCTCCAACCATCAGTTCAGGAAATCGAGGTTTCCGCTCTACCGTGGTTGCCGGTTGCCAGTTAAAAACTTCTCTTACTCCTCTAATGGGACAATTTCTACCGTGAGGTAGGCTGCCTGTTGGCAGAATGATGGATGCCTTATTAGGGCCTCCGTATAATTGTAGTCGAGGCATTTTAAAGGTTGACGGCTTGCCACGATGCAGTCCAAATATTGCGCAAACGCTTTGGTATCTTACAGATAGATGACACAACTCGCCGAATTGAAAAAAAGGATTGTGTCTTGGAACCAACACGGAATTTACTTCACTCTGTGTTTCACGGAAGAGAGGAACTTCTCTCACCTTATATTCCAAGTCGCAATCTTCGATCTACGAACAAACTTCTTCTTATACTGTTCCTATTTAGGAACGAAACCACATCATATGGCGATCGTGCCTTTTCTGTAACCGCTCCCAAACTCTGGAACTCTTTACCATTAAATATCTAAACCACCGAATCTCTGGACAATTTCAAAAGCATACTTAAAAACACATTTGTTCAGCATTGCTTATGACTGACTCTCTATATTTCTGTGTTTATCCACGTTATGTTGTCAGTGCATGTAAATCTCTTTTTTATTGTGCTCTTCTTTACATACATTAATCGTGCACTTTGTTTTGTAGTTCTGAATTGTTTGTGAGGTACATTTTTGCTTTTATTTCTAAAAAAATTTCTATGTTTGGTCATAGATTGATGGCGCTTAATATTAAGAGAGCAACCATTCTCACTGGGTATAATTTTTCAATAACCACATCAGACAACCAATCTTTGAGAACTTCATCAAACTGCAAATTGTCGAGGAAAGAGAGAACAACAGTCCATGTTCAGTCAGGGATTAAGACCAGGGGCACATTCAAAAGATGTGCTTAATTTAATTTGCCAAATCCATTGAGTTTTGGAGGGAGCATTTCCCAGCAGTACTTCAGGCTAAAATACTGTTCATGGTAATGTGTGCTGCCATCAAAAATATATAACACGACTTTTTAAAATATTTTTTTCATATTATCTTATGTCATCCCCAACACGGGAATCTTACTTTTGATTTGACTTGGTGGGCAACGTGTTTGTTCACTTTGTTTTCAGAAAATAGTACAGAGAATCTTTCGTATTACAAATCGACAGTTCCGTTAGTTTTTACTGATAATAGTTTTTCCTGCGCTAACCCTCATACTGTCTGACCATTTAATATCATCCACTGTAGTTTTAATGAAACATGTAATTAAACTACGCCAGCCTGCAATACAATATCACGCGGTGAATGCATCTACACAGTGTACAGTCAACCCTGCTACAGTCTGACTGTTCATTCAATACCAGCCACTGTGGTTTTGAATGATAAATGATTATGATTTGAAACTTAGCATGGTTATAATGCAATCTAATGAGGTCCAAGGAGCGCCATGCACATGAAAACTCACTCCATGAGTTGTAGTGGTTCTGAAAAGAACCGGTGGTTTGACAACTCGACGTTTCGATCAGTATGCTCTGATCGTCTTCAGGAGAATTTACATAAAGCTTACTTTTCTACATTTAGGTATGGGCTGCATTTGGGTATAAAATCGGGGTACATTAGGGTAGAAGATCGGGCTACAGTGAGGTACAGGTTTGTGGCTACACTTTGGATCAGGCTACATAAGGTACAGGGTTATGGTTACATTTAGGGCCGGACTACATTAGGCAGAGGGTTGTGGTTACATTTAGGGCCAGGCTACATTTTGTAGAGGGTTGTGGTTACATTTAGGGCCGGGCTACATTTTGTAGAGGGTTGTGGTTACATTTAGGGCCGGGCTACATTTTGTAGAGGGTTGTGGTTACATTTAGGGCCGGGCTACATTTTGTAGAGGGTTGTGGTTACATTTAGGGACGGACTACATTAGGCAGAGGGTTGTGGTTACATTTAGGGCCGGGCTACATTGGGTAGAGGGTTGTGGTTACATTTTGGTCCAGGCTACAATTAGGTAGAATCTCGGAGGCTTCATTTAGGTACATGGTGTTGGGCTAGGTATAGGACCAGGCTACATTTAGGTACAGGGTTGTGGCACCATTTAGGTACAGGGTTGTGGCACCATTTAGGTACAGTGTTGTGGCACCATTTAGGTACAGGGCTGTGGCACCATTTAGGTACAGGGTTGTGGCACCATTTAGGTACAGGGTTGTGGCACCATTTAGGTACAGGGTTGTGGCACCATTTAGGTACAGGGTTGTGGCACCATTTAGGTACAGGGTTGTGGCACCATTTAGGTACAGGGTTGTGGCACCATTTAGGTACAGGGTTGTGGCACCATTTAGGTACAGGGTTGTGGCACCATTTAGGTACAGGGTTGTGGCACCATTTAGGTACAGGGTTGTGGCACTATTAAGGTACAGGGTTGTGGCACCATTTAGGTACAGGGTTGTGGCACCATTTAGGTACAGGGTTGTGGTACCATTTAGGTACAGGGTTGTGGCACTATTAAGGTACAGGGTTGTGGCACCATTTGGTTACAGTGTTATGGCAACATTTAGGTCCGGGCTATAATTTAAAATATTTTAGAAAGTGTACCAGGGCTGCGGAATGTTGTACTAAAGCAAATATGATTAATACAGAGCACCTAAATGGAGAGATAATGAAATAAATGAAGAAGTACTTAAAAGAGGTTAAGCTATACACGTTTTATGTCTGTAACGCGTACGTGTAACGCGTAAGTTTCTTTTTCTGTTTCTTTAGCAATCTGAAATGAGACCTCTTGGGTACATCACTGCAGATTGCCAATGTGTTGGCTAGACCATAGACGTGTAGGCCATACATGTCTAATTTTTTTTTTTTTTTTTTTTTAGTTATTGCATGCTCTGACTGCTTTCTGACTCTCTCTTTTCACTTATTTCTACTCGACTGCTTCTGTTACTCCAGTATACTTGTATGTGCTGTGTTGTCAAAGCCTCGAATGAGGGAGCTTTGTAAAATTGTTCTGTCCGGTGGTACGTGTCCGCGAAATTGGGGCACGCCTAATTGGTGCCTACTTGGCACTAGACGCGTAAACTGTCGGCAAGAGATCAAAAGATAACCTTTCAGAAAGACTGCACTAGAGTCCAAACGTGAGGCCATTAACAATTTGTTATATTTTATTATTCGATAGGCTATGGAACGAAATAATATTTCGAGGGAATTCAAAATGAATTTGAGGGAATGAAATGACATTTCAAATGAAGAATATAATTTCGAGAGATCGAGATAACATTTCGCGGGAACGGAATGCCGTGTTTTTTTGTTTTGTTTATTTATTTTTTTTTTTTTTTTTTTTAACATGATCAAATTAATGCTGTCCTCATTTTCCCTTTATGGGCTCCGTAGAAATACGGTTCTTTTCAGAACCATGACAACTCATAGAGAAATGTATCTAGTCCATCGTGTTGCTGCAAACCTCACCAGAATGCATGAATACTTAAGAATCAACCAATTTAACGTCACGATAATAAAAGTGGCTCTACTGTCAGACGCTCCACTGCACGGTTCCACGAAAAAGTTCAAAATACTTTCCAGTTGTTACGGTCGTGCAAGCTGAGAAATGGCATTGCACGCTGGGGAGACATTAACCGCAAAGGGATACCATCTTTGGAGAGGAATGTTTCGGTTTTCTTTTTAATGATCCAATTTTACATGGTCAAAAGAACATCCAGGGTAATTTTACCCAGGGCTTACATAGTAATACGTCAAGGGATTTACTGCTCGCATTGGTGATCAAAAATTATACATAGATTATATTTTAGTGTGTACATGAGAAAAAAAGATGAAAACACGATGCAAAGTTATCAGACGTACACTGCAAAAAACGTATGGTGTTAAATTGATCCTTTAAGGTATCGTGTGACAACACCCGACACGGTGTTAATGACAACACCCGACATGGTGTTAATTACTTGCAGTGTCAAAGTGTCAAAGACCGATCGAATCCGGAAAACCAACTCTCCAAACACTGTCTTATAGAAATGGTGGTGGTTTTTAAATATTTGTTCTTAACTGCACGATGACAAAGGAATGTCCACACAGTATATGTCACAAAGTGTGTGGACTGATTGTGTGTGTTTGTATGGGTAGTGCTTGTGTATTAATTGGAAGCTTTATGCCAGGAACCCTGATGGGGGAATTTTGAGGATTCCTCGCCAGCTCCTTCAGGCAGAAAGTCTAGCTGACCGGCGAGTTATTAAGGATTTACAAGGCATGTAGCCCTCCATCCATCATTACCCATGCCCAGAATCCTTTATTGCATTATTTACGAGATCCGATTACACATTTCACTAACCTGCATTGCAGGTTTAAGTTACTGATTCTCCGAACTTACAGAATTACAAGCTGGTCAGTATATAATGCATCATTAAATAGTTAAGTATCTTTTATTGAAACGTTCATTACGGACTAACAATCCGTGATATCAGATTAACAATCCCTTGACGAGGCCCTAATGAAAGACGGCCATTTTAACGCATGCGGCCTTAATATGAAAACAGCTCGCCCTATCCATAATCAAAACAAGAAATTAGAATCGTCATTGGATATATGAACAGATGGCAACTCTTGTTGTTGTTGTTGTTGTTGTTCGTGCATGGATCTGGACTTTTGAAACAGCTTTGTCAGCTCCAGAATGGTACCCAACGAGGTCGGCTCGACCAAGTATCACTGGTCAAACTTTTTCCGAAAAGTCTACTGGAAAAGTTCCTTGGAATGGATGGGTCAAAAAGTCAGGCACTTCGTGTATGATGTCACAACATTGGTAATCACTTTTAACAGCGCCTTGATATGAACCCAAGCCCAATTTCACAGAGCTGCTGAGGCAGAAAGTATCGCTTTGCAAGGTATTTTGGTTGGTAACCTTGGTAAGCATATTTTTGTTGTGCCAAAGCTACTTTTTGTGTTCAAACAGCTGAATGGAATGGGGTCATTTTCCCTAATAGCTCACATCTGGGCAATTAATTAAGTCTTTTGGTTTCAATACAGACATACAGTCGCGCTGGAATTGTCACTTGAAAAAAACACTTTGAACGTTGATTAACGACAAGTACGTCCGCAACAACTGTTACAACTGTTACGTTCGTTTAATTGGACTGATGTATTTTGTTGTAACAACCCTGAGTCAGCATATAATACTTTTATGGATAATTTCAATTATTTCTATGATAAAAACATTCCTTTAGATCGACATAACCACAAAACCAGTCGCAGTTCGAAAACTCCGTGGATTACACATTCCCTCCTCAAATCAATTAATAAGAAAAATAAACTGTATCGTCAATATTTGTCTAAGCCTACTATCTCACATAAAACAAAGTACACTAAGTACAAAAATATCCTCACCAATCTTTTACGCTCATCCAAAAAAACGTATTATGCTCGCCAGTTTGAACAGGAAAAAAATAATATCCGTAATACATGGAAAGTAATTAATTCTGTATTGAATAACAAAAAAGCTTCTCAAAGCATTGGCAGTATTATTATTGATGACAAGATAATCAATAACTCTGAACACATTGCAAATTACTTTAATGATTACTTTATCAACATTGGTCCTAATCTTGCCAGCAACATACAACCCATCCAATCACCTCTTAAATTTACTGATTATCTGTCCAATCCTAATATAAATTCCTGCTTTTTTACCCCAGTAAACGAGTCTGAGATTGTGAACATTGTTAAAGATCTGCAAAATAAGACAAGCTCGGGCCATGATAGAATTAATATCTCTATTATTAAAAAAACAATTCCATCCTTATGTAAACCTCTTGCACATATTATTAATATCTCCTTTTTGACTGGTATTTTTCCATCTCAATTGAAAATTGCCAAGGTCATCCCTGTTTTCAAAAAGGGTGATCCAAATTGTATTGAAAATTATAGACCTATCTCCATCTTGTCCTGTTTTTCTAAGATTTTTGAAAAATGTGTTTATGCCCGTACCATTAAGTTTCTGGATAAATATAATATTTTAACTAAATCACAATTTGGCTTTCGTAGCAAACATTCAACCACTCATGCACTCCTTGATTTTATTGATAAAGTTTCTAAAGCAATTGATGACTCCAAACATACCATAGGAATATTCCTTGACCTTTCTAAGGCATTTGATACTATCGACCATAAAATGTTATTGCATAAACTATCATTTTATGGCATCAGAGGAATTCAGCTTGAATGGTTTAAGAGTTATCTTTCAAATAGATCTCAATATGTATCCATTAACGGTATAAATTCAACTCCCGGTATTCTTACCCATGGCGTACCCCAGGGTTCTGTCCTTGGACCATTGCTATTCTTATTATATATTAACGACTTTACAAATTCCTCTAGAGTACTTTCATTTATATTGTTTGCTGATGACTCCAATTTATTCTTTTCGCATAGTAATATTAATCACCTTGTACACACAGTTAACAATGAGCTTAAATCTGCCGCAAATTGGTTTTCAATCAACGGGCTATCGCTTAACACTACCAAAACAAACTACATGTTGTTTAGCAATTCTGCTAGTGAACTTCCATGTGAAGTCAAGATTTATGATTCCATCATTAAACAAACTGACTGTTGTAAATTTTTGGGGTTATACATTGATTGTGGTCTGACATGGAAAAGCCATATTGATTATATTTGTAAAATTATCGCCCGGAATATCGGTGTAATTAATAAGATAAAATATGTTTTTCCCGGACCCGTTCTTGATTCTCTGTATTATACCCTGGTTGTATCTTATATTAATTATGGGATACTTGCATGGGGAGGTAGCTCTGGAAAAAATTTGAACAGACTTTTACTTTTGCAGAAACGGGCCCTTCGTGTAATCAATTTCTCTGATTTTAATGCACATACGGATCCTCTGTTCATAAAACATAAACTTTAAAACTTAATGGTATTTATTATTATCAACTTGGGTCCCTCATGTACCATGTCACTAGTAACAATGTACCTTCTTCCATTAAAGATATTTTTCTCGGAATCTTGAAATTCATTCCCACTTCACTCGTCAAGCCTCAAACTTTCACATTCCATATACCCGTACTTCGTTTGCTCACAAAACGATTAAACACGAGGGACCCATACTTTGGAATTCATTTAATGATAAACTTAAATCATCAAAAAACATTTCTACTTTTAAACGTATGTACAAATCTATTATGTTAGAAGCTTATAACTGAATCTCTGTAATGTAATTGCTCATTTAAATTCAGTTAGCTGCTCTATTGTGTTTAGTCTAGCCCCTAGGTACATTGTCTGTTTTTGTTAGTTCACATCTGTAAGTTTAACTTGATTTTTTAAGCATTGTGAGCATTGAGTCCATTTGCTTTTTTTTTCTCCTTTCCCTATAGGCTCAATGCACATGCATGCTTTATATAGGGACCATTGTCTACAAGCTTTGCTTTTTAATGGATCCCTCTGCAGTATCTCACCCACGTTATTTTTCCTTGTAAGTTTTATTTATTTATATACTATACCTTCTGTAATTAATTTGTTTGAGATAAATACTGTGGAAAATAAATAAACCTGAAATAGATTGTTGAATTTCCTTGACGAATAGAGAATTCGTAAATGGGCACGGTGCCCGTCTTGAAGCTGTACGCATCCTACTTGCATGGCCGTGTCTGAAATACCGGCTTCATCGGCAGTGGCTGTACGGCCGGATCGCTGATAATGCCTATTCTTCAACGTTGTCGCTGCAGCCATCGGCCATAGCCGTAGCCGAAGTCTGTTATACCCGGCTTCTAACCCACGTACCGAATCATGCCTTGCACCATACCTAACCACAAAATTGTTTTCCCTTGTTAAAGCCAGAGACAAGTGGTGCAGTGGAGCCCGCTAAACAGTCCCATGGCAAACAGCGCTAAATATACCAACTTAAAACAAATAACGGTTTCCCCTTGCGGAGTACCGTGTTTATCCCGGAGATGGTCAAGGACCCTCTGGACCCTTGGAATCAAAATACATGTATACGTCATTGAAAACCAACCTTTTACATTTTTGTTTTAACACACGGGCCAACCCAAGGCCCATCGCGCTATTTACATCCTAAATAAACATTTGTTTTGGTTTTTTTTCGAAAACCCCCACACGAGCAGAATCTCTGGGCAAAAAAAGCGTCCATCAAGGAAAAGGGGCCCTTTAAGCGTGTTTGAAAACTGTTATTATTGTTTGTTTTTTTCATAGCCCAGTGATATTAAGGACGCACCAAAGTTGGGAGCAAACAAGCTCAAGGCAAGACATTGCAATGGACCTTTATTTTAACAAACCCAAATAGAAATGAGCTTCAAACCTTTGTTATACATAAACGTTTGTGGGGCTTAGTATACAAAGTATTCATGAGATTGAGTGCATTGATTTGGGTCACAATATCGCGGGGTGCACCCCAAGGCTGGGGTCTGAAAACAGCCCCTTGTGGTCCCTATATTGACCAACAGCGCGTAGATGCGGTCAACAACCCTCTCTCCCCGCTAGTGAATCTGCTCTGACGGATTGTGTGTGAATCCGCAATAACTCTGGATAGTGAATCCGTTGGTAATGGATGGGTGCTCAACTTGTCTCACTAATGGGGTTTATGCCCATTGTAGGTCTAGACAAGAAAGGAGCTGCTTTAAAAAACCGCCTCAAAGTGTGATGTGTGTCGACATCAACAAATCTTCTCTGACGAATCAGTCGCTTCTATAGATATATATCTGAGTAGGGGAAAACATTCATTTATCAGAACATGTTTTATGTCAAATAGACTCTATGTCAGTCGTTGTAATGAAATGAGTACATTTTTCGCAGAAAATGTATTTGGAAGTTTCCACTTTACATAAAACTGTCCGTGTACTTATGTGAAGGTTGACTTTGAATCAAAGAAAAGGCTTGATTTGTGAGAACGGTGCTATTTATTTGAGTGTGTACGCGCTTTGACGATAAAATTAATCGACAATATTGTTTACAAAGCACTGCATGATATTTGGTGTGTGAAAATGTTCAGCGTTTTCAGTAGAATGATACTGTTTGAGTTCCATAATGAACGCGGGCGGGTTTTATTGTTTTAGTCTTTATCATCTTTCTTGCACTTTTGTGATCTTTCTAATCTTTGTATTTTTCTAACTACATTTTTTTCTTGCCACTTTCGTTTACTGTGCATCTATAATCTCTATTTTATTAAAGCGTATTTCTATGGGAACTTAAAACCGATGTCTGTTCTGTGAATTCTAGTTTATGTTTAAACTAAAATTAAGATAATTACTAAAAACAGTTGTCGTGTGGATTTTTCAAAACCTTTTGTTGAAAACAATTTCTGAATGGGGATGATGATGATGATGATGATAATATCGTATGATCGCTTAATAAAGTCTGTAAATGAGCTTACGGCCAGGTCTTCAGCCTGATGAAGAGCTGAATGGGTAGTAGTAATTATCTGATAAAACTAAACTCAAAGGTCTATCAGTCTATCTTTTGTGCAGTAGCGTAACTAACGGGAGGACACGTGCCCCACAACACTGATGTCCGTGCCCCCCCCCCCCCGGTTCCCCCATTTGAAAACACGACTTTTGAAAATTACCAAAATAAAATGTTACATTTTATAAGCTTTTATGCAGTTTTTTTTTCAAGGTTTTGAAAACTTTTTTTTTTTTTTTTTTTTTTACACACAGACAATGTATTTTTATTTCTTTACCATCACGTCAGATTATTTTATAAAAGTGCACTCATTCATGAAGACCACGTGTCAGCCATTCATGATCACAGTGCACGTTTCCTTATTTGGCTCGTAGCCAAGTTGGGTTCCAGCGCTCTACATGGAGACTTCAAACCATGAACAGCGAAAAAGACAGGTAGAGAGATGGCGTGCGTTGGACAGTATTTTGATTAACATATTGAAAAGATGAAAGGAATATGATTCAGTTGATTCTGAAAAAAAAAACAATTTAAAGGGGGGAAAAGATGTAAATAGATGTGTCTTTCCCCTTTCTTTTTTCTTTCTTTTTTTTTCTTTTGACTACAAAATGTGCGGCAAAAGGTTTTAACTGGTATTGGAACCGACAAATCAGAACCGGGTAACACCAACAATTGCAATCCTCATTCTCGCGAGCGAACGAGTTATAGTAAACGGCATAAGATAAGAGCACTGAAAGGGGCTTGTTTAGGACAAATAAAAATGGAAACTACGGTTTTAATCGGCCAAAAAGTGCCCCCTGGAAAAAATGGTGCACCCCCTTGTGCCCCCTAAAAAAATTCCCTAGTTACGCCGCTGCTTCTATGTCTATACTGGTGACAATAGCTTTTCGTCGAAAGGGATAACCAAGTTGAAAATTATCTAGGCTCTAATATACAACTTAAAAAAAATTTGAAGAAATTGTTGTTGACTTGACCGTTTTCTCCGTAACCACAGTGCTAGTTCATCTACCAGCAACAATAAACCATAAACCACTTCATTTTGTGGAATTTTCCGGTAAGCTAATGCTATGCACGTATTCTGCTTTCAGAGTCATATATCTTTCCATACAAAGTCCTAGTACATTTAACAACATTGCTCAATGTTTAACTTCCTTTTATTTTTGTTGAAATTTATATTGCCTTCGGTAAATTAATCAAACACAACAAGGGCCACGCGGTTGTTCAATTTCACTGGGGATTTTAAAAGCTTTCAGTGTAGACGGGCGTCTGTGCCTTGGAAGATCCTTCGTATCGATGCTTTAACGGGCTTTGGAATCAGAGCAAATTTCAACTTGGAAATATCATTTTATTCGTTTAGACTAAGTTCTGAGATGTACCGCATCGTGTTGACTCCGGGCAGGGAAACATCAAATCAACTTTTCCGTATATTCCTGGTGTCAAAATGGTATTGTGGCTGGCGTCCAGTCACCACGTCGTTTATGATCGGTAGTCCAGTGGGTTTAAAACAAATTCTCGTGAGGGGGCGGGAACAGGGTCGTAAGTTCGACTTCGCACCGAGTCTAATCAAATATTGTTTCATAATTAATGAGGCCGATGAAAGACCATTTGAATAGAATGTTTTAACTATTTATTCTCAATGCAACGATTTTATGAATGTTGATGCACTTTTCATTATTGACTCTAATGTCTAGTGGTTTCATTTTAATGGAGGCTGGTCTTTTGACTTTTATAAATCACTCATGTTTCTTATTAGAGAAGGACGTAAATGTATTAAAACAACCTTTCAGAAATACAATGACGTGTTCGTTTCAACATCTCCAATTATGCAATACAAGCGTAACATAAAAGTAAACATTTGATAAAACATCAAAACGAATGTTTGTCTGGTGAAAAGGTTTGGTTGGAATTTTAGATTTTATTCGAGGATGTTCAATAAATAAGCTTATGCTTGGGGAAGGAGATCGTGGGTCGACTTCGTTCTGGGGAGCAGCACACTGCACATGCAGGTCTGCCCAATTAAGGGACGAGAGATGGACAAGGCGAGATCATGCACCGATGGGAAAGAGGCTGCCACCAAGTCTTGGCGATCCCTATTAATGAAGTGAGACGAAACGAACATGAATGGTAACCCCTTGTGTCTGAAATGTCATTTCTCACCTCAGTGACATATCTGAGTCGGATGCATTACCCGGTCATTAATTGAATAGACGTTTATCATAGTCGGCGGAATGGTTTGATTGCAATACAGCTAGACTGTGTGGTGTAGACATAGTGGAATCCCTAAAACATAGACAGTCGCAAACGGACACATAACAACATCGAAACACGCCAAAATATAAAGCGTCTTTCTCCATGTGCATACACTACTTTAATATCTCCGGGTCTGAATTGACCCGGAGTCTGGGTCCCATTGGGACCTGACCCATTTCTGGGTCAGTAGTATGACCCGGAATCTGCGTCAAACTGACACGAAACTGTGTCAAACTGACACAGAATCAAAGTCAATTTTTTTTACCAGTTTCCGGGTCAGTCCGACCAAGGAATGGGTCAGTCCGACCCAAGAATGGGTCAGTCTGACCCAGGAATGGGTCAGTCCGACCCAGGAATGGGTCAGTCCGACCCAGGAATGGGTCAGTCCGACCCAGGAATGGGTCAGTCCGACCCAGGAATGGGTCAGTCCGACCCAGGAATGGGTCAGTCCGACCCAGGAATGGGTCAGGCCCCCAGGGGGACCCGGAATCCGGGTTAATTCTGACCCGGGAGTTTTTAGAGTGTTAGGAAACCGTCATCAGGACGTGATATCAGAATGACAGTGTAAGTTGAGCCCGAAGCAGTCCAGGAAGTAGACTATCATATGCTCGTCAAGAGTTTTGGGAACATTCATATAGGCCTATAATATGTTTTCAGTATTTGGGGTCCTTCGTGTTTCTAATATTATGTCAAGTCGTAAGTCTGCATTGCGGTGCCGCTGTGATCAGCGAAAAACTACGTTTTTACATATTGACGAGTCCGAATTACTCAGATAAAAACCGACACACCTGCACTGGAACAGCAGTGTGATCGCTTGTAAAATTCAAAGATGAATAGGATGGTTTTACACCTGACGCGTGAGATTGTGAGTGAGTGCAGCTGGTGTTTGTATAAATGGAGCCGAATGTGACAAAGAAACGAACATTTTTTGTAACAATTTATAAACATTCTGATTACGAACTAATGGAAGACTTTTGAGACGCTGGCGGCAGCAGACGAACAGGAAATAGACTGTCACATGCTTGTACATAGTTTTGGGGAAACTATATCTCTCTGTCCTTTTTGACAGTTCTGAGCACGCGCACACATGCTCAGTTGTGCCCGTGTAGTTCTGGGCATGCGTACTATTGGTGAGAACTGTGAAAAAGGACCGTCAAAAAGTCTACCATTACAACACATTTACACATGAATGATTAAAACAACAACGTTGTCATCTACTGGTATGCGTGCCCCAGACGAAAGTTTGACCTGCTTTAAACTTGGCTTATACTGTTGGTTTCCCCATGAAAATGCGATTGATTAAACAGTCCCCTTTAAACATTGGCCAGATGGTGAAAGAAGTAGACAGGACCCAAAAGCATTGACTGGTTCTGGAGCATAAATACCAAACAGTGCAGACACATTAAATTATACATAAAAGAAGATCAAGATATAGTGTGAAATCATTGATCTTATAGATTGTATTGTGTGAACACATCGTAACAATATGGTCATGAAACAGTTTGCTGGGCGTATACACGAACAGATGTGAAAGGACGGGTGAGAACTGGCCGAGTCTCAACCATTCTATACGGCGTACAAAGATACTGGGTCTGAAATGTTTCAAACGGGTTATCTCGACAACGACATCCCGATTTATGAAGGAAATATTTATTATACTGGTTGAAGTTTCTTTGGAAAAAATTGAATCAATGTTACAGAACGCGCTTTTTATTTACAGTACCATTTACCCAAAATGATTTATTGATACCTGCGTTTCTGGTAAAGATTTACCAGAAACATAAAAAAAGGAATGTTTATTACACATCGTCGGCTCAGGACCATAAGGTCGTTAATACATATTGTATGGATCTTAGCAATTCGGTTTTGCATATTTTGGAGCTCCTGGTAATTTGAGCTTATTGATCAGGAGTGGTCTCCAAAGTAATTGTTTGGCAAAAAGAAACAATCATTTTCTAAGTAAAACATTTATTTTTTGATTTTTATTGTTTTATTTTATTTGATAGACGCGTGTTTCATTTAACGACCATTATGGATATGAAATTGCAATTAACGACCTGACAGCACTGAGATGATGACATACACTGCAAAAAAATGGGGTGTTAATTTGATTCTCTTGGTATCTATATGTGACAACACCAACAGGGTGTTTTACCAACGATTTTACCAACGATAAAGAAACGGGGATAACTAACACCATGTCGATGTTGTCACATATAGATACCGAGAGAATCAATTTAACACCCCCAGTTTTTGCAGTGTATATGTGTTTGTGATGAAGACATTTTTGTTTTGTTAGTATAGAGTTTTATCAGAGGCGAGATGTAGCTTTATTACAGACGTAAATATCCTTCAGCATTGTTACCAACTGGCAGTATAGAGCATTAACGGGCATTGTGTACATCCTATTAGGTGGGAATCTTCTTTAGACGTCCCGGGGACTAAGAACTTCTACTCGGCTGGCCAATCTTCCACAGCAAACGAGCCAGGCGATGGATGGGAGATTAGCTGGCTCAGCTAAGTGGAGCAGATGTGACGTCTTTGGTACGGAGCAGTTTCAAAGAGCCCCAGATGGTGACCAGCACAGTGATGGGACAGGAAGTTCATGAGGTTACTATTTTTACCAGAGACTGTCTTTAGCAGTTTGTCATCCCAGCAGCCTGCTGTGCAAGATGTTACCAAAATAGCTAAAAGTGTATGCGGCAAATGGGATGGAACTGCTATACTCTGGTTACACAGAGCTGGAGATGGAAGTCACTCCCCACCCCCACCCGCCCATTGGTGTCCGCCATGGATGTCCCCCTCCCCCGTCTGAATATGGACCTTTGCTATTGAAACTTAACAGAATGAAATGTTTAGTTTTGTAAAATTTTATGAAGTTATAACTTGATGTTTAAAACTGTTTGTCTATTTACACACAGACGACGTATATTTGTTTTACCTCCACGTCAGACTATCTTCCCAAAAAATAAAGCGTTAAAATCGGCATTAACAAGAGCCCTGAAAACGGCACACTAGACATTGCGCACAAGATCAGCCAAGAAAATAAACGTCAAACTTCATTTTTGATGGGCCAGAAGTACCCCTAGAAGAAATGGTGCACCCCTCCCCTCGTGCCCCCTAAAATTTTACCTTATTTTCGCCGCTGCCAATTGGGGTTATTTTGTTTCTAACATAATTTGCTTCAAATGAGTAAACAATCTATGTACCCATTGAAGTTCGCCTAGCACCCTCAGTTTCGAATTTTAAAAACGTAAAACCAACAGCTTTTTTTCGGGGGGGGGGTCTTTTTTAACATGTTTACTGAAGCTTGTCTTCTTTGTCGTTTTATTTTTTATACATGGGCAGGCTGAACCTTTAATGGTAATAGGAATTATATCTTTCCTCCTCGGCCTTGCCCTCTCCACTAATTTTTATTTTTATTTTTGCTATGTGTCTGTGCTATGGGTGTTTTCTTTATATGTTTAATTCTTTACGTTATACATTTTTTTTCTTTCTTTTTATCTATGTTATCTTTTATCTTTTAAGTGGAGAGAAATAAATAATGAACAAATAAATAAATTCACCTTTTTGATAGATGTTAATTTGTCGTGGGTTCGAATCCCACCCGAAGAAAATGCCTGTGAATTTTTGTTCACATGACTCGGGAAAGTTCTGAGTATACAGTGCTTAACACACATCGGTGTATGGGTAGAAATTACAAATAATAATCTATGTACCTCTTTAACATAATGCGATTCACCTAAAGTACAGTGTACTGCCTGGCTTCGTTCCTTCCTGCATTTCTAAGCGTATAGATTTATAATACAGAATATATTCTTTTCATTAGAAATAGGGTATTATTTTTATCAAAACGAAATTGAGATACCTAGAGCAGACAAAGGGACACCTGTTTTAAAATTAAGGAGGTCATGTGTGATGAGATCTAGTATTAATCTCTGCACGCCACACTTATTAGAGATTGTGCCTAACACATGTTGCGGTATTTATGCTAGAAAAGGAGTGTTTTTATCGTACAAAGGAAATATCTGAATTACAAACAACGACATATGTTGGAAGGTTTAAAAAAAAAAATAAGTAAATAAATATCTGTGGTCCAGTATGAACTTCACAGGCCAGAAATAAAAACAGAGATGAGACACCACGAACTACGACAGCACGATTCTGGCTATACTACAGCGTCACTATAAATTGTCTATTAACTGCGAGGTCTGGATGTATAAATCCCATCCCTTCCGACACGTCCTCCGAAAACAAAGCTTTCAATCGTCTATTCCCGAGACTCACTGATAGCCTATTGATTCGCTTGTAGTTCGGATACTCTTGGAGATTATTCAGAACTCGCTGACAGACACGCACGGGTAATGCTCCTAGGGATACGCACGCGTTCTAATTACCAACAGACTTAACACTTGAAGAACTCCTTGTTCTTTCTTTTTTTGGCGCGCTTTTGTATTTTTAGCACGTGCACAACCCCTCAGCGGATCTCGACTTCCCGTTGAGAGGTTGCTTTTTTTCACAGAGAGAAAAACGACCACTGAACATATGAACACAGTGCCTGTATCTGTGAATACGAGCCGTGGAACTAGGTCAATAAAGAAGAGATGGACCTATTAATGGTATGCACATCTTTTGTGGGAGTTGTATTTGAATAGCGTAAGCCATTGCAATTAAGCTGACGCAGATCAGTATAAAGTGGCAACTGCAGCTACTTTTTTAAACGCGAGCGAATCCGAATTTACTGTTAACTAAAAAAGAGTATTTTGTAAAGGGGGAACTAAATTTTGAATTTCCACGTCCTTCTAGACGCAACATTGGACAATCTTCATATAACAAGATTACAAACGTTGGTCCTGGGCCAGTAATAAAGGTAATACATGTAAGAAGGGGATGCACGCGTTGTTGCCGTTTTATCGAAAACATAATTTATATAATGCTCTTGGCACTGAGGGTTTGACGAAGCACAACGCATAGTTTATGATGTTGCTGAGCCGCAGTTCCATGTTTTGACGAGCGATAAATACAACAAATATATATACATAATTTCCCTATAATGGACCGTATCCACGTTCACTGCCTTTTATGTTGAAATGACAACCTTATAGGAATGTTAAGACATGTTTACCAATATGGTTACTAGGTTATAACAATAATTATTATTGTTTATAGTGCACCAAATCACTCTTAAACAGATGTTCAATGCGCAGAAAAATGACGCCAATTGGAAATCAAGTAAATTATATTTTGTCCAGAGAATTAAAATAAATAAATAAACAAACAAATAAATAATAAA
The DNA here is from genome assembly GCA_911728455.2 of Marthasterias glacialis. Classification (NCBI taxonomy): domain Eukaryota; kingdom Metazoa; phylum Echinodermata; class Asteroidea; order Forcipulatida; family Asteriidae; genus Marthasterias; species Marthasterias glacialis. Next base: position 14,919,154 of record OU452228.1, on the reverse strand, counting down.
AATAACAACAGGTGGTTAAAAAAAAAAGAAATAACATGTACAAGCAAAGCAATACCCAAACCAAACCAACAGTGTAAAAAGCTACATTATGCTCTCCTGAAAAGGTGAGTCTGGAAAGAAATTTTAAAAGTGTGGATATTAGACAGATTACGAATATCTTAGGGAAGATCATTCCAAAGAAAAGATCCAGCAGTTGCAATATCACAACCTTCCCCCTCCCCACCCTAACCCCACAAACCCGAATTGGAAGATCGAATGTGCACGGAAGGGTTATATTGAATTATCATAATTGACTTGAGCAACTCTACCCTGTGAGGACCCACTTACACGTTTGTCCTTCAGTGACATATACGTAAACTACCTTTTTAAAACATTTCCATCAAAGGTCGTCACATAATGTGATTTTCCTTCACACATCCAGGGAAATGCAAACTATTTTGACTTGTAAAACCCAAGGACAAGACGCAATGCATCGAATGTTGAGAGTGGAATTTCCCGGGGGTATTCGTGGAACAAGTTCTAGTAGTAATGTCCTGATCTGTCGCAGATCTATTCAACACCTGTTATCTTTACACTCAGGGGAGGGAGTTATCACTGAGAAAAAGGTGAAACTCGAATCCAAATTATAGTAAGTAAACAATGTTCAAGACATTTTCGTAAGCCCTGGAGTTTTAGAACGCATGGCGCTTCTGCAAACAGTGTCATCGGTACTAGAAAAGTATAGATTAAAGAGCACCAGAAGAAAACAACTGTGCTTTTCAGACGAAAAAAAAGTATGAATTAAGACAAAAGTCTGAAATTTCTCAAACCTGGGGAAGAGTAGAGCATTGCTGGTTGTTGAAAAGTATCTTCAGTATTCAAAATTAGGAACAGGGAGATAGGAATATAGTTTTTGTACGGAAGGTATAGTTCCCTCTCGTAAAAAGTTCAAAAGTATGGCTTTGGCTTAAGCTTAGGCTTAGGCTTTAGCCTAGGCCTAGGCTAAGGTTGAGGTTTGGGCTTAGGCTCCGTCAGTAATTTTGAAAACATACACTTTTGCATTTATGAAAAGGGCCTAAAAATGGAGTAGCATTAAATATTTCAAATATAGTGAATGTTGGGTGTGAGATACATTATTATACAGGGATAGTGTGATATTTTGATGTGTCGCATGCCTTTATTATTTCAATGGTATAAAGTCATACATGGCTGCTGCATGCATCGCTGGGTGTTGAAAAATAAGTTCATTCAAATCCACTCTGTACTGCAAAAAAGTACTACTGAAAAAAGCCCTCTCCGATGTTCAACACACACAATGCATCGGTTGTCATGAAATACTGATTTCAAAGAACCTGTACGATATACGAGTTCAACAAACAGTTTGTTTCTTCGATCTCTGTTGTCTCTAAGATGACGAACAAAGGGCAACGGAAGTATTCGCCGTTTGTATACTATCTTAAAATCCCGCATTGAAAGTGAACTTTGGATTGCACAGTTGAATCAATCCAGACTGCTGGGTCGCTGGGTCGCTATAGTACGAATACTGATGTATTTTCTTTTTGACGACGGTAGTGATATCTCTTTGTCAAATTTACAAATGTTAGGCATGGAATGCAACGTGTTTCCGCATTATCAAGAGTTATGCCGCCTTATAAAAAGGCCTTGTGGTTTACTGCTTGATAGAAAATAGATTACTAAGTTAATTAAATGACTGGATACTTTTGCGGGTGGTTTCGACATTACTAATTACAGGCTGATTACTTTTAAGTAGCGTGCTGCCATACTCTAAGCAGATTATACATCATACAATAACTACTGTTGGTCCTACATCTTTGGTTGAGCATCTGTCAATCCACCTCGTTTATTAATTGACCATGTGATGTCCTAGTCTGGCTCCCTGACCAAAGATTTCCTGATCGACAGAGAATAGCTGGGGATTTCGGGGTCTGGGAACCAGACTAAACGAGAAAGATGTAGGGACCGGGAACCAGCCTACCGATGTCCCATTCCCGTTGATACAAGAGAATATCCAATTACATAATGCTGACAAAAGAGGGAGGATAGATAATGACATGTTCTCGTTTTAAGTGGAATGATGTATAGAACAACGGAAGCTGACGTGGCGAGCTGCCGATCGCCCGATAGAGGAACAATAACTAAAAGAAAAACTGATCGTTGAATTTTCATCAACTCATGTTCGAAGAGGTCGGGGCATTAACAAGCATGCTCTTGGCACTGCCTAGTTGGTTTGAGAAATGTGGTTGAGGGGCTCAGGATGGGTGGGGCCGATAAGAAGAGGGACAATCGGGTCAAAGGAGAAGATTCATGACGCCCAAAACGTTGTATGTATAGGTGTGTTTGAGGCGGTAATGTATGCACAGGTAGCGTCACCTAACTTCGGAAATTTGTACAAAGTCATTACAAAATGATTGCTTCTACTACTTTAGTTATTTATCTTTCTTTAAGCAAGATAATTATAAATTTAAAGATTTTGCAACTATATCCACATAAAAAACAACTTATAGCTCATTCAACTGGAACCGATGTCATAACAGTGAATTTAACTATTTAATATGAATGTGCATCTCAGTGTCAAAACTTGGTACACATTGCAATAAAGAGTCACGGCCAATCATCGTTTAGCTCAATCAACTAAAACCGCAGTCAAACTCATGATTTTGTCTCTGTTTTATGAATCTGCATGTCAATGGCAATAAGTCAATCTAGGTTTCAAGTACATCGTTGCAATAAGGAGCTATGGCCATTCAAGATGTTCATTATGTAGCTCAATCGACTGAAACCACTGTCAAGATCATGATTTGTTTCTCTGTTTAATGAACCTGCGAGTCAGTGGCACTGTCTGATACAAGTTTCAAGTCAGTACAGCGTTGCAATAAGAAGATATGGCCATTCTAAGTTGTCATTGTTTTTAGATCGTTCAACAAGACTCAGTGAGAAAATCATGAGTTTCATTCTTGTGTACAATATCTGCATGTCTGTAGTGATGTTGTTGTCAGTTTTGCATTTTTTTAACATTTAGTCTGGCTCTTTTAACTCCAAGTGGCAATGCTTAACCGTGTACGAAAACATTCCACAAATTGTAACCATGGTTGGCAACCAGACAACATGACTATAATGGTCTCACATTGGGCTTTTAAATTCCATAAAACATCACAAAACATAAATTTCAAAATAAATAAAGCATCGCTAAAGCTTAACATTTACAGTGCATGATGGATAGACAACTTTAGTCGAGTAAACAATGTAGGCTGTTCACATTGGTTTTTCTACTGTCTCTTTTCTTGAATCTCTCTTGTCCAAAACATCGTGGGGTTATCCCTTCAATGTGAAAAAAGCACACGTATATTTCATTACACACGTATGGTTCATTACTTGTAAGCCCAGACGGACAACAGATAATCGGAAATCGTCATTACATTCGGCTCACTCTGCTTCGGAGCTCGCCAAAAAAGAACGATGTCTCCAATATATATAGAGATTCACTCATCCCATAATTCTGCCATGGGAACAAGGTTGAAGGAGATCGTATGTACCTTTTCAACAATGATATCCTTTTCGAACTTGAATATACATATTGACAAAAATGTAGTATCTCGTATCAAAATAGAGATATTACCCTGAGAGTATCCACGACATTTTTATAGACCCATAAAAATGATAGTGATACCTTTTTAAGGACACAGATATCTTTGTTTAAAAAGTAACGTCTCGAACCGACACGGATCACTTTATGTTTTTATCGATAAATACGGACACGATGGGGAAAGAAGAGACAGTGATACTTCTAGCAAATATGAGGTATGAATTGCTTCCCACCGAAACTGAAGTTGGAATGCTCTCGAGTCTAAATAAGTCCACGAATGATTGAGCTTGGAATTTAAAAGTCATCCTAGCAGGCTATGTGAACTCAAATCATCGGAAACGCATCTTCAATCTCGGGACAACAATCTTGAATGAGGAACGACTTGTTATGAATCCTGCGAGGCATGAGACATTTAGACTGAGCACCGAAAACCACTCAAGAAAAACAGATGGTTAAACACGATACGTAAATGGTTTTAAATTGATGTGCACATATTTTTTTTACAGATTTGATCCAACCCAATTGGCTTCTGTTATTAAGGGAGATGGAGAAAATCTGTCTTTGATGAGATGTAGTGGTGTAACAAAGAATCGGTTTAATTTCGATCAGTATGCTCTGATCGGCGTGAGGATAGTTATTTCAAATAAAGACGACCAGAGCAAAGAGATGACTACCGATATCCAATCTTATATTTCGCCTTCAATTAAAGAAATAAAATATAGCAAAAGTGAAATCTTCTGTTTGCTCGAAAACAAAATAAAGAAATGATAAAATTAATAAATAAAAACAAAACAAAAAGCACATTTATTCCTAAATATAAACTTGTATTCATTAATACATTATGCATAAATAGGCTTACATATATTCATAAAAATATTTATGAATAAACACATTTACTTCTGAACGAAATATTTCTCAGCACAACTGCCAAGTATCAAAGTTTTAAAAGTATGTATATACGAATTTTCCCATTTTATAAAAATCACACCTTTAAGACGATATATTTACCTACTTATATAATTCAAACTGTTTTTATTCTGTTTCAGATATCATTGATTGAAATTAAATTTCACTTCTGAATCCTTTTCTTTTTTATCATCCTTAAGAACGTTGTCCTATTTTTCTAAATGTACCCTTAAATCGAAACACTGCACGCACGGTTCACGCGTGTAATTATCAAGAAAACATTGTAAACCCATCAAAAATTAACAGACGCACTTAAATTCCACTAAACCGTGACTCTGACAAATATCTAATAAAATTGTTAATCCCGAACTTTCTTTACTTTAAGATAAAAAAAACAGCAACCCCCCCCCCCGTAAGATTGATAAAAAAAATACCGAAAAGATCACGGGGGAATTCGTCAACGCACGAACCAAATTGTCATCCCTAATTAATCTGTCACTCACCCCAACAAGAAAAACACACACTATTCAGCGAGAAAAAATCTGCTATTTGCCTTCATAAACCAGACGGAGTTTTTTACTTGATTGCTCCAGTGTGTCCGTTGATTCCCAAGCGATAGCCACGAAAATAGAACTAAGATTAAATTAACCCATTCATAACCTAACAGTAGTCCTGTTTGACGACGGCTCCTCAGCGTTCCAACCGGTTGTTTGCCCTCCCCCGACCCGCCTCTCCATCGTAGAGTGTGCTTTATTTTCTCTGCTATATTAGGGATGGACACCGGGCCTTTGGGGAACAGTGAACCATGAGAGAGGAATCCAGCGACCGCATTAGCTTCGCGAAATCTGATGAAGACTTTTAAACTTCGGCAACCAACTTCTTGCACCTTCCGTGCCGTTGCATTATTCTCGCCACCCAACTGAAATGTGGCCTTGTGTAGCGCTTGCCATTATATGGCTAGCTCGTGCTAAAGGCGAAGGTTGGTGCATAGCAACATGTAAAACATAAAATTGAATGTAATTTATCTCCGACTGTTTGACATTCTGCCGGCTCATCCAATCAATTACCTGAAACATTTATTGATCATCTGCCTCAATTTATTAATACACCTTTCCAAATACATAGAAACTCAATCATGATTTCTGCACACTTCGAACTGAAGTTTAAACGAACAATTTCCAATCATTACCTTTTTTTTTTTACCTACATGAAAGAGAACATGTCATTGCCTAGTTGAGTCTTTAACCAAACAGTGCTCTCCTCTGTTCCCTTGGATTGTTAAAATTTTTATTATAGGCCTATTCATCTACTTTATTTATTTATTTTTTTATACTTCTTTTATGTATTTTTGTTTAAGTACCCCTCCCTTAATTTCTAGTGCTTTCTCCACTGCTCTCATTCCAATTTGTATGTGTGTTTGTATAGGCTTTAATGTGTGTGAGCGGTGCCTATACCCAGTGAGCGGTGTCTACCCAGGACTACAACACAAGGGATTTACATATACCTTACATGGTATCAAGATAAATGATGGTAGAAAACTTTCCTTGAAACATTTCTCTGCCTGTCGTGTTATCGTTTTGTAAATAATAAATAAAATAAGATCCACAATTAGTTTTCGTCTCAGTGAGACGAAAACACTGCCCATCGGAATGCGTACAAAAATACTGAATGCATTTTTCCGTTTTTTCGCAAATGAAATACCGAAATGAGCTGACATTTTCACAGGTTAGTTTTACTACATATATCTTGATTTGTGCAAAGAATTGAATCATTTACAGTCAGTTTACCCAATGTTGAGCTGGGGTTTTAACGGTTGACATAAAGCTCTGGTCATCAGCGATCATCGATGACTTCAAGCATACAACGTCAAAGGTGGTTTTTTTTTTAGCCTTTAGTCTTAAGAACCCCTAATTTCCACGCCCCCCTCTACCCTCCCCACTCACTCTACAATTAAACCTTCCCGTAGATTCATGGAATGACAAGAGCCCACTGTAAAAACAGCCTCACAGTCAATCTAAATGAGGAATGTAAAATCATTAGAAACACTGATTACTGCTGTTCTGACAAACAGAAGCATATGTATAAAGAAACACAGACAACCATTTCTCCCCCTGTGTTTTGGTTATCAGATATCAGAGAATCTATAATAAAGAATAAAACAAGATGCGTGCAACGTGAACAAAATCTTGATAGAAGATCTTAACAAGATCAGTGATAATGTCTTGCCACCTCTCAGATGGGCCATTTCGAAATGCCAAGCCGGTGTCGCAGGATTTTCCGTTTTTTCCCCGTGCCAATCATCCGACGGGTGGACAATTCTAGGATTAAGGCCGTCTTCCCAAAGGCTATCCTGGAGGGAGACACAAATTCATGGGACAAATTGTCCAGAGAGACAGACTATCCTGCCGCGAGAAGAGCCCAAACTGTCCGGGGACGGAATATCCGGCGGATGGGGTACCCTCCGGCCGCGGCTGCCAAACATCTTTATCTTTCGTCTTGATTAGATTCTTGCAAGCCGCGTGGCATCTGAGAAATCTTCAGAACATCACGTCAAAACCACAAGTGACATTTAATTACTTCAATCCATCTGTGGTCAAAAGAAGCATCTACAATAAATCGTAACTTGAAGGCACTGATAACCACATACTTATTTTAAAATTACATAATTATAATTTAAAAAATTAAAGGGATGTATAATTTTGACTGCCTTCGAGTATTATACCGTAATTAATCACAGGAATATGTTTTCCCTCTACTTTTTCCGCTTCTTGGTCTAAATTTCCCCCTGTGTTTTCCGCTTCTTGGTCTAAACTTCCCCCTATGTTTTCCGCTTCTTGATCTAAATTTTCCCCTATGTTTTCCGCTTCTTGGTCTAAACTTCCCCAGTGTTTTCCGCTTCTTGGTCTAAGTTTCCCCATGTTTTCCGCTTCTCGGTCTAAATTTCACCCTGTTTTCCGCTTCTTGATCTAAACTTCCCCAATGTTTTCCGCTTCTTGGTCAAAATTTCTGTAGATACATAACTGATTACCGGTAGCTGATTTGTTAAACCCACAAAGGACACAAATACCAAGTGCAAAGACTGAAACTCTAAATGAGGCACCATTCTGTACCTAAATAAAGCAAAGGCTACATTTAGGTGCTAGGTTACATTTCGGTAAATAGTTGAGGGCTTCACTAACCCTCCGTGGGCAAAAAGTTCGCAGAATCACATCTGACCTGAGGGTGGGTTACAACAACCTATTGAGCAAAACAACATTTTAAAATGGTTCTAATTCTTGCAAGTTGACTTTTTATCATCTGTTTCTCTTAATTCCCAATTTCAAAGTATATTTTAACTCCGCGTGTGACAGCAGGCCTACTAATACTATGTGTCAAACTTGTGATTTCTTTATGTGTGCTGCAACACACCCACTCACTGTAGAGTGTGGCAACTAGGGTCACGTGTAAATTCGAACCAACCACATAACCAAGGCCTTGCCACGTCAAAGAGTGGGGTCAAAGGTTGGGATTTGAATGAATATTAAGTTGAGTGGTTCAGTTCTGTAAGCGTAGTGCAAAAACAAATTCACCTTTTTGAAGACTGCAACCAGCCCGCTATCTCACAGGCAGGTTGGTCCGGGCAAGGGTTACCATAAGGTGCTAAACAGCTGTGTCAAAATGGCCGGTGCCATGCTTTTCCTCAGCAAAAAGAAACAAACACTACGCTATACGTTTGCTCTTTAAGACAACCCTTTTTAAAATAATACACGGGCCTACGTAATTCTCACATACACCAGCTTTCCCCTCTAGAAATAAACGGTTGACCAATTTATTCTGTGTTCCAAATCGTGCTTTCCATTTTGCTTGCCTCCTGAAAGGGTGCCCGAATCGGTCGCTTGCTAAATGTGAGTTCCCTTAAGACATTGAATTGAATCGTTTATCTATATGCATTTTGGAGTGCGGGCTTCTCCGTGAGTGTTAACGGTCTGTCAGACCTTAAAGAGTAGTAATCAGTAGTCAATACCAAACTTTTACTCCCAAAAAGGCTGACCGTGGCCTTATTTCGTACATGTGCTCAGACAAAAAAAATCTTACTTTTTAGTGAAAAAAAAATCCCTTTGCCCGTCAAAAACTTGCTGGTAAGCAGTCTTACATATGTTACATGTCCTTTTCACTGAAAGCCTTCGCCTCTCACGAATCTGATTCGATTCCCGGCTAGGGCCATATGTGAGTAGAGTTATGCGTTGGTTCTTTGTTGTCCCACGAGGGTTTTTCTCCGGTTTTCCTCCCTCCGTAAAAAAATCAAACACTTCCGATCTCTGGCTGCGCTCCGTGGTTGTATATGGGTTGATGTGGCTGGCTGCCAAAAGCGCCCTTGAAAGCCTGCAGCTCGAACACTTATAGCCACGTCCTTCGCATTTCAGCTTCTCAGCTGCCAGTAAGGATGATTAGCCTCCCAAATTGTTATTAAGCCTAAGCCGTGGTGTAATTCATGTACACTAAACTGGAGTAGACAAACAGTACAACATACATTTTAATGTCTGCTCATTTGTTTTTAATCCTGTAGCCAGACGAAAAATATGTTAATTTTGAACAGACAGGTGGTTCTCTGTAACATTTGTTTGGTTTTTGCAATTAAAATATCATTCATGCATAACCTTTTGTTAACCTAGAGTACAGTATATACATCAGGCAATTTAAAATATATGTATGTCTTGCACTACTTACAAAAAGGTGTTCTCTCTGTGTGCGACCCCCCTCCCCCCCAAAAAACAACAACAACCCAACAACAACAACAACAACCCAACAACAACAACAACAACAACACCAACAATAACAACAACAACAACAACAACAACAACAACAAACACTCTCTCTAAACATACCGGTATGACAACATCTATGCCTATTTGCAGCATGTGCGCATGTCAGTCTGCGGGGAATCGCATAAAAGCTGCATTTCCCCCATATATTTAACAGTCTACATTTAGGGAAAAACTCTGTGGTCAAACTGCTCCAGAATTCAAGTCAGTTTGACTCAGACAACGGGTCATGTTGACCCCCTAAAGGGTCAGGATCCCGGAAACGAAGTACCTTGTAAATTCTAAGCCTTGAGTAACATTGTAGAGTGTTCGATGTACATTGTTTACGTATTTTTCAATTAAACATTCTAAACAAAAACAAAATCTTGTGCATATTATAATTATGAGCAGCTCCGGCATTGTGAACCCCTGCTCCGCCCCAAGGCTAAGTACTTGCCCGTTCTCAAAGTTAGAAATAAGAGGCTGCAATGAAAAAAATAATAATCTTCCGCTTATAAATTATTAATGACACATAAATCTCAAGCCGAAAAAAATCGTAAGAAACCCCGACGCTATACCAAACACTTCAACGCTCTCTCAACGAAATGCGAGTTTACGCGTAACAGGTTGTTTTGAGATGACGATGTTGGCCAGTCGGCGGCGGCAGGCCCCGTGCTCATACTTCCCCAACTCGTCTTGTCAAACGGTAAGGGCCCTTGATGCCAGCATCATGTTCAACAAGTTATTTTTGCACCTGGTGACATAGTACACCGTATAATCTGCCATTACTCGTGAAATTGATTTTCTCCACAGGCAAACGATTTGTTTCCTGCTCCGAATCAAATTTCCACAAAAATCACAGACGGGCGATCAAATAGCGCCATGTTTCCCCCCTTTTTCTTGACCGAAGACGTGGTTTATGGTAAAAACGGTTCTCAGTTATTGATATTCGGCCAAGTGTCCCTTCTTAGTGGTCAATTTTTGTACTATTTATAGCATATTTTTAAGGTGCGAGCTTTAAGAAAGTAATGTCATTGGAGACATGTTGTTTTCCATATATTGTGTGATTTATTTTACATTTGATATCATATTTTTTTGCGGTAACTGAAACATGATTCCACCAGCCTGGTTCACATTGAGACTTCGTCATCGATTCTCATAATTCTCAATTTACTACTGCTTACAGGTTCAACGACTGAACGTACCTTTATCACACTGGAAATACTTAACAAAGACGTCTCCTAAACCCTTTGTTCATTTCAAATAGCCGGAAAACAGTACCAGCGGGATATCCCCACATCCTCATCAGAAATAAAATAAAAAGGGGCAGGTTACCCTTTGAAATCGCCCCTGAAATTGTGTGCAATGTGTCGAAGACAAAAAAGCTCGCACGAAAAGCAAAGTTGTCATACCATGGTGTTATAATTTTTATTTCCATTGGCTGGAAAGCGGTCACATGACGTATCACATGATTTACCTCTTGTGAACATTGGATTTGATTTTATTGTTTGTTACTTTGGCAATTGGCTTGTACTTTAACAATACTCTGTGGTATGATTTAAGCTGGAGCTGGGTAGTGACTTCCATTCAGGCAGAGATTTATTATTATTATTTTTTATTTTTCATTTATTTTTTTTATTTTTTTTAATTCATTAATTATTATTATTATTTTTTTTTTATTTTTTTTTTTACAATTTTGGGCAATCAAAATCAGGGTGGTCGCCACTCAGCAAGGACGAGGACTTGGATGATCAACACAAACAGTGAAAACTCAATAGCTTATCATGTTGTCATTGTAGTGTGCCATGCCTATATAATATATACCCACGGCCTCTACAGTTTTAATAAATATGGTTGTACTAAACCGTTGAACACCTTATCAACATATTACAAAGGCATGCATAATTTGTGCCGCATTGACGCTGTATGAGATTGAGAACAAAGGGGGAAATTCTGATTTAGAAAAAAAATCATTTATACTGAAAGTGATTTGTAAACTTCATTAAGTAAGAATTGAGAAACCAGAAATGCTCTAAGCCATGGAGAGGTCTCCCCGCCCCTCTTTAATGGTAGGAGCAATGTAGCGGATTGTTTACGGGCCCAGTCCAGCAATTAGAAACTGGATTGACTAGTATCTGATAAATGGAGCGTAACATTACCTTGACCGTCTTTATATGAGAAACAGCCTTACGTCTGAAGACGAGCACGCGGAAACTTAATTCAATAAAGACAAATAGTGAAATTGTGAGGGCATTTCACAATGAGGTCCGGTGAGCAATCAATTTATTGCTTAACACAGGCACCGTATACTGTGAAAGAATATGCCTACTCTCTTTAAAATGTGCGACTGAAATTTACTCTATTAAATTGAAACTATAGGGACAAAATTAAGAAGATTTGTCCCTGTCCTCAATCGAAAAGAGTGATTTTCAGTCTATAAAAATAAGAGCAATTTTCAATCTAACTGTTTCAGAGAGTAAGTTGTAGTTTTGGGGGTCATCATTACTGTGCTGTGAATCATTCAAATTTGCCAAACAAGACAAACCTTTCTGTAAATTGCCCAGTGTGTGTCTGTTCTCGGTTGCAGAGGCCCTTTTTCGAAACATCGGCTTCGGCTTGGGCTCAGGCTTAGGCTCCGTCCGCCCGTATTTTGAAGTTTCGTACCGAAAGCGCACATTATTCAAAATGACTGACGGAGCCTAAGCTGGAGCCAAAGCCAAAACCAAAACTGTGTTGGATCATTCTGCGTGGAGTGATATATTTTGGGGATGAGCACACTCAATTGTATCATTTGCATTTTTGATTGTTTTATCTGAATGCTTATATTAAAAAAAAAATTAAACAAATTTCAAAAAGGGAAATATTGCGCAGAGTAATCCGGGGCTCGATTGTAAAAAAGAACGAAGCCCATAGAAATTTTCCCTGACCAAAGAAATATGTTTCTAATAATCCCGAACAAAGTAAAGCAAACTTTGCGCTGTGTCAAATGAATGAAACTCCTTTATTTACGTATTTTGTGCAAAAGTCCACAAGAAAAACTACAAGTCATTCTTGATCTTATCATGACACACTTTAATGATACAATAAGACCGCGAGAGCTCATGCTGGATCGACTGGACTGTCTCACTTTTTTGTAACCAATATTTGCCTTATGATAAAAATTTAAAAAAGAAAAAAAAAATGGAATGGAGCCAAATATCCAGCGGGCGTTACAAATCCTGGATTCAAAATGGATTGCACCCAGGGCAACAACTAATACTGTCTGGTTTTGAGTGAATTACAAGCGGGTTAGAAAATACAGTGCTATTTGTGCAGGCTTTCTTAAAGACGAAGTACGGGTTTTGGTAAGTATCTGTAGCGGGGAATCATAACAAAAGTAATAATACTTGCTTCTTATATAGTAGGCACCATTTTCTCAACAACAGGGGGAGGATACCCCAAGCTGATTAAATTAGCGCTTAACCCTATCAGGACCGGGCTTTTTTGGGTTGTACGGGGGCCGGGGAGGGGCACATAGTGTCCCCCTCCGTATTTTCCAAAGTGTTCGACCGATTTTGATGAAACTTGCCACAAATGTTCATTTCACCGAGTTCTACATGATGACGTCACAAAATTTCAAAAAATCGTCACTTAAGGGCATTTTTGACTGTTTTTGCCCACTTTTGGTCAAAAATCGTGTTTTTGCCATAACTTCTGTATTTTTGGGCCGAATGTTTTGAAACTTGGTAAACTTGTACATTTTAACAAGATAAATATATTTGAACCTAATTTAGTCACTGGAGTTATCTTTAGGGGGCATAATAATTCATTAATTTATCCCATTTTCAGGAAAAAAAATGTTTTTTGCATTTTTTCACTTAACAATCAAAATGGCTGCCACCAAGGGCCCAGGGAGAAATAATAAGGCTTGATTGACAAATGTGAATATTTTTTGGGTCTGAAAAGTAAGAAATTAGCAGGTTGAAAATGTTCCATTGTTAAAAAACTTGATATAATTTCACCCCCTAATTACAGGCTGAAAACACAAAATCCAAGATGGTCGCCAAAAATGGCAGCCATTTTGAATTCCCAAAACCATTTCAGACTATCACGTGACTCACCACTATCACTTTTCTGGCAAAAAAATCTAAAATAAGTGGAAATTATGTCCAAAAAAAATTTCAAATCACTAAAAAAACAGTAAAATCGTGTGACCCAAGGTCAAACAAATGCCATGGCAACAGCTAATCCTAAGCTATTTTTTGTCAATATGATTCTAGATGTATTTTAGGAAAAGTCAGAAAATTTCTTGGTGATTGGACTAAGCGTTAAAAAGTTACGGGAGAAAATTGGTAGGGGGCACATTGTGGCCCCCCCCCCCCGGCCCTGATAGGGTTAAGGGGATAATCCAACATAATACCGGTCTCAGGCCACTCGGGTTCCCATTTACAAAACCCAGGTTTAGAGAAGCAATTATGGTTAAGTGTCTTGCTCAAGGGTCATAAAGTGCCATGGCCAGGAATCGAGACCCACGCTCCGACGATTCAGCCATCAGAACCTGAGTCTGATACACTAGACTGCTCGGCTACGATACGGTACAAAAGGTTCAGAAAACTAGGATACGTATATAACATCATGTAATGTACTCTATTAAACAATCCTGGGTCAGAATTGACCCGGATTACATGTCCCGGGGGGGGGGGGTGAGACTGCTGACCCGAGCAAAAAATTAAATTGAATTTAATTTGAATTGACCCGGATTCCAGGTCCCGTGGGGCATGACCCATTTTGGGGTCAGTCCGACCCGGAATCTGTGTCAAAATGTTCAAAGAATGGGTCAAACTGACAAAGAAATCATTTTAAAAATCATTTTATTAAAACCAGTTTTCCGGTCGGCCTGACCAAGAAATGGGTCCGGCCCGAAATCCGGGCGAGTGTATACATGAACTTTGCGAGCTTAAAAGCTCGCATCATTTACTGCAGTACAGAACTGAGCTATGTCGATTGCAGACAAAGTGAATGTCTTATTATATGCTCGATCAAATGCCAAGACATGACACATTTAATCTCGTACATCATCGACAATCCTCTTGAGAGACAGCACTCTTTACATACATTGTAAGCCCATACGGCTATCACGAACAAACTAGACCTACGATGTTGTACGATACGGCATTACAATTGATCATCTTGGAAAATGTCTAGGGTTTATGGGGGGGGGTTTCATCCTCTTCTCTTCTTCTTTTTTGCAAAAATTTGATGTGCATTTGTTTTTCTCTGAGGCAGGATAAAATAAACGTTACAAATAGATAAAGGGTAAGCAAAGTTTTCTGTGTACAATTTGATGGCGGAAAAAATACTGATGAACTTTTCTCTAACGAGTTTCTTTTTGAGGAACATTAAAAGCAGCTTACTTTTAAAAAAAATTGCGGGATTCACGATTATCAGAACGACCCCTTCTTTTTAATGCATTTATTTTTTATATATTTTTTTTATTTAATAGTATGCCGAAAGATTTGTAGTCAGTGGGTACTGATCTGTCGCAAGAAAGAAATTGGATGCATATTGTAAATAATTTGGAGGAAACAAGTCTCAAGTTTTTTAACTGACTATTGTCTTACTGTCCAACGAAATATTCATTGGTGAAGAACTGCCTCCAATGAGAAAGCTGTCAACAATTTAGTTAATATTCAAAACAGCACATCAGAAACAATCTTAGGAAATTAATGACAGTCAATCTTTGGTTATTGAACAACTATAATTAATTTATTAAATTTTGGTTGACTGATGTATCACCGTAATTGAATGACAGTGGCGTATAGCCACGGGGGGCTGCGGGCACAGGACCCCCAAAATTCTCAGTGCCCTTCCCCGCCCCCCCCCCATGGAAAAAAATCTAGATACATGTCATTATTTGTTTTTTAATGGACCCTGGGACCCCAACTGAAAAGCAACGCCCCCCCCCCCCCCCCCGTTGCAAAATCCTGGCTACGCCGTTATTGATTGGTAGAGGAAATAGATGAACGCACGCCATACACAAAAACACTGATGTGCGTATCGTACATTGAAATCCATCCCGACGGAACTTTTGTCCGACATTCCAGTTTTGATTTTGGCAAACTAAAAGAAAAAATGATTGAGTTTGGTCGTATTTTGCCTTCTCCCTTAAAAACAGATCATGATGCGTTGCTGTAATTTTCCACACAAAAAAGTGACAAAGTGTGCCGAGAGTTCCATTAGGAATTGATTGCCCGAAGGTGATCGACGTCCGTATACACGCACACACAAAAATCAAAGTACACAGAAAAAGCTAAAGTTAGAAAGCACGGTGTGTGCGCAGGATGACCTGGGGTAGATTATCTGGTATTGTTACAAATAGGTTCGCCAATAGATCTTTCTTTTGCAACGTCACAGCCCGAGTTTTTGCCAACCATGATGGAGAAACGACGCGAAGCCATCAACGCAAACCAAAAACAGATAATCACAGTGTGCAAAAATGTTACGCAATTCAAAAATGTTTAGAATTTGTTGAAAATAAACCAACCAATAACGGGATGTATTTTCTTTAAATGGAAAAGTTTGCAAAAAATGTTGAATTTGGTCAAAACGTCTGTCAACACGACTAGAATGTTTTGCTACATTTGGCCGTCCACGCCAACCAGCGCGGTTTGTTTATCAACAATAGAAAGGTCTATAAGGTGACACTATGGGCCGATTACAAAACACCCACAGGCTTCATTCTGAAATGAAGGACTGGTGTCATAACAACATGGCGTCTTGTTACAATTGGCACGTCATACATTTTCAGAGACATTAACACTTTCTTTAATCGAAGAACGCAAATCCAAAAGCAGGAGCTCAATCTGTTTGTACAAAATAAATACTAATATATTTCGGAGTCAAGAAAGTTCAGCTTGAAAACAATCGTTTTTGATATACAAAGGTACCATAATACAGACTGGTCTTTTCAAAATGATTTTTTCACTTTACTTATATACAATCAGGAAAACTCTGTAGGATAGCTGTCGTTAGGTTAAACCGTGCGCTGGTTAAATAAACGTTATATAGCACCACTATATAATTATATATAACAATTCGAAGAACTTTATCACTGTTCCGCCATCTCGTTTTTTGTTTTTTTGTTTGTTTGTTTTTATCGATAGCCCTTTAAAAAATATCTGCACGCCCAAACTGAGACGGGAAGGAATATATATATAGCCTGGCAGCTTATCAGAATATGTGCTGAGATTGGGTACTGTGGTCATGGAACCAGACAAAGATGGCTACGTCGTAATAAAGTTCTCGTCAAATCACAGATATAAAACACTGTCACTCTGATGTGTCCGCCGCGGACGCGGCGTGCCTGTAAAACACGTGACTCACGTGAATGGCAAAATGGCATCCCGACCAACCAGTGTGAAAAACCGGACATTGCCATCATGCGCCTGTTTAAATGACAGGCAAAATGGGCCCAATTTCGTAAAGGCTTTGTAACAGTAAGCGTTTTGTGTGTTTACTCTAGCAGTAAAAATGTGCGTGAGCACGAATGTATTTCATAAACTCTACATCAAGAAGGTTTGAACGCGCGCGTACATGTTCACAGCTCAATTACAACACTCATTGTGCATGGTAACAAGAATCGCTGGTAGGTTTAAGCGTATACCTTTTTACTCTGCTAACGGGTAAGCAGCGGTTATACAATAAAGTTATGCTGAGGGCTGCCCCGTGAGCAAACAAACGTCTGCTAACAGTCTTAATGAAATTGGACCGTGGTCTGAAAACGCAGTCGCACAGATCAAGACGCGCTCAGAGTCTGCCTGGTTCAAGTTTGATAATGCATAAAGGTACGTTATACATAAAGGTAAATCTTATACATTATTCCAAGTTTGTACAGTATACATTTCTCTTTTTCGGATAAGGTTAGTATTTGCCCATAATGAACACTGATGACTATAATTTAATTGTATATATGTCTCCTCCGACTTAATCAATATAGTTCTACAATATTTCTCAAATGAACAGTCATAAAACAGATCTAGGTTAAAAAAAATAATTAAAAAGTGGTCATCTTTGAAAGATGGTAAAAAGTTTTGGTAAAAGGAACGTACCTCATATCAACAGTTGTTGATGATGCACGTACAGAGAAAATGTTCAAACTATATAAGTATTTCTCGTAATAGCTTTTAGTCCGGGTCTACTTCATTTTACGAGTATTGTAAAAAAGAAATCGCTTAAAATAACAGTACAGTCTTTCCCATTGTTTTATATCCAAAGTATGGTTTTTGTGGGGTTTTTTACAGTTTATAAAAACTGGTAAAGAGTTTATAAAAACTAGTCATGTATGATCAAACAATATTGCGTGTGTGTTTCAGAAACATTTCCGTTTATGAAACCAACTGTTGTTTTAGCCGGTAAACTCAATTAAAAAAATTTTTTACCCTGATTTTCTCCATAAGTATGATTTATGACAAGTAAATTTAAGTCAGGGAAAAATCGGAAAAAGGATTTTTTACTTTTTTTCCCGAAATCATGTCAGAAACATATCTTAGGAAATACATATTATGCGCTCATTTTAGATAAATCTGTTTGGAATAAGTTTTATAATGAGTTAAAATGATTGATTACATAACGGGATGAGCGAAAAACATTCTTCAACTGTTGAGACGTTTTACTCACACTTTATCCTTCGTGTTTACGACTACGGAGGCCAAACGCTACACACTGTACGCGTGAAAAGTATCGCACTATAGTGTTTGGACCTCGTTGACGAGATCATGATCATAAATGCGGGAATTTCCGAGCAACGTCCTTGGAAAGTTTTCCCCGCGGGAAATACCTCAATTCGTTTCACAGGTCGACAGTGTCCGTAAAGGCTATACTCTATACCTTCATTTGTTAGCGATCCCTGTCCCAGTTGTTCGTCGAGTGTTACTTAAAAAAAAAACGTCACTGCGCTTAGATTCCCCGGTAAACATTTCACTATTGGTCCCGCGTCAAGCTATTATCGGTCGTGCATAAGTAATGCGTTCTTATTAAGCCACGATTTTCAGTCTCGTTAGTCTCGTTGTTCAATTAAGTCAGACTGCACTTCAAAGTTGCAAAACCCGTAGTTTTTGTACAACGCTACACCAGAGTGTTTCATGGGGAACCAACATTTTTTTATTTATTTATTTATTTATTTTTTAAGAAATCAATCTCTCTTTGGCTCAGCTCAGCCCTATAAACAATGCATAAAATATGTCTAACGACATTTTGTTTACATCATTCGTTCTTTTCTTCAGAAGAAAACGATCTTGGTGGGAACGTGCAGTTGGCGTAAATATGGTCGATGACGTAGTTTAGCCACGGGTGATGCATCTTAAAAGATTAATGGTCCAATATCTATGACTTTCAAACAAGCTTTCTTGTATCCCTCAAAATATAAATCATTTCCCGCAATGTACACTGTCTTGCTAAACTGCAATCCCAAAATAGATATAGATTTAGTATAATCATAATTATTTATCATACATAATACTTCGCTGTGGTGACTTCGTCCATGTGATCCGTTTTACGGTTCAAAAACTACTGGCAGTTGCTTTTAGGCCCACCTGTTGTGTGGACGAGTTAGGTGCGTTGGAGTTACACGTAGCCCGTGTGTTGTTGGTGTTGCCGCGCACATTCATTTCCATACTGGAGGCTCTGTTGGTGAGATAGTTCTTAAGGTGATTATGTCCTCGGCCGGCACACTTAATGCTGAAGGCCTGCCCGAAAGCCTTGCGATAGCGTGGGTTGGTGACGTTGTACACGATGGGGTTAACGGCCGAGTTGATGAAGACAAGCACCCGGGTAACTTGCGTCCATACGAAGTCACCCTTACGTGCCTCGGCCGTCGTAAATATGTAGGACAGCGTGGTGATTTGGAAAGGTGCAAGGCAAAGGAAAAAAATAACCCCGTTGATGACGAGCATCCGACTTACCCGATCCCGGATGTGCTGGCTCCGGTCACTAAATCCGGAGCGTTGTGCTCGGGCAACCATACTGTTCAGGGCTCCGATGATCCTACTGAAAAACACAATATTGACAAGCATCGCTATCGCGAAAGGCACAGAGTGTACGGCGTCGGCAAAATCGCCAACCCAATCACCCATGCCCAAGCACAAACCCATGATCTCGGGATAGTCCGCGTATTTCTCCACATGCTCCGGCCACGAAAGGCAAACTGTGAAGAAGTTGGAACTACTCGGGATGAGAGTGCAGGCGAGGACGAACGAGCACAGCCAGACTATCGCCACGAACCGAATCGCCCGTGAGCGTGTGCTGTGCTCCCGGTGGAGGTGAGGTTGACAGGTGGCGTAGTATCTCTCTAAAGTCACCAGGGTTATCAAGATGACGGACGCAAAATAGGAGATATCAAGAAGGAGGTGGACGGAGATGCAGCCGCTGACGCCCATGAAGTACTGGTCTAAAGCAAGTGGTGAGACACAGTACGCGATGACTTTCGACAAGACTGATATCGACAAAAAGAGGATGTCCGCAATGGCAAGATGTGTAAGATAGAAATTCAGCGTGGTCCGCATCCACGTTACCCGCCACAGGACGAAAAGGAACCCCAAGTTTCCGGCCAAGCCGAACGTGAGAATACACGGCATGACGATCGTAACAAGGACCCGCTCCGTGGAGCCGTACTCGTGTTCCACAACATCACCCTCGCTGACGTTGAGACTGATATTACAACTCGAACTCTCTCCCGATATGGTATCCATCGCTCTGCCGGGTAGGACAATACTGGAGGTTTTGTGTCGATCGTTTCAGTGCGGCGCAAACCTGCTGGAGTGCTCGCACAGGTTGCCAGTTTTTATTTCGAAGGTTTGTCGCAAACGACACGATCTTTTATTGGCGGACAATATCACTGCGTGCGTGACGTCCGTACCGGTGGCGTAAATATCACAGACGACGGCCATTGCATGGCGGACAGAAAACGATGGTTGCAGTCCACTAATTGCATGTACGCCGGGAGAATAATAATCTGTTTAAAACACTCGTTGCAAAAGTTCTCAAATGCGAGTGGGCGATTAAGCATTAAGTTCAGTCCCTGGGAAAAGAAAGAAAATATTATATGCCCCTAATCTTTTCTATTTCAGTCATTGTAATGCATAATTCACAATATTACTTTAGCAAATCCAAGGTATTGGATTTGCAGATGAGAGCTTTACATAAATACAGAATAGCTTCAAGCCGTGGGCCCTGAGCTTTTTTAAATGGGAAAGGAGCCTCAACCCTGCATTATTTGCATGTATGCTGTTTACCGAAAGCTTTACATAATCGTAAACAGTTTGTTATTTTTTTAATATTTGTACTCGCCCGAGGAATACCAAAGTAGTGAATGTTTTAACCACGATTGTTTGAAAAAATGTATTAAAAAAAAATTGGGGGGGGGGCGGCAATTTGCACGATATTGCTGATTCAACAAGATTGGATACGTTGATAAGATTGTCACTGCTGATGAGGCGTTATTTATACTAGTACAGAAAACTGAGAGTCCCTCCTTCGTGACCTCAACACGTTGCTCATAACTCGTGTACACGGACAGTGTTCCCGAAGAGCCATTGTGGGTAAGCCCTAATACAATTTTACACATATCTGTATAATGAAAAAAATAAGTACTGCAGAGCACAGTTGTACTGGTTGACTTTTGACTCAATTATCCAACATCAGTATTAACTGCTATATTTTGGTTGTTGGTGTGTGGGGGCGCGAATACTGCCCCTTTTTTGTTCCTCGTGCATGGTGTCATGCACAAGAATGTTACTGTTGTTATTTTGATGTCTTTGTTTACTGCATACAGTGGTTTGTAAAAGCGACAGGTAATGGGGAGAGTGGTCGTGGAAGTTCCAAAGTCTTAACTGTTAGAAAGGAATACATGTTATAGAAAACAGCTCCCACATTCATGTAAAAAAAACGTTATTAGAAGTAATTCTACGCTTTGTTTGTTATCCGAAATTTCAACAACTGATACTTTTTTGTAAAAGTGCAAGACCTTGCACATTACGATGTGATCGTATCAGACTATTAAGGGAGAACCATCGTTTGGTGGCAGAGCAAAGAGTGGTCATTAATATGCCATTACCTGCTCTGAGCCATGGCATTATCGTCTACCCACGATTTCAACGTGATGTTGAAAGGATCTAGAAACTGTATGATAAAACCAGCTTGCGCAGTACTGGAAAGAAAACGTGAGGTCCACGCACGCGGATTGATGCAATTTACAAGTGACCCCTGGCTGATTGGGTGATACATAATCGGTGCTCACATGTATTTCATCTTGGGTTGGATGGATGAAATACCCCAGTACGTGAGTTCTGTAATATCAGTGTACAGCGTGTTCCGGATCCGATGCTCCTGCGGGTCGGGAACGATAACAAGCAGATGACATAAATGTGGGTACTGGTGCGGTGCGCGGTGGCGCCATACACTATCGACGGGTGCTTCTTAACGTCTACAGCATGCAGTGGCTTTTTGATGTCCATCTCTCAATAACGAAGGTACACAGAAAAACAAGTTTCTAATCCGAAGGAAATTTTGAGCGTCAGCAGAATTTTTTTGTCAACAAAGTACTTAACTGTTAATGCAACTCATTTGAAAATTTTTTGGTATTTATATTGACGATTATTGGGCATTTTCGGGTTTGGATTTTTTTTCATGAAACTTAAATATACTGTTACATGGCGTGTATTTACAAAACGGAATTTATATCGTTACCCGGTTAATTTCAAAACATGATTGACAACTTTTGTAACCATCTGACAGTTATAAATACCAATTAAATGAAGTCACCCATTTTGTGTACACTAAAGAGGGGGACAAATAATTAAATTAGCGGAGTAACATCAGCATGTCAACAATTATGGAAAGCAAACCAAAATAAATTATAGTGGCTTTGAGGCAAACATTTGTTTGTTTGTTTTGTTTGTTTGTTTGTTTGTTTGTTTGTTTGTTTGTTGGGTTGTTTGTTCGTTGGGTTGTTTGCTTGTTGGGTTGTTTGCTTGCTTGCTTGCTTGCTTGCTTGCTTGCTTGCTTGCTTGCTTGCTTGCATGTTGCTTGCTTGCTTGCTTGCTTGCTTGCTTGCTTGCTTGCTTGCTTGCTTGCTTGCTTGCTTGCTTGCTTGCTTGCTTGCTTGCTTGCTTGCTTGCTTGCTTGCTTGCTTGCTTGCTTTGCTTGCTTGCTTGCTTGCTTGCTTGCTTGCTTGCTTGCTTGCTTGCTTGCTTGCTTGCTTGCTTGCTTGCTTGCTTGCTTATTATTGCTGTATCATTATAATACTCATGGTTTCTTATTATTAAACACATTTTCCATGTCAGCCAGTGGCTGAATTAGAGAAAATAAAAAATTGTTCTAAAGAAGTAAATTTGATTTTTTTTTTTTTTACAAAAAAATAAATAGATAAATGAGCGATAACAATAGTCACAAAAAACGAATACAGTTCACAAAAGAATAATCAAAAAACTAAAAATGAATTGTAAAGAAAGCTCTTGAGAAGAAAAAGATTATTATGGTTGTTTCCATTATTGTGATTATGAAAGCAAGGAATATTTAACATACATGCGTAGAGAAGATAATTGAAGCACCGTAAGATTAACGTGTGAGGAAAACCCACAACCATAATTTGTTAGTCTCAACAAAGCTTAGATCGTGTTTTGGAGATTCCATTGTCATTCCCCAATGGTTGTTGAAGTTAAAGCGCACGGGTGAGTTGTCCCAGAGCTGTTGAATTTAATAACGTGCAGGCATATAGATGTAGATTATCTGGCACGAAGCCTATAGCATAGGCAAAATCACGGACCAGTGGACTGGATTTTGGTTTTATTTACATTTTCAATCTCCTTTGTAAAAAGATCCTTGTGTAACAGGATAGTTCTTTAGAGAGAAATAGCAGGTTGTGCAACAGGAGCAGATAAATAATTTTAGGAACAATATTTAGTCCATATTTTAATTTTATATGGACATGAAGTGTTAAAACTTTAAAGTGATCGAAGGATCGTGTAACGAAAGGGAAAACATATCATGTGTATTAATCTTCTTGTTCTTTAAGCCATGTTTTTGTGTTTTGTGTTTTTCTTTTTGTTTGTGTTTTTGGGAGGGGGTAAATTTTCTTCTAGTTATTTCGCCATCGCAGTTTTAATTCATTACGTAAATTGAAAAATAGGCAAACAGTCCTATACTGTTGGCATTCTCTCCTGCACACTATTGTTGTAATAAGTGGCCGATTCTCCATGCTATTGCTGCATTGTTACCCACTTTTTGGCTTAATTACGAATTTTACTTTAATATCCATACGTTTTATGATGAACAAGATACCATTTATTCTCCCCATATAATTATATTTTATCGCTAAATATAGACTTTGATATTGACTGTGAAGTTTTTCCTTTTTGCGAATTCAAGTAGGTAAGTTTCTCGCGTGAATGAACGGGCGGGCACTGTAATTAGCTGGGAAAATAGGTCTCTCGACCTCGCTGATGAGTAGACCCAAACCTTTCTGTGTGTCTACATTCTAAAAACTCCTGGGTAAGAATTCACCCTGATTCCGAGTCGCAGGGGGGCCCGACCCACTTCTGGGTCAGCATGGCCCGGAATCTGTGTTAAATTGACCCGAAAATATGTCAAACTGACGCAGAATCTGAGTCAAAATCCCAATTTTTAAACAATGTTATACTTATTCTATATGAATAATTCGCAGTTCTTATGTAGCACTTTGTCACACCCGATGCAGAGATACGTTTTGAGGTATGAGAAATGTTCCTTTACATAGCACCATGTAACGGTTTACAAGGTGCTGTGGCGCAATCTGCGGCCGATCAAACCAGCTGGAGCGAACCCGGTCTCTTTGCGATAAGTGCACTGGGTTGTTTTACGTGCATTACACAACACATGGGACCTATGGCATGACGGCCCATCCGAAGGACGCAGCAACAATGGTTAAGTGTCTTCCTTAAGGACACAAGTGTCAAGACCGGGACTCGAACCCACACTCTGCTGATCAGAAACACCAGAGCTTGAGTCAGGTGTTTTTATCCGCTCGGCCACGACACGCCATCGACAGTATTCACCTAAGAAAAGCATTTTATACACTGATGCATTTTGGGGAGATTTACGCCCTTAACGCAAACATCAACTGCACAGATTTTTAAAGTTTTTTATAACTTTTCTAGGTATTTAATTTTTAGTATTTCGAATGACAATTTGGACACTTGAATTTCACGTCTCAGTGCCGTTTCACCGGCTCATTCACTTTTTGAACAGATGCTGTCCATCAAAACCACACAGTAGTTGTATTCCCGCAGAATCTCGTTGATTTTTGTGAGGTCACTTTTTTAACTGCTTCATCGTGCATTGGCAAAAAGGGCATATCTGTTCAAAATGCCGCAAAACATTGCTTAGGCTTGGCTCGCTAGCTTCTTCCTGCGGGCATCTTCTAAACCAATCATGCGAGCAACGTGCTTCTACATCAGACATGTGAGTTCACTGACCGTGTGTAGTTTCAAACTGCTCCCTGAATAATATTCTATAATGTATTTTATGGATATTTTGTTAGTCTTTATCTGTTTGTTAGAACGAATCAAAGTCAATAACACCGAGGGCACTTTTTTTTTAACAGAATTGCAACGCAATTCATTTTTCAAATACCATGAGGTTATTTCAGTCTCTGCTTTTGGCCGTTCCTTTCTTTTTGAAGAACAATGCCTAAACAGCCGTTGGTTACGTTTCTATTGAGTGGCTGTTCTGGACACTGTTCGTGTACAATATCTTGTTGCCAGGTGATACAATCAAGCTTGAATAGCATCCCCTTTCGCATGGAGTCTCGCGAGAACTATCGAGATTTGTCGAAAATAAGGGAGAAAAGGCTCTTCCATCGACCTTCCCCACAGGCTAAGCTGACGCGTGTGACTCCCCCCCCCCCCCCCCGCCATCCACGACGTGCACGAGCCTGTTAATTTACAAAAAGGGACCGCGAACCCCTGCAACGGCGGTCCAGTAATTTACATTCGAGGAACCCAATCACTTGGAGTATCTCAAATGTTCTAAAGCTAACTTGCGGAACTACATCGCCGTGTCTTTGTTGACTGACGTCAGGGGAACATTCAGAAAGGCAATCAACAAATCTTCGTGTTAAGGACCTGAGAACGAAAACTGCGTTATTGAGTGTGACCAAGTGTGAATAACATCTCATACAACATGTGGTCATACTTTTAACGCCCAAGAATAATTCCCTTTTTGATACTTTTCCAACAGCTGCCCTAGTGATCGTATATCCATAACGATGAAGAAAGCGCCGAAGCAAGAAATCTTGGATTACTCCTTAAGAGTGACTCAAGAGATTCAACAGTGACTTTACTGATCGATTTTAAGTTGAGGGCACTATTTACCGTTAAAGCACATTTGTGAGACAGAATATCACAACTCAAGAAGCTTTGTGTTACAATTAAAATAACAAAAGGCATACTCTTAATATTGTTAATAAATACCATTTAAAAAAATCCCTATCAGACGCAAGAGATTAAAAGAAAAAGTTATGGTACCGTAAGGGAAAATGATAATGCTGGTTCAAGAAGAACAAACAGATTGCTTTAAATTCCAGTAGAAAATATAAATTAAAAAAATTGAGCAGTACTACTTCACTTTCGCAACTTGCGATGTTGGGTCAAAAACCACCGGGCTTCACCTGGCAACTTTGCGTTGGTTTAGTTTCGAATTTGGCGTTCCGTCGTTTTTCGTTGTTTGGGTTGTTGTTAAATCGTTTCACGAGTTTGGTTTTGTTGAGAGTCATGCCCAAAAAAATGTCGCGGCTACAAGTGACAGCCATGATGTGGAACTCAAAAGGGACGACTTTCTGTTTGGATGGGGATCTTAAAATAATTGTAGGGGCATCACAACGGCAGTGAGAGTGATACGAGTTCATTAATTTAAAGTTAGTTTCTGTAACGGTCACGCTGTATGGATGGGCGCGTGCTGAGAGGTCGAAAATAGTGCAACAGAAACGAAAGACCGCAAAGTTGCCAGATGAAGCCCGCTAATTCTAATTGGACCTGGATGTGGAATAGATAAACATTATAACAGACCGCCACAACACACTTCAATTACAATACCAGTCAAAGTGACTTTTAAGGCAGATACAAAAGACAAATCGAGACCTTTTAAATACAAGGTTTACAGGGAAATAAAGATAACTGTATTCAATCCTGACTGATCCAAGGGTTGTACGGTGCGTTATGAAAAAGCAGTTGAGAACCATAGGTCGACAAACAACACAACACAAAATATGCAGTCTCACCGATGCAGTCTCCGAAAACAAACAAAATATCCAAGTTGGAAACAAGACCGTCTGGGCTCGATGGCCCAACAATGGGAAATGCTCTGTTCGATAAGAGGTTAGCACGTGGTCATTTGAACACGTAGAACCAGAACCAGAACCAGGACCAGAAGGGCAGTCGAGAACTGCACATCGACAAAACCAACACATCCGTACACTCGATTCAATGTGATGCCCCCCTCACAAAACAAAACTCCTCAAGTTGGTGACCTGTGGTCCGAACTCAGTGACCCAGTTTATGGGTGTTGCTCTAATCGATTTTTGAACCCATGGCGTTAGGTTTTGAACATTGGTTTTCACACATATAGGAGCTATCGAGTACCGTATATCGACAAAACAAAAACAACAAAGACGACGCATTGAGAGACTTTGGAACACTAGGTGGCAGTCGACAAACCAGGTAAATTTCCATTGTTTACGTAGTTTTGAGCATGCGCACATTTCCTAGATCAATGGAGATGTACCTGGTAGCAATTTTTTCTGCAGTTCAGCATTGCCATCCTCGTAAAAAAATATTAGTTTAAGGATTCCCTTTAAAAATCATTGTGACAGTGGCAATTTTGGACTGCAGAAAAAAATAAAGCTACCTGGTATAAGTCTGCTGGTAAGTCTGCTGCCACTAGCGTCCCCAAAAATGTTTCAATTTCATAAAGGTAGTAAGCACTAAAACAAAAAAAATGCTAAGTAAAAGAAAAGCATTCACAGCAGAAACACGTTCGCTAAAGTGACGTTCAATTTACAATGTTGCAACTGCAGCCTCGTTATCTGTTTTTTTCTCTTCTTCTGACAAACAAATTAATAAAGCGACATTTCGTACAGTATATGAAATTTGTTCTCAGTTGGTAATCAGTCTGTGTGTGATCTAATTACACACTTCTGACAAGGGATTATTAGACAAGCACTTTCGTACCATGTCGGTTGTAATTGCAAGAGATTGACCATCATCCAATCCTTCCCATAATGAAGTTTATAAACATTGCGGCGAATTGGTTAGGGGCCGTTTTTTAATCTTTTTTGTACAGCTTGTTATCAAGTTCTGCGGTAATGTTGAGCATGAATCTCTTACGACGACTCTGTTTTATTTTGGTCCTATATACAGCTGTGTTTTCAAAGTTCGGCGTTAGGTTTTTTTTTTAGTGACATCACTTTCCCATAATGCAGTTCGTAAACAATGAGGGGAATCGGTTAGGGGCCGTTTTGAATCTTTGTTTTTTTACAGCTTGTTATCAAGTTCTACGATAATATTGAGCAAAAATCTCTCATAATACTCTCTGTTTTATTTTGGTCCAACGTAAGAGTGTGTTCAAAGTTCGGCGTTAGGTTTTTTTTAGGGACATCCCCATATAATTTATTCACGAAATCAAATTGAGGTCGTCCGAAACTAGATCCCTTTTTGTTAAGGCCCTCGCTCGGTGGCAAGGGGAAGCTAGGTTCTCTCACACACCCTAAGTGAATGGCGTCAATCGAGGATAGGTCCTCGTTCTCCCTATTTCAACTCTCAATTGTGTAGAGCAGCAGCTGCAGTTGGCACCAAAGTCCTCCCTCCCAATTTGAACTTACAAATTATTGTGTGGAGCAGGGTTTGTTTGTTTTTTTTTTGTTTTTTACGTGACTTTGGTCTATCCTGTGAAAATGTAATTTTAAAGTTCTCTTTTGCCTCATGTACATGGGAAAGTCACTGTCATTGTCATTGCCATTGTCATTGTCACTGTCACTGTCATTGTCACTGTCACTGTCACTGCCATCGTCGCAGTCATTGTCATTAATGTTATTGTAGTTTCGTTGACGTTGTCATTGTCACCGTCACCGTCACCGTCACCGTCACCGTCACTGTCACTGTCACTTGGCATAAGGTTTGCACACGGAGCCAAACCGAGAACAACGGATCGAGAACTTTAAGTGATCCTTATTTTGTCGTTACGTGTACTCGGTTTCTATAGATTAAAATAGGGCTATATAAACACAAACCGAAATGTATCAACAGTGTAAGGTGTTCACCTTTAAATCTATTTTGTCAACATCTGCAAATTACAGAAGACAGTTCATCGAAGTAAAATCCTTGAGAGTTACCAACGTCAAATATTCCATTTCATTCACCTTGGTCACGTTTTCTCAAAGGACTCGGATTATCTTTCGTAAAGTCTCCATGTGCTTTTCGTTAAAGCACTCGAGTACAATCATTCTCTCTTCAATGCCTTTATGTCATACACACCTGAAAATCAATGGCATGATTGTACTGAGTGGATTTATAGCCTCTCGTGTTTGATGACATAACCTCCAATTTTTCAAAGGATTAAAATAACGGTCACCTAGCTCTTGGTATCCTATTACAAGTCGCATGGAAGGACGAATGGGAAAAGACTGCAAGAGAACAAAATAAGTCGATGAAGAAATATATGTCCTCGGTTACAAAACACTTTCAAAAACACGCATAAAGGAAACATCTCGCTCAGCTGTTGTTATGTATTTGTATTCATTTATATGTATTTTGTTTTTACTCCTCGGGCCCTTTTCTTGAAAAAACACCAGGCAATATTATAGATGACAATTTCGAAAGAAACCCTAACGCTAACCCAAATCCTAACCATAACACTAACAATAACTGTACCCTGACCCTAACTCTAACCCTATACCTTCATTAATCTTTTTTCTTTCTTTGAATAGAGAAGTTAGACAAAAACAACAAATTCTTATCATAATCATTTAAAAAATTGTATCGAGAAATTAAAATGACTTAACCAAAGACTACATCCGTGATAAAACACATCGATACCTTCTTAAACATTATTATGTTCGATTTTGCAAGTAGCAATACTTTATATTTAATAATAAAACAATAATACGCAGTTCGGTATCACACCCGAGGGCGTCTCAAAGCACTCTTGTTATATTCTGCAAGGTAGGTGGAGCCATGTTCAAATTTATAAGATTCATATATTTACATAGTACCATGTAATGACTAACAAGGTGCTGCAGTCAACACCGGGGCAAACCCCTTCTCTTAACGATAAGTGTACTGGGTTCTTTTACACGCATTACAAAATACACGGAACCTACGGTTTTACGTCCCATCCGAAGGACGAAGGACAATGATGGTGAAGTGTCTTGCTTCAGGACACACGTGTTAAGGACACACGTGTTAAGAACGGGACTTGAGCCCACACTCTGCTGATCAGAAACACATGGGTCCATTTTCATAGAGCTGCTTAAGCAGAAAATATTGCCTAAACTTTTGTGATAAGCAACAAAAAAGCAGGACACCATTCACAGATGGTACGTCATGACATGATATTTTGGCTGGTATTTATTCTGGTAAGCACAATTTTGTTGCGCTTGCTCCCCTAGTGTGTTTAAGCAGTCCTCGGGGCCCAGAGCTTTAGTCCGGTGCACTTGACTGCTCGTCCACGACACGCCACAATAATGTACCGGACGGGATATATAATGGATCGGAAGGTGGGTACTTTTCTTCATTTTTTTTCGACTTCTAAGATTACACGAAACAT
Organism: Marthasterias glacialis; assembly: GCA_911728455.2. NCBI lineage: Eukaryota > Metazoa > Echinodermata > Asteroidea > Forcipulatida > Asteriidae > Marthasterias > Marthasterias glacialis. The sequence continues at coordinate 14,889,055 of OU452228.1, read as the reverse complement.
TGCAAATACAATGATCCGTTTACTCGTCGATCATTAACACTGTTTTCGAGTCATTGACTGAAAGCATTATTTCGGAAAGGAGGACACGCCATTCAATACGTTTGACGGTGAAACTTATCGGACTAGCTTAGAACAACTAGATGGAGAAAACAGATGTATGTGAGAGAGACATAATATTTACTACTCTTTGTAAAATTAAATTAATTTCTCTTTCATGTAAAAGTTACTGATATCCCTTTGCTCTCACTTTAGTCTTAGAATGCATTTTTGTTTTCCTGAGCCTTCGGTGTTCCAAGGTTTATTCTCGGAGTCCAATTCAGCTTTGTTGTTGGTATCCCTTTTTTACATAATCGTCAATCGGACGTTCAGGTCGGGCATGAATACAAAATGAAGTGGCTGGGCGAACCCTTGTGAATTCATTGCACTACTTTTTTGAAGCTATAAATAAAGAGTTCAAAAGCTCCGGAAACTATTAGGCCGTGTCCGAATGAATGGCTTTGGCTGTGGCTATGGCCGCAACGTCTGAAAGTCCTGTTCTTCAACGTTGTCGTTGCAGCCAGCGGCCATAGCCGTAGCCGAAGTCGCTTGGTTCAGACACGGCCTTACACTTTACAAGTGGTTTTCATGTTGTTGTGATGAACAATAAATAAAGTCTGGTGCCCCATGGAGCGGTTTACTTCAAGCGTATCCAGCATTTGTTTGTGTTTTTAATTATATTTTAAGAAACACACAAGTCAATGGTGGTGGTAAAACTGAGTGTTTGTGGCTTTCCAAGCGTTAATTTAACGATCTAACTTGATGGACTATAAATTTTGAATCGCAGTCAACCCTATCATGAAGCAATCTGATGACTGATAATGTGGTCTGGACCGTAACGCTGCACCATATGCACAGACTTAAGTGCCATAAAAACTGTAAACTATATTACCCTTGACTTTTTCTGACGATAACATTTTTAGTTTCAGATAGATTTCAGTCTGTTTATTTTTTAACTTTCATTTTACTTTACTTATTTTTTTTTTTAAGTACTCAAGTTCGTACCACACTCTAAAAACTGTCCCGGGTCAAAACTGACCCGGATTCCAGGCACCCATTTCTGGGTCAGGCTGACCTGGAAACTGCTTTTAAATGGGGTTTTTAACTCGGATACTCTGCGTCAGTTTGACCCTTTTGGGGGTCATATTGACACAGATTTTGGGTCACACTGACCCAGAAATGGTTCAGGCCCCACGTGACACAGAATTTGGGTCAATTATGATCCGGGACTGGTTTTTAGAGTGCAAGTACGACTTAAAGCCACACTTGACAAGGAAGAAGTAAAAGAAATAAGACAACAAAACTCGGGGATTAGTAGAAATTAACATTCCTCTTCAAAACAGATTATAATCTAAGGATGGAGGAAAACGAACTTAATATCTACGACTTTAAAGGGGCTGTGTTGTCATGATTATAGCAGTCCTGCGGCTGTACATGGGAAGATGAACTCTCACCGAGATACTGCACACGCACGCGTGGGTGGTCATATCACAAAGGGTGCCGTCTGTTTCAAACTGTGATGTGACTGCCGGCGCGCACGCGCGCATAATAAATGGGTTATTCCATTTACTGCTAATATCGTGACTTTACAGCCCCTTCAAGGCTTCGACACTGGTAGCCATTCGCAACTTCTCATTACCTTCCGTATATGAAATTTTTGATTTAACAACGACTAACATGTAAGGTGATCGGTGAGAAAGACTATAAGAAATGTTCAAAAAAGGCGGGAAGAAACATAACAGTTGACCAGAGATTACAGAAGCTGACAAATCGACAGATTTGGTAATCTTCTAGGACAATGCTCTAATGCCATTGGGGTATAATATGGTATCACACCCCAAAACTCAGTATGATGAACAGGTGAACGTCTGCACGCAGCATTGACAAGGACATCCTTTCAAGTTGTCTAATTTATCAGTCAGCGATCTGAAGTAAATTTTCTAATTAAGCCAATCAATCATCTCAAGGTTAATTTTCAAGCTCTGAACACGGGTCTCGAGAGACAGATGAAATTAAAATGGTTTCTTTGTCAACGAGATGTTCGTTGCGACCGTAACCTGATAAGGGGGCTCCGTCAAGGCAAGATCCGAGGACAGACGAGAGGGGGGGGGGAGGAAAAGAGTTCATAAAGTACACCACGGTCAACAGGTCTAAAATGAACCAGAGGAAATTTTTCACGAGCAAAAAAAAGATCGGCCTTGTGAAGTAAATGCACCGGAAGCCGAGAAAGGAGAACGGTAAGTGTCTGAGAGCGTCTACGGTCCTTCCATGTCGCCTTTAAGGTATCTTAGAATACGAAGTACAGCACTGTCAAGCATCAATGTTAAAACTAACTGCTTGTACCATTAGTCCCAACTGGAGAGAGTATCTCCAGTTACGCGACTGTCCTATTTATGGTGCGATGAGAACTAAGTTCTCTATCTAAAACTCCCTATGGGCGTTAATGCTAAAACACGGTCCCTATATCAAGGTAACTGGTTCATTTATGAGCTATGTCCATCCAAAATGAAAATATCCCTGAGTGAACAAACAAGCCTGACTCCATCTTGGAAAGGGGCCCTATGTACACTTGCGAGCAAAACAATGCCAAAGTATTCACCGAATTCACCCGACGTCATCACCCATGCCAAATCTTGGTGGCGTCATTTTCCCCGTGTGTAAGTGTTGTGATCAATGTGAATTATAGACTAATCGATATCCGAGAAGCTTGTTCATGGGCGTTTATACCACCGCAACTATGGCCGCCGCACGCGCGCGTCGAGGCACACGCACTATGAATCCTCCACGCTGATTGGTACATTATGCACACTGACGCGCGTGTCGTGTCATGCGCGCGTACGTGCGGAGACCATGGCTGCGGTGGTGTAAAACACCACAAATAAGCACTGCTCGGTTAGACGTACACCATATGCCAATTTCGTGCGCTGCTTAACGGTAAGCAAATTTTCGTGCTAACTATGGCAAACATTGCTTAGCGTAAACACATTTCACGCCCACAGGTCAGCAAGAAAGTTAGGCGGCTAGCTTGCGCGTTCACCAAGGATTTGCATCGTTACGTCATTCTTTTTCCTACAGTAAACACCGGAGGGTTAGCTTGCATTGTTCTAGTGCTTACGGTAAGCAGCGCTATGAAATGAAAATCACACCGTGAGCACAAAATAGGCCGTTAAGCAGCTCTATGAAAATGACCCCTGATCTTTGCAGTGACGTCGGCGTAAAGCTAAGGGGGGCCTGACTCGAAATGCCCCAGCTTGGAAGTCAACAAATGTAGGGCACAATATTGGACCATAAATACTCATGAGCCACCTTCAAGTCTTTGATTTACTGAAATATTTCATATATACTTCGTTTTTTCTCATAAGCAAGACAACAAGTAACGCAGACAATTACACGGGCTCGCATTCAATTCGGTATAGAATTAATAGAGAAAGGAAGATCCTTTCTCTGTATAGTATTAGTATTAAATGCACAGTAACGGTAATCACTGCCAGGGATAACTACATTTTCCATGCCAGTGCAGTGTTGTGTGATTCAATATCTACATCAAAAAACAAACCTATGAAAATATGGGCTCCATCCGTTGTCCGAGTCAGGAGAAAAATATTGAAAAACCGTGCACATTTTTCAGCAAGTAAACATCATGTCCTTAATTTCGATTGTTACAGCCGAAATCAATGTGTTACAATGCTGAAAAGTGTGCTTGGTTTTTCAGTATTTTTCTCCTGACTCGGACAACGGATTGAGCCCAAATTTTCATAGGTTTGTTTTTGTCATGTATATTGAATCAAACAAAGTAAGAACACTGCAATATCAGCTTAATACCAATCCAGTTCGGTGTTTTGGGGCATATCATGCATCTTACTGGTAATTTCGACAGTCATAAGTCTCAGAGATGAAATTATTTAGAGTGAAAACACTTAAGCGTTATCAGACGGTGTAATGGAATGAACATCATTGTGTATCAGCTTAATACCAATCCAGTTCGGTGTTTTGGGGCATATCATGCATCTTACTGGTAATTTCGACAGTCATAAGTCTCAGAGTGAAAACACTTAAGCGTTATCAGACGGTGTAATGGAATGAACATCATTGTGTATGAGGAACTTCATATCAATCATCGAGTTTTACATTTTTAATATCTGAAACCTCACAATTCCAAGGTCTTCGCGTGAAGACTAATGCATTTACAAACATTAAGTTATGTCTTGTCCACACTTTAACGTCTTCAGGGAGAGAGGCCAAGGAGACAATATGTCCTGAACCTCGAGCCTTCAAGAAAATATTTGCAAGTATGGACCAATTGGGAAAAGCCAATCAGCGCTCTCCATTAAACTCAGCTTTAAAACAGCATTTTTGTGTAATAGTCTGGTTTGTGTCTCCCTAATTATTGTTTTCTTAAATCACACAAGATTCGAAAGGCCCTTAATGGCCCGTGTGACCACTACCACTACCACTAAGTCATTTTCAATGGAAACCTGCTATGCAGCGGTGATCACACGTTCACTCAATTTAGAGTGCGTTAGAATAGCTTCCCCGAGTCTGCCCCGGATCACCCTCCTCATGTACAAACTCTTAATGAAAATCAGCAGAAAAATAACAATAAACATCCGTCACAGCGAAAACAATACCAGAACAACAATCAATGAGCAAAGGAAACAGAGTTTGGGGCACGAACGAAAGGCCGAAGCTTATGGCGAATCAAAAACCATGACGAAGGAAAAAAACGATAAGCGATAATACGAAAAAATACAGGACAACGAAAAGAAAAAAACGTACAAAACTTGATATAAATGATTATGCAATACAAAGCATGACATGTCGAGCAAAGCGAACAGAAAAATTATTCCTAAAGTATAAGGGAAAATTACAAAATGCAGTAAATGAAATTGGAAATCTACAGAACGGTAATGCCGCCACGCGAATAAAAAGTCCCTCACTTTTATCGTGTACGTACACGATAGTTATCTTGTAAGTACACGTCAGTTATCGTGTACGTACACAATAATTATCGTGTACGGACACAAGTATAAACGTATCGTGTACGTACACAATAAGTTATCATATATACGTACACGATGTACACGATAATTCCCCACTTGCTGTGTGCGTATACGATCAGTTATCATGTACGTACACGATAATTTCCAATGTATCGTGTACATACACGATAAGTTATCATGTACATACACGATAAGTTATCATGTACGTGCACGATAATTATCGTGTACGTACACGATACGTACACGATAACTTATCGTGTACGCACATGAAAATTATCGTGTGCGTACATAACTTATCGGTACGTACATGATAAGTTGAGATGTATTGTACGTACACGATAATTTGGACTTATCGTGTACGTACAAGATAACTATCGTGTACGTACGCGATAAGACAGCAATACGTGACAGCAATACTTTTCCGTAGAAATTTGTGTTTCTCAAGAAAATATTATAATGGTTTTGGAAGACTGCTCCCATTACAGTCGTCTATATTTAAAGTTTAAAAAAATCCTCAAAATACAACGCTTTACAGTTGGAAAAAAAGTTTGGTTATTTTGTAATGCTTGACATGTTTTGACACTTCGCCAGATTGGGTCATTTGTTTTGTTTTTCAAACATGAGACCTAAAAGGTTTCACGGGTGATTGGCACTTGCACCGAGTAAATATAATCATGTCCATTTGTTGACTTGTTTCCTCCCAAAAGGATAGCACAAATCTACGCAGTAATTCAAATGCCCTATGATAACAAAAACATACACATAACAAGACCAAACTACTTACGGTTCATATTAAATAAAAATTGTTCTCAACACCGAGCGTTTTTGACATGTGACCTTCGGATTATTTCACTTTGTCCCTTTAATGCCAAAAGTAGATTGCCCAAAGCCTACCAAACTGTCTTTCAGATTGAATCTACAAAAATAGTTGGCAATTTACATAGATGGACAGGCTATATCGAGTGTTTTTCATTCTGGTTTCCCCGTTTTAACGCCCATTGCGGATTGGACTATCAGCAAAATTCGGGAACGAAATTAGGCAGCCTCTGGCACACAAGCATAATTGCCGTTTGGTTTCTCTGTTTCCCCTTACTTTCTCTTCATTCTTCTGGACTCGATATCTTGGGCGCATGTTTATGGCCTATATTTTATTCATGAAATGTACTTAGATACTATTGTACAATGTCGCCTTTGGGGCTCTGCGACCTTTCGAATACAAGGCATTAATGGTAAGCCCTCGAATGCTAATTCTGATGTCAAGTCAGAGTATACTTTAAAATATGCGTAATATTAGTCTCCATGCTTCTTTCTCTGAAACTGTTTCTTTTGGGTCTACCAGCATCAAGTGCTATAGACAACTTCCTAAGTGTCTAAAGTAGGAAGAAAACGAAAATAAGAAATATGCTGAGCTTATCCTTTGTGTTTATGTTTCCGAAGCACTTCCATCTCTATTTGATGATGCCTTATTTATTTTCCTTACCGGGTATCTTCTATTTGATGATGCCTTCCAGTGGTATTAGGCAACTTTCTACTATAGGTGTCTTCACCAGGAAGATAAGGAACAATATATTATTGAGCTAATCCCTATAGTGTTTCTGTTTCCAAAGAACTTCCATCTATTTTGATGACGCCTTCAAGTGCTATTACTATTAGACACCTTCCTAATATAGTTTCTTTACAGGAAGATACCAGGTAAGGAAAAAAAGATAAGGTATCTTCAACTAGATAGAAGTTCTCTTTTTTCCCTTTTCCCCTGTGTTTCTGTTTCCAAAGGAATTACATCTGTTTGAAGATGCCTGCCTTTAAGTGCTATTCGGCAACTTCCTACAATAGGTTTCTTTACCAGGAAAATAAGGGAAAACATACATATTGAGCCTATCCTATAGTGTTTCTGTTTCCAAGGGACTTGGCATCTTCCTAGAGGTTTATTTCCAGGAAAAAGGGAAAATAATACACGTACGCACCTTGCACTGATCTTTAGTTGGGCACTTTCCTTCTAACGGACGATGCCTTCGCCGTTCACGTTAATGACCGGATCACATTTAGGTCTCACCACGAAGCAACATGTCCTCCAGGAGAAGTCACGATACACAACACAAATCCACTTTCCAATTTGATTTGAATCTACTCGAAATTGATACCGAGCCGCGGCTAAGTTTAACGCGTTGCCCCCAGCACCGGAAACTTGCTTCTAGATAGTTGCGTCCAAGTTTGTCTGGTCCTTCATTACACCTACAGGAAAAACAAATAAGCATTTCACAAAATCTTCTTCATTGTCAGTAACTTGACGTGATTTGTTTAAAATCTAAAACATGACTTCTTTAAATTTCCCTAGCGGGCATGGGAGCAAGTAGGCTCTAAACTTGCTTAGATTTTACTCTTGAGCAGAGATTTAGCTATTGACCGCAAGGGGAACTGTAGTTTTCCAAAGTGTGCAATCGTTTTGGATTACCTGGAGCTACATAAGCAATTATTTTATATATCACTCCTTTTTACGCTGAACTTTGCAATTATTTTTGTTTCATTTCGGACCGAGATACACGTTGATCAAACAAAATGCTATCCCTATCCATCACGACCAGAAAGCCACCGTTTAATTTAATGTATCATCCCGATGTAAGCCTCGCCATCTGGTTCATTTGGAAAGGGTTTAGCCCTACTCCCCGGGGATTTCTTTTAAAGAAGAAGGGACAAAGGAGAAACCAAAAAAGAAAAAAAGATTCTACTTGGAGGTTTGCCACTGCACCCTTGGGCATCACAGTTGCAGAAGGTTATCGTCTTACAGGCCAATGTTTTTTGTATTATTTATTCACCTGTCTGTTTGTTCGTCCATCTCCTTGTATGTTTACTCGGAGGAGTGCTCGGAACCGAGCAGTCTGGTGCGTGCCAGAACACTTAATGAACTTTGTTTCAAAGGACGTGTTGGGGCGATTCCATCAACCCGGGATGCAAAGTACACCGTTTTCCTTCTCTCCCCCTCCCTCTCTTTCTCTCTTTGTATATCATTTTTATTTTTCCCCTTCTTAACACACACAACATTTAGAAAAACTGATGAATGATTGAACTGTGTCGTTTTTAAACATATAGATGTGTTATTCCTTGAGGGCAAGCACTTGGGGAGAATTGGTTTCTCTGTTCCCTGTGGAAAACAGGTGTCAGCGGAGGGATGTTACTGTAGTGTTTGCGCATAACAGTGAACTAGTTCACTTTGTACCATTTAAGTCACATCAAATATAGGGGCCCAATCCTGTTAGTAGGTCAAATCTGCAAAAACAGTGGCGTTATGACATTATGACAACACCGACATGGTGTTAATTGTTAACATTGCTACAGCGTTGATAAAATTAACACCGTGTCGGTGTTGTCACATATAGATTTGATGTGGTGTCTGTTTGGGGTGTTAGGGTTTGTTTATTTATTTATTTATTATTTCTTTTATTTATTCATTTATTTATTTATTTATTTATTTACTTATTTATTCATTTTTGACAAAAAGTTGACATTTTCAATCGAGTCTTTGCAAACTGTTGCGTACAAGGCACAGTTTATTAACTTAAAGTAAATACTGAGGGAGAAACTCAGTGCGTGTCAAATGGACCTCTGATAATACCGACGAAGCCAAACTGTGAAGTAGGCGTGGTTTACGGTTGGATTACCTCACGCCTTTACAGTCGTGTTAAAGGTAATGGAACCGCTACCAATTAGTAACATTTTGTAGTCTGAAACAACAGTAAACACTCAGGCTCTGGATGATCCATTTCTCAATGCCTTTCATTATAACAACCTAAAGCTTATTTGATAACAACGTCTCCAACAAAGTTTCATCATACACGAGAGACTGTGCAAGTCTAACTCGTATTTGAGCGTAAAAGCGTGTGACTTTTTTCTTCTTCACACGTTGAAGCATTGTATATGTGACTCAGCCTGTGTAAATGAGACACTTTGAGGTAAAAATTTAAGTCCAAATTTCATCATGTAGGGCATCTTCCAAGGATTAAAAAGACACCACACTGACCTCTACAGAGTTGACTGTTCTGGATTGGAACCGTAAACTCTGTAGAGGTCAGTGTGGTGTCTTTTTAATCCTTGGAAGATGCCCTACATGATGAAATTGAAATTTACATTTTTACCTCAAAGTGTCTCATTTACACAGGCTGAGTCACATATGGTTCTTAAAGATAAGCACAAGACTTCCATTATCAGAAATGGTCGGGGGAAATAATCACGATTCTAACCCGAGGCCGTGTCCGAATTCACGGGCTACATACAGCTGGAAATAACAAATGTGTGTCCGGGAAGCCGCTAGCTCGCGGCTGCAGTCAATTCCCGTATAAACTTGTGTTTTATTTACGACCGTAGCGAAGTAATTCCGATACGGCCCGAAGTTCCCCCTTTGTAAATTGGATACCAGTAACAATGAGCGATGTCTACGTCTGAAATAATAGTGATGAACAACTATAGCACTGGTATCCGTCAATATTGACGCTCGTGGCCCATGAGTGTTATTACCCTGGTCACTGGGTGGGCCATTTATTTCATTCTTTTAAGCCATGACAGCTCCCTGTGGGGCGGGGGGAACAACCTTTGGTGTAAAGCGTTTCCAACGAATCAAGCTAAATCAATCACAAGAACCATCTCTTCCCCCTCCTGGGTACCCATTTCTGATAAAAAATTGTTTTCATTTGATTTGCCAAATTGACGTAATGCTTGCGTGCGAAAAGTTTCCTATTGACCCAACTCACCTGACGTCATCATCATAACTAATCTTCGTTGCGCCATTTTAGGGAGTCAACGTCCCCGTGTGTTATACAGTGTAGTGTGAATGTTTGGCGACGCGGCATTTCACACGCTTACCCGTGACTCCTGAAATGGTAAGCTTTGTAGCGGTAGCCGCATGTGACGAGTGTGCAAGGGATCAATAAAAAGCTTTATCGGTTGTCTTCTCGAATACTTTGTTTCGATGAAGTCTTAGGTTGGTTTAACGGTATACTTATGGAAGATAGAGGATCGATAACTCCTTGTAGGACATTCCTCTTTGCTGCAAAACACGAAAGCGAAACTCCTTCAGAGATATTATAGGAGATGATTAAGGGACGCGTAAGGGACACTCCTTCAGCAGGTGTTTTAAATCCAAATAAAACGCGGTACTATCTCTCTCTGTAGGCATCGCCGTTAAAGAAAAACACCCGTCTTTCAAGATGAGTACCGGTACACCTTTTATGGTTTTAGTAGCGGCTTGGGAGATGACAACATGTGTTTATCAAACACTTGATTATGTTTGTTATTCATACGCTGTAATAGAACATTGTGAATCTAGGTGAGTTTCTCATATCTCCCTGGAATTCCTATATACGGTGTAATCAATTTTTTTCCCTTCTTCTTGTTCTTGTTCTTGTTCTTGTCCTTGTCCTTGTCCTTGTCCTTCTTCTTCTTCTTCTTCTTCTTCTTCTTCTTCTTCTTCTTCTTCTTCTTCTTCTGAGCGTTTCTTTTGTTTCCTCGTAATTTTTCCACTAAGATATCGGCGTAATGTCGTCCATGCACGAGGATAACTGTTCTTCATTATTATAGACCTTATGCGTTGACGTCATCACGCCGCCATCTTAGAGGTAAAACAATGATGCAACAATGGAAAGCACAGATACGCGTAGCGCACAGGATGGGCCAATGAGCAGCCTTCTTTTGACCTCTAACCGAGGGCGCCCTACTCCAATGACGTCATGTGCACAAGGTCTATAGAGAGGTTTCACGTGACGTCACCCGAGACCTTTTTCTAATGCTGTGTGCACAAACAGACGCTGGAAATCATTCAGCAGACGACGTGCCGCCCATTGAGTTTGTACATGGCAGTATACCCAACATGGCTGCGAAACGAACTTTTCCTGGGGTCATGCAACCTCTCTATTGATAGTTATGCAGGGATGGAGCGTCCTCACGTAGAGGTCAAAAGGCGGTTGTTAATCGTCCCTTGTATACACCGCGCGTGTAAACGCATGCGCACTACACCGTATAACACACGGGGCCATTACTCCCAAAATGGCGCAACCAAGAATATGAGATGATGACGTCAGGTGAATTGAGTCAACAGCTAGCTGCGCGTTTCCATTTTGTCCCCGTTATCGTTTTAAGTCCAAGATGGCGGTGGGCTGTTGACGTCAATGCATAAGTTCTATTCAAACATGTGTTGAACCAGGGGTGCCCACGTGATTGCTTTATACAATTATTTCTATAGAGCCAAATCCATAAAATGTGCTCTTAGGCGCTTTACAAAAAAAAATATAATGTAAATCCCCAAAAGTAAAGAATAATCATAATGCGAGTGAAACATTATACTGGGTCAATGCTCGAACACGCGGGAAACGTACAGTCTATTGACGGGAGCACCACCGGTGTAAATGCAACACTGCTGTTGCTGTCAGAGTGTACAGTTATACTAATGAGTGTTAGGCATGCAGAGTGTGTATGTGATGTTTTTGGTGACGCCAGACTATTATCCGCCCCTGGCCCCATGATAATCATGGACACAAGACACAGACCATTGCGTCTAGTCCCAAGACATTTTGCTGACTCAATTCCATCGGATGAAACTCAGCAAGACTATTTTGAAATGTAACCAAGCTGATTGGAAAAAAACAAATCAGGCAATATCAGAACGAAACTAATCCGCTTTTGAATGTTTACAAAGCGGCACATGTAATGTCAGTGAACTGCTTCGCTGTTTTGCAAGCGTATGGTTACGCACTATTTGTATTCATGCATTTTAGTTCCACTTAGCTGTCATGAAATTGAGTTGAAACATTCTTAGTAAAGTTATTGTATGTCTGAAAGTGATACTCTAATGAAGGTATGTAATGACGTGAATGACTTTATGAACAGATTCAACCTGACATCACGTTGTTAAGAAAACAAATGCAACTGGAAATAATTCAAAATCCATAACTATGGGGTAGGCTTTCAGTCAAGCCGTTAACTTTTGCCTTAACTCACCCAAGAGCGCTTATAAAAACGGCTTGTTTCAGAAAAATACAAACAGAAACTACAGTTTTGATTGGCCAGAAGTGCCCCCCTTGAAAAAAATGGTACATCCCCTGTATCCCCTTAAATTTTTAACCTAGTTTCGTCGCTGTTACACGAGGTTTAAGTTTGAAACACCCGCGACCGAGGGGCCCAGCCATGTGGTGCAAGGGCGCCCGAGGGGAGACTTGGCCCACAGGACCCAGGAGCCCGGCCCGGCGGCCAGTATACGGAGAGGGTTTAGATTTACAAGGATTTTACAGACGGGAAATGTGAGGGTCAGATTTTGGTCGAAAATATTGTTCAGAGGTGTTACGAATTTCACCGGAGAGGAAAGATATCGGACGTGATGGACAAAGAAGAACAACACTTTAGTCTCTCCAAGGGTTTATTTCAGCACATTGACCCCACCACAACTCATGGATAATTACGGCGGTAACTTCTTCATTAAAAAAATATTCTTTATAATTTACTAATAAAACTTTGTATAAATCAATGGGAAAAGGGGCCCCTCCTCCACCTACGCCAAAGGATCTTACTATAATCCCGGTTCGTACTAAATGCAAATACTGTGTGTAACGTGTGGTAATCTTTATGAATCAGGCATTGTAAAGTCAACATCAGTGCCGTAGCGATTGGGGTTTCCCATACATTTTGTTCCAGTCGGTATTTGAAACATCAGTCGGCACATTAAACATCAAATGAAACATGGAGAAGGTCAGGCCCTTCAAGAAAGACAAAAATCACACGGCAAATCTGGACCTTTTTCGTTTGCCGACTGAACATTAGAGTATTGTGCTCCAAGGCTCTTTTAATATTTGCCGAAGCCAGTTGCCGATGTACACACATCAGTTTTTATTAATAATATTGTAATGCATACATTGTACTCTATATACACGCGCGACCCGCCGTTAGCGCTGCTGTTTCTAGATCGGATAACACGCTACATGAAGTTTTCTTTCTGGTCCAAGACGTTAAAAACGTGATGACCGGGTTAATTTAGAAAACAACAGGAGCTGTCTCTGCCTGTCTCCATCACTTGTCCCAAAAGATTAAGATATTATTATTTGCTGGCACCAAACGCTGACGGACTCGAGACTGGGGGGACTCATGCTACTGGCCTGCGAAAAAGACTTCACAAGTTACAGATGAAATTCACATCCGCCAGCGGGCCCCGACCCACCTATTTCCGCCTCCTGAAAACAAAAATGAATAGAACGGCAATAAATCAAATTTCTAATTTTAAAATGGGTACAAAATTAGTTGTAAAACAAATGTCCCAGATTTGACCAGAGAGAATCTAATGTTTGACCTTTTTCCCGGGGCCCTTAAGTGGGGCCAGACCCCACGCCGATGATCATCTTATCTGAAAACAACATCAGGATTACTGACTAGCGGGAAAGAAAAGAAAAATCGTTAGCTGAGCTGTGAACTAGTCGTTTTCGGTGTTCATGATTTCGTTCAGTGACGTTGGCGTTAGCCACCGATACCGGACAACAAGTGATTATATAGGCCTATGTTTCTCACGTTCAGTCGGCATATTTCCTTCCCCCTCCCCAACCCCCACCCCAACCCCAAAGAAAATGCCTTCGCTGACCACTGGTCAACATGATGAGGTCGGTTAACTTTGAATTGACAGGGTTGGAAAATTATGAAAAACACACTCTGCTGATCAAAAACACCAGAGCTTGAGTCCAGTGTTCTTATCTGCTCAGCCATTACAACAACCTGTTGTCCATTGCATGCCTCTGAGATGTGCACTCCACATGTCTTAATTCAGACATCTACAACATGAGTGCACAAACAACGCAAGTTCTGCCATTTAGTAAGCAACAAAAAAGGACTAACTCACAGCCGTCAGTACAGTACGAAGTACTGCCGTCTAAACTATAGTCGGTAAACAGACCCGTATCCCACAACATTCACCGGCGGCTGACTTCCCCCACCCCCGCAAGAAATATAAATGCTGAGTCACTTAAAAGAGCCGTGGTTCAATCGCCTAGGCCATGGTCGATAAACAGCAACCGGGTATTCTTCAACATGACCACCCCTTCACCACACCTGCAGAAACATCTGCAAGGACAACAACAAAAAATATGCACGGTGCAACAACTGAGCAACAACCGAGTATACACTCACAATGATTTGCCCACATGATAATCTTCTCAGAAGTTACATTAATGTTCTCTGGTGTTTAAAGTTTCACGGAGAAAGGAAATTGCAAAGTTATCAAGTGGCTCTATAGATTGTGTGTCTCGACAGTTGAATTCTCCAGTTAAATCCACCTTAGTGATGTTGAATCAATCACTTGACAGCCAGGTGCTTTCTTGGGTGATGATGAAAGACCTTCCTTATATCCCGTCTTTCAATTGGACCGCAGATGAGAAAGACTTTGAGACACTAGAGCTGTTTTAAAAAACACATTAAGTCGAAGGACTTCGAGTAACGGTAATCTGTAATTCCGACTTCGTATTGCAATTCTTAAAAACATCTTTATCCCCCCCCCCCCCTTCAATTCGAAAATCAGGCGCAGCGGTTTAGCGGCTCCTGTAACAAGAACGCCTCGTTGTTTGTGGGATTTATAACTCTTTTCTTTGCAATCCGTACAGCCTCTATCATCTAAAACAATTCCGACGATTTTGTTTCAGAGTGGAATTTTCTCTTTCAAGGTGTCATTGATGAAGAGTCGAGCCTAAGATTCTTGAAACACTGACGCGATGGTTACATCGATTATATACTGCCGTATGATTGGAAATTTAGACCAAGGTTTGACAGCCTTGTGCACCCCCCCCCCCGCCCCGCCCCATCTCCTTGGCTCTCCATCGATGCGTTTGCCCGTCAACAATCAACAACTATTCTCCGATGAAATCGGAGAAAAAAAAGGTTATACATCTAGAAAGCACAAGCGATTCTTTTCATAAATCCATATTCTAAGGGCCCATCGAAACACTCTCAAATTACAGTTTTTACAGGCAGAGTCGTCAGCCGAAAGCCAATACCGTTGTCTGTTGAAAAATGAGATTATGCACTTCACATAAACGGGATTAGCCAAAATCTACCTCATCTCCAGGCCGAATATTAAAAAGCCTAATTACTTTCTACTAGTTTGATCCTCTGGGAATATTGCCGGGCACGAATTCACTTGCCAAAACACTATTTTTGTGTGTTTATCTCTTTGCCGCCGGTATACACTTCGTGGTTTTCCCCTCTGAAAGGGAGCCTCGATATATACATGGGGAAAACAAACCTGTGAAAATTTGGGCTCAATTCGTCGTCTGAGTCAAGAGAAAATAGTGCAAAAACGTGCACATTTTTCAGCATGTAAGCACATTTCCTTAGTTTCGATTGTAACAACCGAAGTTAAAATCAGAGAATTCAAATTCTATTCTCACGAATTTGACAGTATTTTAGACAGAAATATTTCTACTGAAGATTGGTACTGGTATGAACTGCATGATAAGTAAGCTTTCAGGCGGATACTAATAGTTAAACAAAAGATGAATACAAATCGTGCATTCTATATTTAACAGGTTTTCCATACCACGGTTTCGTTATGTTAGACTGCACTGGTCAACTGATCATACTTTTCATGGATCGTAGAAAGCAGAGTCCAACAGTTTTGGTGTTAACCATTTGGGTATACCTAACCACTTTTGTAAGAGTAAGAGGAGGGATCCTACACTCTAAAAAGTGCCGGGTCTGATTGACCCGGATTTGGGTCCCAGGGTGCCAAACCCTTGATATTTTGGCACCCTAGGACCCAAATCCGGGTCAACCTGACCCGGCACTTTTTAGAGTGTAGTTAATGGTAATGTTAAGGTAAAATTTCAAGTAATATTATAGACCAATCACATGCTTGCCCGTGATGTATGAACTCTTGACCAGTATGATTGCAGAGGATCTCTATTATCGCCATATGGATGACCATCACTTGTTTCCGGAGGAGCAGAAAGGCTGTAAGAAGCGGTCCAGAGGTACGAAAGATCAACTTTTCATCGATAAGGCTGTGCTGAAGGACTGCAGGAGCAGAAAGACTAACTTGGCAATGGCGTGGATCGATAACAAGAAGGCGTACGACATGGTGTCACACACATGGATAAAGGAATATCTGGATATGGTTGGAGTGGCCGATGCAGTGAAACGTCTTCTGAATGAGAGTATGAAAACGTGGCGAACGAATCTGATAGCAAACAACGATAGTCTGGGCAAGATATTCAAGAAGAGGTGTTTTCCAGGGTGACTCTCTGTCTCCGCTGCTTTTTGTTCTGGCATTGATGCCCCTGTCGATGATTCTAAGGACGGTGAGTGCTGGCTATGTAATGAGGAGGGACGGATGTAAGATCAACCATCTCCTTTTTATGGACGATTTGAAGTTGTTTGCAAAGAATGAGGCAGAGATCGATTCTTTGGTGCAGACCGTAAGGATTTTCACTGATGACATCGGGATGCAGTTTGGTCTGGAGAAATGTGCTTCAATGACCATGAAGAGGGGAAAGAGGGTACATTCCGATGGCATCGCTCTGTCAGATGGTGCACAGATGAGGGCTTTGGGTGAGGAGGAAAGTTATCGGTATCTTGGTGTACTAGAATCGGACCACGTCCTTCACGAGGAATCAAAGGTAAGGTTGAGGGCAGAAGGATGAAGAAATGTTTGAAGTCCAAACTGAACAGAGGAAACATGATCAAGGCGATTAACACATAGGCCGTGTCTTTGATGAGGTACAGTGGGGTATTATTGAGTGGACTGAAGAAGATAGATGTCACTGACAGAAGGACAAGAAAGCTGATGACCATGTGTGGCATGCTACATCCGCGGGCAAATGTCAGCAGACTCTATCTGCCGAGGTCAGAGGGCGGAAGGGGGTTACTGAGCGTGGCAGACAGCGTCAACATCGAGCGAAGGAATCTGCATCGTCATGTCAGGAGCACCGAGGAGAACTTGCTGAAAATTGCACAAAAGTACACGAAGGCAGACGAAGCTGGGCCAAAGGAGTACAAGAAGGAAAGGAAAGAGGAAAGACACCAAGATTGGTGGAACAAGCCACTCCATTGCCGGTTCATGAGATGTACAGAAGAATTGGCGAGTTGCAAATCATGGAATTGGTTAAAGAGCGGAGAACTGAAGAAGGAAACCGAGGGCTTGATTACTGCGGCGCAAGACCAGTCTCTTAAGGACAAATGTAATGAAGGCGAGGATAGAGAAAGCAAACGTCTCTGTGTATAATTTGCAACAAGGCAGAAGAGACTGTATTTCATATTGTCAGCAAATGTAGCAAGATGGCTCAGACGGAGTACAAAGGCAGACATGGCAAGTTGGCTAAGGTGATTCACTGGGATCTGTGTAAGAAGTATGGTGTCCAGGTGCATGCCAAGTGGAACGACCATGTTCCAGAGAAAGTTGTAGAAACCGACGAGGTAAAGATCCACTGGGACTGCAACATTCAGACTGATCATGTTATAGAACATAGACGTCCGGATGTTGTAGTCTTAGATAAAACGAAGAGGATGTGTCATATTATCGACGTAGCTGTGCCGGGTGATATAAGGGTAGCTTCTAAGGTGATTGGAAATGATCCAGAAGTATCAGGACTTGGCCAGGGAACTTCGTAAGATTTGGCAGGTGCAAGTGAAAGTAGTCCCTGTGGTGGTTGGAGCACTTGGCACCATTCCGAAGGCACTGGAGAAGCATCTAGATCAAATGGGCACAACTGTGAGGGTAGATTTGCTGCAGAAGGTGTCACTTTTGGGAACAGCTAGGATCCGGGGAAAACCCTCAAGATCTAAGGCTACGGGACGTAGCCCGACTCGAGGAGTTACCGGCACAATGAGGAAAATGAGATCTTTCTTTTGCATGCTGTGATATCGTGAAATAATAATAATAATATAATAATAATAATAAAAGATGGAGATGCTGTAGAAAGCGCACACTAGCAGTAAGTCCTTGCCGATGACGATGAAGTAGGAATTGTGAGCAGGAGCGGAGTTTTCGTGGGGTATCATATTTTCAAATCGGATCTTGTAACTATGTTGGTGCGTGGCCATGGATACAGTAATTGTATGTGAGCAGAAGTAATTTGTACACACTACGTTGTTTAACCGTAAGCTAGTGCAGGTCGCGTAAAATTGGTGAAATGTGGTCACTCATTTCGATTCATGAGACCATTCGGGCTGCTGAGTTCTGAACCTGCTGTAATTTGGAGATTGTTGAGTTGGCTAGGCCAAGAAGAAGACTGTTGCAAAAATCAACGCAGCTTGTGTAGAAAGCGTGAACTAGCTTTTCTGTAGTAGATGTATCGAGAAATTTGCGAATTTGTCCGATCTTGTGTTTATACCTCTCCATGTCTTCTTCTGCGCGTTGGGACAGGTTTCTATCCCTTCAAAAAGTAGCCCACCTTCTGATTGTCGAATACAATTTAAAAATTATGTATATATAATCACCTTATGTTGAACGTGTCTGCCTTTGCATGTTATCAAAATTTACATAAAGCACTCTGTATAACCAAACCTGTGCTGTATGGCATTACATTATATCCGAAGCAACATTTGCCCACCAGGGATGACACAGATAAAGTCAACCAACAGGATGGTGAGAGAGACAAACACAAAAAGGGGAATGAAACAAAATTAGAGATCCACTCCTTCAGAGCCCCCCAAGCAAGTTTAGCACTTTCATCGCAAGCCTTGCATATTCAAGAGAAGAAACTGAGACAGTGGACTCAGTACTTCGATTTCAAGGTCGAGTATGGACAACATCAGCCTGAACATGTACATCTGAACTGAAACTAACACCGCAGATTAATCGATAGACATAGGTAACTTTTTGTATTAGTTGCGTTTGCTTCTAAAAACGAGGTGTCAAAGAATAAAGTATGGTTTATTAATTGTTATATTTTTGTTTTCTTAGATACGTTTCAAGACTGTTTTCAACAGGTGCAGTGCCGCCCTTAAGGACAGGGTGAACACACGCCATATTTGCTGGGCGCGACCCACTCCTCAATTCTATGGCGTATTAATGTGTTACAGTTTAACGTAATAATTTCATGTTTAGTAAGTTATGCATGCAGTAAAAATTTAATTCATATGATAGTAGGGCCCCAATGGACACAAATTTGAACTGTTTGTGCATATTGGGTAAAGAATCGAGTAAGATTATATAAATACATTTATTTAGTTGCAAGCAGTGCACGGTCGTGGATGTTGTCCACAAACCGATTCTGAGACATCACCGCCTGTTTCTCCAAAGAGTTTGGTAGGCAAAACTTATCATTAATCAAAAATCCGTCACTACCACCTAATCATTACCCGTCAACAATTTGTCCAAAGATCTTAAGTGTTCGGTATTCACAGCAATTCTCGATCAGTGAAATCCGCGCCGTGACTGCAATTTAGTATAATGTTTTATAAGGCATAATTGATTTTTTTTTTTTTTTTTTTTGTCCAAGAAATAATTCTTAACGGTTCCGGTCAGCTACTTCCCCCGAAGTGAACATTTTATACCGTGAGATCGAACTTAAGCACTCCCTGTTTCGCTCTGCATGTTTGAGAGATTTCCAGCTTTAACAAGTCGGATCCTTATCGGTAACCCACATGTGTTCGTACATTCTAAGTACAAATTAAAAATTTGAATTTAATCGGGTCAGCGTTCACAGATGTGAGGAAATTTGAGAAAAATCCATCACTGTCTCAGTCCCTGGTGACAGACATGCGGAAATTATTCACGTTTAGACGGCATAGAGCATTACGCGTTCCCCCTGTGGGCGTAGGTACCATTATTGATGGAAGTAGATAGCGACAAAAACTACTTTTTTTTCTTAGGCTCTACCTGCGTCAAACTGAATACAAATCGAACTTTAGTACACGACAGATTATCAATACGATTATGTGCATACTTAACCGCTTATATTAAGGGAATTGAAGAGCCTTTTTGTAGTTTTTCAGGCCAACATGGATCGTACCTTATTGTTTTGTGCGCGTGCGTATTATGTGCATGCACACAGTATAATTATATACGCCACGATTTGATGGCGCGAAAATGACGAAAGCATGCTGAAAGAAGATGATTTTGAGTTCAAATTTCAATCCTGAGGGCTCGGTTTCACAAATGGTTAAGACTGATCTTAAGTGCGAATCAATCTTAATTGCTAAAGCAAAGTGTGATGTCACAATACAAATCACCATGGTAATACTGACAACTCATCTCATCAAGATGAATCTTAGTGCTTTGTGAAAATCGACCCCCCTACCCCCAGTGCATTGTCACTTTCTTTGTCTGACTCTCAGCAGACTGTTTCCACCCAGAATTCGCTTCCGCTGCATTGATGTGAAGAGAAAAACAAATACACAATACCTATTGATGCCAATGTGTATAGCAGATAACCATGAATTGTTGTATCGATAACCAGGAATTGTTGTATCGATAACCAGGAATTGTTGAATCGATAACCATGAATTGTTGTATCGATAACCAGGAATTGTTGTATCGATAACCAGGAATTGTTGTATCGATAACCAGGAATTGTTGTATCGATAACCATGAATTGTTGTATAATAGGTCATCGGCAACAAAATGAAAATAATGAACACATTCTTCAAGAAACGAACAGCCAGGAAATGGACCTGAAAAAGCCCAGACGTCAACACAAAAAAAACTAAATTGATTTCATTTTGACAGACCACGCACACATCATCCAATATGTAAAAAAATAATCAAAAAGGTAAATGTAGGAAGCGACCACAGAATGTTACTGAGCAAGATAAAAATCAACACCAGACTAAAGAGGCAAAAACTACTACGACCAAAACAAAGCAGCATCAACCTAGAGAAAGTGAAAGGGAAATAGGACAGGATTTCAACTGGCGCTGAAAAACCAGTTTCAACTTCTATAAGACGAATGTAAAGAGGAAGATAGAACTCTTGTAACATGGAATGATAAACTAACTGAAACAACACAGGAAATTGCCATGAAAATAGCAGGGAAGAAACCAAAACCCAGAGACAGCAAGATATCAGAACCTACCAGAAAACTCATGGGGAAAAAGGAGGAACATGAAAACTAATGGAATAGGAAATCAGAAAGTCGAAACTTGTAAAACAATAAGGAACAAATTGCGCGAAGACATACGTAGCTACAACACCAAGATGATCAAATCAACAATTGAGAAAAACAAAAGTCTGAAGAAAACATATAAGAAACTAGCCCATGGCAAACATAAAATCACGAGTCTGCTTGACACCAATGGACAAGAGATTACAGATCAAGACAAAATACTGAAAAGAATAGAGGAATAAAAGAACCGAAGAACTGGGGGTTCCGCAAGAAGACAATGAGACAATGCTGCAAGAACTGGATGCAGCAAGCATGATTACTGGACTCAAAATAAATATGAAAAACACAAAGGTTATGGCAGGACCAGAAACCATCCCAAAGCACGTTCTAGTTAAAAAAATAGAACAGGTTGTCAAATACATCCACCTTGGCCAACGGTTCTCCCTCCAAGACAAAAACCAAGACAATGAAATACAAAGAAGAATCAAAGCCTGATGGCAAGCCTATGGAAGATACAGCGCCATCATGAAAGGCACGCTCCCATTGTGCCTGAAAAGAAAAGTGTATGACCAGTGCATCCTCCCTGCTATATCTTTCGGGGTTGAAACCTGGACAAAAATGGAAAGAAAACTAGCAGTGGTAGCTCAGCACAACATGGAAAGAAGTATACTAAAGATGCTTCTGCTTTGTGAAATCGTCCCCTGGTTACAAAGCTGGCATACTTGCGTGTGTGTCATTCCACCAAAAATCACCCATTTCATCGTTCAAAAGCATTTCTTATGACAGAAACTTGTAATTATGGGAAGACCTCGAGTCTTTGAAGAACATAACGTAAAAGCCAAGTACAAAAAACTAGCTCAATGCAATGGGCTGCTCGCAATCGGTTGGAGAGTGGGCGTGGCTTACAGTGGAATTACGTCACACTTGCCAACAGGTTATGGTGCGCGTCTAATTGCATGCGCGTCTCACCCGGGCCTAATTTCATGGCTCTGCTTACTGCGTCATTCTGCTCTTACGAAGACCATTCGCCGCTTACGAGGTTAGCGCCGAATTTCTGCGCTAGCTGTGTAAGCACGGAATCCTTAGTTACATAAACTACGCACGCGCACAAGCAAAAATTCCTTGCTAACCCGTGAAATACGCTTAAGTAAGCGCGGAATTTTCTGCTACCGCAAGCGCCGATTTTTTGCTTACGGTAAGCAGAGCCATGAAATTGGGCCCTGAAGTGTACACTACCCAGTAAATGCACGGAGAATCTGCTGGCGCCCGAAATGGCGCGAGAAAGATTTATCCTGTTATGACGGTCAATATCATCTGTTTACGAAACAGTATACGGGATTGGTAATAATCGAAATAAATTGATTAGCTTTGATCTGGAAGCTCATTATAAAAGTCATATGGCCGTGAGCGTAAATACCAGGGGGATGGGGGTATATATATATTCCCCCTCCCACACTTTTTGTCCAGGGGGATGATCCATCCCCACCCCCTCACCCCCTCCCCAGATTTTTGGTCCTTGAAAAAAGTGTGGTTTTCACTGAAAAAGCACCCGATAGCTTAATAAATGAATAAAACATTTCTACAAGTCCCTATCAAGACAACACCCACGTCTGTGCACGCCCATGCACGTCCACCTGAACGTGCAAACAGTGAGTACACTGTCATTTACACGAACGTTACGGAACTTAACTATACCCACCAAACAGCACCGCTGTGACAAATTGAGGTTGGTATCGGTTACTTGACACGGTCTAATGAATGTACAATGTACTATATGCAGAAAAGCCAAATATTGTCTGTAGTTATTTGAACAAACTGCGTGGAACATTAACAACATAAATGACATCCATAATGCAATCGAACATCTGCTGTGGTTTTACGTGCAACCCTCACCATGCCCCCTTTGCTCGTGATTTCAGCATTATTCCTTTTTTCCATTACCATCCCCCTCCCCCACTTTTCAAAACAAATTTAAGCCACTGCGTACACTGTACAATCCTCCAGCAAAATATTTCAGTCTAAAATAATGTTAAGGTCGATGAGCAATTTGACGACCTCACAAATTCACCGCTGGTTACTTCGACTGCCGTACTGGTGACAGGCCAGACATGAACGTGCATAAAACCCGTGACAAAACATACACCATTCCTCGTTGTTTTTTCGAGAAAAAAAAACGGAATTACCGAAATTGATTGAAATGTCATTGGTTGGTTCTGGACAGTGTGTTTATAGACTGTTCCGGCCTGTCAATCAAACTGTGCGCATTGACCAAATGGATCACGCCTTTTGGTCATGTGACCTCGGTCAAACTCGGTCACACGTGCAGCGTAAACGTACACAAACAAAGGTGTGTGGGCGGGGCTTGTTTCCAAAGCTGGAATGGTCTATTGAAAACTACAAGTGTGAAATTGATGGACCATTTCTTCCGAAAAATAATGACGTGCTCTCCCTTTAATAGTTATTTCCCAACCAGTCCCTTCAACTTCATTTTATTTTTCCACGGTATCGAATAGCAACTACAATTTAATGGGAAAATAACAGAAAATTTGTAATGGAGCTATATATACAAGCAAAGAATGAGTCTGGAAAATGGGTTAAACTGCAGAGGGGTCCCACAAGGAAGCAGCGCTTGTAAGGATATATGGACCCCTGAGCCTGCATGTGTATTGGGCCGGAAAGTACTTCTTAAAAGTTATCAAGTGTAAGATTGTCATGCTCAGTCACATCCCTTGCTTCCTTGAAGACCCTTTTAAAGAGACTCATCTGTTTTCTTATGTACCTTCTGTTTTGGGTATCCTTTTTTTTCCTTTTACTGTATGTGTTGAGTTTACTAAGGATATTAGTTCACAAAACTGCTATACTTTGTTCGTGGGTTTGGGTAGCTTTATGAGTAAACTTACATTGAATTGCAAGATTGATCGTTTTGATAAATTGATTAGATTAATCGGCTACTGGTGCCGCCGGTATCCGGAATCTATAACATTGATATTCAGTGACTGAATTCGAAACTGCACTGTAATTTTTCTCTCAATGAGGTAGGACACTACGGGTTGTTTGGATGCGTGTAATTCATTAGGCAAAGCACTATACGTTGAAGATTGATGGCAAATCAGAGAAGAGACCCATTTCATTCCATCAGTCAGTCTGGACGTTATGAAATCAAAGATGTAGTGTTAGAGGTTGATCAAAATATATTCCACTGTTGTGAATTTCTTTTCGAAGCGCGTGAGTAACATTAAGGTCATACAGCATCATTTTACGCTTCCCCTACAATGAAAACAAACAAATTAATGACCAGATCTATGTTCGTGGGTAAATAAATAACTATCATAGGGCTATGGTAATATGTGTTTGTCACGGGATATAGACCAGCCTCGCTACCATGGGCAGCGCGCCGTATCGATACTTCTCGTCACTAACAAGGCATGATGGGAAAAAATGGCCGCGCGAGATCCAAGAACGAAATTTGTGTGCACGAAAGCGAAATTGAATGCATTAAGAGTAGCTAAAGAAACCCTATAGTTTGAATGAATTAGGGGGGAATGCGTGAATTTGAATGCCGTGTTAATTAAACTAAATTGAGTTTTGCTAAAAATTGACAGAAAAAACTATTTAAACAGCCTTTGGAATTTCGTGGATTTACGTGATCAAGAAGTAGTGTCAGGGAAAAACGGTTCACGTTTCTTTCTGTGTTTTTGTACAGGTTCATAAAAGCCTTATTTTGATTGCTGCAATCGAAATAATGATAAAGAACGGTTATATTTGGCGACTTCAACGCCGTTTCTTTTCAGCTTTGAAAGTATTTCAGACGGAAATGTTTTCTGTGGTCCAGAGGTTCATTGTTAATTATGAACTTCTCAGTTAGTGAGCTTCCAGCTTCAAGCTGACCTTCTGTGTTCCCCTCAATGGTTACCAATCCTTGGTCTCTATGGTGAGCTCTCTCTCCCCGCCCCCACACAAGCGTCACTTGAGGAATGACCTCCCCACTTGCTCAAGAAAACTGAAGACGGAGTGATCATTGAAGATGCTCTCATGCGTGCACTGCATGCAACATGCCATTATAGGTGACCAAAGACGAGGGCACTCTAAACGCCTCTTCGATATCTCGACTCGCAGTGTACCCTCCAACAGACCTTAATCACGATGCAGTGCCGTCAATTCGTATCCCTGTCTCCGGAAGGGCTTGGGTTTCTAACCAGTCACTTCGTCCGTGCATGGCGTAATAACTTCGGGAATTGTAGTAAACGGTGGGGCCGGATACCCAGCAAAACATTCACTATTCACTGACAGTCATGTAGATGCATTTCAATTTAGACAATCAGACAAGAATTTACTCTTCCTTATAACACAGTCTCTGCATAAAGACTACTACGTTCGCAACAAAAACGATACATCTATTGGTGAATTTCATTGACGACCTTGGAATCCGTAAATGCCGATTCTCTCACCAAAAGGGATTCAACTTTTTGGCACTTCAGCTTGTCAACCTTATACTTTTAAACCAAGAGCAAAGCTACTCTAGCAGACCACTATTATTAATTATTCAAACCGGCACATTTTACCGCCGTTGAATACCCCTAGAATTCTAGATTCTCTTTGTTTTCTTTATTTTGAAGAGGGTGCCTGCGCTTTGGGGAAATTGGGCTGAATTAAGATGGCATGCCACGCCCAAAGTCCGACCCGTGTGTGAACATAAGGAGGTTTCACTTAACCTACACGTGAACAAACCTGACACTGACCTTTACGAGAAACTGTTTGATGGGGTGTGTCCTTGTAACTATAGGCCCGGTTGACCCAATTCCCCCGGCGTTGTCACCTGCGACAAATCCTGATTGCGTCTTCTGGCGGTTTCCCTGATGAACCATGGGCATGCGCGCCGTGTGGTCAGGAGATATCGATCACCGGTGGGATTGAGGTTTGCCCCGTGTATTTGGGCAGACTGCTCGTGTTCGGACGCGCACAATCTTTGCCTGCCAATTTGAATCCCAAAATGGCAGACCGACGTGTCGGCACACACAGGAGCTGCATGTGAATTCAGTGCGAGTGGTCAATGAATATAAATTTGTCAACATTGCTCTTCTGATTATCGGTTTTATATCATCATTGCCTACTGCCAACGGATAGTATAGGTGTATCAGCCATTATACAGTTTGTACCATTTCGTTAATGTTGGAAATTCATCACAGTAAAAGTTGCACAAGTAATTTATAATAGTATTGTAGGCAGACTGTAGAACGACAGTTTCCTTACGCGCATTGCATGGCGGCGCATGCAACTTACAACGTGAGCCTTTATTCCACAGAGCAGGGGACCCGATTCCATAGAGCTGCTTAAGCAGAAAATGTTGCTTACAAATGTTCAGCTAAGTGGAAGTTAGCAGGAAACCAGTAATCAATGCTACGTATGGCATAGTTTTGGGGCTGGTGAAATATAACCATTTAGAGGATAAGAACATTTGTTTTGTGCTTAATTTAATCTTATGCGAAGCCCTATGAAATCGGGCCCGAAATCAGTAACAAATGGTACGTATGTCGTAGTGTTTTAACTGGTGACATTTTAGTGGTAAGACAACTAGTTTTGTGTTTAACTTAATTTGTGTATAAGCAGCTCATGTGAGATTGGGCCCAGTACTTGGGCCCAACAGAGGGCGCAAACACAGGGCGTGCTCATCACACAAACTGTTTGTCAACCACTGATCTATAGTATACTGACATCAGTGTTGTCGAACCGGTAAATCAATGACTTCCCTTTGTTCTCACATTGTCTGGACTTTGTCTATTAGCGATGTCCCCATTGGTTTTGTTTACAAAATCGAACCGAGGATGTCCTCAGTCTGACACATTACCCGAATCCCTTATTGTACAGAGCATGATAAGCATTGAGGGAGAAAAACACAACCTGTAGGCCTACTTCTCAAGTCATGCGAACACAAATTTTGATTCTATCTCAACTGTAACTAAAGAGGGCGCTATTGCAAATTTCCAGTCGACGTTTTCGATCGTCATTGCGCCGATAATGGGCGTATCATTTTCTAAAGTAAGACAGTAGTACACAAGAAAAGGGAAAAGGTACTCGAAATGAGCGTTTAAAGCACTGGCAGGAGGTAGTGACACACCCAAAACCTGGTGATCTTTCTGTTAGTTTTTTTTAATTTGTTAGTTTTTATTTTTATATGAGCCGCCCCGGGATAAAGGCATTCTTCTCAGACCCTCTGCAAAGACACATTTTACATTAAGCATCCAGCCTATAATTTGTTCAAAAACACCAAAGTCTTTAAAAATTCATATCGACTAATAACTAGAGTCCCCAAAATGCATAGAAAACTCACGGACTACCATTGTTCTCATGACTGTCGATCTCACATTCAACTGGCCACAACGTCAGCGGCGAGGTGCACAATTTTTTTCTAGGGGGCACTTCAGGCCAACTAAAAATGTTCACTTTTCCTAAACAAGCCCCTTTTTCAGCGCTCTTGTTATGTCGTTTACTATTTTTTTTTATAAGATAATCTCACACTAGAGGTAAAACCAAATACACTGTCTGCGTGTAAATAGAAAAATAGTTTGCAAAAAACATTGAAATTGCTACCTAAAAGCTGACAAAATGTAAAATTACTCTGGTAATTCTTAATCTCACAGTCTAGATTTCAAAAGGGGGTGGGGCACCGGGGGCACGGACATCAACTGGGGGGAATACCCCCCCCCCCCCCCCCCCCCCCCCAGTTACGGCACTGCACAACACTTGCCAAATTATGAACAGTATTGAATGTTAAAAGGTGATGTAATGGTCCAAGTTTTTCGCACTTAAAAACGTAAGGTTGCCTGCTAAGGCCTGTAACATGTTCCATACATGACCCCGTACCCAAGGAATTAATTTCTTCTAATGCTTACATGAAAATGAAACATCACTCCACCTTCACTGCTGGCTACGGACATGACCGATAACATTTGTTTTGCACGAAACTTGGCAATGTAGGCGGTCGAACATGACCAAGAATTCATGGATTCACAACCGATGTACATCAATATCTTTTTAAGGGTCAAGTATGTGTGTTTACAATGGTCAGTCTGGGACTGCACTAATGACTAAACGCAAACCTTATTAAAAAAGTAAAACCTTACCTTCATCCTTGTCCATGTTTTGGCATTGGTGTGCTGTAGCTGGCCAAGTTGGCACCTCTGTCTTTCTGGCATTTTCAATCCAACATTTGGTCATAAAAGTCACGCTCACCACTCACAAAATCCTTCCCAACGAAATCCTAAATCCAGAACAAGGCGGCGGCCATCTTTAGTGCAGTCACGGATTATAAGCAAAGATCGTGACATTCCTGCCGCACAATGAGGCTTTTTGTAACTCACCAGACGTCCAGGTGTTATGCGCGCCTTTTGTTTGGCCCAAATTTTGTGATCGTCTGCGAGCTGCTAGGCTGGAACTTCTTCAAACATCTGAAAGGCCGCTTTACTTGTTCCATAGTATGCTAAATAATTTGTTTAAAGTAAATAACAATAATAATCATAATTCTTCATACTCAAGAAATAAATAAAACCAACAAGTTTTTGGCTACATTTGTAGGCTACGTACAGGGACTAAAATGTTCGGCCTAATTTGAAGAGAGTATGGGTAAACATGCACAGGAGCGTAATGTTACGACCCGGCCAAAATGTCACAGAAAAGCAAGCACTTTGAGCTCCCATGTTTAATTGATTATGTGTCCCCTCCCCCCTCAGTGCTAGTCGAATACGTCACTTCAACAGTAGTACACATATGTTTGTTTAATTGTAGTAGTTGTTGTTGTTGTTGTTGTTGTTGTTGTTGTTGTTGTTGTTGTTGTTGTTGTTGTTGTTGTTGTTGTTGTTGTTGTTGTTGTTGTTGTTGTTGTTGTTGTTGTTTGGTTTTTATTTTGTTTTGGTTTTTGTTGTTTTGTTTTCGTTTTGCTTTGACAAAAGCAATACCAGTATAAATCCTCCCATAATGCAATTTTGATACCATACACGATACAATGGAGGGCGAAACTAAAATTAATAGGAACCGCTAAGTTGTAATAGCGCCCTCAATTTACGGACTTTCATTCACACTGACTTGTTGACAAGGCAATACAGTAAAACCCTAATAATTGTCCAATGGGTGATTGCACTCAATTATTGAATTGCAGTCATGGTTATTATTTTGTCATTTTTCGTATTCTAAGCAGTGTAAGCCGATGATATAAGGGAACATAATAAAAATTTCGTGATGTGGCAATTTTTTGTATTTGTTATCTTTTTTTTTGTTTCCCCATCATCATAGGTCTATGCTATCCTGCCCAAGTTCATAGAGCTGCTTAAGCAAAAAATATTGCTTAAAAGTTTGCTGCTAAGCAGATATTACGAGCAGGATACCAGTTATAAGTTGTACACATGACTTGGTAGTTTGGCCGGTAACTTTATTCTGGTAAGTATAACATTGGCCCCTGTTCATAAGTCATTGTGCGTCACACGCGCGCGCATCTGCGTCATGCACGCCCAAAGTGATCGCTACTTCCGGTTCCAAAGCTGGCATACGTTTGTGTGTAATTTTACCAAAACTCACACATTTCATAAATCAAAGGCGTTTCTTTTGACACAAACCTATAGTTCTGAGAAGACCCCGAGTCTTTGAAGAACATAAAGCCAGGTCCAATGATTAAACTTTACTTAGATCCTATGGGCTGTTCGCAATCGGTTGGGACCCAGTTTGAGTGAAGTGGGCGTGGCTTACAGTGGAATACGTCACACTCACCGACAGGATGATTGTTATTGCTGCAAAAAGTCAGCAGGAATAGCATGGCACGGTAAGGTTTATAATGAATTGATTTTCATGTTCTCATGACAGAGGTGTGGGGCATTATCTTCATTGTCCCCTGCTGGCTGGAAAACAATTCAAGTCTCAAACAAGATACTTAAATGAGTAAACTTTCAAGTTGAAACGTCACTCTGTGTGATACAGCTTTTCTAACATTATCCCTCTACCAATAAAACAAATTCAAGAGCGCCCTCTATTGAAATTGTCAATGTGTGTTTGCATCTAAGGAAGGCTGAAGAGCTGTGAATATGTGAATATTTCTATCAAAACATTCCTGTCTCATGTATAAGAAATAAGCAATTGGAATTTCACCGTGAATGATTCAATAATTTAACATACAATGCCCTTAGAAACTCTTACAGGAACAACATCTGGCCCTGACATCTCAAACACACCCCACCCTACTCCCCCCACCCCACCCTACTCCCCCCACCCCACCCCAAAAAAAGGAAGTAACAAAGTGTCATTATTTTATGTAAAAACTTTAAAAAACAATGTAAAGGACTGATAATTATCGAAAAACTAAATTGGAAAGTTGTAACCTGAACTCACACATATAAATTATGAAGTTAATAACAGCACCAATCTTCCAGATACATATTTCTGTCTGAAATAATGACAGCAAAGTTGAGAGAAAAAGCAGCTGCCCAGCTGGCAAATCATAGTTGTTTTCTGTTGCCGCAATCAAAATAAGCATGATATAAAAATGTGCATAAAATCCCTAATTCAAGGGAACGAAATAATCCTTTCGAGAGAGGGATGTATTATTTTGCGGGAACGGAATAATTTTTCAAAGGAATGAAAAGATTTTGAGGAACAAAATAATACTTCAAGGAAACAACTATTTTTTTCTTGTTCTAGTTTTTCTTAACCTGTCACTTCACAGGCTCTGTTGAATCAAGTCATCAACCAAAAACACCACTATATGCAACTTGATAATTACACACAAAAAACATGAACGAATCCAAATGTTAAGTTGCTTTTTTGTAGGATGACCAAAGTTATTAGCTTTCAAATGAGATATCGAACGAAAAAATCCATCAATGAACAATAATAGAGTAATTAATTTTAAAAGATGACTATTTGTGTGGAATACAATCAATAAACTCCACACACTGCCTGCCAAATTTCAGCTGGGTGGCTTGCGACACAGGAGCACGGATCATACATTTTTAATAATTGTGTAGGGATTGCCACTTTTATATGTCCCTTTTCGAAACCATCGCATCAGCTAGAGCTTTCGGCTAGGGCTTTGGCTTGGGCTTCTCCTGCCTGTTTGAAGCCCTGCAAGGAAAGAGAATGTTTTCCAAACAACTGACAGCACCCAAGACCAAGCCGTGATTTCACAAGGGCCTTTGTCACAAAAAACAAAGAAAAAAAGAGAGGAAATCAGCCGTCACGAAAGAAAAAAGAAAAAAAGACACCAGATGTTGGATAAACAGCAATATTTTATTAACTTACTTGAGAAGTCCAGATTTTGGGATGACAACGTAGTGAGGTTTTTACCAGAATAGTGTTTAGTTTGAAATCTATACAAGCAAAATGACGTACGGGAAATATCTTAAAAGTTAAAATATAATATTCAGACATGGGTGTCTGAAAAAAAAACATAAAACCTACTAAGAACAGATGTCTTGGCAGAGTGAGTAATCAATACAACTCCATTATACAGACCTCATGCACATGACGTCAATTGAGTAGAGGTCAGAAGAAGATTGTTCATTGGTCCATCCTGTGCGTTTCCATTGTTACATCATCATTTTACCTCTAAGATTGCGGCATGATGACATCAATGCATAAGGTCCACTGCTGTGCCCTTTCTTCTCCCAACAGATACATGTGGTCAAAACAAAGGTGTGACTGTACAATAATGAAAAATCCTGATAAATCGGGCCACAGTATGGCCTCCTGCACTACACAAAGCACCCTGAATCCCACAGTACGGGATGTTACATTTTAAGAGGTCTACAAAACCCTTTACATCATCACAAACAGAAATCTGGAGGTGTGTTCGTAAAGAGGTCAAATGCTTTACTTGCATGTAATGCAATGATCACCTCTCTCAAGTAAAGATGAAGATGAAGGGAGATAAATTGAAAATCTTGGGAAAGACTCCCGACAAATCACAGGCCTGTCAAGTTGAGGCTGGTCGACAGACTAGTCTGGTTCCTTCTTGTTGAGGGGCTGGGCCAAAATTCATGGCGCTTCTTACATGGAATTCAGCGCAAACGACCCGTTGAAATACATGCTTCACGAAGTTTCCACAAGCACAGACTTCTATGGTGGTAAGCAGCGCCTTGAATTTGGACCTTGGGGTTGATTTCACAAAGCGCTAAGATTCATCTCAAGATGAGTTATCATTACTACCAGAGTAGTTTGCGTTGTGACGTCACACTTTGCTGAGCAATTACAATTGATTTGCACTTAAGATCAATCTTAACTCTTTGTGAAATCGAGCCCTGGATCTATTAATCTATTTACAATATCGACAACGAAGGCATCATATGCCATAAATAAAATACAACTTAAATCTCTTCAATATTTATGACATACTTCCTTCATACAGGTTTTTTTATACATTTCTAATAGTCTACAAAATAAGAACAAGTACAAACCACTAGGTCTTGATAATCTGGCAATTTGAAACCTTGAGTTTGAGATTCTTCTCTGTTCACTGGTGGTAATTGCTTTTAGATATGGGTACATTAAGTTATACATTATAATTTCACAATATTGGTTATTAATTTACAAGTACATTTAACTGCCATTCAAACATTTTTCAAACAAGAATTAAAAAAAGGAGAAGTTTAAGCTGATGTTTTTGACCATAACTGCCAAAATTTAAACTCAATATAACTTCCATTTCTTATGAATAAAAGTAAATAAATCAAATTATTCAGGTTCATCCAATGAGGTAGCATCATAAACATTCAAAATTAATCTCACACATTACTAATTCACTTCTTGGAAGAAAAAAAAGAGACAATAATCAATTACATTTTGGGGGTTGACAAACAAAACCGAGGGAAAAACAAAAATGTCAACAAATTGTGACTAACAACAGGTAATATTGTCATCCAAATTGTTCCCAATTGTGGACCTTTTATATCCCCATTGTGGCTATTTATATCCTCGTCGGGAGAATCGAATTCATATCAGGGGTTGATGTATCCACCAATTAGGATAGTGTGAATCAGCTTTATATCGAGGAGTATACCCCAATTGGGATAGTGTGTATAGGCTTCATCTCAAAGGAGTTTACCCCAATTGGAAGAATGTGACTAAGCTTCATATCAGTATACCCCAATTGGGATAGTGTGAATAGGCTTCAAATTGGGGTTGATATCTATCCCAATTGGAAAGTGTGAATAACCTTTATATCAGGAAGTATACCCCAATTGGGATAGTGTGAATAGGCTTCAAATTGGGGTTGATATCTATCCCAATTGGAAAGTGTGAATAACCTTTATATCAGGAAGTATACCCCAATTGGGATAGTGTGAATAGGCTTGGAAAGTGTGAATAACCTTTATATCAGGAAGTATACCCCAATTGGGATAGTGTGAATAGGATTCATATCAAGGGTTGATAAAATACCCTTATTGGGATAATTTGGGTGACAACAACCTGCATATGTGCCTCAGGCCGTGTTCAGCAACGGCTATGGCTGGATTGCTGATAAGTCCTATTCTTCAACATTGTCGCCAACCGCAGCCAAAAGCCGTAGGCAAAGCTGCTTGATTCGGACACGGCCTTACTAGTGATCGAACAGGTCACTAGTTTTTCACAGGGTTGCTTAACTACACAAGCCAAAGGTTTCACAATTTTCACAATTATATTCCCCTGTTTCAGGCATTATTCTGATAAAAATGCAAGGGTTTTTTTTTTTATAAAAATGTAAATTTTTATGCCGTGGGCATACAAGCTGATCTTTGCCTTGGTTCTCTTAAAATTACAGTTTTAAAACAAAGGAGAACATTGCATCCGTGTCATTCACAGCTTTTTAGCTTGGTTGTTTTGCGAACCAGAATATACTGAGAAAAAAAAACTCTTGGTAAGAAAAAAAGACAACTAAATAATACTAGTACAAACAAAAATCTACAAAGCTACATCGACTTGCATTTCTGTTTGAGATCCAGTGGATGAACATCCTGCCCGTTTTCTGTCACGGAAGGGCGCAAATCACACTGTTGCATTGACCACATCGCAACTGCATTGTTAATTGCTCAATTTCATGTTTACTTAGTATTTTTTTCTCCCGTTAATCAACCAATAAAGCACTTCAGTTTCAAATTTGGTTTTCTGCATTGAATGTGCCCTCTAAAAACACCTTTTTGAAAAAAACAGTAACAAAACAAGTACGTCAAAATCTCGGTCGAATATCGTCTACTTCGATTGTTTGATTGAACGATTTGAAAATATGTATACAGCATGTTGACTGAGAAACTTTTGAGGCAACTGAACAATTAAACGGTTACATTAAATTTGCATTGGAAATAAAGAATACCATTTATTTCATTATTTTTGTTTTACCCTGCACTGATGTGTCTTAGGCACTATACTGACCCCTAGGAGGCATCGTCACATGCAGCGACTGTGCCACGCTCACCATCTTGGGAGTCAATAGGTATACGGGCTGAAGCCTCGTCGCCTAAAAATGCACACTCCACTGCATAACAAACAGTAAAATTGACTTCCAAAATCTAAGGGCCATGTCACACGAGGCAATTTACAGGCAACCAGTTCCAGGGAATCTCCAAGAAGAAAAGGCATTCACATTCAAATGCCCATCTAATTTTCTTGAGGATTGTAAGACATTGTTGGAAAATTCACTCCTGTGCTACCAAAGTGTTCCTTTTGCATGTGGTGCAGTTGGTTGCCTCCAAGTTGCCAGTAAAAATTGCCCCGTGTGACAAGGCCCTAAGATTATTGTAATGATGACGTCTTGTGAATTGGGTCAAAACTCTTTTCACAGGACTCAGGAAAGTACCGAGTACTTTACACACATTTAGGGTAAAACATAAACAGTCAAACAGTTCTTTACCAGTTTCCGTTTGATTTATAAAAAAAAAATAAAAAAAAAAAAAAAAAAAAAACGTAAATTACTGAACATTAATTTTTTGTGACTGACAAAATGTCAGTCAACGTCCAAAAAATCTATAGTTGAGTATAGTACGGTGAAATATCATTTCACATCTTTTGATTATTCTGGAGTAAAAGGTAATTACATTGGTGTAACAGGATAACATGCGGAAAAATTATATTTATATTTGTTTTTTACAAGTCTAGTTATAGGTTAACTTAATTTTTTTTACACAAGGTTTTTTTTTCTTTGTGTGTAACATTTTACATGGACAAATATTCCATTTCAAGTGAGAAGAGCAAGAAAATGACAAATTTTTAAATTGAAAACTTCACAATGAAGTGTGAACCCTCGTAAACATACTCTTTTGTTAATTCATCACTTACCATTTCAAATATTTGGTCATTCTTGTTCTTGGAAACATTTTAATATTGTACATTCCTTTATCTTTTAATATTTTTATTATTTTTATTATTTTGGTTTAGATTATATTATAATGTATTACAAATTTAAGTTAATAGTGATTTCTTATTGGAGGACTGAGGTATTACAGGCAGCTGCTCATTCATAAATATGCAAATTTATATGCAAATTACATTCAAAACACTATTGATCAACTACCCTTCATACTCATCAAGCTTCAAAATGAAGTTACTCTTTTTCTGTCTTCAAAGTCGTTCCTTAATAACGCCATACTTACATTGCACAAACTTCTGACCAATCACAACCTTTCGAGATTTTTACGTCAAGTCTCAGATGGCTATTTCTAAATTCATTCTAAAAGGATGGATTCAAACATTCATCAACAAACAAATTAAAACAAAAAATTGGTTCAAAAATTTAATGTAACTTGCCATTGTTAAGAACAAAACTATGTTTGATAAACACCTGTGTCAAATTAAATACATGCGTTTCTTTTTTACTTCTGTATATTTTATAATGGCATGCACAGAATTGTCCATTAGAAGTTTTGGTTTTCAAAACAGAACTTCTTTCAATAGTGTCTAGATGAAACTTTCATTTTTAAAAGTTATTTATTCAGAATTTATTCAGGTGGAACATTTTAAAAATTGGCTGGAACTTGTATTCTTTCCCAATGGCAATGATGATATGATATTTTGAATCTCTCCACTAATCATTTACAGCCATTTCTTTGTGAATTTGCACTTGACTTATCAACCTCTGAAGGGTTCGTGTTGATCCCCAACGAGAACTTCAAGTTTCGATTTAGGTTGCCCCAAAACGAAACTATCACAAGTTCAGGAGGGTGTACACCTCGCCCTTTCACATAATGTTAACAAACAGGTTCCATTTCACTCTCTTTAGATAATAATATTTATGTAACCAGCAGATTACACAAAAGATTTGTGCTAACACTAGGGTACTTAAATGTGACATTTTTTCTTCTTCTGACAACTCCAAACTGCCTGGCTACTTCCCAAATCCCAACAAATCATTCTTGGTACAGCGACTCGTAAACTTTGGAGTCCGATGCCACCTGGAGGCCTGCCGCTCAGTTCCTGTAAGGCCAAGGTAGTTTTTCCTTCATTAAAGGGGCACCTCTATGAGGAAAACTTCGTTTCTGCTGGAACATTTAACGGGGCACCAAGGCAATGACTAGGGGCATGGAGGCAATTGCTCCTAGGCTTGGACTCATCTGATTTCATGCCAAAAGTGCCGCTTATGGCTATGCTAAACTGTTTCCGTCAAAACGGGCTGAAACCACAGGTTGATTTGTGGATGATTTTGTTGGTGTCAGGATCCTCTGTACACAAGTCCTTCTTGACAATACTGGAGACATTCTCCATTCCTACTAGGTAACTGTCTCTTAATACTTACAAACAAATAGTGAAGTGTTTCTAAGGAATGTTAAAAACTTGCAAATGTTTGGAACACAAGTTTTTTTTGTTGCTATCTTTTATTTTATTTCATTATTATTATTTTTTTTTAATTTAAAAAAACAGATGTCACATAAAACCATCTCTTTTCAATAATTAAAACCAAACGAAAGGGGTATTTCGATCGTAGAGCAAGCATCAACTGATTTCCTAAACCAGTGGGTTGTGTACTATAAATCTTTTTAAGTGTTGAAACTCACTGGAACGTCACGACATGTAGTCAAGAAACAAAAAAGAAAAAACGTACAGGTATGCCCGAAATCAATGGGGCAAAAATAAACTCTTACAAAATGACAGGGGAATAGACTTCTCTTTGGTTAAGGGTTTGTAGAAAAAAATTGTCCATATTTTTGAAGGATTTGTTTCGCTTTGTTTTTTAATTACAGCAAAAATGCACCCATAAACCATCTCATGGTATTTTTTGTAAAATCTTGGGCGGGTCGAGGCAGAAAATAAATAATTTAAGTATCAAAAGTCATTATTCAAATAAAAAACTTTTTTTTTGTATAAAAAAATACACATTTTATCACTTAGTTTTTTACTCTTATTTTTTTTGTTATTATTTTTTATTTTTGTTATTTTTTTTTTAAATCAAATATTTAAAGCTTTTTGTGTGTTGTTTTTGGACAGTTTAACAGAAGAGTTGTACCCTACGTAAAATCTGCTGGCTACACCAGACTTCTTAGCTACTAATACATTACAAGTTCTGATAACACTACACAATACTAAACACATTCACCAAGCACATGCCACAATCAAAAACGGACCATTTTACCACTCAGTTAAGGGGTCCTATGGTATAGCTTCACTTTCAACCTCGTACAATCAACTTTCTTCTATAAGATGATATTAAGGCAAAGTAAAATGTTTTCCCCTGAAGAAAAAAAAAAAGAAGAAAAAAAGGGCGGCAAGACCAAAGGGGCGAACAAGAAGTAAAGATCAAGATGTTCAACAAGTTGAGCAGTCAATCAAGTCTAACATCTGTTGGCAAGACCAAAGGGACGAACAAGAAGTAAAGATCAAGATGTCAACAAGTTGAGCAGTCAATCAAGTCTAAAATCTGTTGTATTTACGCCAGTACAACGATATTTAAAAATGTAATAAAATGCTGCAAGATCATTCTTGCCAGAAATATCCGATTCGAGTGGCGAGAAATTTTTCTTTCCCGCCAACATTAGCAATACATTATTGTACCTTCTCTTCTAACGTAAATTTATTATCAAGAAGTCCCAACTGCTGGATGTGGCACCTAAGAATTATCATTAAATATATGTCAATCGAGTTTCTGTGACTAGCTTTAGCCAGAGGGGTGGTGCGTGGTAAGTAGCCTTTGGGACAAACTTTTAAATTTTATAGTCTTCGAACACTTCATTTTTTCGGCCATTCATTTGTATTTTATGCAAAAGTAGCGTAATTGGGCACTTGTTTAAAACAAATTTGTAGGCCTAAACTTTATTTTTCAAAGTCAGGCTGAAACACTGGATGCGTCTTGGGAAATCTTTATACGCAACCTGGCTGTGATACAACTACTGTCCATGAAAACAGAAATGATCTGCTTCAGACTATAGTGACACCGACTGCATACCTAGAAGCTTGCATTCCACATCAAGAACCCCCCCCCCCTTGATATTATAAACAGTTTGTCTCACTGCGTCCTACCAACCACCCACACCAAGAACTTGACCTGATTGGCACAGCGCCAACCCTCATGAAGCATGTGATCTGAGGGACCCACACACAAACCAGCTGATACTCATGGTGAGGCATTGGTTGCAGACCTTGGCAACAACTCAAAGGGCAGTATACTATAATGTGGAACATCCCCAAACTGACAGGACTTCCTGGTTCTAAGTGCCACTCCGCTTCACTGTGATGGGGCAATGATGATCCCCCACACTGTCCCGAGTCAATGAGTGTGTTTGCTTTACTACGGCACCAGACAACCCCCTTCCCTCCCCCCTCCTAGTCCCAGTTGAGGATCTGATGCTAGAGTGAGTCCAACTTCCACATGGTGACTGTACCAAAACTTGGCAAGGGTTCAGCCTACATTACCCCCACCTGCTCGCCCAGGCAACCCAACTGTCTCGTTCATGATTAACAGGCGTCTAGACTGGAGAATGTGAATCAGCGGTGACTACATGACCTTTGACCTGACCCACTTGTTCACATTCTCTCAGTCACCTGATTCTAACCCTTGCTCTTTCGATGGATACTGGTGTTGGTGGTGGTAGTGGTAGTGGGTAAGCAGAGTACAGACAAAACCAACAGTGTATGCTTATTTCCGCCTTTCGAAACCTCGATAGTTGTTTACAAATACCTCCCAGGTACCAACACCGCTAATACATGCAGGAATACTGGAGGGAAATAAACTTCTTTCATGTTTATATCTGAATCACATAAACACTTGGAAATATTAGCCACAAGAAATAAAGATAATTTGAATTATTCCAATTATGAGATTTTTACGAACAAAAAAAAGGAACGGTTCCAAAACTCACCAGTGAAAGAAACGGTACAACATTTGCATTTGCGACTGTTTACACATTTGATTGTAAACAAATTGGCAAAATAAACATCCTTCAACT
Source organism: Marthasterias glacialis (assembly GCA_911728455.2). Lineage (NCBI taxonomy): Eukaryota > Metazoa > Echinodermata > Asteroidea > Forcipulatida > Asteriidae > Marthasterias > Marthasterias glacialis. The sequence continues at coordinate 14,849,575 of OU452228.1, read as the reverse complement.
ATAAACCCATCCCATGTTTCAGCGAGAAAAAGTTTCTCTGTTTAAAATGACAGCTCAATTTGACCACCTGGTCTTTTTCCTTGAAGATGCACTTCCAGGGTTGAATACCCTTCGAGACACGAGTGACTAATGGTATGGAATCTATCTGAACTTGACTTTTCTGTGTTAAAGATTTCCAGAGCTGGCCACCTACTGCTAGAAGAAAGTGCCGCATCATTTCCGTCACCTGGTTTACCATACGATAAGCATGCCTTCCACGAGTACGCACGCCTACATGCCCAACATTGTCCGTGCTGCCAGACGGATTCATGACTAAGTCAATCCATCCTGTTTCATCAAGAACATTCTGTGATTCATTTTTTTTTTTTTTTTAGGGGAAAGTGGGGGGCGGGGGTGGACAGTGATCGAGGGAGGTCATAATGAGAGGCAACAGGGTGGAACGACACCTGTGCATGTACTCGGATTGAGACGTTTCACCGCGTAGAAATATAACTGTGGGTCTATGCACAACCCTAGCGTGTACAGCAGCTATCTCAATTCGCTCCCTCAAAAAACATATCATTGACCGAGCCACTTCAAAATACCAAAATACGGTTTGAATGTTTACGGACATCATTGAGGTTTGGTATCATTAGCTACAAAGGCCATTGAGAGTACTTAAAACAACGTTGGTTGTTTTAAGACGAAACATTTGGCAATTTTTTTGTCAGCATTATCTATATAGTGCTTGGGAGTTCCTGCACAAAGCATGCTCTGCAAAATACCATAGCCGTTTAGTTTTTGTGGAAAAGATATTTATCTGGACAACGTCCCGCTTTTCCCCCAACCCCATTTTGTGTCTGAAAGGTTTAAAAACAAACAAATAAAATATCACTTTTTGAACAAGCAGTTGGTCCAGGGCTAGTACATGTAGTACTTTCATACAAACATTGTATGTATAGTAGTACAGTTAAAATTTGCTGGTAACTTTGCAGCAAGAAACGTCCGATATCACAGTATTGACAAGACAACAACAAATAAGGGGCAACGATTGTTCCCCTCAATCGACGACAGAAAATTACAATTTGATATCTAGTTAATCTAATCTAATCACTACAAACTTGACTTGTCAATAAATATCCATCCACTACACAATACTATAATTACCAGGTACTAGTTAAACCAAACTAGCTATTTAACTCGGTTTAGTTTTGTTTATGATAATAGTTTTTTAAGAATAAATACCCCCAAAAAAGCACTAAGCATTCCTCACGACACGATGATGCTGGGCCGTGTTTTAAGCCGGTCGATCGGGTGGAGGAGTTCTACAGTTACTCTGTTCAGATTAAGATGGCTCTCCGTGTCGGAGACAATGACTGAACACTCGTTGTGCTCCTTCCGGTACGTGTCCTCATCACCACTTAACGTCTCTTCGTCTTCCCGCACCTTCCGCGCCTCGTCCTCCGGGGTAGGGGTGTGGCTGGGCGTCTGCTGGGGTGTGTTGCCCGGCGTGGTTTTGTCTCCCTCCAGGTGGCGGATTGCTTGCACAATGGTTTCCAGGTTTTGCCGCGATGTCGTGAGCGTGGTGGCCGGGCTGATGATGTGAGATGGGGGAGGGGTGAGTTGGTACTGCATGATGACGGGACGTTGTGCTGCTGGTGGTGGTGGGGGTGGCTGTTCCATGATCTTGCGTTCTTCGTATGCCCTCTGTTCTTGAATCTTTATCTGTGTTGGAGGAAAGCAACATCAATCTTTCTTTAATAATTGTGGGAACGATAACAAACAAAAAAACAACACATAACTGCACAGGGCATTTCTCAACTGACAGCCATTTTCTCCACTACTTTATTTCATGGATGAAGGGTTGTATTAGCAAAACACCAAGAGAAAAACCTGTTCTGACATGGTATCTGGGAATATGTATTTATTTGCTCACTCCTTACTTTGTGAGTTAATAGTAATAATAGTGTATAATTATACATGCCATGTCTGTCGTAAATGCCACTCCTGGCGTCAAATTATTAGATCAAATGGAAAGTTTTAAGAGTAATTTATAATATGAATAATATATATAACACAATGAAAGCGATACAAGAAGATGTGGCGTACACTGCTGCCAGACCACGCCAGTAACACTAGGGCAGTCCTCCTCTCTTCACAATAAGTGTACTGGGTTCTTTTCAAAGCACTACACAACACAAAGTACCTATGGCTTTACGTCCCATCCGAGAGACAGAACAATTGTGATTGAAAGTGCCTTGCTTAAGGACACAAGTGCCATGACCGAGACCTGAACCCACACTTTGACAACACCACAACTTGAACTCGGTGCACTAGGATTGCCCGTCCACGACACTGCAAGTTCTGCACTTTTTTTACCCTGTAAACAGATATCAGTGTGCATCAGCACGAAACCCTGAAGATCAAGGAGGCATGAAATTAGAACAGGGTTCCCATAGATCTGATTTGAGATACAGTTACACTGAAAACTGCTCACTTCAAATATCGCTCGATAAAAGTATCTGCTCGAATCTATCGACTGGAACCAGTCATAAGCAACACATGTCATACTGCAATTCGAATGGTAACCTCTTATTGCCCAGCAAATTTGTCTGTGCTAAATAAAACTGTAGGCTGTAGCAGCGATATAAATGGGCCTCTACGCATTGACGTCATCCAGCCACCATCGTAGAGGCAAACTGATGATGAAACCATGGAAACCAGTTATGTACACACAACGCACAAGATGTGCCAATGCCCCCTACAATGAGGGCGCCCCACTGCAGTGACATCAACAGTGTGTTCGCTCTGTTGGAGAGGCTGATGTAGAAATTACACAATAGAAGTGGTGCTTTTCATAACTCAATAAGCAATCACATCTACAAAGACCTGCCCCCCCCCCCAAGTGGGAGCAGTAAGGGAAATAAACTCAAAGAAACTTTACCTGTTGCGCTAGCTCTTTTAATTTTTCTGGATACAGCTGCGACTCCAGGGACCTGTTCTGTTCCTCTAAAAGCATCCGGTATCGTCTCTCCCTGTCCAACTGACAACGGAGGTCTACAAGTTCTCGCTTTAACTCATCCACCTGGCAGGAAAAAGATAATAATATTAAGATGAACAAAAAAGTTGTGGATCTGAAAAGCAAATGAGAAAATGGGTGCAAACTATTGGGACCATTTAATGCTCTTGGAACCATTTTATGGGAGAATTTTGTTAATATTTTTTTTAAGGATACAATTATAATGTCCCACTTTTGCTTGTGCTGAACAAGTTTGTACGCTTAGCGAATGGGAGAATTTGGAACACCAGGTGTCAGCAGACTTACCAGGTAAATTGTCATTACAAAGTTCTGAGCATGCGCACATTCCTGAGCACAATGGATATACTTGGTAAGTCTACTGCCATTTAGTGTCCTCAAAAGTCTCACACTGTAACAAACTGCTTGGCAGGTAAAGAATGGCTGGATACAGAATTTAGCCCAAAAAGTCTTAACACACGACACTTTGTCCCTTTTTAATTATTTTTTCTTAGTGCAGCAAACTGTGAGAACTTGCACGCCTGCAAATACTGTTTTGGTTTTTGTTATATTTGTTACACAAAGCACAATGGACCTTACACATTAAGGTAGAACTGCGTTTCTGGCATGAGTTGGCTTCAGATTGTGCAATAGCTTCACAAGACACTATACAGCGTTAAAACGTGATGCTCCACGCCAAAATCAGGCACTTCCTTGGAAATTATGACATGGCATTAAATGTCACGACAACCGAGACATCAGCCGTGATATCAATGTAATATTTTGACCATTCTATTGAGAAATATTAAAGTGTCTGTGTCGTCATGACTACAGCAGTAAATGGAATATAACCCAGTTACTACGAGCGCATGCACGCCGGCGGTCACATTACAGTTTGACAAAGACGGCACCCTTTTGTGATTTGACCACACAAGCGCCCGCGTGTGCAGTATCTGGGTGAGAGTTCATCTTTCCCTGCACAGAACGATCAAGACGACACAGCCCCTTTAATAAAAAGTTTGCAAACGTGCTCGTGAAGTAGACAGGTCTTATATGTACCTTTTTACCAGACATGCTTTGGTAACCTTGGTTCAATTTCATGGTCGTATCAATGTGTCCAATATGACACACATTTCTAAGGTACAAACATCAAGGTTCTCCCCTGAATTTTTCAATACTGGGGGGCATTCTGGACCCAAATTTGTTGCCAAGGCACGGTGAATTTTTGAAACCAGGTCCTGGGAATGTTTTTATTTGATGAACATGTTTGGTTTAAAAAAGCTCTGCTGTGCAATCTGGAGCATTTAACTCTTTCACTACAGCGCACCACTCACAGTGGCTCTGTAAATTACTTCACGCGCCGGAAAGGACAGCGGCTTGAAATCAACAAAATATACAACAATTCTGTCACAGTTGTACATTAATTTCCGTAGTAAAAGACGTTTGTGTAAAAGTGAATTTGACCTTAACGTTGTTTTTTTTTTAATTGGCCCGTTATTTGCGAACATTCGCCAAATATATGCTAGCTCATGCATGGAATGAGCCCTGAACATGAATGTAAAAAGCACTTTGAGGAAATCAAGGTCCCACAAATCATCAGGGAAGTTCACCAGCACTCACAGCCTTTTTGACACGAAACCAATTGTAACCAAACACATGAGCATGTTTGCTACACTGAATAACAAAACTGGCATATCCAACCATAGATTTTACATGTAGTCTTGTTATTATTAAATCTTTCTGGTAATGAAACCAAGGGACCCTCAAAAGTGTAACCCTGTAACACTGTAACCCCTAGGCCTGAAGATACCCGTGTAGAGAAGATGATGAAGAAATGTCAGTTTTAGATGTAGGAGGAAAACCCCAATTTTAGGGAAAACCCACACAATCAGGTAGGGACTGAAAACCCAATCCACATGCAAGGCTCCAGTCCGGGATTCAAACCGGGGTCCGCAGAGGGTGAACGGGCAGGGAAAGAAACCACTGAGCCAACCTGAACAATTCTCGTTAATGCAAAAGGGTTTTGGGCGAGTCGCATTCCAGGGAAAACTCTAAACTCTGAAACCGATCCACTGAGCAACTAACATTAGAGTACCCTCTAACCCTCAATATCTGGAACTCCTTTTAGTGGCTTTCACTTTCGTCTGGTGAAAATTTGCATAAATTTTCTTTTCTTTATTTATACATATTCAAGGAAAGTACTTTTTTGGTTTCAAAATGAAACTATTTACTGTTTAGTTTCTAAGAAACATATTTCATCTCATATGAGCAGGCCTTGATCTTAACCGAAGCCACCGAGGCCATTGGCCTCATGCCCTGTCGAGTTGGCCAGCATGCCATTCAGAAAAATTGCACTGTCACTACCAACTTGGCCAGCATACCTTTGTAGAAAAGTTGAAAATTGAAACAACCAATGAAAGCCCTCATAGCTCAGATATTTCTCAGGGAAACTGCCAGTACAGACTGAAAGCAGCACCTGTCCAGGAGGTTGTAGCTTTTAAGCGGCCCAAAAACAAAAGACATTTCAAGGTTAAGTAAGACACAGTGAAGCTGTCTGTCTTCACATCTTTCAAAGAAATTTCAACGCAAAAAGGGGATCTGTTGAAAAAAAAAAAAAAATGGAATCACTGGCCTGCAATTAATGAAAAATCCCTTTCTTACATTGGTATCTTCAAAGTTTTCCGGGCTGCCAATTCCTTCATCCATCATGCTGTCCTGACGCTTCCGTCGTTTGGGCGAGGGCGACTCGGAATCCTCCTTGTCATATTTGCGCATGATGCGCTTGAAATGGATCACCTGGTTGAGCAGCTGTGTCTTTTCTTGCTCCAGGCGATAGATGAAGTCAGAAGTCTGCTGCAAGATGGCCGCCTAGCAACCAAGACGGAGGAAAGAGATATATATATAACTAAATACCACAATGTCTTTTTTGGGTTTTTTACTTTTTGAAAGACAAATTTATCAATTCAAAAAAGAACTGCAGAGGTCCACCATAAACTGGTTATATTACACTGCATAAAACTAACAAATTTAATTGGTAATGGAATGCGCATCTCAGTTTCACAGACTGTTTGTCAGTGGCAAGGCAATCAAGGCAAACATCAAAATATATAAAACTGGCATTTGCACAAACTATTATAAAAAGTGTTAGGCCATTTCAACTTTGGCACTTACTCAACCCTGAAATGTTAAATTCTAACTGTGTTTATGTCCAATCCATCCTCAACTGACAAACTCCAAGTTTCAACTGTTCATTTCTTTTTAGTTCTCCATCCGTCATAATAAGAATGGTTTGTCTGGCTGCTTTCCGAGATTGCCTTTGCTTTTCTTTGAAAACAACTTTGATTTGACACTTACCTTACTGAGTTTTTCGCCATCGTGGTTGGGTAGGAGCGTGCGTAGAGACTGGAACCCCGAATTGATGCTCTGCATTCGCCGTCGCTCGTTGCTGTTGGCAATTTCCCGGCGGATGCGTTTGTCCTGTTCCTTCTGACTGTTGGGAGAACATCTAGAAAATTTAGAAAAAAATACAACCAACTAAAAAAAATGTGTTTTTTTTTTTTTATTCAGTTTGGTTTCTTGTGGCTAGGGTTAAGTTTTTGCATTGAGAAAGTGAAATTTCATATAAAAACTCAAACAGATCATAAATGCAGGCCTGATTGCTTCGTTCTTGAACGGGCAAGGGGCATCAAGGCATTTTCCTCATGATAAAGGTAACCTCTATGAGGAAACTGTAAATTTCTATTGGAACATTTCAAGGGCACCAAGGCAATGACCAGGGGCAATAGAGGCAATTGCCTCCGTGAAGTATCAGGCCTGTAAATAAGAATATGTCATGGTACCACAATAACGGATTGTAAGCAAATTCTACATGTACCTTCCTCTTGACTCAGGAAGCTTGGACTCTAGTTACTCAAGCCAAGGCCTTTCTTAAGTTTCAACAGGATATCCAACACTATTTCACTGATTGGTCACTGAAATAGCATCCAAACAGTCTTTCTAAAACAATAATACACCACGTATGTCAAACAGCATTTCCTCTGGCCGATGAACGCTGGTAAAAATCAAATTGATGATTGAAGCAAAACTTACTCAGCCTGCAAACTGACAATAATGCAGCGCTCAAACACATCAGGACTCCAATGCAATATTCAAACTGTGAGTTCTTGATACATAGAGGTCAACGAAAAGGCTCACAAATGACACAAAATGAACATTTTTCGATTAGTATTTCCTTTTGACAGCGAGGTGGTGATATTGATATAAAAAATAAAAAAATGAGCGAGGTGGTCACTTGAATTAGCAAGGTGAGCCGCCTCACATTTGAATGTACAACGCAGGGAAAACGAAACACTGATGTGAACACTTTCCCTTTCTTATTCAAATTTAGTCTTTGTGTGCCGTGAACTTAAATCAAGTTTAAATGCAATTGTTTCTTTTAAAACTCACTATTATGTAAAGACGCAGGTTCGTGGCCATTACCTGATGGCCATTTTTGTGGCACGAAAGATCATGTACTTGTACACATGTACAATGTGAAACAAGCAACCATTCTCACTGCGAGAGATACCGGACGGCTATCTTTTCCCGACAAGCCTATATCTTTAAGTTATCAAACTTGCGTCACATTTCAACTTTCGACTGCAGACTATTTTTCTCCGAGTAGGGCCTACATGTCCATACACGTTATCAGTAAACACCACAAGAAGTATTTTTCAAAAGAACTTTAGCCTCTCGTTTAAAATCGGTTTACTTCCTTTTTGATGAAACCTAACATGAAACACCTAGATGCATCTTTGAACATAAATGCAGATAATTTCCGTTCAGGTTGGCACAGGAATAAAAACTGCCTTCTACTACGTATCAACAGATCAAATGTTTAGTCGGTGGAATCAATCTACATTGTGAACAGGATGATCACAGCTGTACAACTTCCTGTGGAAAAATACAGCCTCAGGTTTTTTTGCACAAATGCCTACGGATGATGCAAGACTAACTCTCTAACCAATGGGGTGCTAGTGCAGTGTACATATCCATGTAAGCCAAGGTCGTCACACTCCTGTTAATCATTCATGAAATATTGCAACAAAATAACTTCAGATGCCTATTTACCCAGTCCTGATACTTCACAGAGGCGACAGAGACAATTGCCTCCGTTGCCCCTGGTCATTGCCTTGGTGCCCGTGAAATGTTCCAGTACAAATTTAAAATTTCCTCATCAAAGTGCCCCTTATCAAGAAAAATGCCTTGGTGCCCTTGCCCTTTCAACAATGAAGCAATCAGGACGATTAAAAAAAAATTGACTATATCGAGCCAAAACTTTGTAAAAAAGAAGAACTACAGTATTGGGATTTAGGACAAATTGGCAACTTTTCAGATTTACATCTTAGATCTTCTAGTATCTGGTACTTGACTTAAGAAAGCTTAGTTACCATAAAAACTGGATATCACCCAAACAATGTGGCAACAGGCCAAACAATGTAGCAGCTTACGATGTACATCAGTACATGTTTTTGATTTGGTCAGAATTTGCTACCACACAACCTCCAGACAAACAATCAACTCAAACGTGCACCTGTGTGTGTGTGTGTGTGCACAAGCTCTGGATATGCAGACATCTTGACGATGTTACTCCGTCCATTTTTTTGGCAAACGGTCCTTTAAAACCCAAACTGATCCTACAAACACAGTTTGCAATGTAGAAGTTTTAATAACAACAGACTTTGGAGATAGCTCCCAGCTCCTAAAAATAGCTTATAAGAAAGAAAAAAAAAAAGAAAAAAGAGAATTGTCTGGAAGGGTCAAAGGTACAAGCAAACTTTATTACTGAGCATGCTCTTCCCATTACAGTACATGTATGAGGCGGCCTAATCTGTGCCAATGTATATAAACACACACCCACGCAAGTGTACCTTGGTCCGTGGCAGTCTAATAGAGCCAGAGAAAAACAGTAATCCCACCACAACATGACCTCCTACAGTTCGGGTTCACTGGCTTGTGTGTATATCAGTCTTTTTTTTTTCTTCAAATGTTCCTCGTGAATGCGCTTTTTATCGCTAGGCACAGTGCACCATTTCCGTTTTGTATTCTATTACAGATACTGCTGTGTATATAGAGTAAACATAATAATCTACGGCTGACTTAGAAACCATCTGATAAGCAACTATGTAGATTTGAAGGAATTTATAACATCAAGTTTGTTGTCACCAAATAGCCCCCCCCCCCCCCGCCCCCCACCACAGCTGATTTGATTCAGCAGCTGGATGGTAGTATAATAGGGAGAATAATAGTTGTACTCCTGCAGTTGAACAACTGGTAGATACAATAGGGATTGGGGGGGGGGATAACTCCCATTTTAGGGTTTTCCCCAGGTTTTTTTCTCAAATTGTGGGGCATTATGGACCAAATCTTTGCAAGTGTAGCCGAATTACACTGAATTGAAACCAGGTTCTGGGAATATTTTTCATTTGATGTTTATGTTTGGTTTGAAAAGCCCCAACTGTGCAATCTGGAGAATTTAAAATGGTTTACGTTGTGATTTTTTCGGCGATTCTGATCTTACATCTACAAATAAAATCTAACAAATCTTTTTGGTGAATTGGCCGCAATTGCCCACAAATAGCGCATATAGGCCCGATACACTGGCTTGTGCATGAGAAGAACCCTACACTTGTTGTAAATTAACCATAAATATTTATATCCTGTTCCTGAAAACAGAGTGCAAAATTGTCATGTTTCAAATCAAGGAAAAATTCTGAAAGTCATGTACTGAGTCGACGCGAGTATAACTCACCTGACATCCCACAATGTAATCTGTTAACAAGTCAACAGGACAGAGGATCAAAATTGGCTTCAGCATCGGAAACTTTTGCTTCTTGGCAACTGTTTTCAGCAAATTCATGTTTATGAATGCCTTCCAATTATTTGTGTTTGGCAGAGATACTTTCGCTAAGCAGTATTTTCGGACGACACCTACATCCATGTTGCCAGCCTGATTCTTTGTTCTACTAAGGGCAAGGCATTTTTTTTACTTACATGTACATGCCCTCTACATGAGGGCCATTTAAAAATGTCTACTAGAATATTTCAAGGTGCACCAATGCAACAGTCAGAGGGGGAATGGAGGCAAACGCCTCCGTAAAGTATCACCATCAGGCCTGCTGATGAATCTGAAAACTATTCAAAGAAGCAACGGGCCAGCCCTGAAATTACATTAGAAGCCACAGCCTCTGTTGCTCTGGGCCTTGGTGCCCCTCCAAGAAGTTTCCCAGAATAGACTTTGAGATTTTTCCAGTGGAAGTGCCCTTTGCGTAATGAAAATGGCCTTGCCCTCTCAAAGATGAAAAGCCAGGCCTGACGGACTCGCATACACAAAAAAATGGGCTTGGCATTTGGCAATAAAAAAGAAAAAACTGTTGCTTCCGAGCAAATATTTCCGGCAGATACATGCCGTCATGTGATTCATAATATGAATCATGATGTTTGCTACTCAATCCTTCACTCCTAGTTTTGTTCGGCAGAGACACTTTCAAAGCAACATTTCCTGCTAAACTGCTCTTTTGGGGGGCCAGTTCAATGTCATTCATTTGTTACATAGTCATGTACTACGGTAAATGAACTCTACGCAAAAAGACCACGAGACCTTTTTCTATTTATGTTCCCCCGGGTTAGCAGAGTTTGTTTGCTAGACTGTATCGATCAGTTTCACTTTGTGAATAATAACTAGTACTACATAGTTATACCACACACGCATATCAGTTGTCATATGATTGGTGCAACACCCGTCACATGTCTTCCTTTATTGTTGCCATGAATTTACTGTCGCGACGTTATATGGGCATTTACAGGATGTCGAATATGCATTTTCATCCTTTGATAAAAATAATAATTGGGGGGAAGTTGGTGCTGGGCCAAACTAGAGAAATACTTTAAAATCTCACAAACATTTTGGTGGGCAAAAGTTATATGACTGTGGTTTAATTACCTTGGGGCTGTTTGATTGGCAAGTTGTTGCATCAATCTGGGTTCCCCATTCATGATTCACAAGCTAGCGTATGGCGTCTATATGCAATATGCAAGCGAATATGTGCACAATTTCGGCGGATACACAAAACATTAATTTTTTTAAAATTAGATTTAAGATCAAGTTCACAAAAATCATAAAATAAAACCATGAGTATGCTCCAGATTGATTGCACAGTAAATCCTTCCTACATAAAGTAAAAGGCATTCTAAGGACCTAACATCAATTTGGGTCAAGATTGCCCCCATGCCGCTTTGAAAATTTCAAATCCATAAAAAATGCAAATTTTCCTTCCAAATCCAAGAAAAGATGATTATCAAGTCAATGAATCGCATATGTTAAGAGGAAAACAAACCAAAACAACAAAACCACCGTGCCAAAACCACAAAGTCTTTTTGTTGAAAAACAAAAAGGCAGCTGCTCGGCAACCCATCAATCATGACGACTTCCCACGCTAACACTGGCCGAGTGACTTGAGTGTTCTCTGTTGTTCACCAGCAAACCCATTAGCAAACCTTAACCCTTCGATTAAAGAAAACCCCAAATGAAAGTATCCATATAAAACATCAGGAAATCCCTCCAAAACAGAGATGAGACTTGAGAAGTGAATAAAAAAATAAAAAAATCAATAAACGCCGTCCCCCACACCTGCCCTTCTTCTAAATCTTATCCCAATATGATTTCACCAGATGGCCTCTTTGTTTTGGTACCGCAGTGTGCCGACTCATCTAATTGCATAATGTGTATTTATTGTGCCTTTGTTCAAGCCAAGCATGCCTCTCAAAGCACCTTACAGTACTGTTACCCCTGTTTATCGGATCCTAAGCATTCCTCAAACCATCTCAACTCCTTTGGAGTATGCAGCACCAGCAGCCAAATTGACGCACAGGTTGCAAATCATTCACATCAACAATTTCTATCCTTGCAGGTACTCGTACTCCCTGGTGATGAGTAGCAAGCATTTAATAGTTAAGTAAAGGTCACAAGTGCGACGACGGGGATTCGAACCAACACCCAGTTGATCAGCCTACCAGAACTTGTGCTCAATGTGCTAGACCGCTCTACCACAAGCCCAAGACTAGACTTGGTTCCAAGTCTGTGATCGTGGTTCTCTATGTATACGGGCAATCTAGTCAGATGATGTTGTGTGAAGTATACGGACAAATAACCGCAATCTCGGACTTGAAATCAAGTCTAGTCCAAGATACACCTACATTTTTGTTCACATGAAGTTTCTATCCCTCATCAGCTTTGAATGTTTCAATTAATTATTTACTCTAATTTGGATGCACACAACTCGACACTAATTAAAAGAGTAAACTATATATTTTTTTCTAAATATTAAATTTCAACTCTAATCATTCCTATCAGATAAACTAATTTTAACAGAAGGTTTTATTTAACACCCAAGGTTGATACCTCGCATGATACCTTAAAACACTTTTTTGTTCCTAACTTGATTTAAAAAAACGAATATAGATTTGTCTTGACTGCAAGTCATCTGTTTACATCATTTTCCCCTTCTTTTTCTTTGTAATGACCACATAATTCATTCAAAGTATTACTTAAAACTCCAAGAAACAGGCCACTCTGCTGTGGTCAGATTTAATTGTTCAGTAACACACTCCACTCCCAGCCTCCCACTCCCCTCCCTTCCACCCCCCACCCCCTCCCCCCCACCACCAATTTGCAAAATCAAAACAACACCACCCACGCTAATTAATTCATTGAGTTTGAGAGAGTGAACAAAAAAACATGCAGCCTAGTCGGAATATTCATAAACCAGATAATGTTCCCTGACAGACAATTTGCGAAATGAGAAATTAAGACCAGCTGATTCTGGAGTCAACTGCTACAGTACAAAGCCTTCTTGGCAACCGCAGAAACACCTGCTTTTCCCTGACTGGCTCATTAATAAATCATAAGGTTATTCTATTCATGAAAAAGGGGTGGGCAACTCACTGTGCACTGACAAATGAATGAAGTACTTTGTTGGCTTGGCCATTAGAGAATACAGCAGCTTGAGTTTTAAATCAAGTCGTCCTCTTGATATTTAACAAAGATGTTTATGAGAAATACATCTGATTTGGAGAGGTTTAGTCTTGACACCTGAGATGAACTGATCCCCTTGGAATTCAAGTGATCCTCAAGAACAAAGTTTCGAAAAACACAACCCAAATACTTCAAACCTTGAAGAGCTACATAGTGCAAACCATGTATTTAAAACACAAACCGACTGCAAATGGTTTAATTACACTGGACTACCGTAATCGTTGATCTTTTTCAACTGTTTCACTTCCCTGAAGCAAGCCACTGCCTTATTTATAAAGGGGGATGTATCAACATGGCGCAGGCGGGGGAGACCAATCTTGTACACAGAGGGAAATCCCCCGTTTAATTCTCAATAGATCTATCACTTTTGCTGGTACATGTACATTGTTCACAGCAGGCCTCGATCTTAAGAAAAACGGGGACAGGTCTGTGCTGGCCAAATCAGAGAAATTGTACAAGGGCATGCTGGCCAAGTTGGTAGTGACAGTGCCATTTTTCTGAAGGGGATGCTGGCCAACTCGACAGGGCATGGCCTCGGTGGCCTCGGTTAAGATCAAGGCCTGACACAGTCCAAAATTGATTGCCGAGTTTGACAAGTTTCAAATTTTTAAAGACATTTTATTTTTTTCCCGGTAAGTCAACTCTGAATTTGGTCTCTCCTCAGACGTGCAGTTAAATACACTGGTATTGTTATTGTTTTTTATTTTTTTAAAGTATTTATAACATCTACTATTAAGTATTTATCTTATTCTCGCCTGATGCTTTAAGAGCAAACCAGTTTTTCCTAAGTGAGATTATCATTCTGCTTAGACTCGCCCAATTTCTGCTCTAGTTAATAATACATGTAATAATAATACAGATATTTGTAATGCGCAATATATTAAAACATTTCCACCCAAAGTGTGCTCAAGTCCGTCACAAGAAAACAAAAATGTCATTAAACATGACGTGACATGACATTCCAAATGAGACATTAAGTGTGTCTTCAGTTTGCTCTTGAAATCATCAAACAGTCTCACATGTCTTCACTGAGTTAGGAAGTTTGTTCCGCAATCGAGGAGCAGCGGAAGTAAGGGCTCGATCACCCCCATGATCGTTTTGACTTGGGGACAAATAGAGAGAGAGAGATCACTGGAAGACTGGAGAGCGAGACGGCTCAGTTGTGTAGAAACATGGCGTACACATACGCAGAAGCAAAAGTCCATAGTAATCAGTGAAACGCGCTTACATTAAGCACAAATTACCATAATCACACAATTTTTTGCTAACGGTATTAGAAGAACCATGCGATTGGGCCTCGACTACCCACCTCTGGTAAAGAGAATTTCAAGAAAGTTTAACACTCCCTCCAACTTTTGGTGCCTTTTTCAAACAAGTTGATACACCATTTGAAACCATTTGTTATTGTGGTTTTGAATGGTAATAACTGTGGTACAGTGTTGATTCCCCAAATGGTTTTAAATGGTAGGTAAGCTGATACAAAGCCATGTGAGGATCGTTCCAAATGGACCCATTGTGCTATGAGTGGTTTTGAATGGTAGTACAGTTTGATTATCAACACTGTTCAAATGATAAAATCATGTGTGCAATAGTAATGGGGGAACGTGAGAGTTGGGATTTTGAATGGCTTTGAATGGTCTAGCAGTAAGAGGGTGAATGAAAAAAATATTATTGCATTCAGAATAAATGGTAGTTGGTATGTTTGTGTACAGGCCTGGAGTTACACCTCTGTTGCCCTGGTCTTGGTGCCCCTTCAATTGTTGCTCAAAGACTCTTAGATTTTCCAATGGAAGTGCCCTTTGCAAAATGAAAATGGCCTTGCCCTCTCAAAGATAAAATTCCAGGGCTGTGTGTGTACACAGGCTATTACAGTATAGTTTATCTGCCCGACCAGGCAATTTTTACAAGACAAGTTTTTGATTGAAACAGAAGTCTTGAAAATAACGTATACCCACTGTGTGGCCTGTGGCCTGCTTTAATGACGGTCACAGAGGTTGCCCATGACCTTTTATAGACCGTTCCGGCCTTTGGCAACAAGCCCCGCCCACACACCTTAGTTCATGTACGCTTACGCTGCACGTGTGACCGAGTTTGACAGAGGTCACATGACCAAAAGGCGTGATCCAATTGGTCAATGCGCAGTTTGATTGACGAGCCGGAACAGTCTATTGCTATGGTCCTTGACTCGGTTTTCCCTGTAGCTTCTGAGTACACACTTTTTTATTTTAACAGGGGAGTTATATTTTCTCCATGCCATTCACCAGTAGGTGTGGTATTCCATGCCTCTTTTAAGATTTAAAAACTTTTCTTTTTCTCCAGATGAAGGCCAATCCTTTTGGCCCTGCTATGTCCTAAATATGCTGAATTTAAACCTGGTAATATTAAAAGTTGAAAGTCGGTTGTAAACAATCCTATTGACCCCTTGCACGCACGTCACACGCGCCGACTGTGCCCACGCTTTACGTGTAAACGCCGCGTCTCCTAAAATGCGCTCTTCACGGAATAACTCAGTGACATTGACCACTAAAATGGCACAACCAAGATTATTGGGATGATGACGTCAGGTGAATTGGGTCAATACAGTCAATTGCATTTACCGACTCTTCAAATTGCCTATTAAAAAAAAGCTATAACTTTTACGAGTTTTATACAAAAATGTATTTGGGACAAAAATACTTAGGTAAAGAGTCTGCAATGTTTTTTACACAAAAAATGTATATATTAGACATATAAAATTCTTGCCTTTATCAGGCTTGCCACAAAAATGTGGCATCAAAGTAATAATAGTATGAAAACGGTAATTTGAGATTAATAGTATATCACTTTTTTAAATCGCATATGAAACACTGACTTATAAACTTGAAAAAGAAAGAAAGATTATTACAAAATCAAAAGAGGATGGAACTACTTCCGATTAATTTCAATTAAAAAAACATTTAAAAAGTGTTCATCACTAATGTACTTTAATACAAATAATGAATTAGAAATATATTTTGTAACCCCCAAAAATATGCTTTTTTTCCTACTTGTTTTGAAACCCAATATTTTTTCTTGACACCAGTGATAATTAAATCAGGAACTGACACCTCCACTCACTTTCATTATCAGGAATTGACCTTCCCTCCTGCACAACATGGAAGATCCCACGCCCCAGACCAAGTGACTTGGCCCAGTGCCAAGCTTGGCACAGCGCCAATGGCTTTGTTGAGCACAGAACGCTTTTTTTTTCTTTCCCCCTTCTCACCATGCATGTGTGCTGTGAGTATGTGTATACTTCATTGCACAAAAGTGTATTTTAAAATGCCATGTACATTACATGATTCATGTAATGTCTGCTCTGTGTCTGTATCTGTCATTATTACAGTATCTCTTTATATTGATATCGGATAAGTGGCCAACAGCTGATCCGGCCGACTTATCTCACTCAAACCGTAACTTGAACAATTTAAGCAAACTCAAAACGATTAGCACAAGATATCATTGATGTGAGCTTTTTTTTCTTGTGACAAGAATTAGAAATCACATAATAAACCGCTAGGGAAACTGACTGGGTAAATTTAATCCATTTTAGGGGGGGAACAGAGAAAAAACTACCAGGGGATTTGAACCTGCGGCGTCCTGATTATCGTGCCTGAACTCCCTGGCTTTGCGGCAGTTTCAGGTTGAATGGCTTCCGACAGGGACCCCTGAACAAAGATACCTTGACAAAATAGGGAGACTGCCATCAAAGTGCTTGAAAGCTCAGTTGGTAGAGGGCTGCCACATTTATCCGGAGTTTGCAGGTTCAAATCCCGTTCTAATCAATTTTTCTTTGTTCACCCCCCCCCCCCAAAAAAATATATATATATATATATATATATATATATAAATAAAATTTCTCTAGATTTGTTTTTCTTTTTTGTTTTTTTATTCACCAAAGACAAATTTTGCAGAGTTTAGCTACTGACAACTGAATATCTTTCCACACCAAAGTAAAGTAATCCAAGTTTGTAATCTAGATCCATATTATCAGAAGCTACCCATATTTAAAGGGATCATACCACTCAATCAGATTTCAGGGAAGTCATTTCATTTGGCCAACCTTGTCTCCCAGAATCTTTCAAACAAAATCTTTGATGAAAGAATTATTAAAAACACACAAAATTACTCTGTAATACCATATAAAACAATTCCATTTCTACTCCCAATAAGTGTAAACAAATAATGCATGCCTCATACTTCTGCTCTTGACGGAAGGTAATCAAGTCCATGACTATGGTCATTGACCCCTTGTAAGTGACGTCACAAGCTCAAACAGCGCCCTCACTGAGGTCAAAGGAAGACCTGTCACTGGCTTAGAGTTGCGCGCGACGCGTACACTCAGTTCCATTGTTTGACCGCAGTGATGGTGGAGGCGGCCTATCAGGGTCTACTGCCTCATTTTATTACCCTTTTGAAATGTTCCAGTATAAATGGGAGACTTTTGAGACGATAGCAGGCGTCCCACAGACCGGTCCTTTTCCATTGTTCTCAGCGATGAAAACAATGGAACAGGACCAGTCTGTGGGACACCCGCTATCGTCTCAAAAGTCTCCCATTTCAAACTCCCTTCTAGAGGTGGTGCCCTCTGCTTATCACTGAAGAGAAAACTGCCGTGCCCACACAGGGGTGGGGTATCACACTCTCCCCCATCATACCCCACCCCCGCCCCCTCTGCACCTTGAAATATGTAACTGATCAAAGTTGCACAGTCATTCCAAGTAATGCTGGATTTCCCCATGGAGGAAATTTGACTTTGTTAAGGCTGAGCTATCCTCCCCCCCCCCCCCCAACACAGAGCATCCGCATCTTGAATGTGTCATCAATGCCAATTGAGGGCTTTCGTCTCGAAGAGAGATTCAACATTCTTATTATTAATGAGTTGTAATTATTTAGTGTACTTTTATGTAGCCCCACCCCATGTATTAAAAAATAGGAGTTCAAATTGTGTGGTTTTTTTTTTAATAATGTGTCAGTTAGACATAGTTTTAAAAAAATCAAAACAATCATGATACAAAAAAGTTTTACATGTCTTAAGTTCTCATTTAAAAAAATTACTTATTTTAATCTACTGCTTAATTTTTACTTTCGTCATTTTTTAGGCAAGAATTCAACCAAATAATTCTATGAAATTCGTGCGGTTTACTAGCAATATTAATTCATTATAACTACCAACAAAAAGCTCTATTTTTGTTGTTGATAATTATATTAAAACAAAGTATAGAAAAATATATATATATATATAAAACAGTAGATAATTGCTCCGATTTTTAAAAACAAAAAGTACCTGGTGATTTCGTTTCACACATGACCAGCAGTCGGATTCTGTAAAACCAGGGAAGCGGCAAAACCCCCAAAATCAACACTCTCGCTTGACTGGGAAACTTGATAAGCAGTATAATAGAGATCAGCGCATTAAAATCACACAGACTTTAGAAATGGCAGCATTACACCATATGTTATGGAAACTGAACCATTTTAACATTACATGACCCGAGAGCCAGACTGTTCCAGCCAGACAGACAGCGTCTGGCTTACTCCACTCTCCTTCTAGGTAAGTCCCAAGTATCTCACACAGATGAAACGTTACACGTAATGTGCAATCTCAGTAGCCATATGGTGCTGAGTGTGCGAACTCCTGTGTACTGATCACCCCTTCCTGTGGATTGGTTTGATCAATAATCTGAGTCTGATGCTGATCTGAGCAGACTTAAAATGAGGTTAAATTATCACCCAGTTTGTAAATTATCTTTTGATGTTCAGTTCAACTTCTAGGCAATGTTTTTTTTTCAACTAGCGAAATAACCCAGAGAAAATGTGATTATTAGTTCTTATCTTTATTCTACATCTATATAAAAAAGAATTTGTGCATTTTAAACTCGGATTGTAATAATGACTTTTTGTCCTCAATGTTTTTAAAAATATTCTCTAATTTTACCAACACCTCTTGCATTTTCTAATTTGTGCATAAACTGAAAAAAAAATTTAATCTCCTTTTGGGGGTTAGAAAAAAGGGACTTAGAACTACGACTTACTGCATTATTCGTATATATTTATTTGTATCTATTTGTTTCTTTGCTTACGATGGTGTTGTCATTGCTTATAGGCAATTTAAAGGAGTTCAAGACATACTTATTTTGGAACAAAATCCTTATTTAGGAACATAAATTTTGTAGTCATAAATACCACAATCATAAATATCAGCATAACTGCGATTTCCATAGTTACACGGTTTCATTGATTGTATCATGGAGGTATGTCCGATGTCCTTCATGGTTCAACCCTCCCAGCAAGGTGAAGAAATAAAGCTAATAATGCAAGTTGGGGCCACATTCTAAAAATAAATTAGCTATAAACAGGAAAAGTGCGCTCTATGTTTAGAACATGAAAAATGCCAGCATTGTCTGTACACAATTCCCACACTATGCCCTGACATTCCACACTCCTCCATAAATCTTGAGTCATTGTACATACATAATAAGATTATCAAGTGGTTCGGCTTGGTCGCCTCTCTACCAGTACCACTAAAGAAACTGCCGCATCAGCTGATCCAAACAGTCTTAAGATCCTGAATATAACGGGCACACAAAATATCCTGTTCAGCCGGTCCAATAATCCAGGTCCGATGTCATTTGCATACTACACCCACGCAACAACGACGACAGCCAGCAGGCCTCGCCGCCGCGGCAGTCAACGTACCCGCTACAAAACATGCTGCGACTGTAAAATTTGCCTCACGCCTACGTGCAGTGAGTGACACACGTGTGGTCGTAAAAAGTAAAACCGCAAATTTGTATTTGCCTTCACAACAAAAACAATATGCTCAACAACAACAAAAATGATCACGATATATCAACACACACTAGATGTATGCAATTTGTAACATTAATTGGGTACGAGAGAGGTTTAAAATCAGTGAAAACCATCGAGAGCTTGAAGGAAGAGTGACTTGTGTTTTTCTCAGAGAAGCATGTGTGTGGGCAGACTGGCAAAAGGCGTGGCAGCCCGGTTCACAAGAACACGACACAGGACTTTAAATCACAACCACTTTAAAAAACAGCTGATTTCAGACCAATGAAAATATAATATACACACCCTTTAATCCTTACTGATCATGTGGGTAGCATTTTCCAGTTAAAATCAATTCATAGGCACACACATTCATGACATAAGGCAAGCGAATCGTTGTTGATATGTGTGGTTGTAGTACAATACATCTGATTACAACGTACGCAATATAACGTTAGACAACGCGCACGTGGGGAAAACCCTCGAAGAACTGTCTCAAATATATGCATCAATGATCAACATTTCCCCAGCAAAATGTGCCTAAATGCACCTATCATGTATAAATCATTATAAATCAAATCTCAAACGATACCAATTTTATTATTTTTATGCCAAGAAAATGATTTGAACTTTCATTACAAACGTAAATAGTCAATCACGTGGCGGATGAGAATAACCTTTTTGACAAAGACAAAACGGGATTTAAATTATAACATACCTGCCAACTGTCGACACAATCGGACCTGGCAAAGTGCCGCTCATCTCGGAAAATTCCTTCTCCATCTTGCGCATATAATACGCCATATTTTCCCACAGATCGCTGATATTTTTCCAATGAAAATTATGCGATATTTGGAGGAAAAAACACAGTGTTATTATTTTGTCTCAGCTGAACCCGGCGTGGTTTAGAGAGTATGCGTGGTTTATTATCGTGGCGGGAAACAGCTGGTCATACAGTCAGCTGCGATACGCTCAAGGTTACGACATATCCTACCGCCACGACGTATTTTCTCTTTTCCAATCAACTATGAAATCTATAAAAGTTCAACTTGGACGAAATGTACACTCTCAATTGTTATAAATCAAATCAGCAAAATAGAGAAAGACAATTTGTCCAAAATCACATTTGCAAAGCTGTTGTTTCGACGGACTACAGCGTTTGTGGCGGATGAGACATGAATAACTCGGCCATAATCAGCTGACAGGTTGGCATGGCGCGGCCAGCCTAGGCAGTTTACAGTGTCAACAGCTGCGTAAAATTCCATAGTCACTCATTAGAAGAATCTGATATAAATACAAATGTTAAACTCCCAAACATTCATTTTTTTGAGACTAAATAATGCATAAAAGGATAAAAAATATACATAATTTAATATGGATAGTAATATAAGAAAGTATTTTACACCCTCAACGTGTATTTTTATATAGAAAATATAGATCTTATATAATATTTTACTAAATTCTCCCTACCACTTGGAATGTTCGACTTCGATGAATGGTATGTGAAATCATCCAATCAAAACCTTTCTAGTCACTGAACTGTCAATCAAATCTAAAAATGAAGTATTACGGCATGAGTAATGTTCTCTAGGCAATGTCATTGGCTGAATCCTTTCGCGGGTTTCCTGTGTGTCTATTCATCAGCCTTGCCAACCTGTCGGTTTCTTTATGCCCATTTTTTCATTCATAGTCGCAGTCTTGGTGTTGTGGTTTTTATCTTGTGAAACTTATAATAACAGCTGACATTTTTTAGAAACGTTCATACCCTGTTTTTGATTACATATTGCTTTTCAGAATTAATATGTTTTATAAGGTCTTTGTTATATTTTAAAGACATTTAGCACTTCTACCGAATCTTCCAAGTGTCCGGAGCCGTTTGTTCCCACGAATACCTCAAACCTATCAGAGCGTGGAAACTTTTGTAATGAGTTCCGATTGAACACATAGGATCGTGGAGGTTAAACAACTTATAAATAGAGCAGAAGGGATATAATGCATTTTTTCAAGACCGTAGTATCTATTACATTTGGGATAGGCTACTCTTAATAAATGTTGGCTTGCTATCATACATAATGAGAGTGGATCCTACTGAAATCGCCGCGGTTCAAGAAGCATTTTTAAAAACATCATGATCATGGTAGGCCTGCTCAAACTCATTGCCTACTCACTGACCCTCTACTCAATGGTCTCGTCTCACCAGTAAGCGCAGATCACCCATTTTTCTCAGTTAAAGACGATCCGCAGGATAAATGCTAAGTCGAGATCGGAAACATCCACTCCCGTTCCGCCTGAGTCTGCGCCCCCCCCCCCCCCCGAGATCAGCTCTGCTCCGTCTGAGAAAGATTAAAATATAAAAAGTATTAATTACCAATTTTAGAGACCAACGTCCGTCAAACGCATGATTAAAAAATCAGGTTTTTTATATGATTATTATTATTTCTAGTTCGTGACTGAGTCTGTGTGTGGCCATTGTATTATTAAAAAGAAAATTACCACAATTTTGTTCCCAACAATGACAGTATAGAAATGCACAGAAAAAAATAGTTGTCTTGAACTTAAAAAAATCAGTAACACTATCCACTAGGCATTGAAATTTCACTATTCTGATAGTAATAAGTTGACTAAGAATTATGGTAATAATAATAACAAAAATAATGTAATAATAATGAATATCATGCATTTATATAGCGCAAAATCCATTAATAACAATGTATCCAGCTCTTTACATAAAAGTAATAAATATGAAACCAAAAGGAGATAAAAATAAAACTAACGTAGGCCTTAGAGGAAACAAATACTGTGCATTGAACAATCATGACAATGACTCTTTAAAACAGTCCTACAAAAAAGAAAACAAATGTAAACCATTACATCAGTTATAAAACCTTCATATAACTTGACGTCTCAAAAACAAGAAGAATAAAAATGGTTGTGTTTAATTTTGCTTTATCTTTCTTGTATTGTAGCTTTTTGAATTCGAATTTATTGCCGTAATTATTTAAATTTCATCTTTCTTGTATTGTAGCTTTTTGAATTCGAATTTATTGCCGTAATTATTTAAATTTCATCTTTCTTGTATTGTAGCTTTTTGAATTCGAATCAATTGCTGTAATTATATATTAGTTTTACCTTTCTTGTATTGTACTTTTGAATTCGAATCAATTGCTGTAATGTTTAAATATTTCGAAATCTTCATGTAACAGTGATAACAATCATATTTCAGAAAAATACCCACTCAGCTACAACTGAAGCTGAATCTTTAACTGCCAAATATAAGAATCCTCAAATATACAATTGGCAAGTGTTTTATTAAAATGATGCAAGATCAGCAAAGATGTGTCAATTAGTGTGTGTGTGTGTATGTGTGTTTTAGGTTTTTTTATATTTTTTTTGTTGAGCAACTCACTTTAATACCCACCTTCTCTCAGGTAGCTGAAGGTTGACGGCTTTTTCATGAAAATATTTATTGATTATGAAATAGCCGTCAACTAATCAGCAACATGTGGGCAACATTACAATCAGAACTTCGTTCAACTTCAACTTCAAGCTGGAATGTTTTGTTGGTTTGTTTTTCTATTCTCTAGACTAAAAGTAATCAACGATGAAGGAAACGCCGCTGTCAAATATTGAACGGGACTTTATTACAGAAGCTATCAAGTCAGGAAAGGTAAAAACTCAATATATCACAATGAATGTTGTCAAGTCCTACTTCATTTGATCGTGTAAAAAGTGTTTAACCGATTTCGTGATAAAACACATCCACATTTTTTCCCGTAAAAATAATATGGTCATTAGTATTAGTCACAAGTTTCTGTATACTTTTTGTGACCAACCAGGCCTATCAATCATATTATTAGAGATTCCCTCAATTTGACATGGCTACAACAAGTACAAAAAGCATGACAAGTACCTTGACTCCTTCATCAGCTCAACAGGACATCGACATCCAATTCCAAGTGAGAAAAGCGCATGCAGGCTTGGAGGGCTTGCTGTGTGAGTAGTTACTCCACAGAACTATATGACTATGAGGTTGACAGTGAGTAATGAGGTCAGAAGATCTGGAGGTCTGTGATGCAGGATAAACTCAAACGAATGCATCCATTTTAAGAGTCCATTCAATTTCAAGTTCAACTCTTTGGCATCGAGACTTGAGTTGAGGCTTGACTCAATGTTTGACTTGAGTGAGTCAGCTGCAGTCAGTGGCTGCTAGTGCTAACTGCTATACATGTACTCGCATGCTGAGGATGGTTCTTGGCGTGGGCTGAAGCCAAGGGACAAAGTCAGGGACGAGGTGCTCTACGCAACCTGCCAAGGATCACCACAACTGTCGGAACCAAGTGTCTGCATCTGGCTGGACACTGCATGCGACATCCAGAGTTAAGCTGCAAGCCAGCTCATCCTATTTAGGAACCCACCACTAGTACGTAGTAGTACTAGTAGCCTCTCAAGGTGGGCAGACGCTAACCTACGTGGACCAGCTGCGCCGGGACACTATTTACTGCTTAAGCAGCTCCATGGAATTGGGCCCTGATTAGACAGTCACATCAATACTCATGGAATACTCACAAAGACGATGGGCTCCTGGTTTTAGACAAAGTCTAATATAGTAATAATGCCCCTCTTGAAGAGTGACACCATTTCATTTGTAGTCTAGTCCAGTGTGTGTTAAGCTGGCTCTTGAAATTGTTCAGACTTGAAGCATCAATGACATGGGATGGGAGACTGTTCCAGTCGTTAATTATCCGATTGGAGAAGAAACCTGTATTACATGCAAGTTTGAGCCTTGATCATGTTGATCGCTGCTTGAGAAGCTTGTGTTTGTGACCCCTGGTTCGAGAGTCGGTGCTGACTTCAAAGAACATGGAAGGATCTACATCATCGATTCCTTTCATTATTCTGTAGACTTGGATCATGTCCGCCTTCCTTCTTCTGTATTCTAGTGTCGACAACCCATCAGCTTGCACGATGAGCACAGGTTGAATACATGGATGTGAGAACACCAATAATACTCACTGGTGTGTTTTTAATCTTAGTTGGTTTCTATAATCATAGCTTGGAGTGACGTATTGGTGAAACGCCCGTCAACGGCACAGGTACAAGGACTTTGGCAATATCCAGAAATTCAAAACGCTTGTTGTCATTACATCTCCATTCTGCTTCCACCAAACAATGAGCAATAGAAAGGAGGGCTTCTTTAAACAAAGACAAGTCTCAGAGGACAATGTTGTTCACACATCAAGTTGTCCCCTATCCCAACATTAAACTCCATTCATGTGTTTTTAAATATTTCAGAGATTAGATGGCCGTGACACATATGACTACAGAAACATCAAGATAACATTTGGCATAGAAAGAGGAAGCTGTGAAGTACATCTTGGACAGACGAGGTAGGTGCAAGAGTCGGTGGAATGCATCTGCCGTTTTTAGCCTTGTAGAAGTCATAGCAGCCACAAGTAGAAAAAAGCGACCAGAAATGGTCCAAAGGTTTGAACTACTTCCACTTAACACAGAAGGTCAAAGTAAAAGGTCATGACCTGAATTGATATTTTTCAAACGTTTCCCATGTAAACATGAAATGCATTTCTAAAACAAAACACGCTTTCGATTTTGTATTATTAGTCTTCAAGACATTTTTACTGGGGGGGAAAAAAAAGAGTGAAAATCCACAATATATAATAATCTGGGAGGCTAATCATCCTTACTGGCAGCTGAGAAGCTGAATTGCGAAGGACGCAGCTACACATGTTCGAGCTGCAGGCATGGCAGCCAGCCACATCAACCCATATATGACCACGGAGCACAGCCTGAGATCAAAAGTGTTTGGTTTTTCCCGAGGAAAACTGGATGGCCTGGAGAAAAACCCTCGTGGTACAAGAGAGAACCAATGCACATCTCTACTCACATAGCCCTAGCCAGGTCTCGAACCAGGGACACATTGGTGAGAGGCGAGCACATGCCACCCACCCCAATATTAGCCAATATTAGCCATGTCTGGGCGTAAATGGTGGGGATCATAGAGAAGTGAATTGTTATTAAGGGTGAACATTTACATCATTTTTGTAATATTCACAACAAGAGCCACACCCTCAGATTGGACAACACTACTCTCGTTCATCAGTTGCCCTGGTCAAGAATCTCCTTTCATTATCAAATGGCACCAGTCAATTTTTGGACAGTGCACGGTACTAACTTTATACAAGGTGGACTTTCACATTGAAAAATCAACATTTTGTTTGTCACCAATCTCCCTTTTTGAAGCATCAGCTTCTGTTCTGGCTTTTAAAAGCGTGCGTTAAGGGTACCGACTTTCAGTAACGAACTTCAAACTGGCAAATGGAGCCAAAGCTGAGGCCGAATCCTTGCTTTCAAAAAGGGCCTACGCCTTAATAACATTTGTTCAGTGTATGTACACCTAATTATCATTGGGTGAATGAACTCCTGTAGAGTGTTGGCTCAAGCATCATGCAAGGCTGTGGAACCTAAGAATGCCAGACCAACTGAAGGACAACTCTACTTAAATCTTGAGCTCTCGCCGATGGCATCACCCAGCTTTGAAGCAGGAAGGTAAGGAGTGTCAACTGTCAATTTATTTTTAACCTTCCTGTGGGAATTCTACACATTATATTTGTGAGTGCTCTAGTTTCTTTTTGATGAAGTAAGAGTGCATTTATATGTTTGAAAAGTTGGAGGGGGTGTTGAAGTATATTTCAGCACCCCCGTCCAAAAAGATGGGGTGCTGCAGCATCCACAGCACTCCCTGTTGGTGGTGCCTGTCGCGTGACCATGGTGCGACCGACTATAGACCAGCCTTTACATGTAACATTGCTGTTTGTTTTTATTAAGGTTATCGGAGTACGGAGTTGAGCTGAATCGTTTATTGGAGAAATGCCTCAAGGAGTCAAGAGCTGTGGACATGGAATCCCTCTGCATTGTAGCCGGGGAAAAGGTGTGTCAAATTTTCGACCACGGTTCTCTCCCCTTACACCAGCTATAGGCCTTTTCACACTATCAACGTCCGATCCGTGTCGAAAATCTACACGGGCCAACTCCGTGTTGACTCTGTAAAATTTCAACAGGGTTCAAACCTACTCTGCTTTCACACTGCTCTGCACAATATATAATAATATATAATAATAAAGACTTAAAATGGTTCTTTGTTACACAACAGAGCTGCAAATGTAAAGGGATGAGGAATTTCGAATTTTTTTTCTGCCCGGTGAAAAAATAAATGAAATGTTTTCTTCAGATATAAAAAAAGTCGTGCTCTTAGATGTACTTCTCTAGTGCTGAGGATACTGTTCCCAGAAGCTCCTTGAAATCTTTGACTCCAGGGGTTACCAAAAGGTTGAAATGCCATCATTTCAACATACCTTCGGGTATAATTTTGGATCCTAGTTTCAGACATATTGAATTTGTAAAACATGAACATAAAATGAAAACCATGCAATGGCTGTCATTTGAGGCAGTGCCGTCTTGGAGTGAGCTCAATAGATTGTGTGCGATATTTCCAATACTCCATAGTTTCATCGTGAACACCAGGCCTGCCACTTCAAGAAGGCAGCAGAGGCAACTGCCTCTGGTCATTGCCTTGGTGCCCCTTGAAATTTTCCAGTAGAAATCAAAATATCCCTCATGGAGTTGCCAGTCAGTGAAGAAAAACTTACGGGAACAAAGTATCAGCCCTTCCACCCTTCATCAGTATATCAGCTCAACCACCTCGTCCTTTTCTTCAAACTCATCTTTTTTTTTCCTTCCAGGTTTGGCAGATCCGTGTTGATGTTCATGTCTTGAACCATGACGGTAGCATCTTAGACTGTGCTAGTGTTGCAGCAATAACTGCCTTGTCTCACTTCAGAAGGCCGGATGTTTCAGTTGTTGGAGAAACGGTCACGATCGTAAGAACTTCGTCAAAATATTAACGCGCTTCCATATTTGTAAACAAAATGAAAAAAAACATTACCATAAAAGTCGCAGGGATCATGATTTAACGTTACGAATCAATTTATTTCAGCATCTACCCGAGGACAGAGATCCTGTGCCATTGAGTGTGCATCACATGCCACTGTGTACCACATTCGCATTCTACGAACAAGGGTAATGATCAAATAAAAAAAGTGACTGATCAAGTTTACTCGCAAGAAAGTCTTGTTTGTAGTTTGTTTGCACTTTTCACTCTTTAAAAAGTCCTGATACTTTGCAAAAAGTTATAGGAAAACGGGATTTGGGCTGTGAAGTCAGCTGTGGATGGGACACAAAGCCGCAGGTCCTGTGTGTTGTGTAATGCACATACAAGAAACCAGTACGCAAATCCAGTGGCGTGGCCAGATTTTTTTCAATGTGGGTGGGGGGGCATGGTTTTTCAGTAGGGGGGCCAGGGGACATAGTTTTTAATGAATTAAATGTCTTTGGATTTTTTCTCTTGGGGTGGGGGGGCATGTGGCCGCCCACCGCCAGGCCACCCCCCCCCCCTGTGGGTACGCTGCTGTGCATATTGTAAAGAGAAGGGGCTTTCTGGCATAGTCTGGCAGCAGTATGCGCCACCTCACCTTGAATCCCTTTCAAGATATTGTATTACGGTTGCTTTATCTCATAAAATCATTCTTCTTAACAATAGGCCTTATTTTTGACTGCAAGAAGGCACCCTTTGGGGTAGATTGAGGGTTGAACCTTAGAAATAGTGTGGTAAACCAGATGCAAGTAGACTTCTAATAAAGCAGTTAATACACAACTTTTGAGGGTTTTTTTATTGAAAGTTTTACAATGTAATCAGTGTAAGATAGTTGCTTTGAAAATTTGTATTTTTAATGTTTTTAAATATTTTTGTACTTTCAAAATGGAATTAGTTTTGCGCCCTCTAGCTGTCAAAAATACGGCCTACTGCTGCCTGATTTGACAATTCGGCACTAGCAGTGTCATTTATGATAGTCATGGGGCGTTATAAATGTACACTATTATTATAATATGAATTTGTTTACAAATTGTACACAGATCGCTACTCCTCGTACAGTATGTGATGGTTTCTCTAGACAAAACAAAACCACTGGTGCCTTGGAGGGGATTCGAACCATGACCTTTGCATCCTTTTTTTATTTCAGGAAGTATCTTCTGGTGGACCCGATGTACAAAGAGGAGTTGGTAATGGAAGGCAACATGGTGGTATCAATGAATGCCCACAGGGAGCTATGTACAGTCCAGATGACAGGAGGGATGCTTCTGCTGAAAGACCAGGTAAAAGTCTACTAAAATATACCAAGGGGTAATACCAATAGATGAACTCTTTGTTTGTAGGTTGTTTGCACTTTTCCCTTTTTAAAATACCCTACTTTTGTTCAAGAAGTTACAGGAAAATGGGATTTGGGCTGTGAGGTCAGCCGTGGAATGAGGTGCAAGCTGGTTTAAATAGTTACAAAATATGTACGTAAAAAGTATTTGTGAAGTTCTCTTAGTTTCATTCTAGCCGTTCTCACATCTCATCGTACGTCAATGTTTTGTGGAACAAAAAAAATGCAGAACCTAACTTGAAAACTGTGTGGCCAAAAGATACACAGACAGCTATCTTGTTAATGCTATGGTAACAATACAGATTCAAAAGATTGATAGAACATCAATGTGGACTTGACTGATCGGTTTGTGAAGTTCTCACTTTAAATGTATGGTACATATGAGTTTCTTACATGTCTTTCACCTCTGTGGACGACGGTTCGAATCCCATTTGGGACCGGAGCTTTGCATGTGGATTAGGTTTTTAGTCCCTAAGCATTAGAAATTACCTTCACATGGTCAAAATCTGCGGAATTCAGTCTAGCACTCTGTAATGTGTCAATCCTTTGTATTGATACCTGATACGGGCAACCACCTTTTCTTTCAGATTTTAAGATGTTCCCAGATTGCTGTCATCAAGGTTGGTGAGATTACAGAACTCATTAAGAAGGCCCTGAGCAACGACACCAAAGCACGGTGAGTTATTGACGCAAATTATCACTGTGTCTCAAAACATGACTTATATGACTCGGACTGGAGACTCGAGACTCAAACCAGCAGAGACTCAAGACCCGAGACTCAAACAGGTGAACTTAATCGTTGGACCAAGAGACTAAAGGGTCATGTTACACAAGTAAATTTACAGGCATCCAATACGTGCAATTCGCAAGTGCGCCCTCTGTAGTTTGCCCAGGAGAGACCATTTTTAGCAGTGCACCATGGGAAAAAGTCGGCAAGGTTTTGGTCCTCGCACATCACCCGCCTCACAACCCTGTTTGTTTATGATTTGCAAAGCGGCAAGGTCGTACTTTTCTGTGTATGAAACTGTGTTTTTTGTTCAGCTGGTGAATGTGTTTTCACATTCCTGTCGGGCATTTTACGGTCCCAAACTGCCTGTGCGCCACTGAGTTGCCAGTGATTTGTTTTAGTAAACCGCTTTTCGGGAAACTGGCCTCTCTGGGGTAAACTGCACACTGTATTGTGAATTGCCCATATTCCATTTTCGAAGAAGACAAATATTCCCATTTCAAGTTGTAATCGATGTTCTTTAGGATGGTAAGAGACTGTTGGAAAAATATTATGTAACCAGTGAAGATTAATCAAAATAAGGACTTTTTTAAAATTGGCAGTAAATGATTAAATAAAGTGAGATTTTTTACACTTTTTAGGTCAGAGGGTCGTAAGTTTGGTTTCGCGGAATCTCTATCGCAGAGGAGAATAACTACATCTGTAATCAAGCCCGAGCCAGTCGATACATCAGAGTCCATGGAGACTGCACAAGAGGTCATAGACAGATCAGAACCAGTACAAGTTCCGTATCCTTAGCATTTTTAAGCCTTTCGAGAAAGACTCTGCCGGGGTCAAAACGTGAGGACTTTAAAAATATTTGCATCCTTAGCATTGATCACAGTTCTGGCTTCAGTTTCACGACACGGCTTGCTGTAAGCAAGGAGTCGGAAAGAAGAAAAATTGGCGCTTACGTATTTTATGGGTTTGCAATGGGAGGCTTTCACAAAAGCTTACTGTCTTTACAAGTAGAACAGACATGTAGTACTAAAACCCAGGCATGTAATTTCTCAGGAATTTTTCAAGATTTTCTCAAAATCTGCTTGAGCCTGCAAAATTTCTTCTGAAAGAAGTGAAGCAGTCACCAAAGAAAGAAATAGTCCACATTGTGTCTGAGTCTGTAGTATTGTCTTTCTGGGGATGCACAGTGTCTGTAAACCTCCTGAATTGTAACATGTGGGACGTTCTGGGTCTAAAATAAGGGGGAGACCCAGGCCCACAAGCCATTTTTCAGGAATTTTCATATTCGTCAAATCTTATCCACTTAACACTGTAAGCAGAGAAAAGTGGTTAGAGGGGCCATAAATTTTGACTTCTCTTCCTGAATTTTGTTGACCCACCCACCCACCACAATATCAATTTTAAGAAGCTTGCATGCATAAGGGTTTGCATGTGAATTGCCCAGTGGCAGCTGTTTGTGCAGGTTTTTATGCACTTCTGCTAAGCTGCGATTTCCTGGTAAGCTAAAATGAGCCGTCACACAGGTGGTTACATATCATGGTATTTTGGCTGGTAACCTTATTCTGGTAAGCAACATTTTTGGGGGAGCTTACCTACTTTTTGTGAAATTGGGTGCTGTTCGTTTAAATTTGGCAAATAACTGACTCTGGGGGGACACAATTTTCTTGAATGGTATAATTATTTCTCTGGAAAATTGGTATTGGTATCAACTTTACAAAAAGTGAAATTTTTGGTTGAAAAACATTCCTCTTAAGAGGTCAGTGCCTGAATACAACGGCAAATTATAATCCAACGCCTTAACGAGTCTCCAAAATAGCGACACCAAGCCCCAAGTTCTAGATTCTGGTTTTGGAGGGATCGGAGAAGGGGCAGCCAACACGTGGCTCATACCAGGGGATGATGATGAGGTGGATGAGGATGACATTGGGGAGGAGGATGTTGAAGAGTTTGATGTGATGGAGGCAGATGCAGTCGCAGAGAGCAAAGAGCACAGTATTCAAACTTCAGAGTCTAAAAAGAGAGGTACTAACTTGATAATTTCTCCTCAAAAGTCTAAAATTTAATTTGAAAAACAAAATCAGTCACTACACCTTTGAAGCCAGAGTAAAGCCTAGTATTTGCCATGGACAAAGCATACATAATTGGTCAGTTTCTTGTCGAGGGATGTCATATCACAGATTCTCATTCCTTATTCCTTCACCGCCATCTTTGAGGTAAAACACAGCATCGGATGTGCATTGTAGTTTGTTTTGACCTCAGGACGAGGGCGCCCTTTCACTTACTAAATACTCGTAGTAACGTCGTCGGCATATGGTGTATTCCCTTGTTTTCCTCAATTTTGATTCGGTACCCCAGATCCCAACCATTTGGACTTTACATATTGGCCAGGCGTACCAAATAGAGACCAAGGCTGTGGTTGTTGATTTACTATGGCCCTTTTTGCAAACACGCCTTTTGCTTTGGCTTCGGTCTTAAGCTCCATCCGGCTGTTTCAAGCCCATACCTTAAGCACATGTTTTCAAAATAACTAACTAGAGCCTAAGCCAGAGCCTAAGCCAGAGCCATGGTTTTAAAAAGGGCCTATGTCTGTATGCTGAGGGAATTAAACCAACACAGACAGGTTCCCAATCCAGATGTTGAGGTTTCACCCTGTTTGCATCATTCCAAAAATACTCCATGATCAAGGCACCAGATGAAGTTAGGGATAAGATTTGAATAGAGCAGATACAACATTCTCTGGATGTGTTTTTATATTTCAGCTGTGGAGGATTGCCATAGTGACAGTAGTGAAGAGGAAGCAACTATCACACTCAACAAGGCAGACATTAGCAGCTTAAATCCCAGGTAAATACCGTCATCATTTGTGTAATTAGATTCACCACAAAGCAGTATTATCATCACACTCGCAACTCAACACCATACAGGCAGTTAAGGACCTTTAAATTGCTAACATGAATGTGAAAAACATTCACTGACGGGCCTGACACTTCACAGAGGCAATGGAGGCAATTGCCGCCATGCCCCTGGTCATTGCCTTGGTGCCGCTGAAATGTTCCAACAGAAATTTACAATTTCCTCATAGAGGAGCCCTTTATCTGGAAGGAAATGCCCTGGTGCCCTTGCCCGTTCAAGAACGAAGCATACAGGCATGCACTGACCTCACACAAAATTATAACATCTGATGCCGTAAACACAGAAAAATACGTCCTTGCTGCTTTGCAAACCACGAACAAACTTAAACAATCGGGGACTGGCGCTGCGTGAGGACCAACAAGTTTTGAACCTTTTCCTTGATACTCTGCGAGAATAGCCTCTCCTGGGGCAAACTGTAGAGGGCGCACTGTATTGGGAATCGCACGCTCACATTATTCATTGCACTTTATTTGTTTTTTCTTCAGAAAACCTGCAGATCCATCAGCTGATCTGGATCTTTCTGTCGCTCTCAAAACCTCAAAACCAAAGAGTGTGACCACAAGAGAGCCATTATCGAAGAAGAAAACAAAACGGAAAGGAAAGAAGACAAAGTGATATTGTTTCCAACAGCTGACAAATAAGTTAGAGATGCAAGTATACTATTTCTTCATTGGAAGAACCGAAGGCTGAAAAGCAGCTGAGTTCTTATCGTTCATTTCCTCTGACATTAGGAGTGAACACCTTTTTTATGTTTGAAAGTTTTCCATTGCTTGCTCCCTGGTAAACATTTCAGAGGAGGGTATGGTTAGGGAAGCTGATCTTGAATGTTATGTTTTTGTGTTTTCTCTTAAAGGGACATATTGCCATCGGAGAGGGCGCTTTTGGGCTATAAAATGCGATTGTCATGAAATGAATATGGTTGGAAAGATATTTTAAAAGTAGAATATAATGATTCACATTTAAATATCCCTTGAAATTGTGTGGTGTTTGTTTAGTTTCATGACATAACATGGTCCGCCATTTTGTAGAACA
This sequence comes from Marthasterias glacialis, assembly GCA_911728455.2. NCBI lineage: Eukaryota > Metazoa > Echinodermata > Asteroidea > Forcipulatida > Asteriidae > Marthasterias > Marthasterias glacialis. The sequence goes on along the minus strand of OU452228.1, from coordinate 14,815,748 downwards.
ACATTTTTGACGCCACAAAATGGCGGACCGTATGTGTCTGTGTAGAGTGTGGTTCTGCTGGTTGTATTTCCAGAGGCAAATACAAGGTTTTTTAAATTACTGCTCACTAATTATAAAGTACTGAAGGTGTGTTATTGCATAAACAACTCTTAAAAAGGATAGGGAGCAATTCCAAACAGCAAAATTTTAAAAGATTTGAAGGCAATGTGTCCCTTTAAATCTAGAAACTGTTTTTAGCAGTGTGTCTTCGGCTGCTGGACTTAAAGAGTTTGCACAACATATTGATAAGATTGAAAACGCAGATGTACACTGATTTGCACATAACTCACATGGTATAAAAGTGGTCATATAGTGAAACTTCCCTTAAAATGTTTTGGCATAGTGAAAAACTTCCCTTAAAATGTTTTGGCATAGTGAAAAACTTCCCTTAAAATTTTTTGGCTTGAAATGCTGTCGTTTAAAAAAAAAAAATGAGTAAAACATTTAATTTTCATTTCGCGAGTCAAAAACCCAATGTTTAAAAAACTGTGAAAACATAAACGATTTTGTAGCCACAATTTTCAGGTGAATCTAATGACCCATTGAGCTTAAACTTTCACAGGTTGGCTATTTTATGTATACGTTGGGTCACATTACGCGCGGATACTGGTCTTTGACAACTACCACTGTAGTCCGCATCTTTTAATTAGAGCGTTTATATTTTTTTTAGACCTTTATTAAATGAAGATTTGTTGATAGCTACTGTTATTATCAAGAAGCACTTTTCAATCATGTAAAACTAAAACTGTTGAGACAGTGCCTTAGCTTCTCTTTTGTTCATAAATGGTGTACTTGCACCTTTCTGACTTTTGTTTAAAAAAAAAAAAAGGAAGTAATTTGGGGTCAGCGCTGTTGGTGATGAGAATCTTGTTATATTTTAATAAATAAAATGTTTCAGCTTCTAATAGTCCTGCATCATTCCATTAATTCAAACCTAAACGCTCTATGTTCTCAAATCGTCCCTTCAGTGCCATAAGGTTATTAACTGCAATTTCATATCCGTAATGATCAAAAGGGCGTTATTTGAAAATTGCGTATGCATTTGAAGGAAAAAAAAATTGCTTTTGCATATTTTGGAGCTCCTGGTAAATGGAGTTTATTGATCAAAAGTGGTCTCTTAAGTAATTGTTCGGCAAGAAGGAAACATTCAGTTTCTAAGAAAAACATTTATTTGTGGATTTTGATTAATTTGTTTTCAAAATCTATACACATTTTTCATTTACGATAATGCCCTTTTGAACATTACGAATATGAAATTGTAGTTAGAGGGGCTGTGTCGTCATGTTTACAGCAGTAAATGGAATAACCCAGTTACTACGCGCGTGTGCGTGCTGGCAGTCACATCACAGTTTGACAAAGACGGCACCCTTTGTGATTTGACCACAAGCGCACGCAGTATCTGGGTGAGAGTTCATCTTTCCATGCACAGCCGCAGGCCTGCTGTAATCATGACGACACAGCCCCTTTAAGGTACTTAAAACACTGAGCCAATGTCTTGTGCTGCAGTATACATGATTAAACGAAAAGACATGAACTAATTAAGCAAGTTCAAGTTGTGACTGAAATGAAGTTTAGGAAGCATGTTCGAACTTGTGTATGCCTTGACTGCAGTTGTTGATTGTATCATTTGTATTTGTGATTTCTAAAAAAGGAGTAATTTACTGCTTAAAATGCATTGGCATTTAGTACAGGGCACTGCTAGGGTTAAAAAATAACATACAGGAAAGACTGAATGGCTGCAAGAATATCTATCGAGTGGTCTGGAACCATGTTTCGTTATGAGAAAAACAGACCCTTGTCATATACGACATCCGTTTTGGCTGGATTTCCTGTATACTAACATTATAACAACACTATAATGGATGCAAGGTGCACGACTATTTCCCTAGTATCCTGTTGGTAAAGTGTGACGTAATTCCAGCCCAGCCCCCACCCACTTTTTACACAATTTGGCTTGGAGGATCAGAGAAGCCAATAGGAAATGCATTGGGCCGATCTCTCTTTATGGATTTACTCAAGAAGTTGTCAAGTTTTAGACTTTCTTTTCACATGTTTTGGAAGGATTCAAGTTCTCAGGAATGTCCGTTTGTGTCTTATTTGAGAATTGCTTTTAAACAGATGGGCATGGTGCTCTTCTTTATGATTCAACTTTTGCCAAATCCATCTATGATAACCGGCTCTTCTACAAGAATCTACAAGAAGAAAGATCACTGAAGAAGAGCGTCATGGAGAGAAAGACAGCATATTTCAGACACATTATAAGAGTCGACAAATTGCAAAAGAGACTACTAGACGGGAAGAGAAAGAGGAAGGCCTAGAGGGCCGAACATGGATGTCGGATATCAAGGAGTGGAGAGGGAGAAGTTACCAGCAATGTGGGAGAGGGGCTATCGACAGGAGGTACTGGAGAGGAGTGACCGCTCATCTACTTGGAGTAGACGCAACCAGCAGATAGACAGATTTAAACAGTAAACCAGGGGGATTTAGGTGAGGTTATGCACAAACAAATGCAAGCTTTGGAGCCGAAAGAAGTAAAGAAAACTTCAGCTTGCTGTCAGTGTGCATGCTCATGATGTGTTGACTTTACCAGGAAGATTGAGTGTATTCTCAATCTCAGTACACGTCCACATTTATGGGGAAATGGCACAAATAAGGCAGTGTCTGAATTAACGGCTACGGCAATGGCCGAGTTTCTGAAAAAGGTCTATTCTTCAACAACTTCATGACAGCCAACAGCCACAGTCATAGCCGTAGTCACTTGATTCAGGCGTGGCATGAGTCTTCATTTTTGAGGTGGATTTTAGAAGGGCATGGTGCTCTTCTTTGTCGTTCAACTTGTGCCAAATCCATCTATGATAAGAGGCTCTTCTACAAGTTGAAACAAGCCTCTTTACCAAACTGAAGGATTCAGAAGGACTGAGGGCTGTAGGCTAAAATAATAATTGCTCATCATGGGGTCATGCATTCCAATCTTATCCAAATCCAAACATGTTGGTGTGGAGTGACATAGGAGAAGAGGATATTGGAGGATTGAGGTCATCTACAGGCAAAAGACCTTGGGAGTTAAGTGTTTAAATACACTGAATAAATAAAGGGGTCGGAATAAATAGACATCTGTTTATAACTCAAGTCAACATTTTTAATCTACAGCATTTCAAATTCTATTATCTTTAAAGCTATTTATATGAAATAACGTTCCGATCTCAGCTACATTTAATGAAAACAAATAGTTGTTGATCCGAGTAAATATGAAGTGCAGAAGACAAAGAATACGAGGGAAGAATGCAAAATTCAAAACAGGGGTTAACTTGGGGATTTCACCTTTTTGTAAACCCAGGTTCGGCCCAAACCGAATAATTCTGCATTCCTCCCAAATGTGACCAGATTTTTTCTCTAAAAAACAACAACACATCAGCGATGTTAGCAGCAGTATCTAGGATAGTACACAACAGAGCCGAGACAACAGCGTATAATACACACTGGCAATTAACAAGAATTTTGCAGGACCATACCAGTCAAGGGTAGTCTGCGGTTCGATTACAGACTAGACAATAAAAGAACAAGTGATCAACCCCACCAACTGATGTAATAAGTTGTTGGAATCTACGCCACATCCCAATGTTTGTGTATCACCAGAAACCAAAGACAGGTTGAGTGGTTTCATTTTCTTTACGCAGTTACTTGTTCCATTGAAATGCTGTTTTCACTTTTCTATAACCTACAAGAAGTTATAAAGTAAATGTAGAATTCACTTGTGAGTGTCGGACATTCCAAACTAGAATACACCAGGCTGGTATGGTCCTTCTGAATAGGCACCTAGTAAAGAGTGCAAAGATCTTCCACAGAATTTGGGAAAAAAACTGACGGGCAACAGACTCGGGCGGGGGGGTATGGATGTATATTTAGTAAAAGGTAAGGCCACCTAAAGTGAAGGGCACTTGCATTAGAAAATCAGAATGTGTATCGGAGCAAGACAGCCAGAGACCACAAGGGAAACAGCACCAAAACTGCCCAGGAAAAGACACTCTTTGAAACAAAGCCAAAATTGACAATTAGCCAGATGTTTTGAGGGAGTCGTGAACCACTATACCAGTCGTTTATTTCCCAAATACCGTGGAACTATTCAGCGCTAAACATCATAAGCAAGTTTACAAGCCTTTTTTAGAACATTTAAAATCTCACAAAGCAAGAGGTTAACATAAACACAACCCACCAAAGAATTTTGTTAAACTTTCTTTAAAAATAGACCTCCGAATTGAAAGTTGACCTACTCGTCCAAACAAAGTTGGTCCCTCAGGAATAACATCAGAGCCACCAGTCTTCACAATTTTGTTTAAGGGGGGAAAAACATTCTCTCATCATTCAGAATATCAAAACAGGGAATTTTTAACCTAAAAGAATGACAGAGGAATATATTTATTTTTGTTTTCAAATAATTACGAGTATCGAAGATTGGAAGGGAACAAGTGGCATGTAATTCTCTCCGGCCTATAACACTCCACGTGTGTGCTTAAAAGAAAAGAAGAAAAACAAACAATAATAAAATAAAAATAAATTACAGCAACTCTTACACAGTAACTGGTCCACTTGAGGTAACATGTCTGTTCACAAAATGCCACTGATTGAATTATAAATAAAACAGCAGAGATAACATCATCTGCAAGGGCAATAAAAACCATTAATTTTTACTTGCGTTTATAGACAATTTTGATGCTTAGAGATGCTATTTTTTTTTTTTTTAAATAACAAACAGTTCTTGTCATTTAATCCTTACTTTTTCATTTTTACAATCTTAATTTAGTTGTGATTTTTTTTTTTGGGGGGGGGGGGGCACGGCTTGGTTGAGACGAAGGGCAAAAGAATTTGGACAAGTCACATAGTACAGAGTGTACACAAAATTCACATTAATATTGGAATAATGCGTTGTAAAAAATACAGTCGATTTCAGAAGCATAGAGTTGACTGTTTTTCTCCTACAAGGTTGTGCTTGTTTATGTTTTCTGTGTTGTCATGTAATGCACCTGCTCAAATTAGTGTCCCCCTTTTGCCCCAACTCTAGATAAATTGCAGAAAGCGAAGCCACAAGACTGTTTATTGTGCTACACACGGAGAGTTGTTATCAAAGTTGTACAATTTACAAGTAGTAGGTTTCACAAGGTGTTTTTCTCTCTCAGTAGAACAGAATCAAACTGTGCACCACTATCTTCCAATCACTTCCTTATCTGCTTCCGGTTTTTTTTTTTTGCGGGGGGGGGGGGGGGGTGTTCAGAAAAAAATGTTACAGGATGCACGTAATTTGTTCACTGAAGTCTTGAAAACAGTGAGATTTAGGGCTGCAATAACTGAGATCCTCAAATTCCTGTTGACCTGTATGGGTATTGCAATGTAGGTTTAACATAATCCCCTAAATAGCTAGATCTACATTAAGTTCAAAGGTTGCAGGTCTACAGGCTACACGATAACACTACCATACAATATTCTTCAGTGAACCATTGATGTTTGGGGTACCACTTAAAATCCCGTTGGTGTTTCAAAACAACTGGCAATCCATTTGTTACCCAGGTAAAGAGTGCCCCCCCCCACCCCCACCCATCTTGCAGACAAGAAAATGAAAGATATCCTCAGTGGTGACGAAGGTGCAGGATCTACTCCTCATCACTGGAGCTTGAGCTACTTGAGCTGGAGCTAGATGAGGAGGAGGAGGAGGAGCTTGAGGAGGATTTCTTCTTGCCCTTTGCCTTGGCCTTGTACTCGGCCATCGCCTGAAGACAAAAAAAAAAAAAAAAACTTAATAAATTTTTTGTTTAGCTCAGCACTTACATGTATTTTGAGCCATCTCACAGATGTCACATTTCAATCACAATGTGGGAGGTCTGCCATGTTCAAGTACTATGCACACGTACGATACGCAGGCGTAGTGCCATCCAGCATTGCGTTTCATAGCGCGTGTTCATGAATTTCTTGTAGTGTGTATTTCTAGTATATATAATGATGTCCTACTTATCGAATTTTTTATTTCCTCGCATCCAAAAATTAGTGAGATTGACTAATAAATGTCCAAGCTCTTGGTCTTTGTTTCCTCAGTGTGATCTGTGAAACTCAAAATACTTTTTTGTACACAACCATATGGCGTTCCTTAGGTATCTGGCGGTTCCGATTTTTCCACTCCAATTTGAAGGGATTGCATAAAAGATCTGATCTTTCTCTTTCAATTGATAGTAAGCTTGAGAATGGAGGGCTAACATGGACAAATTTACAGCTTTATACATGCTCTCGCTTGAGTGCTGTTTTGTGTGTGACCTTGGTCTACTATAAGTGATGTTTGAAGCTTTGCATGGTGTGAAAAATAATAAGGAACTATAATTAAATAGTAAACTTGCGGGTACAACCATGTATGAAAACTCTTTTAGAAAGGAGTGGTGGCTCTGAAAAGAGCCGTTGGGGTCTCTCTATAGTTGCCACCTATAGTCGACTATAGTTGCCACTGGGGCTGAAAGGGTTAACAGTTGAATGACATGTAATAGCTGTGCATGTTAGGAATCCTTGCGCATATTTCCAAGAACAATGGATTTACTTGGTAAGTCTGCTGCCACCTAGCATCCATGGAAATCACCCAGTGATTGGCACCTTTAGGAGGACACAGTGAAACTCACCTTGATGTATCTGTCCTTATCCTGGATGGCTGCCTTGTCAAACTTAGCTCTCTGGGCTGGGGAGACATTCCTCCACTGTTCGGCCAGCACTTGAGCAATCTTGCCAATGCCCCATTCTGGGTTAACTGCTTTGACTTTAGATCTCTCCTCATTACTGAACAGGAAAAATGCGGACCTGAAGAGATGGAGGAAAAAAGGAGATAATTAAATTACTCTGCGATTCTTGCTGAAAGTAAAACACAGGGCCCAATTTCGTAACGCTATTTAAGCACACACAAAAGCTAATCACAACAAATTTATGCTTATCAGAATAAGGTTACCATCCAAAATACCATGTCACATGTACCACCTCTGACTGGTATCCTGCTCATTTTTGCCTAGCAGAAATTTGTTAAGCGATATCTTCTGCTTAAGCAGCTCCATGAAACTGGGGCCCAGGTCTGATACATGTACTTTTTTTTGTAAAAGCAAGGCAGTTTTTCCTACAGAAAAGACACCTCTATGAGGAAAACTTTAATTTATTCTGAAATATTTAAAGGGTCACCCAGGCAATGACCAGGGGCAAGGAGGCAATTACGGACCTCTGTTGAGTATGAGGCCTGATTTAATACTTATTATCTTCCAGCCAAAGAAAACCCAATTGACAACAAGTTCTGTTTAAATGGATACCTCAAATATAAACAGGGATGTTTTGTTGTTGTTTACTTACAAGTTACGTTTAGGTGCATTGGGGTCCTTTCTCTTGCGACGTCCCTTCTTCTTCTGGCCCTTGGGTGGCTCATAGCGGGCCATCTCGCGCTCGTACCTCAGTTTGTCATGATCAGCGCATTCCAGAAACCTTTTCTTTTCACTCTCATCCATGGTCTGTTCGGAAAAAAAGCAAAACAAACAAGTACAGTTAACATCTACTGTCAATAACATTTTGCATGTATTTAATTGCCATATTTGAAGCATGTTTTAACTTTTTTCCCTATAAAAATTCTGTAGACAAATGAAAACCCATCGACAGTCTGCACTACTTTTCAAACGTATACATTCGTAGGCCTATAAATTGATTACGTCTCAACCCTAGCAGTGTCGGACCAATTTTCATACTTTACTGCGGGCTGATTAAAAGCCCCAGCTCAACATTGGTAAACTGACTGTAATTGCTTTCATTCTTTGCACAAATCAAGATACTTGTAACAAAACCAACCTGTGAAAGTGTCAGCTCATTTCGTTGTTTCAGTTGCGAGAAAATGATACCAATGCATTTATCATTTTTGTACACATTCCATTGTAGGCAGAGTTTTTGTCGAAAACTAATTTTGGATCTTATTTTATTTATTATTCAAAAACGATATCACTTTAGGCAGGCATATTTCAAGGAAAGTTTTCTACCATCATTATCTTTATACCATGTACGGTATATAATGTAAATCTGTGAACGTTTATGTTTTTCTTCTTGCCAATGTTGAGTTGGGGCTTTAAATGGACTCTATTTTTAAGGCACTTGTTTTTGATACGACACCCCATGTGTGACCTTCGTGAAAGTCCAAGGTGTAACCAAAATAAAGTTTGGGAAGTCAGCTTTGAACCTGGACTGCAGTCATTGTTTCCCAAATTTTGATTTGCAATTTAAAAGAAAAATAGAGGTAATTCAAAGCATAAAATGCACGGCATTACTTTAATACCAGGGGTAAAGGGCCCATGAAGTTTTATTTCCCCAGTTTTAACTAAAAGGTAAGCCCATAATAACACAGGCCCTATAAATACAAGTTTGCTTAAAGGTAGGCCTATATATTGGACAAAACTAAAAACTAAAATTAGGGATAAAAACCACGCCCCTAAGAAGGGGAAAATTGTGGCATAAAGAGAGGCAAATTTTGTCGGTCGTTGATAAGTGTGGATGTACTACATTTGCACATTTCATGTGACTTCAGGGGCCCAGTTTCTCTGGACAAATCTCTTGCTATTTTGGCTTTTGTTAAGTGGACAATAGACCGCTCCGGCATTGGCAGCAAGCCCCACCCACACACCTTCGTTTGTGTCTGTTTACATGACCAAAAGGCGTGATCCAATTGGTCAATGCGCACAGTTTGATTGACAGGCCGGAACAGTCTATAGGTGTAAAGGTACATTGTTGCATTGAAACACATCTAAATGGTCAGGAATGTACATTGTCACTGTACTTGCATTGTCATCGGGTGCCTCGATCTACGTCACAAAAGGCGATATCAAAATGGATAATACAAGTTTGAGCAATAAATTAAAAATTAATAACTCTTAATAACTTTTAAAAAGTAAGGACTATTTTTTTTACCAATATCAAACCATAAAACCCGAAAAATGCAATGTGAAAAGAAATTGTTAAAAAGAAACTATATTCTAGAGCAACCACAAAAAATTACCTGCTCAGGGTAATCTGCGCAAAAAAATTGACACATCTGAACAAATCCAAGATTTTTTTAACTTCTTCTGCAAAAGATCTGCCAATCTTTGACCAAACTTGTGATGTCGCATGGTCTGCACATCAATCAATCAATCAAAACAGTTGATATCGTGCCAGTATCCATAGAAACAATGTTCAAAAGTGCTTTGACAACAATTACATAGAAAATAAACAAATGTGAATTTTCAGTCTCTTCTTGAATATGTTTACAATAGACCTTTATCATGCTGCAACCATCTTGGTCATGTCCCCTGTTTCCAATAACAGTAATATATGCTAATATTCATTGTACAAAAAGGAACCAGACTATTTGCCCTTCCAGCCTCGTTTGGGTTACATTGGTTTGAATGGGAGAAAATCAAGATGGCCGCACCATTATAAAGGTCTATTGGTGGTGTTCTGATGTCCATAGGGAGATCATTCCATAATATAAGAACTGCACTGACAGATGCACGGCGGCCATAAGTTTCCATTTGGGAATGTGGGGAAGAAGTGTATTAGAAGAAGGCAGTGTTCATGGGCTGCTCATCTTGGCCAATATTGCTGCTCTACCTGTAAATTAGGTTCCGATTACATTACAAAAGGGAACATTTTGGAAAACACATGCACCTTGTTAAAAACAATTTTTATTTTTATTTTTAACACTAACCTTCCATCTCTCTGAGCATTTCTTGGAGAACTGAGTGAAGTTCACAGACTGGCCAGGGTGGCGATCTTTGTGCTCTTCACGGCAAAACTGTACAAAGAAGGCATAGGAGGACATGCGTCCCTTGGGCTTGTTGGGGTCTTTCCTGACCATGGTTAGATCTCAGGAAATCTGTGAGAAAAAAAGAACGGAAATTTGCAAAGTTAATCGGCGCCTTTCTTTTTAAGTCAGGAACCATCCGCGGGAATGGACAGGGCTGATTCATTCAGTCTTTGGGCGACTGCAAACACCAGGGGCTAGAGGGCTCAGTCAGTAGAGCATCATTAGTACAATGTACATCAATAAAAACTTCCACCTGAAGGTTTGTCTTCCTCCAATATAGTTGTATTTGTTCACCCAAAACTTAGATTGCTCTCTGGCAAGTTTTATGCATGCTTTTTCTTTGATCATTGCTGTTTTTTGATATTTTGTTATACCCTAGACTTCTACATGGGCCTTATGCATTGACGTCAACACACCGCCATCTTGGAGGTAAAACAACCATGAAACAATAGAAAACGCACATTAATTGTACCTGCAGTGCACAGGATGGGCCAATAAGCCATTCTGAGATATGGTAGACATTTTACTACAGCACTAGATGTATTTGGTTTGGGTAAATTTGTATACATTGTAAACCCAAACCAAACAGTGCACCCTTACAGTGTCCACCATTCCTGAAAAAGGCTTATGAGCGACCTACTTTTGACCTCTAGCTGAGGGAGCCCTACTCCAAAGATAATGCGCATAACGTCAATTGTTGTGACCCCAAAATGTTTTCTCTGTATATTAAGAATTGTCATCAGATCGTATAATTTATTGTCAAGTGAAATCCTTGCGCTGTGGTAAATTTTGGGTAAGAACTAGTACAAGTATGTATATCAGCTGCTTAAATACTTCACTGATTTTTTTCACAAATGCTTCACATGCTATATGCATTATCTTCAAAGCCGATACCTCTGCCTGTTGACAAAAATTTCTTTCTTGAAGAAAAACAAAAAGAGAAAACTCACACATTTCTTACTTTGATAAAAACATAAGCTTTAATTTCCAAACTCAAACCTTTCCCAAACCAAATACACAGATGTAGGCTAAGTGTAATTGAACAATGTAATATTCATAGGCGACTGTGACAACAGAATTCAAGCCCAGCTCACAGTTCAAACAAATCAAAATGTGAATTTCTTCGACAAAACCGTTTCATCGGGAACTAATTTCAAAATTCATCATCATAACCACGTAAACGTGCTTTGAATAAAGTATGATCAATTAGCGACGGGTTGGTTTACATAGGCTTCTACATTCCTACACAGACCTCATTGTGAACTGTAATAAAGGTTCAATTCTGCAGCACATTTACATCTTCCCGTCAACCTTCTTGGATGAAAATTTTCATGATTTCTTAATCCTCATTACAGGTTCATGTCCTCTTCGTTAATCTTTGACACTGGATGTTTACTCAAGCACCATTTGGAACGATAGAAGTAAACGTTTTTATATGTACAGATCAATTTTTTCTTTATCAATCCAATCAGGCAGGGGAGTGTGATGAATTGGCATTATAGTTTGAAAATGTAAAGACATTTAGGGTTTGTTCAGATTCCCAACATTCTCAAGATCCTTCATTTAGTATGGAGTAAAACACAGAAGCAAATTCCATTTGTCTGTACAACTTTTTCATTTTTTGTCTTCATTTTTTGAGTTCAGACACCCAGTTTGAATAAGTGTTGAACTTCAAATAACTACGGTTTGGCCGTCTATCTTGTGATGTACTTCCTATACCATCTTGAACAATATTGGGAAAACTGAACCATTTTGAAATCAACACAAAGCTTATTTTTAGGACCCGACTTCTGAAATATTAAAAACTTGTTCATATACAAGTACTATCAAACTTTTTCAAAATCATCAATAACGGCTATGATAAATTTACAACTAAAAGAAACTGGTTCTTGTAACCATCAAGTGACAGTGAAATAATTAGTTCTTCATTATCAAGCCTTAAACCGAGCAATTGTCAACAAAAGCTGTTAATATGTACTGCCACTTTGGAACACAAATCAACCTGATCATTTTTTCAAACACAATTTAGGTAAGACTTAATCAAGAGGCAAAAGTTAACAATTTGGTACGGGTATTACTAACCATAATCATAACACTAACTAGCATCAAATTATACTGCCTTGCGTACAACTTTATTTACTCTTTCATTCGCAGAACTACATATTCGGATGAAGTAATAATGAGGTATCTCGTATTGTAACACATTTCAAAAAATGACTCTTCTACACATACAGTGTCCCACAAACTTATGTCTCTTGTGTGCCGCCGAACTCGTTTGTTTGATGGCTTCTTGCATGGGGCATTGAATGTATTAATGTAAACTTTACACACTGGCGTACTTCAGCATAATTGTACACATCTTAAAAGGGTAAAGATAACTTACAGGTAAACAAACGTAAAACTAAACAACTACGAAGTAACGGGAAAATCTATGGTAAAAAAAAATAACTCTTGAAGGTTTTCAATTAACATCTAGTAAAGGTGCCATCTGTTGCACTTTCGCTTTAAAAATGTTAATTCCGAACTGTTGCTCAACAAATGTGTCTCACAATAAGGCGGCCAAGGCTGGAGGACACATACATGCATCCAAAATGGGTGTATCACACAGACAGCTTTGGGTTTTTGTTTATGCAGATATCTCTAGACTGGGTCAGAGGTCACCTGATCCACCACATTTGTTCTGGGAAAGCACAGTGCAATAGCACCTTTAAATGAGCCATGTATGTAGGCAGCAGCTAAAATAGAAAGCAATGTTCAAAGAACAAATGGCAACCCTCTGTTTACACATGAAATGAAAAAACTACAGGCTTAGGGTTCTTTTTACAAGTTATTTCAAATTATTTTACAGGACAGATAATTTAAAACGACTACTAAACAACTTTCATGGTAACTTAAACCATTTCATTTTTTTAGTTTAGTAGTTTTTCTTTCTCCACAGGCATTTCAACATTTCCAGTCTCCTTCATTTCGTTTGAGTCATTTGGACGACAGTTAACATTTTACACTTTCAATATTTAAAAAACCATTCGGATTAAAAGGGACAAACTTTGGTACACTCAGAGAGGGAGAGGGGGAAACGTATTAGACATCTTTTAGATTTTTCCTGATATTGGATGCTCTCTGGTTGACTTTTTTATCTATTCCTCATCACTGGAGCTTGAGCTACTTGAGCTGGAGCTTGAGGATGAAGAGGAGGAGCTTGAGGAGGACCTTTTCTTCATAGACAAGTCGGCCTTGTAGTCCCTCATTGCCTGAAATGATCAAATACAAATAACTATTTTAAAAGTCCATAATAATTTTGCCCGTACTTTTGCTTTCAAGTAGGTTATTTCATAGTGACAAAAAAGTACTGTACAGATCTCAATGGGGGGGGGGGAATGAGATGTCATTACAACTTGAAGAAACAGAAGAATTACAATAATATGTTTTTTGAGAAACTACTAGCAAAATGCATAACTTACATTTAAAAACCTTTAAAATAATAAACAATAATGACTATAAGAGTAGGGTATCATGAATTAATGATTTTGTTTTATATCGTTGAAATTTTCCTTACTTCTCTATCCCTTCTAAAAGCTAAAAAAAAATGCCAATGACATAAATTTTCCCCCTAAAACCAGTTATAAGATTGATTTCTTAATTTAAGCAAGATTTAGGTGAGATGCATTTATAAAAATAAATAAATAAATAAATAAAAAATACCTTGGCATATCTTTGTTTGTCGACAATAGCAGCATTATCATACTTGGCCTTCTGGCCGGGCTGGAGTGTCTTCCATTGGCTGGACAAAATTTTAGCAATATCACCAATTCCCAGTTTGGGATTCACAGCCTTAATTTTGGGTCGCTCTTCATTGCTGAATATGAAAAACGCTGACCTGGTGGAGACAAAAATTAAAAGAGACCATATTATGACAGGGATTTTTATTTCTGTAAATTGTTTTTTTTTATCCTTCATATATTTATTTAAACATTTTAAGTTTTTCAGCAGAATTCCTACTCAGAGATTAAATGCACAAATGCAGCATGCCACAAAGAAGAAAAATTTGTTTAAATTCAATTTTTCTTTAAGTAGATAATGAGTATATCATACAAACTAAAGAAATGTGCTCACAATAATTTCAACTTACAAGTTACGTTTAGGTGCATTGGGGTCCTTCTTCTTACGGCGTCCCTTCTTCTTCTGGCCCTTTGGCGGAACGTAGTGGGCCATCTCACGCTCATACCTCTTCCTGTCATGTTCAGCACACTCAAGAAACTTCTTCCTGGCTGCATCATCCATTTCCTAAAAAATAACAAAGTATGAGACACAACATGTAACAAGCAAACAAATCAAGTTACATAAAAGCGTTGCTCACACTAACATGACATGCAATAATACTAGAAAGCAGTCTAACATTTATCTCAAATAAATGCACTCCAGAACTGTTGAGCCATAGTAAACAAACTTGGGGCATTAACAAATAAACTGTCAGCTTGGGCACTTCTAACAAGTAAACAATAACCAATCAGATCTGAATATACATAAATAAACAATCAATGCACTTAATTTATAAATAAACAAATACATAAAAAAAAAGAGTAGAATGATCATCTTTTATGTTAATCTCACAGGCAGACCATTCAAACAGTCAATATCATGGTTAATTCTTAAAGTTAACAGTTTGTAACAAAATATCGAAAAACACAAAATTATGGTTGGAAAAAAATCAACCAAAAAAAAGTAAATAAAATCAAAAAACAAGTTCTTCCATGTGGGTTGACCTTTGACATGGTATGAGAGGAATACAGAGCACACGTAATCATTTGCTGACAGCATTATTGTGTACTGTGAACTTTTACAAAGTAAACCACAAATTTTAACATTAAACATTGACAACCATGAGTGCTTCCTTTAGAAACTGCTGAGGAAGTTAATTACAATCCCTCACCACAAAAAAAAATTCCATAGGAATACATACCTTCCATCTGACTGAACAACTCTTGGAGAATTCTGCAAAGTCAACAGACTCATCCTTTACTTCCTCCCGGCAGTACTTAACAAAGAAGGCATAGGAGGACATACGTCCCTTGGGCTTATTGGGGTCTTTCCTAACCATGGTGGGCTTTATGTCTGTAGATCCTTGTTCAGCTGGGTAGAAAAAAACATAAAAAAGGTGGAGAGGTTTGAAATATGATCAAGGGAAGGTAAACCGATACAATTAATTTTGAACTACATGTACTGTACACCTATTAGTAGTACAAATATTCAACAATTTACTGTCCCAACCCAAATTAAAAGTGTACCTTAATAACCAATTAATTAACTGGTAAAAAATACCGACATGTAACAAAAAATGGATATGTATAACAAAATTGTGTAATTGACAATGAAATAGAAACATGTAAAAAAAAAAATAAAACAAACAAAAAGAAGTTTATAATTTAATGAACGGCTTTTGAAAATTACAAACAAAATGGTCAGATGGTTGTGTTAAGTAATATTTCCACATCTGAAACATTTTCATATATTACCTAGCAAATAGTCCTCACTCTCAATTACAGCAAGTATATACTAAACCTAATCAGAAATTTGTACTATTAACTGTGTAAACATTTATATACCATTTTTCTTAAACATAAATGCCCTTCTTTTTAGCGTACACAAGGGTTAGTGTTAAAATAGTTTTTTTGAAAGGTCCTTTTCTTTGGCTTTAAACAATTTAAGTGCGGTCATCAGAGTTCGAGACTATTTATATTCAAGCAATTATAAAGGACAAAATAAGCTAAAACACCAGCAATAAACCCATTTGTAAGTCTAAACATAAAGTACTTGAAATCAGAATAAAATGTGAGTGGTTACAGTTTCAGCTAGAGGTGCCATCCCACTGTGGTTGCTTAGTCCATCCACCAGGAGTGGGCTGCCCATCAGTGCCACTGAAATGCACGCGCAGTCGAAACCGCTTGTATTCGATACATTGTGAGAAACCAACTGTTTGTGATGCACGCACAGTGTTCAACAGAGTAAAAAACTTACATATTACCTCGCTTTCCTATAAAAAGGTCAACAAACAAATTAAGCTTTGCTTAAATAGCAAATCGCAGCATGTACAAGTCAAGTTCTAAACACCATGCATTGAAGGGCTTCTTTTCCTTTCTTCTCTTTGAAATTTTTTTAAGTTTACAGTTCATGCTCATTTGCTCATGCAATTAACCATTTTCTTCAAAATACTTATTTTTATTATACTTCTTTTATATCTTGGTTTTAAAACTTTTACGTCAATTTCCCCGAACCGAGATGGCATCTAGCATGAAAACTGCAACCACTTTTGAAAAAAAAACAATAAAAAAAAAAAAAAAAGATAAAATGTCCGATAGAAAAGAATGACTTAAAAAGAGAAGAAAAAATAATAAAAGGCAATTATAATTCAGCAAGTGACAATATATCATAATACAGCCTTTAACGTGTTAATTCATGATTGTGTGCAGTATAAACTAAAGCATAATTTTGTTTTGTTTTTTATTTCTGTTAACGTTAGTACATTATTGTTGGTGCATTAGACAACCATCCATTATGTCAAAAAATGTGCAAAGAAAAACATAATGTGACAATGTCACATTATTCAGGCCCGAAAAAGCTACTGTTAAAAGTCTTTATCCTGAAACCACTGAGCCATCCTCTTTTATAAGCCACTGACTAAAATCTTTGAAAATTGACAATGAAAAAAAAATCCCACTGTTGACTAACCAATCCACACACTTTATGCAAATTAGACACGTGCACCCACGCTACCGAGAGTGAAAAACAGGTTCCCAAAATCACCTTAAAACGAACCAAATAGTAACAAATAATCCACTAAAATAGCCCTTCAATGTCCATGGTGGTTTTGTATTGAGACAGTACAAGCATTCGTTAGTAATAACCATACAACGAACACGTGCGACCGAGCAATGGCCCAGCAAGCAACATGCAAAACATGTTTGTCCCCTCAGCGCAGACTTTGCATTTTTGACGTCGAAAAAACATGGAGGAAATCTCTCAGCGGCCCCACCCGCCACAAAACTGAATTCGAACGTGTCCAAAAACACAGTCTTTTCAAACTTTCGGAAACAGACATGTCCCTAAATCTATGTCTAAAGTGTCCGCGCTGGGTTCAGGATCAATTTAGTGCATATCCTATTGGGGTTGTACACGAAAGCGTTGAGTATGGGGAAGATATACAGCGGTGTGGGTATGGGAGTTGCAGTCGAGCAATGCTACAAAATGGCAGTTAAATCGAGGTCAAACAAAGCCCGAAAAACGACACCCAAAACAACCGCATACCTTTTCATGAATGAAAGTCCCCTTCAAATACCATTTTGGGGTGAACTATTGACATAAATCGAAAAATCATATCTTTATCTTGAAGATTGAAACATTTTTAGAATCGTCCCATAGGTTTGTATGCCAAAAGTGGAGTGTACATTGAGCAGTACGGGAACTTTTCGTGGTGAAAATGATGGTAGAGTTGTGCACTAACGTTAACATGGCGTTGGGGTACCGAGAATGAAAGGGGTCACAGGAAACAAAAAGCCGTAACTAAAATTCAGCACGACCAAAACAATTTAAATTTTCACTATACATCAAATACACATCATTTGTTTGACTACATAGTTTTCAAGAAAAACTGACGAGCGGTTTTCGCGAAAAATTGTTTTCCATTTGAGCATTTGAGAATGGCGATTGTTAATCGTTGTGACAATGCGAGTCTCACGGCACGCTCGTCTATGTGGCACCACACGCAAAAAACAACTCCAAAGCAGATTTTCGGACCTAAAATGCATCAGTTTTTCAGAAGTTTTTCGATAAAAAAACAAGTGCAATTAGTAGAACATATATTCCCTCAGTGCAGAAAAATATTTTCTCAAACTTTTAATGATTTTCCTGACCACAGAGAGAAATTTAACTTACCTTGTCCAAACTAGCTGAATAATTTTTTGGCTTGCTGTACTGGAGACGCTATGTGGCATACGTGTGTATAATGCATGTACATACAATCAATGCACAACGCAGGCTGCCTGTACAAATTCCCTATACCCACGCTACTTATGCAAAGGCCTGCAGAAGCCCAAGGTAAAAAATGCCGTTCTGTGATTGGACAGTTCGAAGTTGGAGCGAAGATTCATCCAATGAAAGCCCTTCATAGAGAACTCGTGAGCTCTGGTGTGAGTGCGCAACCACAAAAGTCATGTGATCCATTTAGCGCCAAATTACTTATGTAAATGAGCTGACCAGATGATTTACAGCTGTTTAAGTAAGTTATTTCCTTTTATTTCGTTTATTTTTGAGCTGAATTTCAAACATTTATACGGAATTTAATAACTAGTTTATATAATTTTTACGAACATGAATGCACACAAATTGTAACTAAATATTTCGGTAAATTCAAATGACTATTTTATTTACTAATTTTTATTCAACAAAAACCGCAGTTAAAAAAACAAAAAATTTGATTGGTTGATTATGTTCTTACGTCATCAAAGTGGGGCCTATAAACCGGAAGTTGTCCCATTGTGTGTGCGTGTGCTTTTAAAGTGGCTCGATTTTCGTCGAAGGAATTTTGTTTATAAAATAATTTTTTCTCTGAATGAATTTTGACAGATGATCATGCTGTTTCAGAACGAAGAACGTACAATAACGTTTGCATATGCCACGGACAAGGCACAAAATACATGTACCATGCAATGTTGTGTGTACATGGCTAGTGATGGATGTGAGATTTATTGATAATTAATAAATCATGATAATGTCGGGATCTCAATAATAATTAAGAACCACTTATCATTGGCTGATGTTTTCGTGCAATACCTTTAATGAAATCTTAGAACTTTCTCGAATTTATAAAAATAACTATTTAAAATTGAAATCTAAATGTTCGGGTCAAATCGGCCAAAAATCGGTGCTGCATGTTTAACGATTGATTCCCACACTGATTATTCATGTTGTTCAGATGTATGGCATTCTATGTTGTTTGGCGGTGGGGTTTTCGTGAAGGCATATTTTGCACACGTCGTCTCGCATTTGTCGTGTGTACAAAGCGTGCAGCATGCATGCAGCATATTGTATGCAGACAGTGTGTGGGTTTGAGCGTACTGAGAACTCTCTATGGTAAAGTGTATGGTATGTGCTGTATAGTGTTATCATTGTGTGTGGAGCTAGCTTGCTTGAACCCCCATGCAAATTACATTGTGAAGCTAGCTGGCCATACACAGCACGCTGGCTTTGGCATTGCATGCTGTTTGTAGCATGGATCCAATACGGATGTACATGTACATGTACATGTACATATCCCAGACGTGTATGTAGTTTAGTGTCACGAGTTAACTAGATCGTAGATATGTACATACAATCACAACCTGTTAGTCGCTTAGTTTATGCGTAAAAATGGTGCTGACTATTTTCAACATTCGTCATAGGCATAACCATGGAGTGGCATAACACAATCATCATATCTAGGTCTGGTACTCGATCTGGCATCTGAGCATAATCTATTCATTCAGATTTATAATACGAACAACTCGACTAGCTCTCTACACCCAACCAACCTACATACGGCTCTCGAGTAAACTTACATGTATGTTGCCTCAATTCTTGCATTAATAGTAAAATCACACTAAAAAGAAAATAACTTTAGTAATACAATTTAACTTCGAATGGTATAGATGTTACTCATTCAGTATTAATTAGCTTCACTCCTTCAGTTGAACTGTTAAAGTCGAATGTAGTGTGCAGTGTAAGTTAATGTAAGTTTTGCAACTACACTGGTGTGACGAACGGTGTGACTTGTGGTAGTGGGGCCAAGCTCGAGCGGTGTGTTGACACTTGAAACTCCAGTTTGCAAAATCATAGGGGCAGGCAAAACGGGACAAGGAGTGGTTGGAGTTGCGGTGGTGAGATTCGTGGAGGCAAGTAGATTGCTTTGTATTGCAATAATTCTCAAACTGAAAATGTGTACATTGAATGATACATGTATTTTTTTCTAAAATAAGGTGACAAAAACATGCGTTGCCTTCAATTTCAAAAGGTTGTTATTTTGTTATTTGCCTGTGTTGCAGGTCAAAGAATCGGATCAGGGCCAGGGCCTGGGATGCATGCGTTTACCTTGTGGTGGAAGGGTTTTTTTAGCCTTTTTTATGCATTAATATAGGTCAGGCCCTAACAATAACATTACACTAACATTGGCAAAAATGCTGTATCCGGCTGCCACTTTATCTCCCTTAATTTTTTAAGAACATTTACTTAACTTTGTTCCATGAAAAAAGATGACAAATCTGACTGCCAAGTTTTCAATTAATACTCTTCATAAAGTCATTTTCACCAGGCTATGACAAAGTATGAGTATTATCAAAACAGTAAAATAATGTCCTTTCTTACACCTGTCTCGGGGTTCTCCCCAGGTTTTTTAATACTGGGGGGCATTCTGGACCCAAATTTTGAAAGTGTGGCCGAAGCACACTGAATTGAAACCAGGTCCTTGGAATTTTTTTATTTGATGTTTATATTTGGTTTGGAAAGCTCTACTTTGCAATCTGGTCGACAACCGTTGGGGAGGATCGAGGGTTACGATCAAAGAAATAGAGCGCCGAAGATGCAAGATGTGAAATGTGCACTGGACGCCATTTCAGCAAGCAACTCTTTTGATGCAACAATAGAGCAGTGCAGACAATGACCATTGCTATCAGTGATACAACAAAACATTTGCTTGCTGAAATGGCGCTCATGCGTATTTCACATTCCAACGATAGAGCTCCTTTGGCACTCTATAATCTTTGGTTGCGATTGTTGCAACTAGTTAGTGGCGTGTTGTCACCGAGTGGTTAAGAGCTCCAGGCTCAAAGCTCTGGTGTTCTGGTCAGCAGATTGTGGGTTCGAGTCCCGGTCTTGACATTTGTGTCCTTAAATTGCTTGGTCCTTAAGATGGGATGTAAAGCCGTAGATCCCGTGTGTTGAATTAGCAACTGTTAATGCTTGTAAAAGAACCCAGTACACTTGTCACCAAGAGAAGGGGTTTGCCCCCGGACGGTGTTTTTTGGCATGGTTGACTGCAGTGGCATGCTCCCTCAGTGTTAATCCAGAATTGGACTTTGCCGATTATCAGTGTAGATGTAGGTGTAGCAATGATTTTGTTTGCTGGTGCACGTGCGTACAGTACTTCACTTTGCTGAAGCATTCTTTGCCTACCCAGCTAGCATAGAAATTTGACACATCCCGGTATAAGCAGAGTCATGAAATTAGGCTCAGATGCATGGTGTATTTCTCGTCCCAGCTTAACGAAAGATCATCAATGTATTAATTAGTAGCTACATGTGTAGCTGGCTTGCGCTTGCTAATGATATCATCTTCTGCTGGGGGTAAAAATTGTCATGTGGCTGTAAACATTAGTTTATAAAAATGTGACCTAACCAACAAATCAGCAGACTGATTTACTGCATTGAATTACAACAATGTGTGCTTGATGTTTTTTTCTCGTTGGTGATGAACAGAGTGAGGTGAAAAAGATCAAATTTGTGATCGGAAGGTTTATAGCTGGTGGAGCTCAATCAAACAACATACAGTATCTTGGTTATTATCTTCACTGTTGATTTACAAAGGGATCCAAGAATATCCATTGTTAGGTTTCAGTTAAAATTCTGGCAAAGTCTAAAAGGCTGTGGTAGAAAAGATGATATGGGAAGACATGTTGAAGTGTTTTTTGGGTTGTTTTTTTTATGCAATTCGCCCATCACAAGGCCTAAAGGCCACTCGAGGTGTGGGCTACTTTTTGAGTATGCGGTATTGAGCCAATCACTGCAAAGAATATCTTCTGCGTTACACTAAATTATATGCGCGATGTTGCTGCACATCAGGCTGATGCACTAGTTGATAAGATTTGTGTAATTTTACCACATGAAATCTTCTTTTTAATCTCAAAAATCGGAAACAGTTAAAAAATTCACGCAAGAATCTGTTAAATAATATGAACTGCAAATATATGTTTACTTTTCTTCTGGAGAGGCGATCACCAAAATGGCAATGTTTAAAGCACGTGTGTGATCTGTGACAAAGTTGCACAAGGTCTGTACATGGTCTTGGTTGCAGTTCCGGATGATCACAATGTTTATACTACAGTTGAAGAAAGACTAAGTTTATCAACACAGAACATTATGTTGTGGTTGTGAGGGCTGGATGGCAGAGGCTGAGGATAAGCAATGGTTCACTACTTGTGGGTTGTGGACTTGGCAGAGTATGTTAAAAGTCTCAAAGATGGAACATGTCAGGCCGAGGATAAGCAATGGTTCACTACTTGTGGGTTGTGGACTTGGCAGAGTATGTTAAAAGTCTCAAAGATGGAACATGTCAGGCCGTGTCTGAATTGGCGGCTACGGCATGGCTACGGCTGGATCACCGCATCATCATGCGTTGAAGTATAAGACGTCCTTAGCAACACCCTAAGCAACAGTCATAGCCATAGCGATAGCTGCCAATTTGGATACGGTCTAAGACAACAAGTGGGTGTTTGCATGAGTACATTGTTGCAAATAAGAAGAAATTGGCAAAGCACTACTACTGGACAAGACCCATGGATGATGTTGAGTGATCTTACAAACATGTAAAATGGGAAACAGCCTGAAATACCGTAATTTTCAAGGAAGATAACACCATGTGGTGCATGTACATGCGGTAACACCATGCACAGAAATCTCTCTCGCGAGTTGTGGTGGTTTGTTTCAGAACCACAACTCCTAGGAATTGCAAAGGCAGGGCATGGGTGGCTAGTGCGCGAAGCACTCACCACTGTGGCCCTGTGGGATATGTACAAGAATGCTGTGGCATGGGTTAAAAATTAGATGTGTTGAAATGTTTGTGTTGTATTTAACAAGATTTTTCGTTTTTATTCACAGATTTTATCTTGACTCTCAATGAAAATGAACGGGTTTAGTACGGAAGAGGACAGCCGTGACTCTGGTCACGGACAGATATGTTGCCTGGTAGACGATGGGAACCGGTGCTCAAGACCTGCAGGGAATGCCTGCTACAGTAAACGCATTGCCAAGACCGTGCAACAGCGAAAACTCAAGCTGAACATTGATCACAGTGTAAGTTTTCAACGGATTCACTTTCGTAGAGGGTGGATTTAAGTAGTGTATGTGTGCCCCAATTATGGATATATCTGGGGGGGAAATAAGTTTTAGACCGACTTCAGTTATCTACAGATGAGTCCACCAGTATGTTTAGCAAATCATTTTTTTGCATCCGTGCAACAAGGGCCCAATTTCATGGTGCTGGTTACCAAAAAACTATGCGCTTACAGCACCCTGTAAATGCAGACTCCCATGGGATGTGGCAGGGCGTAAGCGCAGCATTCCGCAGTAAGCGGAGCCAGGATATTGAGCCCAGTCGTAAGTTGGATTTTATTTATTTTGCATAAATAAATTGTTAAGGTTTAGGAAGGTTTTAAACAATCACTGGTTGTTTAAGACGTGTCCACTTGTACAAAGGAACTATGGAGAAACTTAAAATAAAACTTAAAAAGTGATATCTACACTTAGTTATCTATCAAACAAGTTTTATGTAATTGTTGATATGACCTTTTTGCACAGACGAATATGTGTGGTATAAATTGGTCAAAAGGTTGTATCTTGAAGATGACTTTGTTGCACAAACCTCAACTGCGTGCAGTCAATGAAGAATGACGCCATAATTCTTTAGTGCAACAGCGTCATATGTTGAAGATAAGACCTTGTTGCTCATACCACATGAACAAACTGTGATCTTTTTAACTATATTGTGTATCTTTTGAATTAGGCTACATTTTGGATAAATTACTTATACCAATTATTCATTTTAAGGGATACCTTTTGCATGCTTACTTACCTGCTTATGGCAACTTCATAGTCGGACTCTTGTGATGGCTTCTCCATACCTTTTGTATATTTTAACTCAATTTCACCAAAAAAAATGTGACATACGACCTTGTTACATTGACGTGGTGGTTTGTTTTACTAACTAGAGAAATATTGCCGTTTTCTATACACAAAAAATAAGATTTGATACTATGTTGAATCGATTTTCATCATGTGTGAGTGAAACACACAGCGAGGGAACACACCCTTTTTTATTCTTGCTCACAGTAAGTGGCACTATGAACTTTAACTCTGATTAAAGGGCCCATGAAGAGGTTTTTTGTCACGAAACATTTTTGTGGCTTAATATATGGTTTGAAATTAACAAAACATAGTATTGACTATTTTGATGTGTCTGTTATGCGTTAATACACTTTAATTGAGCCCCGAAAATGTGTGCCATTTGATTGCGCAATGATCCATGACGTGGGCTGTGGTAAAACATTTCGAAGACGGCTGTAGTGCCGAGTGGTCAACAATGCATTGTATGTTATTGTCACACACATGGCCCTGGTCAGCAGTTCCATTGTCTACGTCACAGATTTTATGTTAATGAGGAAGGGTGGGCGGAGCACAGCAGCCCCCTAATTTTAGAAATCGTTATTTCTACAATTAATACGCATGTAAAAAATGTAAAAAAATTAAAGATATACTATAATAGGCATACTTTATTTTTTTTAACCAATAGCAAAAAATAATTCATGGGACCTTTATGGGTTGCTTCGCTTACAGGTTCTCAGAAAATTTAATGGTGATTTCTTTCAACAAGAGTCAAAAGTTAACATAAAAAACATGATATACAGCATAAGTACTCTGCATTGAACCATGCTTGTTATATCCAGCCTTTGGCGTTGCCTCCAACTGCACTTTTAATGAATTAGCATTTGCTCTGAGCTCAGGTAGGACACGGCCACTGTAATTGTAATTAAAAAAAATACACTTGATGGTAATTTTTATTGTGAATTCGTGTAGATAAAACAATTTGTCAGTTTTCTCCCACATTTTCTTGAACCCTCCTACTGTCTGACTATTCAATATCATCTACATGTACTATGGGGTTGAATGATAGAGAAACTAGGCCAGCCTGCAGTATGTATGGTGATTGGATACACACAGTACACAGTCAACCCTTCTACTGTCTGACCATTCAATATTATGCACTGTGGTTTTGAATGAAAGCTAAACTAGGCCAGTCTGCAATATGATATCATGTGGTGAATGCATCTACACAGTACATAGTGCTCACAGTCAGTTTTGTCACCATGTACAACATAGCCGATGCAATTGAATGGTTTCATACGGTTGGTCATACCAAGAGTAGAAAGGTTAATCCCTCCATCATGGTACAGATGAGTGCAACACATAAACAATGGATGTTTTTCCAACACTTATCCTTTTTCCATTTGTAGGTCAGACACATTTACATTTGTGACTACCATAAAGGCGTGATACAGAGTGTGCGGAATAAACGTAAGAAACGAGACAGCGATGATGAGGCAGGCACATCACCCGATCGAGATGTTGACATGCCTGAAGTACGTAGCAGCCGGCTGATGGTAATTCACCGACTTATCGATGAGTTCTCAAATCTTAAAGACAAAGTGTAGGATTGTAATTAAATGAAAACATTTTTGGATTAGTGTCAATTTGAAAGCTCACTGATTTTAAAGTTGACACCAGTATCAATCCTCCAGAGAAATATTTCCATCAGAAATACTGACTAAGGCAAGAAAATAGCATTTGCCGGCCACAAAATTACCATTGCTTATTTAAGTTGCCGCTACCAAAATAAGCCTGAAGTAAATGTGCAAAAAAACACCCGACCAAACACAAACTTTTTTGACTAAAACTGTACTAATTTTATGGTATTGTCACAGGTTGGTTGTTTGGTGTGTTTATTGAAAAGTCTTTGATGGAAATTAACTTACTCTTCCAAGCATCAATGACGGACTCTCCCTTGGTGGTTAGCTAGAGGGGCATCTCTTGATTTTGGACACCCTAATTTACTTCCATATAGAATATTTTAAGTGATTGAATTTTGACATGATGTTTCTTTCTAAATTCTGGGATGAACCCCGCTTGAGTTCCAAAGGTCTTAAAGCCAAGTCCAAGTTTTCAGTCCTGAGGTCTAAATAGAAATTCAGAAATGTTCAGTTTGAGTCCAAGTCTGAGTTACTTCACCTGTCATACATTTTTATACATGTAGGTTAACTTTACAAAATGGATTCAGATTGTAATGACCAGTACTCCCCCCCCCCTCCTCCAACGGAAGTACCCTTTGAAAAAAAAAAAAGTGACCTTGCCCTCTCAAAGATGTAATTCTGGGCCTGCCTTGATTAACGATGGACTTGGATCTATATTGATTGGTCGAGTGGATTGATTTTTCCTTCCTTCAGCTGACACTGTTTTATTTGTTTGTGTCTTGTAAGGTGGACTTGTTCCAGCTTCAAGTGAACACGTTAAGGAGATACAAACGTCACTACAAGCTTCAGACCAAACCTGGTCTGAATAAAGCCCAGCTTGCTGAGGTAAGTTGAAAAATCGTTGATCCCTGTGGCACTTTTTTTGAAACCTTGGCTTTTGCTCCGGCTTTGGCTTCGTCACTTATTTGGGAAACGTGCGCTTTAGGTACGTGGCTTCAAACATGGAGTCAGAGCCTAAGCCGGAATCAAAGCCAAATCTGCAGTTGTGAAAAGGGCCTATGATACATTTCAAAAAGAGGCAATTAAATTTCATTTTAATTTCCCCTTCATTTCTTTTCTCACAATTTTTTTTTCTAACTTTGGATTCTGGTGCAAAGACATAATGTTATTCTGGTTTTTACCCTACATCGATGTGTGATAAAAGAGTATACTCAGTGCTTTCAGAGTCCGACAGAAAAACATCCAAATAATAATAATAATAATAATAACTGCATCCTTGATGCAATTATAACATCTGTTAAATGGTTTGCGGTGCCCGCAGTTTTATTACGTGATTCGAACTGGCGTCTCGTCACCAGGCACGCTGGATTGTCTAGTGGTGATAAGACATCTGCTCTAAAATGCAAAGTCTTGGGTTCGAATCCCTCCCAACGAGAACATTTTCTATTTTGATTCCCCGTTGCACTCAGGGAGCACTGTGCAGTGCTTATCACAAATCGATGAAGGCTAATACCAAAATATTTTTTTTTCTCCAGATGCAGTTATCATATCTAAACATAAAACAATAATAATTCAAATGAAATGAAATTTGAAGGAAATCATGACATTAAAATCAGAGATAATTGAGAGTGTTTTGGAATAAATATCAACGTTAAATTTTGATAAATTTTTACCATAAATTGAGAATTCATTTTCATTACAACCAACCACAAGAGGGCAGCATACATGATGACCACTATTGTTAGGTGATATTTTGGCAGTACTTGTTATAGAGAGGTTACATGACCCTGGGAAAAGTTCGTTTCACAGCCATGTTGGGTAATGCCGTGTACAAACTCAATGGCTGACGGGTCGCCTGCTGAATGATTTCCAGCGCCTGTTTGTTCACGCAGCATTAGAAAAAGGTCTCGGGTGACGTCACGTGAAACCTCTCTATACAAAATACTGTATTACATGTTTTCATGAATTCTGAAGAAAAAATTTTTTGTATGCTGATCACGGTGCACCCCACATCACAGATCCAGAAATCTGTGTAATCATTTTGACCCCAAAATAGTCATTTAGAAACATTTCCATAGTTTGCACTAGTTTCTGTTCCCGTTGTTTGTTTTTCAGACGGTTGCTAGGCACTTCAAGACGCTCCCAGTCATCGAGAAGGAGGCGCTCACATACTTCATCTACATGGTGAAAAATCACAAGAGCAGATTTGACCACAAATCTGACTTGTAGTTGGTGCAGACTCTTTCCTCGGCCTAAACGAACACTGTTTTATTTGTAATGTGATGCAAATGATGTTTCGTCGCTTCTCAATCTTCACTGAGAGGATTTAGGCATTGATTGATGGATTACCAAAATACAATTTGTGGAAATTGAGATGTACTGACTGTCACAGACCAACTGCTTTGTAAAGTCTGTAACAAATAATGGTCAAACGATGGACATCTTCAAACTGCTGAGCTACAGGTATTGTTAGAGCATGCGGATGACATTGGTAAATGCCAAAGACCAGTATTCACATTTGAAG
Organism: Marthasterias glacialis; assembly: GCA_911728455.2. NCBI lineage: Eukaryota > Metazoa > Echinodermata > Asteroidea > Forcipulatida > Asteriidae > Marthasterias > Marthasterias glacialis. Next base: position 14,787,809 of record OU452228.1, on the reverse strand, counting down.
TGACTCAACATATACATCCAATAACAAACCTGTGAAAGGTTAAGCCTAATCTGTCATCGGAGTCACAAAAAAATAGTGGGGAAAAAGCACTATATGTTTTCACTGTTTCAGAGTTTTTGGGTTTGTTTGTTTTGTTTTTTTTTGGGGGGGGGGATTTGTATCGCAAGATCAAAAGTAAATGTTGTAGTGTACCAGTCGTTTGTTTTTTTAACTATAGCATTTCAGGCAAAATTATTTCAAGGGAAGTTTGCCGGCATGACCGTCTTTATACCATAAAATTCGTGTGCAAATCTCTAAACACATTTATTTTCAAATGCACGCCCTTTTAATGTGAACACACGATGTTAGGCAGTTTGTACAAAGACCAGTTATTTGGACATCAGTTATTCCCCACTAAGAAAATAAGACCAAAATAGTTGGTGGGAGGAAAATCCTGGATTCGCCCCTGACTCTGCCTTAATAGAGTGAAGAAAAGTGACCCTAGCATACTGTTATTTTATTTAGTTTTAGCTGTAATTAGAATGTAAATACACATTGTGACTGAGAGGGTCATGATTTAAAGATGTTAGATTAGCAACCCTCACTCTGTTGTAAGAGTAAAACACGAACGTGGGTTTTTTTCTGGTAGAGTTAATATTTGGCAATAAAACTAAAATTTAAAGCCCCAGCTAAACATTGGTAAGAAGAAAGACATAAATGTTCACAGATTAACACCTTACATGGTATAAAGATAATGATGGTAGAAAACTTTTCTTGAAATATTTCTGCCTAAAATGTTCTCGATTTCCAATAATAAATGAAATAATATCCAAAATTAGTTTTCGTTTCAGTGAGATGAAAACTCTACTTATAGGAATGCGTTCAAAAATGCTGAATGCATTTTTACCCATTTTTCTCCCAAACGAAACAGCGAAATGAGCTGACATTTTCACAGGTTGGTTTTATTACAAATATCTTGATTTGTGAAAAGAATTGAAGCAGTTACAGTCAGTTTACCCAATGTTGAGCTGGGGCTTGACTTACACACTTCACGTAGCCTGATTTTACAATGCCAGAAATCTGTTTTGCAATTAGAATGCTCGAACAAAAAAACAAGCCCTGAAAGTGTTTTCATTTCAACAAGAAACAAACTAAGAAAAAGGGGAGAAATATTAAAATCTCTCAAAAATGCACACCTTATTACCTGCTGTATATGTTTTGCTATCAATGTATTACCATAGAGTTTACTCACAAAGGCCGACAATGTGAAAATGTTTCTCTTCAAAAGGGAAGTTGATTAAATTTCCATATTCCACGCTCCATAGTCATCAAAATGATTTTTTCACCCCCAGGAGCATCAAAGGCCTGACTTATAATTTGAACAGTGTGCATAATGAAATTCCGTGAAGAAATGGTTAAATTTATCAGGAATTCACGAATTGTTTATAGCTGCCATACATTTCAATGGCAGTTGTTTTTACTTTTCTTTCATGATGATGATAATAAATGAGGGAAACTACTTCGGTCATGACATGTCTTTCTGGGTTTTTTTTAATCATGTTACCTTTGACATGTAAGTATACGGTGCTGTAACCAGAGGTTGGGTTGGGATCCCCGCTCAGAATACTTGACCCCCCCCCCTTTGCCTCCACCCCAAATGAGATTAAATAGCCCCCCAAATAGGGCCCCCCCCCCCCCCACACACACACACCCACTAATGACAACTTGCCATAAAGAAACAAAAGACTTTGATGAAACTTTTATAGGCTCCATTTTTTTATTTTTTTATTTGCTTGTTTACTTATTTATTTTTTTATAGCTGTCACCATTTTGTTTCTTTTCAAGCTATAGTAAAATCAATGGAAAGGTATGTGGGGGGAAATAAAAACTACAGTGCTGTATCATCCCATTAGTTTATGTTATGGGAGAAACTGTTCCCTACATCATACATGTGATAGTGGAATGTGCCATAAAACAAAATTAATTGGTACTTTGTCCAAATTAATACATGCAAAGTAGTATGCAAAGTATATCAATAGGAAGCTTGACCTGTCCGGATTGCAAACGGGAGAGGGCGCTATTTATACATTTTAATAAACAGTTTCATTGAATATTCACCACAGTACTAAAGAGTGCAATTTTGTGTTTCTATAGCGTAGTGGTTTATTGTAACAATAGATTTGCAGTTACTGGTCTACTTTATAAAATACGAAAGCGTATTTAGGACATGGTAGAAAACAAAAATCGCGGTTTACCATTTCGCCTGGGCGATTTACTAAATTAGGACGAAATGGTAAATCGCCTGGGTAAAATAGTAAATCGCCCGGGCAAATAATATAGTAAACCTCGATGTTTGTTTTCTACTATGTCCTGAACACGTTTCGGTAATAAAAGAATTGTACAGGGCTGTTCTTTTTGTTCTACTGTAAGTATAAGCCTTTGTTATAAACCTGTGTGATTATTTTTATCACAATGACACTTATGTCAAGGGGGACCTGGGGGGCACCTGGGGGGCTCATACCCCCACAAATTCCCAGTGCCCCCCCATGAAAATAATGTAGATACATGTTATTCATTAAAAACATGGTACCTGCCCCCCCCCCCCCCCCCCCCGAGAAAAGAAATCTGTAGGCTATGCCGCTAGCTGCTAATGGCTGCTCGGGCTTTACAAATTCATTATATATTACGATTACTTTTGACCGTGTGTAGCGCTTGACTGTAAATGGGTTGGGTTTTTTGTTTAATTTCATACTCTTAAAAGGTGTTTTCTCCAGCAATTTTTTGAACTCTTGTCTGCAAGGTTTAGCGCTCCTCTTTCCCCTGCCTAACGGCAAACGAAACAAACCCAAACTTTTCAAAGATCTTAGAACAATATGTTTTTCATAGGTACTAGTGTGGTAATTTTTTTACAAAAAAGTTTAAATAGCAAAGTGTACTATGAGATTGATTTCAAATGGAGTAAATGCCTCTTGATTTGATTATTTCTTTATTTTTTTTTATTCTAATTTTGTTATAAAATTGTTTTTACCTCAACAGCAGCTATTAGCATTATTTTTCAATTATTAAGCGCACTACAGCATTTCCCATCGCTAGAGGGCAGCACGCAAAATCTACGGAATGCTAAAAAAAAATTTGTATCGCCGGGCGATACCTAGACGTCATTTATACTATGCACAACAATAATTTTTAAGGGTACCAGTTTTATATTTCCCGCTACAAGTTTGTATTTTCGGTACCACAAAAACACCACAGTCGGATCTGTTCTTATCGATTCATGTATAACACACCGATTTTTATCCCACAGTGAAAGAAATTGAAGATTCTCGTTGAACCTCTAAAACTCATCGCATTTTCAGGGAGATATTCAGTCAGTCTCCCTAAATTACCCAAATTAAGTATTTGGCAGTATCGGAGAGATTTACAAGGCAACGAAAGTATCAGGAATCGAATGTACAATGTCTGGTATTTAAGAATCGATTAATGACACGCCGAATATGTCAACAAATCACGTTCGTATGAAATACACTCAAGAGAGCACGGAGTAGAGAGGCGAAGACCGCAACCGGGATGCGGTGCTGAGAAAACGTTTCCAAGTCTTTTAAAGTTATACAAGACTGACATTGACTTTGTTTTCTTTTCCTGACGCTGGTTTTAATTAACAACACAACAGAACACAACTATTTAAGTGTCAGTGGAAATTTAGGAAAAACCTTCTTGGCGAATGCGAAGACTAAAAAAAAGTAAAAAGCAAGTCCAAGTGACTGACACGCGGGTCACCACGGCGAATTTCCACCTCCACGGACGGCTTAGTCGTGCTGAAGACGCGGGGCGACTAGTCAAAGTCTGAAGACGTCGATCAGCCGGACGTCCAACGAGGCAGACGAGAGACCTGCATGCCCGGTTCGTCTCGCCCCCACAACAGTCTCTCCCTCCCTGCTGGTCCCGTTCACCCAGCCGGCTGAGCAGTTTTCTTTCTTAGTTGTTTTTTTTCATCCAAGATGCGAAAGAACTTGAAGTAGGAGAACAACATTTGTCTTGAGCTTGATCCATGTTGTCATTTCTGCCATCATTTGCTGCACTGTCACGTGTTGGTTAGATCGCTTGGAAAAACAACATTTAAAAGCAAGTGAGTACTGAGCACTATTGAGTACTAACTGTTTCATTATTCTTTACTATTTTTAGTTTCTAACAAACCGACTGTCAACTTGATTTCAAACATCGCATCACTTTTTATTTTGCCTCCTTTCCTACCTTAGTAATCTGTATTTGTTACTTTTTAACCACAGTTTTGTAAACTTTGATGACAAAACAAGCCTGTGAAATTTAGGCTCAGTCCGTGGAGCCAGTCCTTTCTCTATGATGGTCCAAGACTCCAAGTCGGGAGAAAATAGTGAAAACCTGTGCACACTTTTCAGCATGTAAACACATTGTTGTTAATTTAGATTGTTATAACCAAAATTAAAATCGGGGTCTTCAAATTCTATTTTCTCGGCGTTGACAGTATTTCACGCAAATATTTCTATGGAAGATTGGTACTGGGACTACTGGTATGAACCTCATAATCTGTGACAGTAAGCGTTCAAACTGATACTAATGAAATAAAATTTCGGCAAAAATGCTGTATCCGGCTGCCATTCTATCTCCCTTAATATATGTCAAATTATGTCCTTACCTGCCCCGAAAGGTTGACAGAATGTATACTGAGAGGAACAAGCACTTTGAACAATTACAAAGTGTCATAATTATGAAAAATAAGCCATTTTCACGTCTACGTTGGGCTTGACAACGCTACTCACTAAACGCCATGTTTTAGTTCATTTGGTCATGAATGCGCGAAATGTCCGCTTGATTTTTCTTTTTTAAGGTAAATAATTACAGTTTTTGCTACCAATTCCTCGAGAGGAATATTAAAAAAAGGGAAACAAAGCCCAACATCCATTAAAACATCCATTTAAATGTGGAAACTTTTCCAGAATTTCAGTGAATAGGCCTACCAATCCTGCATTCTACATACACTACCTTTAAAGCAACAATTTCTCCAGAATTACTCAAAGCCTTTCATCTGTATTGACCTGTAGTGTCGGCTCCAAAATAACATTTAAAAAGCCTTGTACATGTAACAATGCCCACCCTTTTATAGTCATATCAAATACACCACTCTGCACATACCAAAACATATTGAGACTTAACACCAGAAAGGCTTGAGTTTAAAGCTAGGAACTGATTACTTTCAAAGAAAAGAACCAAAACTCTTCTATGAGTCTTAAAAAAAAACAACCCAAAAAACAAACAAAAAAAACAACAAAAGAAACCGGCCAAAACATTACCCACTTTTTATTGTTTTCTTCACTCAAAGAGTCAAATGTAATCACAAAATTTGATAAAATTTTTCACAGGTTGGTTGTACGGACTAACGTGTTTCTTGAAAACTAGAGGATGTGAATAAATCCTTTATTAACACTAATTAAAGGTAGGCCTCGAGAATGAATTCTAAACACTATAAATGGTGTTTAGAATTCATTGTAAATGTCTGTTAGAAACCCAGAGAAGGAATCTTCCGTGTATAAACATGCCTTTAACAGTTCCCTTCCATACATAATTGAATCAGTCTTGATTCAACTTAAGTTATTTTGATCAAACTTCAAAAAGACCACCCATCACACCACTTGGAGGTCATAACAGATTACCTGGTGAATAAGTAACAAGATGTTATTATGATGTTGTTGTGATTGGTGTTTAGTTTAATATTACATATATGGAGAAGGACCCCCTGGGGCTCAATAGACTTCACCGATCTGGGAATTGTGGGCTTTTGAATGTAATTTTTTTTATTATTATTTTGAAATTAAGCATTCATTATTACCAGTAATGTTACCAGCATTATACAAGTGTTGCTTGCGTCATTTATAAAGTTTGAAGAGCATTCTGAACAAGCAGAAAGCTTCCGTAAGAATTACTACGTGATTTCAAATGAAACAAATGATAACTTTTTTACCAATTAAATTTCAGGCCTGTTACTTCAGAGAGGCAATAGAGGCATTCATGTCCATGCCTCTACAGTCTGGTCATTGCCTTGGTGCCCCTTGAAATGTTCCAGTAGAAACCAAAATTTCTCTCGGCTGGGTGCCCTTTCCTAAGGGAAACTGCCTTGCCCTTACAAGAACCATGGAGGAAGGAAATACCATGCAAGGAACCAGACCTATAATTTGAACAAATACAATTAAATAAAAAGATACAATAGACCAATTGCGCGACAATGTTTACATGCGGTCACATGACCCCATATCGGGTATGACGTTATACAGCTTGTGAAAAAATACGTGTAAAGAGATAGGCCGTGACACAGAGTGAGTTCGAAAACAGTCGATTATACTTTCGTTAAGTGATGAATTAGTTAACCAGCCCCTTTATTCAAAGTAGTGGATGTTGTGGCATTAATTTAAATCACATCTCTGTTTCATAATTTAACAGAATTCTTCCGAAAAGAGGTTTTTTAAGCCATGCACTACCAGCGTCGGACGACTATTATGTAGCCACCCGTCTGTTATTTTGTTTGTAATGTTGGCCTAAATCACTGTAAAAAAGGATAAACAACGTTGGAAAAGTGAGCATTAATACCTAGCCTTGCAGAATTTCAAATAGGCAAATGAATCACACAGTTTTGGAAAGCAATTTCTTTGGAGGATTTCAGTTTCAAAACTTTGAAATTTTTGTGTTGAAAAGTGTGTGGTGAGCGCGGTCGTCTGGCCTAACGTTCCGTCATCCGCTGTACACATCGTGCACATTTATATGGTACTTTTACAATTTTCAAGACTTGCTGGAACTGTCCTTACTGGCTTTATTCAGCCACTTGAAGGTCGCTGGTACAAACTCTGGAATATGTTTCACAGATTTCGAGCAAAAAAAGCCTCGATCGAATAAACTAAATGCATTAATCATTGTGTACCGTACCACCCTTTCCTATGGAGGATTACGTGTGTGTTTACATTTTTAACCCAACAGGGGTCACATGACGTAGGTCGCGCAATCGGTCTATTATAGTGATGAAAATGTGAAATCTGTTGCTGGTCTACATGGTAGCAAAATTCCCAGCCAGTCAGAAGCAATGGGGTCAGCATGCATTGACCTCATCCGCATTGTGATTGGCTAAATGTTTCAGTGCTGTTCCGTTTGAAACTTCATGAATAATTCAATCATCAAAAACCGCAATAATCAAGTTGGAAAAGGCCCTCGTGGCACATGATCGTGCGCGCTGACTTTTATTGGTCTTCACGGCCACATAGCTGTCTAAGCCACGAAGGCCTTGACGCAAGGCTAAATATGATAAAGAATTGTTGAACAAAACATTTCTTCTCCCCTTTTCAGCACATTAACATTTATAATGTACATTTTTATGTAAAAAAATACAACATTTGATGAATGCTTAAAAAATGTATGCACTTTTTTTTATCTAAAGTACATATGTAGGCCTAGCTACATGCCTAGATCTTATAAAAGATAAAAATAAAAAATCTCCCAAAACATTTTTCATTGCTTGTCGCTGAGAGTGATAGTAAAGTAACAATACAAAAGCCAGTACTCAGATTGGCTACCTTTTTACACACACACACACACAGTTTAACCACAATTGGAATATATTCATTATGTTGAAATCATTTCAAATTTGTTGATAAAAGCATTTAGATTTTAATTTTTTTTTGAAAATCTGGTTTGGGTTTATGTGCAAAGAGACAGACACGTACCGGACATGCTTGAGTGAAGACACTGTTCAGAATTCTCGAATGTTGATGAAGGCTGTAGATTTTTTAACAATGATTCATTAACATGGGGTGCGTTCTGCAGTCCACTTTTAACAATACGTATGGATCAGCGTCACATTTATGTGCACATATGGTTTTTGTATTGTGTTTTTTTTTACATAAAAAGTTATTTGCATTCATCAGACTATGCAGCTTTTCAGCTAAGAGCAGGTTCAGATAGGTGACTGGAGTCGACTAGACTTTAGTCGATCTAGATGCCACTCAAACGCTGCGTGGTTTGACTCGACCATCCTATCCCCGAAGCACTGTTTCTCTAGTCAAATTTTGCAAGTTGCTTCAAAATTAATGAATAGTTTGACGATAATGTTCAGACCAAGTTCATTTTGAAGGAGAGCGAGTGCAAAATGCTCTCCTCCCCACTCCTTAACCTTGCCTGAGGAGTGTAAAAAACAACACTCCTCAAAATTTGAATTTTTTTATTATTTTATTTTTGTTTATCTGGAAAACAATTTCTTCACAGCTGGAAATTAACTACCGACGTGGTGTTAATTTGCTTTAATTATGTTCAGTGTTACTAAGATAACAATCAGCCAATCTAATCCTGCAGGGAATTGTCAGAGGTACTTCCGTGAACAGACAGATTTGATAAAAACATGTTTTAAATTTTTCACTTTTTAGACTTTTGTGTGAAGTTTGGTTCTGAGGAGTGCAAAGAGCTCTCCTCAATAATTCCAGGAGAGCTGTTTATAACTCTCCTCGTATTTCTTAAAATGAAGGAATGAATGTTAGGTTTTGTTCAATATGACAGTTTATCTGCACACTGCAATGAGACAATTAATGTTTGTTCTTATGTGGAGAAAATAATAGAAAATGAAAAATGACGTGTCAGCATTTGCTTCATTAATGTAATATGTTAAAACTTAAAACTACATACACAATTTGACCAGTGCTAGTACAGCGGCTAATCGTGTACGTTTGAGTGAATGACAGACCACGCATGATTTAAATTGCAAATTGACAAAAGGTCAGCTCCGAACTTGCTTTAATTAGTTGATTTCCACGTTTTTGGTTTCTCAACTGTGCCATTGGAAATTGAAAAACGCAGTTACAAGTCTTCCAGTGCCTGGAAATGTCCCTTTTTTCTGGGGGGGGGGAACAAGCTGTAGTTGCATGCACGTAGGCCTACTGTATTATGTACTGTGCAGTGATTAACACAGCTACATGTACTATTGTATGCAAGACAAAAATTGTGGTACATTCAGGAAATCTTACTGCGCTGTTAAACATTTAATTGGTTAATGTACATTCAAAGAAACAATTCAAAACAAAAGTCTCGGCTCTTTCCGTTGCATTGTTCATGCCACAACATTAAAAATGTTTGTATACAGTTTTGTTTGTATGGGTAGATTTAAACATTGTGTACACGATGCCAAGCCAGCAAGTTCTCAAGGGGAAGTGGGGGGGGGGGGGGGGGTGGGGGTGTTTAGTAAGCAAATAAATAAAGTTACAAACCATTCAAGCATGGAGTCATGGTTCAAGGAAAGGGTATTGATGCAAACTTGCACTCAATGTGTGTAATCCCTCTTTTTTAAAAACCAAACATATAAAGTAGTAATTAAAGAATATCATAAGAAACTCCTAACAAAGAACCGACTGAACAGTTCCCACAGAGGTTAAACCTCTCCCTTTTGATTTCATGTGAACTCAGGAAGTGTTTTGTTGTTGTTGTAAATCCGAACAACATTTTCACCGACTCTAAAAATATAACCCAGTTTGGGAAAATTGCCATCACATGTTTTGCGGGTGCTATGTACATGTATACAGAGATAGTCCTGTAGTACAGAGCTCGCCAGAGCCCTAATGACTGCCTCACCACAGTCCAGGGGGTCCCCTTTCTCAGGCTTGTTAATTTTATCCCTGGCTAAGGTCATCCCTATCACACAAAGAAACTGTGCGTAAGTCAATGGAAGGTACCTCATGGGGTGGCTGTCCAGGGGGTATATGCCAGTATAGCACACATGGTCTGGAAGTAGACTTGTCCCAGTCCCATGTGGTTTAGATTTTTTTCCCAACTGAAGGGGCTTTGAAGTAAAAGGACTTAAAAAAAAACAACAGGGGGTGTAGGGTGTGTATTTCCATGGTATGACATTGGTAAGAGTGAAAATATAAATGTTTACATATTTGATATAAAGACGATTATGGCGGAAAACTTCCCTTGAAATGTTTTTAAGCAATTAAATATGTTTGCCTGAAATGCTTTAGTTTTTTGGAAAATGAGTAAAACAATAGTTTTGACATCGCTGTAGTCCGAAATCCGATGTTGGAAATCAGTGATGGGTTTTTTCACAATTTGTTTGTGACACCGATGATGGCCAATTCAGCTTTAAACTTTCACAGGTTTGTTATGTCATGTGTCACACCAATGTTGGCTGACTTGCTTTATACAAAGACATTTTGAAAGGGAGACTGTTCAAAAGAAATGTGTTATCTAACTTTTTTTGTCTTGTCTGTGGAGAGTACTGTTATCAATCATAGTAATAAAATGTACAGTTTGATAAAAGTGTTGAACTTTCTCACATGTGAGCTGAACTTTCAAGTTAAAAGTTGGGGGAAAAATACAATAACAGTTCTGTCACATCAACTTAAAACCAATAAAGCGGGTGAAAGAAAGTATCTTTTGTACCTTTCTCTGTTGGTAACATAATATTTATAATAATTGTAGTGCAAATGTACATGCCTGTAACTATAACACAGCTTTCTAAAGTGAGTGATCTTGTTTGTTTAAAAAGTAAAAAAGGTAATTCTTGACAAGTCTGGTAGAACTTAGACTTGTGTACAAGTCATTGTGATTGTCGGGGTGATACTCTCGCAAGACTGCTGCTACCAGGAGACTTTTGTTATACCGACATCAGGTCACAGGGTTCTCCCCAGGATTTTTCAAAACGGTGTGGCATTCTGGACCCAAATTTTGAAAGTGTGGCCGAAGCGCGCTGAATTGGTAACAGGTCCTTGGAATGTTTTTATTTGATGTGTATGTTTAGTTTGAAAAGCTCTACTGTGCAATTCGGAACATTTAAAATGGTTTTATGTTAGGATTTTTGTTTGAATTTGATATTAAAATCTAAAAAAAAAAAAAAAAAATTATTACTATTTTGTGTGTGTGTATCGGCCGTAAATTCTGCGTATCAGCCCGTAATTCGCGCGTATCGGCCCAATACGCTAGCATGTGCATGGGGAGAACCATGGGTTAGGAATTTTGACATTTGTGGTACATGCTGAAACTTCAATGCAGCATTTTATGTACAGTAGGTACAATCCCGCTTTTTTCACAAGATAAAGCAAGTTTTTTTTTAATTTGGGAACAACTTTTTCGACCATGACTTTGGCCCAATAGCTGCTTTTGGGCAAAAAAAGTAGCAATAGCTGCTTTTGGGCACAAAAAGTAGCTAAGCTCAAAACATTTTGCTCACCAGAATAAGGTGTAACTTTGTCATACCAGTAGCTCTATGGTCATACATAACATGTAACGTCTGTGACTTGTTTCCTGTTTTTAGTTTTGCTTAGCAGAAAATTGTTAGCAAACAAAATGTTCTGCTTTTAAAGCATCTAGCTATAAAATTTCATTTGTCAAGAAGAAATTGCCTTGGTGCCCTTGAAACATTCCGATAGAAATTTACAATTTCTTCATAGAGGTGCCCTTTATCAAGAAGAAAATGCCTTGGTGCCCTTGCCCTTTAAAGAACGAAGCAACCAGGCCTGCCATAGACCTTATGCGCATGATCAAGACACTGCAGTGGGGCGCCCTCACAGACAATGTAAACAACAAAAGGAGGTTTCTCAGTGGCCCATCCTGTGCACCACGCTTACATAGCTGTGCCTTTTCCATTGTTTCGTTTTCGTTTATCTCTAAGTGGCTGGATGATCTACAGTTAGTGAATCTACCGGCCCATGGTATAAATCAGACCATAAGCTGTGTACACTTTGTGCCTGTTATTCTTCTAAATAATGCATACCTACATGTAGACTTGACTCAAGTCTGACTTTTTTTTCAGTCTAAAAACCATCGGCTTATTATCAGGCCCCTCCGCCCGCGCAATACCCATTATGACAAGAAATTAAATTAGTGTACAGTTCTCCCTCTAGTGCCACTAGAGGGCGCACTTTAACGCTCTCTGGATTTCTGTTGTGTGTAGTGCGCAGGTGGTGGGCTCTGTTAACCCGGTGGATTTAGACTGAAAAATGTCAGACTTCAGTCAAGTCAAATGCTTACCGTGTAGTATGCCCTAATTTCCTAATAATATGAGCATTTATAAGGACTATCCTCAGACCTTACACTCTGCTCTTGAAGGGGCACAGCAATTTTCCTCTAGTAAGGGGCACTTCTATGAGGAAAATGTAGATTTGTATTGGAACTTTGCAAAGGGCACAACGGCAATTGCTGTGGGGCACCACGACAATTGCTGTGGGTGCCATGGGTTAATTCGAGGCCTGTATCCTTCATGAGATCCTTTCTCTATGATAGGATTAGCCGTACTGGAATTTTATGCGGTGGGAGCATAGTCTAGATTGGCGACGCTAGTTTTGGTATTAGTCACTGATAGAGGGCGCAACATCGACTAGCTCGGAAGGAACGGTCTAGTCTATGATTCTGGATCAAACTAGCGTTTTGACAAGTTTGGCACAGCTGCCTGCCTTTTGCCAGGCAGATCAAAACGAGGCTCATTTGCATTATTTGTATTGAGGCATTCACCAACAGAGTTTGTGTGTCAGATGTGTATGGCACCTAGGCGTATGTAATGTTAACATTCAAGAAACTTTCCACCGTTCACATACGGGAGACAGGGGAACAGTCTAGGCCGCTATCTGCCCATCAATGTGTGCGTGCGTCTCGTTTTATGAATATTCAAATCACGGTTAGTAAAACAAAATGTGGGCGGGTCCCAGTGCCAAAAGCATCAAGACGTTCGTTTTGATCTAGATGTTTGTTTGATACAGATATCTCTTCTCTAGTAATTCTTATTGCGAAGTCGTGTTGCGAAATCGGCGAGTACTTTACAAAAAGATCGTTGCCGATCAAGACTAGTGTGAGCAGTTCTCAGACCACCACCATACATGCATGCATACATACTGTTCTGTAGACCATCGATGTATTGAGACTGTACCACTGCTGGCTCCTGTCTCTATATTTATGGGCAAACAGACTTGATATTAAAAAGCCCCACAGGCTCAACAAGGCACCAGCAAACTAGACCACCCATGGATTCAGTTTGCAAAGTCATGGACTGGTCAAATCATAAAGTAATGATGAGAGCCTTCTTCAAAGGGCTGAATGCACTTTATACTATGGAGGTAGAACCATGTTTCTACAGTGTAGGGATAGTTGTTCTATAGTTAGTGTTAGTTGTTCTGGTAGTGACTGGATAAATTTAGTGAGATGTTGGATGGTGAAAAGCACACTGTACACTCCTCACTGTGTAGTTTCACTTCTTTTTCACATGTATGTAGGTACCTGTCAGTTGAATACACTTAATGGGGAGGGATATCTTTTGGCGTTTGGAACCAGACGTTTGTTTCAATCCTATATAATTGTAGATATATACCATAAAACTAACCTGTGCAAATTTTGTTTCAAAAGATGTTAGCGTTTTTGAGATATATCGACGAAATCTGGAGCGGTTAGATCCAACGGAAGGATCCCAAAATACTGAAACTGTTTTCATTACGTGAGAAACGATTCATGTACATTATGAATCGTTTCTCAGATTCAGATTTTGGGGCATAAAGTATCTCTTTCTCTGAAACCACATTACTTCAAAGGGAATTGTTTCTCGCAGTGTTTTATGCTATCAATTGCATCTCCAGTGCTTCTTTCCAAGTAAGCTTTTATGGTCGTTAATTTGTATAGTAATTACCAAAGATATAGGCCTACCCTGTCCTTAAAACCACTTTACTGTGCCTCCTGCACAATTATTTTTCAGAACTTTTCACACCTTCTAAAGTAATTTAATTTTTGTTGAGAATATCATTGTCACAGTCAAACACTGACTAAACAAAGTAAAATCAACAAATATTCTCATAAAATGCACCGTGATTTTTCGTTCTCTTTCAAGAAATATATGGAATGTCTTCCCGTAAATAAGCCCAAAACTTGGCCAGAAGCCACGGCCGATAATCAGCTGTGGTATGCTGGAATCTCAGACTACCCAAATACAATGATAAACAATGGTGGCAGCCTAGCGATCTCTTGCAATCCTTGTACAACAAAAGTACGAAGGTCTGGAATCGGGAACTACACAATAACCCCCTGGAAAAAGGGAGATTTCGAGCATGAATTCCAGTACCCTTTGTCCCTCTTTGAACGGTGGGAACAAAGCGTACAGGTAACATGGTAGGTGCATACCTGTGCATGCTACACAATGGATTTGTCGGTGGGCGTAATTATATGTCAACCAGTCAAATGACTGCAACCAAAAGGGGACGTTCCATAGCTGTTCTGCGCGTTCATAAAAATCCATCGCAATTCAGTTTGGAAGAGTTTGGCTGAAAAAGACGTCATCCGACATCAAGCAGATATAAAACATTATTTCACTGAACAATGTAAACAGGGTTGACTGGATGTACAGTACATCATGTTCATAACAATTCTCAAAGGGTCAAGGTGTATCCAGAAAAAGGATACCTTTATGACAAATCTAAGTGTGTATCGGATAAACAGAAACTTTTTCTTAGTTGCTACTACTTAAAGAGACTTGAGGGAGTTTCCATTTAGGTCGTCTTCTTCAAGACTTGTTTAAGTTTGGAGTTTACTTCTCAAGTTTCTGGACTTTTGGAGTTTCAAGTTGGCTTTGTTTTTGAGTTTTAAGTTTACCTGGTTAGTTTGTACTATGACCGGCCCTTTACGAAACCATGGCTTTGGCGTGGGCTTGGGCTTAGGCTCTGTCTGTCATGTGCTTTTCTTATGGAGCTTCAAACAGGCGGTTGGAGCCCAAGCTGGAGCCCAAGCCAAAGCCCAAGCCCAACCCATGGTTTCGTAAATGGCCTAGATGAATTTAGGATCAGCACTGAAGAGTCTAATCCTGTACATGAAAGGCATTTCAAAGAATGCACATTTCTGTGCAGTACAAATGTTACAAAACATGGTTTTATTTTATTGTGCAATGTTGAAGTTGAATCCCTCTAGTACAACGAGAACTGGCATGTATTGAAGTACAATAGTGTATATTTCTGAAAAGCTGTGGACAATTCACCATAGAATATTTTTTGTATGAGCACAAAGGTTATGCATGTTCAAAAATAGTTGGGGCAGGCTGTTCGCATAAAAGTGTACTTCTGCATGTCTAGTTCATTGATATTATGATAATAGAGTAACTCTAGAACTCAGTAAAATTAAAGAGGAAAAACTTGACTGAACTGTTTGTGTTGGTATGACTAGTTCTACATAGCATGGATGTTTTGTTTGTGATTTGACACTAGTTTGACTTTTTAAAAGTTTGACTTTTTATTTTAATTTGTGAAAATAGTATTTGAAAGCCGGAAATCGGCCAACATGGCATATTTTGATTGTTGCGTTTAGAATAAGCATGCATAACCACCCAATAGACCGATCCATTAAGCCCCACCCCCATACGTGTTGACCAATCACAGCATTGGATACGCCACCGAAAGTCTGACAAAAGTCCAACACGATAAAAATCCTATTGGAAAACGTACTTATAGCGTGCGCGTTCACGTCGTGCAGTGTGGCATTGAAGAGATGCACATTGTGCTTCCCACGTGTACAGTGATGATTTAGCCAATGCTGTGATTGGTCAATAAGTTTAGGGGCGGGGCTTAATGGATCGGTCTATTAAACTCTTTCTAACCATAAATGCAGCTTTAGTCAACTGCATCCATACCCCCTCTTCTTTGTTGGCGATTTTGATCACCTAAGCTTACACAGAAAAAGGCACCCAGGCACTCCATAGCAAAACTTACAATGGTTGGAAAGAGAAAGATGGGATCTTTCTAATTTGGTAAAACAAAGTCTGTTTGCTGTTATGCAATCCTCTCAAAATGGAGTGCAAAGATCTGAAAATGCCAGACACCTACAGAGTGCAGTTTGTTTGTGTACAAAAAAGTGTCAGAAGAATCCAGATTGCACTAGGGAAAGTAACATTAATAAACAAGAAACTGGCTTTTTATCGACCGATCTCTTTTATTTTTTTGTATTCTACACGCCTTGATCTTAACTGAGGCCACCAAGGCCATTGGCCTCATGCCCTGTCGAGTTGGCCAGCATGCCCTCCAGAAAAATCGCACTGTCACTACCAACTTGGCCAGCATGCCCTTGTACAATTTCTCTGATTTGGCCAGCAAAGGCCTGCCCCCATTTTTATTAAGATCGGGGCCTGATTCTATGAAAAGAAATTTAATGACCGAGAAAGTTTGCATTATTTATTTAGCCCTAACATGAAATAGGGTGATAATAGAGTTTGTAAAATTGACCTCGAACTCAGGGTGGAGCTGATGTAAGATAATGGGCTTTACGCTTCAGTGGTCAAGCATTTTGGGCACCAGTGTTCAAAACAACACGATAATGAGAGTGTTAATGAATGTGTTTCAGAAGTTGTATGTAAATGACTCGCTCTATGGTTGCATTGATAATTTATTGGAAACTAGAGGATGGGCTGACTCAGTAAAAAAAAAAACACCCCAAAAAACAAGGATGTAAGACCTTTCAAGTGGTACTGTCCGGGATAAGAACTACTTCTGGCCTCAGATGTACTTAAAAAACCAATTCCACAAATCATAAATAATCACCTGGAGGGTCTAGTGGATGCACAAATCATTTGTACGGAAACAAATCCCGTGCCCCTGTGTGTGTGGCCACTCAGGGGGGTGTCATCTTAAGTCCCACCTGTCTTAGACTTGTGCAAGTCGTCAGATCTATATTTCACAGTTGGGGGAAATCAAATGAAAGTGTGTTAGTACAAATGCTAACTGCATAAATTTGAGCACAACATTGTGTCCTGGTGTGGACATTTGTGGTTATTATTTACTCAACCCAAAACATTTGGTGCTCGATATGTGGCAAGGTGTACCCCCTCCTATTATGTTTTCATTGTGTTCTGGAAATCTCTGGAATTCTTTTGAGGATTTTAGGGGGGGTGCTTCTGTACAAGAGGGGAAGAGTGTGTTAGAGAATGGGAACATTTAGGGGGGGGGGGGCTCCCTCTGCCACATACCGGGCATGGTATACCAAAAAAGCAAAACATCTTGCAGCTTCAGAACAACATGAAAGTCTTACTAACATTGTACACACTTCAGGACAATAGTGTGTTTTAAGTTTGTCTGTGGAGGAATTTTCTACTTAACTCTAGTGGGCTGACACACAGGGGCCCTCTTGTGGGGTCCTTTAAACAAAGAAGGGAGAAATGGAACAAGGCTACCCACCAGGTTTCCTCTGTTCATGTTAGACCACACAGGGACCTTCTTTAGAGATAAGGGAACAATAGAGCACCAAAGGTTGCGTGGCTTTAAAAGCAGTCATCCAAAGTTCTGAACAAACAGAAAACTTGATACGAAGGAGCCCCACTGCCTGGCCATGATCTATTTTCTTGAAAGCACAAGAAATTTTCTTCAATTTTATTTTCTCTGGTTGTAGAAAATAATTTTTACAAATTCATTCCAATCTCAATTTTTAACCCCCTTCCTCCTGTACTCTCTCTCTCTCTCTCTCTCTCTCTCACAACTTGAAGGGGCTCAGGGATTACCCCTCAGTATAAAGGTCAATTCTCTGAGGAAACATTACGAAGGGCACCATTGCAAACTATACAGCAGAAGGAGCATGGGACATCCCCTGCTGCAACTTCCGTACATGCTGTGGGCAAACTCAAGGCCTGCATTTTGTTCTCCAGTGGATATGTGAACAATGTAAACAACTAAGTGCACTTTTATAAAAGATGCTAATTGTTAGATGTTAATTAGTTGTGCAACTTTCTTCTAATTTCCAGATGGAACTTTGTGGGCATAGCCCACCGTCTAAGATACCAAGACTGGATAGTCTCCATGCCTGCGAGTCAGCTTCGCCACCCTCTCTGAGACCCCAAAGTGCAGCCCAGGAAGGTGGTAATGCTCATGCGTGCACGCTCATCAGACATTATCAGAGTATGACGGCCCCTACTGCGTTAAACTCTCCTGCAACATCCTGTAAGTTTTGGTCTGTGAAGGCAACGGCATGTCGCCATATGGGTTTTCCACCACACTGCCCTAAATCCATAGAAATAATGCAACAAACAACATTTTTCTCTTCTTGAGTTTGTTGGGCTGAGTCGCATGTACTTTACGAGGCTGTTTATCTATTCTTGGAATGTGATTCATGACGGGGTTCAGGAACATTTAAAGACACCTGGGGGTTTCCCAAAGTCTGCGTGATCTGCCTCCTGACATATTTTAAAGTGTAGTCTTTTTTTTCTGTGCCAGCTGATATTTTCAATGCCACAAACAAAATCAGGGATCAGCTTGGCTCAGTGGTTTCTTCCCTTGCCTTTCACCTCTGTGGACCCCGGTTCGAATCCCGGACCGGAGCCTTGCATGTGGATTGGGTTTCAGTCCCTACCTGATTCCGTGGGTTTTCCCCCCATTTGGGGTTTTCCCTCCCACTTCTAAAACTGAGCATTTCTTCTCGTTTCCTAAACACCATCCTGTTATTGGCGCTTGTGCTGTTGGATGTGTAATAAAATAAAACGAAAAAGAAAAATGACAAGAACAAATATTGAAAACAGTCGCCTTGTCTTCCCTTTTATCAAAAGTTCATATTGCGTTTTGCTGTAAATTGGCATCTGATTGTTTCTTCAAAGTTCTAACAGGTCGAGAACTGACATTTTTGATGTGCCTATGTCCCCCAACACCTAGTAAGGATGTCGAGGCTTAGTGTAAGGGGTTACAAACATCGATCGCAGTTACGGAAAACCTTTGTCTTATCTTTAATCTCTCATTTCTTTGCTTAACCCTTTCCTTACTACTGGCGACTTTTGTGTTGGCACTCATACCCCGTCTTCTCTGCCATACCAGTGGGTATTTTTGTGGCCTAAACTTACACAATAAAAACCACTCAAGCTTGAGCATAAAGGCCATTTGTTATAAAGCTGTAGTTCTGTCCATGTTTACCCTCCATACCCAAGCTTACTGTGGCTGGAAAGAGAAAGATCGGATATTTCCAATGATGGTGAAATAAGATTAGGTTGTTATTATACAATCCCTTCAAATTGGAGTGGAAAGATCCTAACTGCCAAACACCTTTGGAACGCCATTTGGTTGTGCACAAATAAAAGTTTGAGTTGACAGATCACACTGAGGAAACAAAGACCAAGAACTTGGACTTTTATTGGCCGATCTCAATGGCTTTTGGGTAATAACAAAGGGCATTCAATAAGTAACACAATTGTTGTTACTTATTTTGCTGTAAAACAATATCTTCAAGGGGATAGTAGAGTTACTAAAATTTGCCTTTGAAGACACGCTTTCTGTTGTGTCAGAATATGTGCTTCATGCTTGATGCGGTCACCAATGGTTTTTAACGTCAAAACAATTCAGTAACGAAAGGATTCAACTCAATCATTTGGAACCATCCTAGTCCTACATGATTTGCTTTTAAATGGGAGAGTTCACTTTCATGTTATTTGCTCTCCAAGACTCCGTTGACATGATTTACAAACGAGGATCTCTCCGAGTGCAGTGCCAAGTCCTTACCTATTATAAACAGGTTGATGCACTGTGTGCTGGGGTTGACAACCTCCTTCAGGTCAGAGTTCAAGAAAGCCCACCTTACCCCCAGGCCAAGGTGTCAAAGGTCATGGGGGCCCAACCCCTCATTACTGGATGCTGCATGTAAATAGAGCCTGTGTTCAATTGACTGCAGTTAATAACTACTTTGGACTTGGTCCACCCTCTGCAGTTAAATCTTGTTTTGTAAACCACATATGATGGTACACGCATTGAATTAAAGTGCAATGAATGGTTATGGAAAGTTCATATTCCCCTTTTTGAGAAAAAAACTTCTGCAAAAAGGTTCTACGTTATTTTTCACATGATCTTTTTGGAAAATTGTTTCTCTGTAAAGATTTTAGAAATAATGTATTAATTCCTCCCGTATGATTGATATTTTTGTTTACAGTCTTTACAAAGATTGCCCCCCTCATTCAAGTCTGTCTCATTCACTAATGAGTAATTAGTTACTTTTCCCCCCTCTTCCCACCTTTGATTTTGTCTTTTGTGTTTCCAACCTCTTGTGGTTAAGCCATCCCCTTCCCTTTACCCCGCTGCTTTGTCTGATTTCTCATTGCTCATCCCTTGCTTCTTCTGACTGCATTTTGCCTCTCGCTTTCCACTCCTTTCCACCGACTGCTACGGTTTCTGTTACACCAGTATACGTGTGTGTTGTGTTGTCATTTTGCCTTTGAGAAATAATCTGCTGGGGTCGAAAAATGAGGCCAAAAGCAATTTTTTTGCATGAAAAAATAGTTTGTTATGTACGACATGTTACCTATTACTATGTTATTTTGATTTTCACTGACATTACACAGCGTGTTAGCTACTGGTGGGGGGGGGATGGGAAGGGGGTTATTAACCAGTTTTCGCAGGGATTCTTTTTGTTGTTGTCTCGACCCCCTGGCGGGATTCATTTTGGCCGAATTGCCGGAATCTTTTTTCTTTGAGGGTACCGCTGGCACAAAAAAAACCTGACTTGACAATGCCAAGAGAACAAAGATTCTCTTTATTGGGTCGTCCGTTTAGTTTCCCGACCAAGAAAATGGCAAATTCACACAGTGTGAATTTTCAAAGCATCCGCCGTTACCTTCGGCATAGGAGTGGTACTAAACACGGAACCATGGCTCGATTGCCGGCTCACTCTGACTTACCTCCGTGGAGCTGAAATAAATGTTTTTTGTTTTCAAATTAAGCTCAGAAGCTCAGTCAAGCCGGTGGAATAAAGCCGTCCATGGACAAACAGGTTTGCCACATCAAAGTTTTAAACTACAATATCTCAAGAGACAAAAGTTGCATTTGCAATTATTTTTGGTTAACCTACATGTTGAAATATCAATATTTTAAGTACCATTAAATTGACTTTTTGAAATATGCTCAACAAGTAGTTGAACATTGCTGTCAAATGTGGGTTTCCTTTTTGCACCCACCTTGTACAGCGTCAAAACCTTTATTTCATTGAATGTTGGAAGACCAATTCGTTTTTTTGAGGGAAAATACCTTTTGTTTGTTGTGTGGCTTGCAGGATGATGGGACCTAGGAATTCAAATGTAGAGGTACTGTAGTACAGTTACGGTAGGGACAGTACATATTTTTCACATGTATTTGTTCACGTTTTTTTTTTCATTAGAGACTTTGGCTCAAGAGTCTAATAGGCCGTATTTTTGACAGCAAGATGGCGCATTACTAATTCCGTTTTGAAAGTACACAAAACAACAAAAATATACACTTTCCAAGCAAAAATCTTACGTTGGTTACATTTTAAAACTGTTAAAAAAACCTTCAGAAGTTGTATATTAACTGTTTTTCTTTAGAAGTCTAATTGCATCTGGTTTACCACACTCTTTCTATGGTTTGACCCCCAATCTACCCCAAAGGGCGCCCTCTTGCAGTAAAAAATAAGGCCTATTGCACCACACATCTGTAGATCTATCCTATTGACCCCTTGCATGCCTGCACACGCGCCGACTGTGCCACGCTCACCATTTGTTGGTCAATAGGGTTTATGTGTAAACGCCGCGTCTCCTAAAATGTGCACTTCACCGAATAACTCAGTGACATTGCCCACCAAAATGGCGCAACCAAGATTATTGTGATGATGACGTTGGGTGAAATGGGTCAATAGGTGCATACTCCAAGATACCTCAAAAACCTCCCATTGTGTGCTATAACAGTGAAGTGACCCATGCCACACTTTCCTACTCAGTGCTACAGTCTTTGTTCATGGTGAAGTGTTTTAGAACCTTATTTCAGCGTGTCATTTCAAGAGTCGAATAGGCCATATTTTTGACAGCAAGCTGTTAGCCAAGTTAGCCAAGTTAGCCAACTGCATTGGCTTCCGGTTGATCAACGCATCATATACAAAGTTCTCTACCTCACCCATCAATCCATCAACGGCACAGCGCCTCAGTATATTCAAGACTTGATAACGCCATACTCACCACCATGCTGTCTCCGATCAAGCGATGCCCACATGCTAGTGGTTCCCCCTGCCTGACTGAAGACCTACGGAGACAGGTCTTTTTCTGTAGTGGCACCACGACTGTGGAATAACCTCCCACTAACCTTCAGAACACAACCGGACACAGGGTCTTTCAAATGACACCTAAAAACTCACCTGTTCACTCAAGCATTCCAATGATTTTCCGGGCTCATCAAGCGCAGTGAATTAACCCTCGGTTTAGATACTAGCGCTAGATAAGTTTTTATTATTATTATTATTATTAGTGCGCTGCGCTGTGAAGAGACTTGCGTTTATATCTCGCCATATCTTATTTCTGCGCATTGGAGCAGGTTTCTGTCCCTTCAAAAAGCAGCCTACACCTTGAGTGGCCTTTTGGCGTCGTGATCGGCGAGTTGCATACCAAAAAAAAAAAAAAAAAAAAAGATTGCCACTGCAGAAACAGACCAGGGTGTAGAACCTCATCTCTTCCAACAGTGGCCCAAATTCCATTGGAATTTAGCCCAGCTGGTGGCTTCTCCAGTTCACCACTCTCACTGAAGCACTTTGGGCTATGCCTCTACTCTGCACATCAGCATGTGTGTGCCTCAAAATGCCAGCCACTGTTGTGGCATTGTGAAGTATGGGTTGGTTGTCTCAAGAGGCACTCTGATAGTAGGAGGGTTAATAATGTTATACAATGGTACGTAATGTAAAGGAATACATTTACGTATCATTCGTGTTATTTTTGTTACTAATGTTTGACATTTGTGGTAGTGAAACCAAGGATGCCTCATAAGTAAACGTAATCACTGTAGCTCGGAAGCCTGAGGAAACCTGTAAAAAAGGGTGCTTGCTATGTGAACCAGAAACACCGGAGTAATTCCCCTACTCTTCTCGATAAGTGTTCTGGGTTCTTTCGGGTTAATGTCCCATCCGAAAGACAAAGCAATTATAGTAAAGTGTCTTGCTCAAGGACACACGTGCCAGGACCGTGATTCGAACCCACATTCTGCTGCTGACAACACCAGAACTTGAGTCCAGTGATCTCGACCGCTCTACCACGACACTCCACAAATTAGAACGTTGGTATTTCATTGTCCAAAAGATAGAGTACAGGGTTGATAGTCATAATCAAAAATTGGTTTTTATTATTTTCCAGTCTGAAAGCTTACTGATTATAAAGTTCTTACCTGCACCAATCCTCCAGAGAAATAATTCCATCTAGAAAATAGTATCATGAAGTAAAATAGAAGACATTTAAAATGCAAAATTTAAAAATCCCCATATTGATCCTGATGAATTTGCACAAAATCCCGGACCAGACTGCTTTTGTTGTTTCTATAACTAATTTACCCTTCCTCCCCCCTACAGATGTACCTGTACTTTGCTTTTATTTTTAACACAATGATACAATTGATATTTATGATTGTATCATTCATTTAATTTAATTGTTTTTACACTAACGGCTGTTTGTTCCAAGTGCTTGACGTAATGGTGAGGAGACAAGGTGTTGGGTTGGGGGGGGGGGGGTTGGGGTTGCATGACTCAGTAGTGAGAAAGTGCATATTGCCCAATGGCAAACGTTTCTTGTTGAACTTGTCGCAGTCTGGCACAAACTGTACCACAGACAATGGCCCGTGTACAGTTAATTCACTTCATGGTCTATGAAACACGTGGAACTTTGTCTGATGAAGTTCCTACGTGTGTCATTGTTATTAGGTGTACGGCTACCAGCAGAAAACCTATTGTTATTGTTCTGTTTTTATTATTTTTTTTCTGCGCTTTTTTATCCTCGAACCTTGTCGGTCGATTTTCTCAAAGAGTAAAGCTTGTATGAACTTGAAACTCTACATGTACAAAGATATTAGTGAGTAGATGATAACGAAACTTTTTTGAAATGATGACATCATTGATGACGTCATGACGCTAAATAAACGTTAAATAATTCAAAAAATTCATAACTCAAGAACGGCAAATGCTACATTCAAAATCTTTAGTGCATATGAAAGGTCTTGTAATGTTGGACAAATTGTATGCACACCATGACCTCAATTGACCTTTACTTGCGGTAGAAACCGGAAGTTAAAGTAACAAATCATGTTATTTGGGGCTCTCGAGTCTAAGTGAGTAAAAATATGAACAAACTTTTAATGAATAATATTTTCTTTAGCTCAAGAGCATTCTAGAAATGTGATATATGACGTCATAGCTACGTCACAAAGAAATTGGTACACGAGGTCGAAAAAAAAGTTATATTGCTATCTCAAAAAATAAAGCATGTACGGACTTAAAACTCACAATATACCTAGACCACAGTGTGTACATGACAAAGAAAAAAATTTGGACTCATGACGTCATCGATGACGTCATTACATTAAATTGAAGTTTTATATTAAAATATTCATATCTCCAGAATCAGATATGCTACATACATGATCTTTACACCATATGAAAGGTCATAAAGTGTTAAATAAATCTTACAGAGTGTGTGACCCCTTTGACCTTTACTTCCGGTCAAAACCGGAAGTAGTAGTTTTTTACATAAAAAAATCATATCTGAATAGCGTAATGTTGTGTATTAATATAATAAGTTAATTTTAAGGCCCTTTGACGATTCTACAAATGTTTACAAAGTTTGATCTCATTTGACCTTCACTTCCGTTCGAAACCGGAAGTATAAGTTTGTACAACAAAAATATGTATCTTATTAATGACACATGGTACATTAATAATCGTTACATCAAATTAAAGCTCTCTGACAATTCTAGATACCATGCACAAGGTGTGACCCCATTTGACCTTTAGTTCCTGTCAAACCGGAAGTTGAAGGTTCATATGACAAACCTTCATGCATAAAAATTAAAAAGTACAAATACATATTTGGCCCGTCAGCATAGCACAAATAGACAAAAAACTTGCACACAATAGACCTTAAAATTTTCAATTACGTAATTAAGCCGAACACCGTGAGTTTGTTCACAAACTCTAAATTTCTAGTTTGAGTTTGTTTTCCAATGGCTGACTTGATACTTCATTAGCCTTTTTTGAGATATGGTGGACACTCTTAAGGAAGCACTTTTTGGATTGGGTGTAGACAGACAAATTTACCTAAACCAAATAGTGTCCTGGTAATGTGTCCGCCATATCTTAAAAAGGCTAATGGTGCACATGGACCTTTCGGCATTTGGTCAGCCGAACGAACGACGTTATGCGCATTATCTTTTGAGTAGGGCTCCCTCGGCTGGAGGTCAAAAGTAGGTTGCTCATAAGCCTTTTTTAGGAATGGTGGACATTGTATTGTCCTCGTATTTTGTCCGCCCCATCTCAAAATGGCTTATTCCTACAAGGGCAAGGTAGTTCTATTAATCTGTAGAGGGCATCTCTTCAAGTTCAAGGGAAATTAAATTTTTTATGGGAGCATTTCAAAGGGCGCCAAGGCAATGACTATTGGGGCATAGAGGCAGTTGTCTCTGTTGCTCGTTCATTCATTCATTCGTAATGGTTTTTTATTTTCATGCCTCACAGCCAAAAGCTGAATTGTACATGATTTACAGATAAAACAGCTACGATATTAAAAAGAAATTGAAAAAATGCTGAAACTGCAGAAAAAAACAATGTACGGAGAGAGCAAGTAAAGAGAGCAAGAAAACAAGATAAACTGAATGGAGACTCCTGAGCCGCCTATTGGAAATCTTAATAAAAAAATTAAAAAAATCTCCATGAAAATAATTGTGTACGTACAGTGCCAGGTCTGCATTGTGACAAATATCCAGTTTGACAAAGACGGCACCCTTTGTGATTTTACTGCAAGAGCACACTTGTGCAGTATCTGGGTGAGAGTTCATCTTTCCCTGCACAGCCACAGGCCTGCTACAATCATGACGACACAGCCCCTTTAAGGAAGACTTTCAATTCTTGGTAATACCTCATGATTAGCAGCTTTATTAAATCGGGCCATACTGTGTACAGGCATGCAACTTTTCAGCTGATCAGCTAATTTCCTCTTTTTATGAAAGATAACAGTGCCATAGAAAACAGGAAAAAAAAATGTACAAAATTTTTCTGTGCTTTATCATTTCGTCTTTTTTTCAAATACAAAGTTACATGTCTGTGTGTACATGGTGTAGTTAGCACTAAAAAAAAAAAAGGTCTTGTGACTTTGTTTACTTTCCTGCAATATATCGCAACAACAACGGATCAGGAAAAAAGTTTTTGATTAAAAAGTGACAGCCTCG
Source organism: Marthasterias glacialis (assembly GCA_911728455.2). Classification (NCBI taxonomy): domain Eukaryota; kingdom Metazoa; phylum Echinodermata; class Asteroidea; order Forcipulatida; family Asteriidae; genus Marthasterias; species Marthasterias glacialis. The sequence continues at coordinate 14,761,647 of OU452228.1, read as the reverse complement.
ACTTCTCAATGGCCACATCTCCATTGATCAGGTTTCCGTAGCCAACAATGGGGCAGCTCATCCATTGTATCAGCATGGGCACATATTGGCAGATGTGAGCCAGTTCAGGTTCATCTATTATGTTCAATTTACATAAATGCCGCTGTATGTTTTACAAATGCACTTTTGTAGTACATGGGTGCAAATTTTAAATTCATCAATTTTTGTTTTCTTCAAAATTGACAAAGTTGTTGGATCAATGTACATTTTATGTTACCAACTTGCCGTGATGTTTCTGAAGTAGATACCTTGGTGTGGGAGAGTGGTTAAATGATGTGCTTCTTTATCCGTGTGTTCTAAATCTTTTAACAAAATTATGGGATCATTTGGGTTTTTTTTAACAGTGTTCGGGTTTTTTTTTCAAATTTTTTTTTCATTGAAACCTTTTTTCAGGTCGTTCTTTTTGTGACCGGTAGGTTTCCTGAAAAAAATGCTAATCTTTCAAAAGCAAATAATGTACAATATCCCTTTCAAGTTATGTATATGGGAGACGTCGTTGGCTGTTTTGGTTGGCAGACTTTCCAGGGGGCTTCTTTCACAAGGAACACCCCCTCAAATACCATCTATCAGACTGGGGAAGAAAAAAAAAATACCAACTCCAAAGAACTCACTGAAGCGTAGCAGTGAACTGTTCAAGGCACTGCTTTTAATGCCCAACCAGCCTGAAAGCTTGGTGGTGGCAAAAAGGACGTTCACCCATACTCTACACGCATGTCTGTGAGCATCCATCCGTTTTATGAAATGGATACATAAAGTGTAGACATTGACACCATTCATCTGTGTGCTTGGCGTAAAGAACTTCGTTGGTGGTTGGTGCTGCATGTTACACAAGTCTTGTCTCGCTCTTTTTTTTTTTTGGAGCCGCCCATTTTTCTGAAACGTTGCTGCACCGGGCTGCTATGTTTCGTAAAAGAGTAAACGATTTGTCTGGTGTCTCACTTACTGTGTGATTACTATATGAAGGCAGAAATGTTTGCCCGTATCGGGACAATTTTTATCTGGATTGGGAAATAAAGGTTCCAAACAGGGAGAAAGAATATCCCAATTGGGTTCAATGGAGGCATCAAAAATGACCGGCCTTCCACAAGTTCTTGTGAGTTTCTCCGGAGTTCAGAATAGTTGTTCCTAGCAATATGGAGTCGATCAGTTGTCTGTTTTTATTTTTGCAGCATCTTCCGCCACCATCAGGGATCTGATCAATGTGCATCTTAACGTTAGTGACGCCAGTGCTCTACTGACTGGCACCAGAAGCATGACGACTAAACCGCTGGATCTCTCCATCGACGGTTCCATGGTGCTGGACACTCATTCCCTCCTCGGGGCCAGCATCAGCAGCAGCCACGGTGTGCCCAACAGCAGCGGGGACTCCGTCAATAATGCCATCTCTCAAGTAAGCTTTGCCCTTCGATTGTTTTTTTTCCCTGACTGGTCTGGAGACTGAGACTGGTCTTGAGACCTGCAACACTGATGTGTTTCATGTGTTTCTTTGGAGAAATACAGGCCTGGCTGTTGCCCTAGTCTTGACCTCACAAGTTGCCATAGCCTTTATGATTTTGCAATGGCATGAATGGGAGTGCCCTTTGCATAATGAATAAATGGCCTTGCCCTCTCAAAGGTGAAATTCCGGGCTTGGAAATATCCTGACACTATCACAGACATTTTTCCTCGGGAACCGTCGATGAAATCAATAAGATTCTTCCAGCAAAAGGTTACAAGACTCTATAGCCCAAGTAAGGCAATTCCTCTGTACAGTACTCAGACACGGACCCCCAACCTCGTTCCAAGGGGTGATTGATCTCACCGCATCATTGTTTTGGTACCGAGGTTGGCTCAATTATAACCCCTGAAATTGTGACACAAAAATCTCCCAAAAGATGGGAGGAGGGAGGGGGAGGGGGGGTGGTTTCACACCATGCCACATAATGAGCACCAAATGTAAAACAATGATATGTACTTCCTTGCTTCTAACCGGACCCACTACAAAAAAATCATTAAAATAGCCCAGCTGCAAAAAGCTCTGCATATACTTCTACTTCACTGCTCTGTATATAATTCTGCTTTGTTGCTCTTCATATAATTCTGCTTTGTTGCTCTTCATATAATTCTGCTTTGTTGTTCTGCATATAGTTCTGCTTGGTTGCTCTGCATATAATTGTGCTTTACTGCTCTACATATAATTCTACTTTTTTGCCCTGCATCATACTTCTACTTTACTTCTCTGCATATAATTCTACTTTTCCGCTTAGCATATAATTGTACTTTACTGCTCTGCATATAATTCTACTTTTTCGCTCTGCATATATTTCTACTTTCTTGCTCTGCATATAATTCTACTTTTTTGCTCTGCATATAATTCTGCTTTACTGCTCTGCATATAATTCTACTTTCTTGCTCTGCATATAATTCTACTTTCTGCTCTGCATATAATTCTACTGTACTGCTCTGCATATAATTCTACTTTCTTGCTCTGCATATAATTCTACTTTTCTGCTCTGCATATAATTGTACTTTACTGCTCTGCATATAAATCTACTTTTTCGTTCTGCATAATTATAATTCTACTTTTTTAGTCTGCATATCATTCTACTTTACTGCTCTGCATATAATTGTACTTTACTGCTCTGCATATAATTCTACTTTCTGCTCTGCATATAATTCTACTGTACTGCTCTGCATATAATTCTACTTTCTTGCTCTGCATATAATTCTACTTTCTTGCTCTGCGTATAATTCTACTTTTTTGCTCTGCATATAATTGTACTTTTCTGCTCTGCATATAATTGTACTTTACTGCTCTGCATATAAATCTACTTTTTCGTTCTGCATATAATTCTACTTTTTTAGTCTGCATATAATTGTACTTTACTGATCTGCATATAATTCTACTTTACTGCTCTGCATATAATTCTACTTTACTGCTCTGCAAATGATTCTACTTTACTGCTCTGCATATAATTCTACTTTACTGCTCTGCATATAATTCTACTTTACTGCTCTGCATATACTTCTGCTTTACTGCTCTGCATATAATTGTACTTTACTGCTCTGCATACAATTCTACTTATTTACCTGTGTACATTCAGTTTAAACAACAGCAATGAACTGGAAGGTGAGGATTGAATAATTGGTCAACAGATCTTAAGTAGAGAGTGTTAAGTTGTTTTTAATTTTCTTTGTATATTTATTGTACTTTTTAACTTTGTAAAGTGCTTAGAGGCTTCCAGGTATTGGGCGCTATATCAAGGTCTTGTTTATTATTATTATTATTATTATTAATTACTGTGAGATCTTTTGTTAACTGAAATTGGAAGTTCATGCTAGACATTTCACTTCTCCCAATCAAAATGAACACAGTTCAACACCTCCACTCACCACATCAACAACTCCCCGACACCCCAACAGCCACATTACAGCTCCATCTTCCCCGTAGAGGACAGGGACAACCCACATGCCTTCACTGCAGTCACCGTCCCCCTGGACAGCAACCTGCGCCCCAACGAGACCCACCTTGCGCGCCACACATGCAAGTGGAACACATGCGGCCAGAAGTTTGTGGAGATGGAGGAGTTGGTGAATCACGTCAACGAAAGGCACGTGATCTTGGTGGAAGGGGAGTACTGCTGTAAATGGGAAGGGTGTAGTCGGAAAGGAAAAGGCTTCAATGCAAGGTTAGTGTATCTTCCAAGAAACATCAAATTCTGGTCCTTTTTGGGCGGGGGGTTGGGGGGGATGGGGGTGATATCTTACAGTAATAATAATTACCAATAATGTAGGTTTTCTTATACAATTTTAACAAAAATTCATTAAGTTTAATTAACACCTGGCTCATTTAATTTTTATTTTTAAATGAATCAGGGCTTGAAATTGACACTGGACGCAGGCCCGAGGCCAGTGATTTTAACGTCGGGCCAGTAAACTCAATGACTGGACAAGGTCCGGCCGTCTTGTGTTTAATTGACTAACAATACCTCACTGTGTAATATCTTTGTGAAAAATGTGGACGGTGAGCCTGCTAGATATCTTTCCTTTCTGTTGAGTAATAATAAATATAATAATAATATTGAACATTTATACCGCGCCATGTCTTTCAGAATTGACACTCCTGGCGCATACACAGTATTTATCTTGCGAGGTATTCGGAGTTATGTAGTATGAGACCTGTTCCTTTAGCACCATGTAACGGTTTACAAGGTGCTGTGGCGCAATCTGCTGCCGATCAAACCAGGAACACCGGGGCGAACCCCTTCTCTTTTTCGATAAGTGCACTGGGTTCTTTTACCTGCCTTAAACAACACACGGGACCTACGGCTTTACGTCCCATCCGAAGGACGCAGCAATAATGGTTCTACTTGCGGTAGAAGCCGGAAGTTAAAGTAACAAATCATGTTATTTGGGGCTCTCGAGCCTAAGTGAGTAAAAATATGAACAAACTTTTAATGAATAATATTTTCTTTAGCTCAAGAGCATTCTAGAAATGTGATATATGACGTCATAGCTACGTCACAACGAAATTGGTACACGAGGTTGAAAAAAAAGTTATATTGCTATCTCAAAAAATAAAGCATGTATGGACTTAAAACTCACAATATACCTAGACCACAGTGTGTACATGACAAAGAAAAAAATTTGGACTGATGACGTCATCGATGACGTCATTACATTAAATTGAAGTTTTATATTAAAATAACAAGGTGCTGTGGCGCAATCTGCTGCCGATCAAACCAGGAACACCGGGGCGAACCCCTTCTCTTTTTCGATAAGTGCACTGGGTTCTTTTACCTGCCTTAAACAACACACGGGACCTACGGCTTTACGTCCCATCCGAAGGACGCAGCAATAATGGTTAAGTGTCTTGCTTAAGGACACAAGTGTCACGACCGGGATTCAAACCCACACTCTGCTGATCAGAGACACCAGAGCTTGAGTCCGGTGTTCTTATCCGCTCGGCCACGACACCCCAGTATTGTAGTATGTATTGTAGTATACTTACACGTAAGACAAAAGAGACACATGTAGATCTTCTCTTAGTGCTTGTTCAACTCAGTTTGAATCTGGTCTTGTAAAGTAAATTCTGGTTTGAGCAACATTTTTTAGCTACAAATCCTGCAGTCTGATGGATTTTCCCTTCACATTCGAGCCCTGTGAATGCATCAGCATTCAACAGTCAGAAGGAGTAATTCGATTTCAACAGTTTATCATTCACCTGGTCAAATAAGATCATTCAAATTCATGAAGTCGCAAAGATCATTCAATGTCGCAAAAGCCAACAGCAACAGGCTGGTTAACCATTCGATTTCATCAATTGTAAATAGGTAGTAAAAAATTAAAATGAAGAACGGTGATTAGTGTTGGAATGTCTGTAAATGAAATAGAATGACTGAAATGAACCTAAATGAGAATGAAATCGTGTCAAGCACGAAACAAAATTGAATGCAGTAGTAGCTGAACTAAAAAGAAACCCTAATAATAACTATTATTATTTATTATTATTATTATTAATTCGACCTCAACAAACATAATGCAAACATATAAACAAAACAAAAAGCCAAAAAGTGGCTGATAAAACTACAGAACGAAGTGAGCAAACGGAAAAAAAAAAAAAAAAATCAAAAAACTAGGGCCTACTTAAAATAAGGCTGAAAATGCAGAGGGCAAGCACTTAACAAGGGGCTCCCCTATCATGCCTATAGATGAAATACTAAGCACATGTCACAAAATCAAAAAAAGAAAAATTCAACAGACAGAGCTGATTATGTGTGTCAGGGGTCACAAAAGCGAAACTGATCGCTGTTGCTCGGGAGCAAGCGACCCCACTCTAGTTTTTATAAAGCGCTTTATCGATGGGTGTCTCAAAGCCATTATTATTATGTTTGTGGACAGGTTTTTGAATTATGAGACCCATTTATGTAACACCTTATAAGGGTTTACAAGGTGCCGCGGCGCATTCAGCAGCCACTGCCAGAAACACACGGCCAAACCCCTTCTATTAGTAATAATCAAACTGGGTTCTTTTATGTGCATCACACAACGCACGGGACCTACTGCTTTACGTCCCATCCATAGGACAAAGTAATAATGGTTAGATAAAAGTGTCTTGCTTAAGGACACAAGTGTCAAGATCATGACTCGAACCCACACTCTGCTGATCAGAAACACCAGAGTTTGAGTCCAGTGTGCTTGAGTGCTCGGCCATGACACGCCGCGTTAATTAGGCTTGTTAAAGAAACTAAATTAATTTTTGCTGACATTGACCAGGGAAAACCTATGTTAAATCGATCTTCTAGGGCTTAACCATAATATGGAAATGACGACGGGTTCAAACTAAAGAAAATATCACAAACTGTTCACTTTACAGTAGGGCTTCGACCAAAAAGTGATACGCAAGTTGAGAAAGAGAGAAAAATGAAACAAGAGCTACATTGAAAGGTGAATGAGACGTAATTTCCCCCTTGTGGGCAAGAATTTTCATTGGTGAAATATTATTTGACGCTGATTTTGTTTTTGTCTAGGTACAAGATGTTGATCCACGTCAGAACGCATACTAATGAAAAACCACATCAGTGCCCAATATGCCACAAGTCCTTCTCCCGGTTAGAGAACCTAAAGATACACAACAGATCCCACACAGGTAGGTCCAGGCCCTAAAGCTTCTGAAAAATGAAAGCCTGAACGGAAAACCCTATCTAGGGCACAATTTTTTGTAGAGCGACTTAAGCACAAAAATGTAAGCATTAAACAGTTTTGCTTACCAGAATAAGGTTACCAGCCAAACTGCCATGTCACATGTACCATTGACTGGTTTCCTGCAACTTTTTGCTAAGCAGAAATTTGTTAAGCAATATTTCTGCTAAAGCAAGCTCTATGAAATTGGCCCCCAGGTCAGTCATGCTTTTATCAAACGCCTACTCTGCCTTTTCAAGCCTGACTTTAGAATTTGCGCTGTAGGGCAAGAGAGCTTATTCCCAGTAATGGGCCATTGTAAACGCTGAAAATGGTGCTTTGGGTGCTCATTGGGGTGTGGGTAACTGTGTATACATGTAGCTTGACATGCTGGAGGGAACCTGTATTTGTCCATTTGACTCCTGTAGATCTAAAGAGTAGGCCTTGAGTATTGAAGAAGAGTAGTGAGACCTTAAGGTCAGGCAAGGGCAACAGTAATAATGAATAAAAAATTGTAAAAAAATTGGGGAGGACAAAAAAGAACATCAGCAGCAAAAAAGGGCATCAGACCTTTTTCATCAGCAGTCTTTGAAGGCTGCTGATGCCCTTTTTTGCTGCTGATGCCCTTTTTTGTTGCTGATGCCCTTTTTTTTGCTGCTGATGCCCTTTTTTGCTGCTGCTGATTTTTGCCCCAATTTTAAAATTTTTAAAGTTTATTATTATTATTTTTTTCTTTTTCGGGGGAACCTTGGGGGAAAATCAGTTCAAAAGAAGTCATACAAGTTTTTCTTCTGTCCACTACGTTTTATTTAAAAGAAAAGAAATGGAAAAAATAAATACAAGAATGATTAGTTCCTTGGGAAGGGTGTCATAGACTCGTTGTTCCAGTGGTTACTTTCCTGTGGCCTTTCCGGGCAGACATCTTAATTTGTCCTATTTTATCAAAGATGAAATGAATTTAAGCAGAAAGCGTTCTCACACTGAGTGAGCTTTCATAATGTAAAACGTATTTTGAGAAATATTTAATATACGTAATAATTGCGTCACGGATGAAAAGAATTAGTTAGTTTTTACTGATGTGTGATAAGCACGTTTTATTCCTGAGTGCTGCAGAAAAAAAACCTCCACAGGCATTCTACTCAGGTGGGACTCGAACCCACGACCCCAGCCATTGTAGAGCAGATGTCTTGCCACTAGATCACCGAGCATGCCCGGTGACAGGCCAGTTGGACTCCACAGAATACTACAAGACTGTGAAGTTCAAGTCCACAGTACACAAGCCACAGGGTTTCCACACACATGTAACACCAAACTGAAGGTTTTAGTTCTCTGATTCGCACACATTTTCTTCAAACTTCCACAATCTGCAGTGGAAGTGTTTGGAAGTGCATTATATTGATACAGCAATACATATGTTCTTCAAAATTTCACAAAATGACAATTTTGTGGAATTCTGTGGAATAAGTTGTTTTTTTTGAAAAAATGCACTGATAGTAGGTGGAATTAGTACCATAGCTGCAGGTACCGCAGCAGTTTGATAGATGTTTTTGACAAACAAATTCGTGCCACGAAAGATCACCTTTGACTGGCGCACGCGTTGTAGGTAAACTAGGTGCGGTTACATGATCATTTTGTGTAATAGTGACGAGCGGGTGTATTTAAAAAAAAAGAGGTTTTTTTTTAAGTTACCAGAGCTCCCTAGCCAACTTAAAATCAGCCACAATGTTTTATACTAATTTGAAATACGAATGGTAAACAGTTTGTAACAGCCAAGCCTTTATTTAGTTTCCATGTTCCAGAATAGTTTATTCATCGATTAATTAATAATATTTACTTTATGAGATGGAATCGAATTTGTATCTTCACAGTTATCCTGTATTCATCTTTCAGGTGAAAGGCCGTATGTGTGTCCAGTTGCTGGCTGCAACAAGCGTTACTCTAACTCCAGCGATCGCTTCAAGCACACACGCACCCACCTAGAGGAGAAGCCTTACTTCTGTAAAGTAGCCGGCTGCGACAAGCGTTACACCGACCCCAGCTCCCTACGGAAGCACGTCAAGACGTTCGGGCACTACGCCAACCGAGATCACCTCAATCACTACATCTCGCAGAAGCCGCCCACGACGTCCCCACCGCCGGCCAGGCCCAGCCCACGCATCTCGCCCTCGAAGCCCTCGCCCGTCCCCATCATCCCAGGGCTGACGCAGTCGCCCCCAACGAGTAACGTTTCAGGACTCCCCGAGGGCGTGATCGTTTATCCGATCCTGGTGCATTCCCCCTCGCTGCAACCTCACTACAGTTACGTCACGCTTCCGGGACACCTGTCTGACTTTGCCGGGAACACTTCGGCGACATTCTCCATGGCCAGTTTGCATAACAATGAGACGCCCAAGGACGAGGAGGGGTCGCAGAGGTACTGCTTGAGTCAGGAGGGGGTGTCAGTGGAATGCAAAAGCGAAAGCTGTTAGTAGTCAACTGGCACTTTGAGGAATTTGTTAGTAACTAAGAGAAAGTTTCTTCCATTGAGTCTTCCGCCAATGGGTCCAGCTTTGTTTAGTTCCCTATGCACATGTTCAAAATCCATATGGTACATGTTAATGTTTGTAGATCGTCATTTACTAGTCGCCATTCTACATAAAGAACACACTTTTGAAATATAGAATTTTTTTGAAGAATAACATTGGCCCTTATCAGGCACACCTGCTCAGGCTCCGTCAGCCCGTTTGAAACCCCATGTCAAACATGGCCGTTTTTCAAATTAACTCACGGAGCCAATTCCAGAGCTGAGGTCATCGTCACAGAAAGGTTGAAGGATTTAACAGCGGAAAGATTTGGTCCAGGCATTCCATCAAAGGTTAATTACGGCCAGCAAAGTTTCTCGGAGATCGAGGCATTAGTCCAGAAATCAGAGCAAAGTCTTGACTATGGAAAGTTAAGGAAGATGCCAGTCATCAAAACCAATTGTATTAAAAGCAGTTGTATCAAAATGACACTGCCTGGTGCATAGGATGTGCTCAGCCAAGATTTCTGATAGAGTCTAAAAGCGCGTTTAGGTAATCTTTTGTGTTGAGGAAGTAATGTAATCAGATTGGGTAGACTGTGTTGGTATGGGCACATCCAACACATGAGTGATGAAAAGTGGCTGAAGACGGAGCTTGAAATACAGTGTGAGGGCGTGCACCCACTTGGTCGCCCAAGAAATCGCTGGATAGACAACGACCCAGTCAGCCTCAAGTGCATCGACTCGAATCTTATCCAAGACCGGAAGGCATGAAGAAATGTGATCAAACCACCAGGCCGACACGACCATGAATACATCCAACCCATGACTTCCAGGAAACAAGTGACGTGAAAACCAAGTAGTAGAAGTAGTAGAAAGAAATCATCTGTAATTTTTACCCGATTTATTTTGAAAATTGTCGTGTGGAGCTCACTTGAAAATTCACAGGAATACACAGCTCTGGTACGTCCATACATGATCCAAATCAGAAGAAGCCCATAAATTTATTAAAATTTCAGCTCAAATCCAGATGTGTGTAACAAAGTATTCAAGTTGCTTTGTTTAAGGGCCTTTTTTTTCAAAACCATGGGTTCGGCTAAGAGGCTCCGTCAGTAACTTTGAAATCTTGCGTTTTGTACGGGACTTCAAACAGGCGGAAGGTGCCCAAGCCTAAGCCGTGCTTTCACAAATGGCGTGTTCTCAACATAACAGGATTTCTTGGAAACAACACGTCAAGCAGTGCAACTTCTCAGGGTATTTGGTACTAAAACTATCTTCCATTTCACTTTCTTTTTTTATTCGATTCAATGTTCACTGTCATAAAATGGATACACCAAATAGAGCACACAGAAGGGTGAAGGAGTTTATGAATTACACTAACAAAATTAAATATGCAAAAGAGCAGAGGTGGCTAGAAGTTTATAAGGAGTTCTTAAGTTTGACGAAAAGTTGTGCCCGCTTCACACAAACGGGCCCCAGTCACTACCAAAAAGCACATAAACAAATGCATTGAGCTCGTTTTGGGGGTTTATGTAAGACTGAATAACCCCCTGGACTTGCCGTTCATGTCTATTTTGCAAATGCGAGAGGCCTTGTCAGAAATATTAGTGTCTGTCATCAGAAATGCCTTTGAGCAATGACATGAGTGACTTTCGGTAAAATGTCGCACACATACACACATGATGACCCGGTAAATCAAGGACTTCTATTTAATATCCCAATGTTTGAACTATATTTTTTTAAAGCGTTGTCCCTGTTGGTTTTGTACTCGAAAGCGAAGTGAGGACGTCCTCGCTAATGTAAAAAAAACAAAGCGGATCACTTTTGTTAAAGTCTTTGGTGTCAGTGGGCAGACACCCTCATGTATGCCAGCTTTGGAGCTGGTTGACATGGATGGCTAGTGTGTCAAGCGCTTGCCTCCCACCACTGTGGCCCTGGTTCGATTGGTTTCGATTCCTTTGATTCCCGGTTAACCTTTTTGTTACTGAATTGTTTTGACATCAACAGCCGCTAGTGATCGCATTGTTTGATCCCTCAAACGTGAAGCACACGTTCTTACACAACAAAAAGCTTTTTTATTCTAAGGCCAATTTTACAAACTCTATTATCACCTTGAAGATATTGTTTTACAGCAAAATAAGAAACGGAAAATGTCTTACTTATTGAGTTCCCTTTCATATATAATCCAAAAGTCATGGAGAACCGCCAATAAATGGCCAAGTTCTTGGTATTTGTTTCCCAAGTGTGATCTGTAAACTCAAACACTTTTTTGTACACAATCCTATGGCGCTCCGTAGGTGTTTGGCATTTCGGATTTCCACACCAATTTGGAGGGATTGCACAATAGCAACCTTATTTTATTTTACCACGGTTAGAAAGATCTGATATTTCTCTGTCTAACCATTGTAAGTTTTGCTATGGAGGTTGAACTTGGACAAAACTACAGCTCCATAACAAACGGCCTTTGTGCTCAGGCTTGAGTGCTTTTTTGTGTGTAAGCTTGGGCGACAAAAATCGCCAATGGTAAAGAAGATGGGGGTGTGAGTGCAGTCGCCAGTGGTAATGAAAGGGTTTTAAGGCCATGTGTGGATAGAGTTGAGGGTTGGTGCCATAAGGTCTTTCAAGGATATGTTGTTGTGTTGAATTCTGACCCCATTTACAAACAAAAATGAAAGTAATAAATAATACACTTTTTAACTCTGTAAGTTTGTACAGAAATTATATATCCGGTTCCTTTGGAAATCTGGAAATCTTTTTTTTTTATCCACACGTTTCTTAGACGTTTTTTTGTATTTAAAGGCAAACAAATAATGTATTTTCTCGTCGTGTACATAACAAACATTTACCAAGTGAGTACTGTTATTTATTAGAATTAATTGTCTCAAATTTTATAGTTTTTATGTAATCATGGTACAGTTTCACAGAAATATCAATTGTTGGTTTTGCAGACGTACATGGGACAAAATGTCACGTACATGTAAGGTACAGAGGCGTTTCCCGCCTTTTTTCATAACAAATGCAGTTGGAGACTTTTGAGCGCTAGATGGCAGAAGACGTACCCGGTAAATGTCCTTTGTTTACATAGTTCTGAGCATGTGCACATTTCCGAGAACACATGGATTGACCTGGTAAGTCTGCTGCCACCTAGTGTCCCCAGAAAACCTCCCATTGTTAACATATATCTGCTTATCAGCTTGATTTATGCGGGCCAAATTTCATACATGGTATGATTAATCAGAATCGTTGCTTAATCCCTAGCAGTGTCTTAAGCCGATTAGATCGGCCCAATTTTCCGACTGTGCATTAAAATTGGCCCTATTTGTATTGATTACAACACTACATGTGACCTTGAACTAATTCGTATAAAAATTCAAGTTGTGACCATAATATTTGGGAAGTCGGCTTTGACCTTGTGTTTGACTTTACTACAGCAGGCGTGTGATTTCTCAGGTTTTTTCCTGATTTTGAGGATTTCCTCAAGGATTTCCCCTAAATCTCCTTGATCCTTTAGATTTTCTTGAAAGAATCTCCCAATCACTAAAGGGAGAAAGAAGTCCACATTGTGTCCAAACCTGTAGTCTTGTCTTTCTGGTGATGCACAGAGTATGTCAACCTCTTGAACTGTAACATCTGGGAGGTTCTGGGTCTAGTACAACGAGGAATCTGGGCCCGCAAGCCATTCGGTAAATGTCATCCCTGCTACAGATATTGCTACCTTAAAATGCATCCCAGGGAGGTAATAGTGGGTTAGCAAATGTGCTAAGCAAAATTAAGCAGGGAACCAGTCATGCGCAGTGATTAGAAAATGGGATTTTGTCAGGTGACCTTTTTTTTTTAAAGTAAGAATTTTCAGTGCTGATCATTTTCGAAAGTGGACCACGGTTAAGTCTTTTTTTAAACATAATTAACGTAGTTATGAAAGATTGCAACGCCTCGTGGTAACCGGCTTTGTACCGCAGTTCAAACTTGTCTATGCAATTAAGTACTTCACTAACCACCATGACCACGTGTACAGAACTGCCATTTATTTTAATACTATATTTCATGGCTGACAATGGGAAACATATGGGGACACTAGGTGGCAGCAGACTGGTGGCGTAGCCAAGATTTTTTCACTGGGGGTGGGGAGGTAAATTGCTTTTTAGTAGGGTGGCCCAGGTACCATGCTTTTTACTGACTTACATGTATCTACATATTTTTTTATGAGGTGGGGGGCAAGTGCCCCCCATGCCCACACCGCTGCAGCAGACTTATAAGGTAATTCCATTGTTCTTGGAAATGGGCGCATGCAAACAATGGAAATGTACCTGGCACGTCTGCTGCCACCTAGTGTTCCAAAGTCTCCCATTCAAGCAGGTTTAATTACACAAGAGATGCCATTGCCGGGCCCATTTTGTAATCATATTTGGCAGCTGAGGGCGAGTTACCAAACATTTGGATTGATAAAGAAATAATGGTCCTGCGACTCTTAGTTAACCCTTAAGAGATCATAGTGGCCGGAAACGGCTTGTACCAAAATGCCCATGGCAGACGCAAATGGCTGCAAGATTTGTCCTACTTCCACTCAACCAGAAAGGTCAAAATAAGGTCATGCCGTGAATTGATGTTTCCAAATGTTTTCCATGTTAACATAGTATCAATGTTTCTAAAAACAAAACCTAGTTTCTGTTTCATATTTTGACGGACATTTTTACAAGCAAAAAAGTTGTGTCCAGAAATCACCATTATTAGCCATAACTGGGCGTATTGTGATGATTATACAGAAATGAATGATCTCTATAGGGTTCAGTGGCTTCCTGGCTAAACCATCTGCTAAGTGAGAAAGTCGGCCCTCGTGTGCCCATGAAGATTTTATCTTTTTTTTTGGGGGGGGGGAAGAGAAAAGTTATGCGTTAAAAAAATAACTACATGTATCATTGCCTGTAAAGATGGTCGACTTTACACTGTGACATCAAGTGGGAAATGTCTACACTGAATGGAAAAAAAGAAAGAAAAAAAATTTAGTTGAATTGACTGGATGCATCAGGTAAAGGATGGTACTTGTGAACTCTTTCCCACAATTGGACACCTTTTGACTTGCCTTTATTTATAATAGTCTGATGATCTGTCTAATTCATAGAAAGAGAACATGGAGAATGTATCAGTTGTCGTCTGTCTCTGCTGTGCACGGCCTCCTGTGGACAAACAGTATCCATACCATGTGCCATGCCTGTATGGCAAAATTATCCGGCTCAACACTGCTAAAAATGGTTTTCTTGAAATAAGAAAAAAAAATATTCTTGTGTCACTCCCTAGACAAATTTTCTATTAAGATTTTTGGGCGTGACACAAAAAAAGTTTTCTTGAAATAAGAATTTTTTTCTTAATAAGAATTTTTTTTCTTATTTCAAGAACACCTTTTTTAGGAGTGAACCAATGGAGAAGTTGAAATTGGCCATACCGCTAACATGACGTCGCACACGAATTGCCTCAAAAGCAGTAGGCTCAGATAACTACACAGGAGTTTTATTTCAATCGTCTGTTGTAGACCCTTCTCACAAACTATAGCATTTCAGGCAGAGCTAGTTTAAGGGAAGTTTTCTACCATGACCATCTTTATACCATGTAAGTTATGTGTAAATCTCTGAACAATAGACTGATCCATTAAGCCCCGCCCCCTTACGTGTTGACCAATCAAAGCCTTGGCTATGCCAAGTCCAACACGATAAGAACCTATTGGAAAATGTAAACATGCTTGCGCGTACTTGTAGCGCGCGTTCATGTGGTGCAGTTTGGCATTGCAGAGGTGATAACCACGTGTACAGTGGTGATGTAGCCAATGCTGTGATTGGTCAATATGTTTAGGGGATGGGGCTTAATGAATCGGTCTGCACACCCTTAAAATCTTTTATGATCTCTGTACATAAGAAAATGACATTAATCTTCCAATAAGGAGCTCCATTGTTTCGATCAAAATGTTATTATCACCAAGACTTGCCAGTTTTAACTGTTATGAAACATAATATGAGTGTTATTTATTGTATGATTTCCTGTATGTGATGATCTGTAAGTATTGCATAATTGTGTGAGAATCAAACATCTTCGTTCTGTGCTTGACATGCTGAGGGTAACTGTTTACAACTGTTGGACTAGGGTGTCTTGCAAACTGCTGATGAAATAGGTCGGTCGGCATTTTTTTAATGGGGCGTTTCTGGAATTTATTTCAATATATGCCTTGATATACACACAATGACATCACCTTAAATTTCCTGAACAGGACCCAAGTCTACTCTAAGATTCACTACGGAAGAAAATCCCAAGCTAGTATTCAAGTGTATTTTATGTAATAATAGGACATTTTTTAGCAGATCATGTGTTTAGACCACGTCACCGTGTTGGCAAAAAGAGCGACCTTGTACATTCCAGGCATTTCCTGGCAGGCAAGATACTACACTAGTCACACAAGAAATATCATGATGTCACGTGTATCGTCTGTGACTGGTATCCTGCTTAATTTTTGCTTAGCAGAAAATTGTTAAGGGACATCTTCTGCTTAAGCAGCTCTATGAAATCGGGCCCAGGTTCTCATCACAATAGACCTTTATCAAGGTGCAGCCATCTTGTTTTTCTCACATTCAAATCAGTGTAGCCAAACCGAGGCTGGAAGGGCAAATAGTCAGGTTCCTTTTTGAACAGCGAACATCAGCATCATTATTGTTATTGGATGCAGGGCACATGACCGAGATGGTGGCAGCATGATAAAGGTCTATAGAGGGGAAGAAAGAGAAGTCTTGGGTTGACTCCTAAAGGAAGTGTGTGACAAAATATCAAAATTTTGTGTGCGTTAATAACGGGAAACATAAACCACTCAACTAACACTGTATGTATTAGCACTCCGCACTAACGCTAAAAAATAAAAGCACTACCCAGATCTCAGACAACGTGTTAAATTTCACTGACGTAGCCATCGTCAGTGTTTCATGTTTACACACGTGTACTGTACTACTGTGGTCTGGTGCTGGTCGTGTTGCGGTGATCACGTGAGTGGTAGAAAGTTTGTCTGACATTTGGGTATTTTAGGCAAAAGTGACGTCATTAGTGCGGAGTGCTTTTGTTTTCATTTGCACTGTAAAAGTTCTCTTGTCATTGCTACATAAATTATATCGGGGCTGACCTTCTGGATCTGGTAACAAGTGAAAAGTCAATAATTATGGTAACAAAATTGCTGGAGCAACTTCATTCTTCACGGATTAGAAAGGTTGTGTATTTGTATGCGACACTGCGACCAGTAAATAGTGACACCTTGAAATTGAACTTACCAGATGTCATGACATTATTATTATTATTATTGTTATATCTTTTTGGTAATGAAACAAAGGGACCCTCAAAAGTGACTTGCACTGTGACCTGTAGGCCTGAAGATACCTGTGTAGAGAAGATGACGAAGAAATGTCAGTTTTAGATGTGGGAGGAAAACCCCATATAGGGAAAACACACGCAATCAGGTAGGGACTGAAAACCCAATCCACATGCAAGGCTCCAGTCCGGGATGCAAACCGGGTCCACGAGGTGAAAGGCAGGGACAGAAACCACAGAGCCAACCTGAATGCCCTGTTTTTTTAGTAAAAAAAAAGGAGCCATTTACAGCATGGACTGTTGGCTTGAAGATATGCTTACTGAAAGTAAACAGTCCCACAAAAAAACCTTGTTTTTCAGGTTTCTATAGCACTGATATGAGAAAATGATAAGAGATAAAGGGAGAAAAAAATATCAGCTGAGAAGTTGCTTGTCTGATACTTGGCACAACTCTAAAGACTTGTTGATCATGCATGTGAGGGCTGGCTGACACTCTGGTAGCAGGGACCGTTTGCAGGCACAGAGTACCAAAGGTTAGAAGGTCTTTGGAAATTTGGCAAAGGTGTTTGGTTTCACCGCATCGTCAACACAGTGTACTTTGGCTCGCAGTACATGTATTTATATGCTCCAAGTGATGTTTTTTTTGTTTTTTTTATATACATAAATTAAAATTGTTATACTAGTACTCTATTCTTGATATTTAAAAAACCAGACGTGTCTTCACTCTAACTGAGATTTTACTTGATATTTTGTGTGTTATTTCTACATGTTTTATGACATGGTCTATTGTCGGAACTGTTTTTTCGTCAGTTAGTAACCATACAAGTTTTAACCACTGCAACAATTTTTTCTGTTGTTTTTTTATTGTCTAAAGGTGGTTTTGTGTCAACTTACTTACATGTACTTTACTTTGTTTGTGTTGTATTTCAACTATTTATAATGTAGATCAAATAAAGATGATTAATTTTTATTCTGAAAACCGATTGGACTTCAATGTGACCATCTCTTAAATATTGATTTTCTTATAACCGCCCCATTTTCTGAACAAAAAGAAGATCACAAAGTATTTCTAATAATGTGTGTAATTCTTACTCCTTTATTTTAAAACAAACCATTTTGTTTGGTATCATTACAAACTGCCTTGAAAAAAACACAGTAGAAAGAATTTAAATAATTGATCACTTTTGATACTTCACACAGTTGTACCTTTGTGTATGTTTGTACTCAACAAACTTGCTTGAATGTTTCCTTTTGAACACCAAGAGGGAGGGGTGGGGGGGGGGGGGCAATGCTCCTAAAGAAAATAGCACATCCATCACAAATCAGGCTGTGTCTGAACTGGCAGCTGCGGCTGTGGCTTAGACTGTTGCTTAAAGGCATCCTGTAGCTGTTTTTGTAACCAGGGCTTTGGCTTTGGCTCCGACAGTGTTTAGAAAACATGTGTTTTTTATATCGGGGCTTCAGACAGGGGGATGGAGCCCAAGCTGGAACCATATCCGGAGCCGTGGTTGCTGAAAATGGCCTATGCTTCAATGCGTTTTTTTATGTCAGGATCAAGCCGCAACCGCTAATTTGGACACTGCCTGAGAATGTCTAAGGGAACATTTTAACCGGGCATTTGAAATCCCTTAAATTTGGAACCAATTTCACCAAGTTGCTGAGGCTGAAGCAAAGCCCACTTGCCAGACAGGAAAGAATTCTGCTTGGCTAAACACTTGGGTGGGAGTTACTGCTAACAGAAAGGTCTGAAATTTAGACATAAAAAGGTCTGAATTCATATAAACATCTGAAATTTCTCATCCCTACATGTAAATAGCTATAAAATACTTACTGGTTCTCTTCCTGTATTTGCTCACCATAATACAAATTCAGTAATGTTTGAAGCTTTGCATGGTGTGAAGGATAATAGGAAACTATAACTAATAGTAAACTTGTAAACTTGCGGATACAACCATGTATAAATCTCTTTTGGGAGGAGTGGTGGCTCTGAAAAGAGCCGGTGTGGTGTCGACGTTTTGAACAGTATACTCTGCTTGTCTGCTCGTCTTCCTGAAGACGGGCCGAGTATGTACTGTTCGAAAGGTTGAGACCACACCGGCTCTTTTCAGAGCCACCACTCCTCCCAAAAGAGATTTATACATGGTTGTATCCGCAAGTTTACTAGATATATTTAATTTTATAACACACCTCTCCCTGGTTCTTTATCCTGATTGGCTGAAACACGGTCGCATGTGTTGAACTTATATAGCCTAGTGCATGAAATCTGCACCCCACGCACCGCACGCGCTTCATTTGGGGGAAATAGTTCGCAAAGCGGGAAATAGTTTCAAAAACCCCAAAACTATGGACTGGTAAACAGCGCCTGCGGATTGAGAAGAATCTCCGGCCGAAAAACCGTGATTTACTCTTCTAACCGACATTTTGGACTGAGGTGTTTTAAAACACATATGGACTGGCATTATTCGGGAAATAATGCACGTCTATGCACCCCTCGGGCCTGCGAGTGACCAGGAGAGGGTCCTATTTCCCGTGGCCGAAGGCCTCGGGAAATAGGACCCTCTCCTGGTCACTCACAGGCCCTCGGGTTGCATAGTTGTGCACTATTTCCCTCATTGCCAGTCCATTTGTGTATAATAATACAAATTGTCCAGCAATACTAGCTACCAAAGCAGCTATGTGAAAATATGTCAACAATGGTCGCTGTGCAATTGCAGGATTGATGTACATGTATGTTGAACTAAAACAAAGTTCCTTTTTAAATAGCATTTTCCCTGTATTTCCCTGGGTGGAATGCAACCTCTCATGTCATTAGGGACATTACAAATTCAGACCTGATACGGAGGCAATCGCCCCTCCATGCCCCTAGTCATTGCCTTGGTGCCCCTTGAAATTCCAGTAGAAATTTAAATTTTCCCTCACAGAGGTGCCCTTACAAAAACAAAGTATCAAGCACTCAAATTAATTCAAAGCCTGCTCTAAAAAATAATAAAGGAGGGTAGGTTAGACCAAAGATTATAGAGTGCCAAAGGAGCAAGATGGGGAACTCGGGCTGAAATGTGAAACCCCACTGTACGCCCTTTCATCAAGTAACTCTTTTGATATAATAGTAGATCAGTGCAGACAATGACCATTGCTATCAATGGAAAACAAAACAATCACTTGCCGAAATGGTGCCCATGCGTATTTCACGTTCCAACAATAGATACATACAGCTCCAGTTCGCCATCTTGCGCCTTCAGCGCTCTATAATCTTTGGTTACGACTTAAAGACTAAATCAATCACTAATAGTTTGAACTTGAAGCTTCCTGTTAACATAATCGCCATTGCTCCCATCTGGACTTTCCAGATTTCCAGTGAAGAGCCAAAGAATTGAAATTGATTCCATTGACACGTCTCCACCATTTGTCCACTCCAGCAACAAGTTCGCCAATTTAGTCAAGTCCATTTTTTGATTGTTTCAGGTGTTAATTTATACAGCTTAAAATGTCCCGGGATGATGCGGCGTGTCATGTGGGTGGTGGTGGTGCATCTGTTGTGTCTTGTTGCGTTGCACCGCTGTCAATGTTCTTCTTAGGTGCTAGTTCTTGGTCGAGTCTCTCCTTCGCTCGAATCACCTGAATACAAAAATTTAAGAAATGCAAATTAAGTCAGCAAGCAGGACATTTGGTCACAACATTTCTTCTGCATGTGGATGACTTTCATGATCCTTTTCAAAATGGGATACGATACTGAGCTTGACTGGTGTGCTTGACTGCTCAGCCATCAGTGTCATTCAGATCCTGGGGTCACTGATGCTTACTGTGTAGCCTCTAAAACAGAGACACATCTATCCAAGATAAACGTACCTTTGATTGCAAGTAGAATGAGCCCCCTTTACTCTTATCATTCACTTTGAATAAGTGCTCAAAGTTCTTTTCGATGGTTGGGGCATCTAGCTTGGTGACATTGAGTATCTGCATAGATTCTTGTAAGGTGATCCCTGAGAGGTTGTCTTTGGCTGCAGACTTGGCGCCCTCTTTGCCCCCTCCAGCGCGCTTGGCTGCTTGCTGACTTGCTAAAATCAGAACAAGGGATACAAGTCAAAAATTGTGGTTACCTTTTATTGTTACAGTCTATAAAAGTGTCATTTTTGTACAATATTTGACACAACTCCAAATCAGCTTACCTACCATTCAAAATCATTTGGGGAATCAACACTGTACACAGTTATCTCACCATTCAACACCTTAATAGTGAATGGTTTCAAATGGCGCATCAGCTTATTCGAAAAAGGCACTAAAAGTAGGATAGTTAAAAAAAGGTAAAAATATTTGATAAAGTACAAGGGCTGACTTTCAAATATAGGCTTTGGTAAGCTTTTTAATGAGAATTTTACTGTCTCAGGGAAAAAAAACAAACCAAAAAACAACCAAAACCCATCTGATTAAAATGGGCAGAATATCATCAGGCATGTGATTTTTCAGGATTTTTCCTGATTTCGGGATTTTTCTCAAAATCTCCTAGAGCCTTCAAATGTTCTTGAAAGAAGTAAATCAATCACCAAAGGGAGAAAGAAATTGTCCACATTGTCTATAAGA
The DNA here is from genome assembly GCA_911728455.2 of Marthasterias glacialis. Taxonomy (NCBI): domain Eukaryota; kingdom Metazoa; phylum Echinodermata; class Asteroidea; order Forcipulatida; family Asteriidae; genus Marthasterias; species Marthasterias glacialis. Next base: position 14,740,535 of record OU452228.1, on the reverse strand, counting down.
CCTGTAGTTTTGTAGTTCTAGTGATGCACAGCGTCTTTAAACCTCCTAAATTTGTAACATCTTGGATGTTCCGGGTGTAGATTAAAGGTGAACCCAGGCCGCAAGCCCTTTTTTTCAGGAATCTTTACTTTCAGCAAATCTCATCCCTGTATCATGCTTGATGCAACTGCAATTCTAGGGGCTTAACAAATTCCTGTCCATTCAAAACGGAAATGAAACACTTTCACAAAGAGTTTCCCTGTCTGAAAACTGTAAGGTAACTCTCATAAGTCCGATATTGAAATACTATACCTTGGAACTCTTGACGGAGGGCCCTTGTGAATGCTCTACCCACTACCTGCCCACCAAGGACTATGATCTGTGCAAGGTACCTGGCAGCCTGTGGAGAGAATAGTCAGTAATTTGATGAAAGTTTGGCATTGTCAGAGACAGTAACATTCGTTCATACAGTCATTTAGAAACATATTCAGGCAATCAGTAAATTTATTGAATTGTTAGTCAGACTCGGAGAACTGAGTAGTCGTACATTTTCACACTAGACTAGTGGGGCTACAGAAGCTTTACAAGACCACTGGGAGTGTGACAATAAGCCACTTGTGAGTCAGATTTCAACAATGTCTGGAACTAAGACTTGCTTAGTCACAAGTTACCGCTTAAGTTTGTATTCCTCAGACATGTCAGACTGTATCGACAGTTGCTATAATAAAGTGTATAATAATAATAATATATATCACTTTGGTTTTGGACAAGCTTATGTACAGCAACCTCCAGATGGGCAAACCTCAAGATTGTGCCACACACATTCATTTTGCTGTCTCTTGCGTAACAATGCAAAAGCTTGTTCTCCCCAAAAAAGAGAGAAATTCTCTGCAAAAATCTTAACTGATGTCCAAAATGGACATTGTACAATCTTCAGATTGCACACAATTTGCCCAATAGATTGGGCAAATTCGTAAAATGCACTCCACCACACCTACCCCCTGTGTGCATGTGTATGGTGTATGCTTAATTTTGTGTAGGCCTAGCGCCAGCTAAATTTACTGCTGTTGTGGTGGTGCAGAGCAGTGTCATTTAGTTTTTCTCACGAATTAAGTGCTGCGTATTCTCCATTTAATGGAAGAGTAGAGGTTTATGCGACGTTATCATACTTACCATAGTTTAGTAATTATTTGACGCTTTTTCACAAACAAACAAGTATGCATATCATCACAGCATAATTATACAATCATATCTCAATCGGAAAAATTGTTAAATAGCACTAGAAGTAAACATTATGCTAGTTACTAATTCACGGAGACGTTTCTGGACATCATGCTGGAAACTTATTACATCATCAGTCTGCTGCGCTGCCTGTTGGTACAATAAATATTATTGGTTAATGACAAGAATTGTACAAAGTTTACGCCAATGAAATGCTTACTTTCACAAATAAATTGGAGAAGGGTTTATTTTATTAGGGGTAAGTTCTATTTACAATTACTCACAATAGAAGAGTTTTCTATAATATTATGGGGAGTAATATTTTAAATTATTAATAAAAATATTTAAATATGTGATATAATTCAATAAATGTTAATTATTATCTTCAAATTAAATGTTGATTATAAGCAGCTAACCCCTGTGGGTTATTTCCTTCCTCGGTGGTATAACAAAATAGTATGTTCTAACAAATGTCTGGTACCTAGTCTATTTTAATATCATACAAGTGTTTAAATAAACAGAGTACTGACTCTGTAGAGGTTGATGCAATTGGTGGTTGATTATGTGCAACGTTGATAAAAAATTGCCCGACCCATTAAAATCGCAGCTGCTGCAGTGCTAGTGTGCACACTTTTGAGCTATAAATTTGCATAACTTTTGTGGAAACCATGAAGAAAGATTCTCTGAGAGACCATTTAGATGGCAACGAGCTGGACTTGAGCCTGAGTAACCTAACCAAAGTACCTGTTAAAGACTTGGTATGTTTTGCATGAGTCAGATAGTACGGACGTCCGTACGTTAGTTTTTTGTTAGCCCCATACATTGTGCCAATACGCTGGACTCCCTCCGCTTCTTGGCCCAACGAACCCTGTCCTTTAAAACCAGACATCAACTTTCGAATCGAGACTTACTTTTTTTGGCAAATTTATCCCTCAATGATCGGTCGGTCGTTGCTGTCAGACATGTCAGACTCACAGGAAGAGTCTGGAGAAGATTTCCGCACGATCCCCCGTGCGATAAATCATAGGCTTTTGCTGGAATTTTATGTCAAATCTGGGTGATATAAGCCCATGTCAACAACGGCAGAGGAGCCATGATGGTTGCTGTTCAGCGCGCGGGTCGTATTCCTGCACTAGTCTTTTTCGTGTCGCTATGTGTGTATTCGTTCGTCGTGCCGTCGTCCGTAGCCGAATGCTAACAGACAATGTAAACGTCGCAAGAAGACTGCTGGAATAAAGACTGATCATTGAGGGATAAATTTGCCAAAAAAGTAAGTCTCGATTCGAAAGTTGATGTCTGGTTTTAAAGGACAGGGTTCGTTGGGCCAAGAAGCGGAGGGAGTCCAGCGTATTGGCACAATGTATGGGGCTAGTTTTTTGTTAGCCCCTAGCCCCATACATTTTGCCAATACGCTGGACTCCCTCTGCTTCTTGGCCCAACGAACCCTATCCTCTAGGACCAGACATCAAATTTGAAATCGAAACTTACTTTTTGGGGGCAAATTTAAGCCTCAGTGATCGGTCGGTCATTACTGTCAGAGTCTTGAAAAGATTCCCGCTGCCCTCCCCGTGCGATAACTTCTAGGCTTTTGGTGGAATTTTATGACAAATCTCCGTACAGAAGTCCATGTGAACGACGGTGTGGAGGAGCCATGATGGTTGCCATTGCGCTACTCTCTTTCTTGTCGCTATGTGTGTGTAGTCGTTCATCGTCCGTTGCCGAACGCCCGTTGCCGAACGCCCCTTACCCCCCGTCCCCCACCTCCCACTAAAAAGGGTCGCATTCGTCACTAAAATTGCAGGCTGGCCTTGTCCAAGGCGACTGAATGTTGTCCGGCTGCAAACGATGTGGATAGTTTTACAGCGGATCTTGTCGCATTAATGCTGCGGGGTTTGCGTGTTCGCTGATGCCCGGACTTGCATAATGTTTTGCGCAGTCAATGCAGGATACCAACTGTGTAGTGTCAACGACCCCCAAATGGCAACATTGTACAGTGCGCGCTCGGCCAATCATGACCGATGGAACTTTGTGGTGTTCATTGACTAGTATCCTGCGTTGACTGCGCAAAACAATTTTATTCCAAATTTTATTCAAACTTTAATGCTACAACCAATAACTGTTGCCGTCATTTCTAAAACTTTCTTGCAGGCAGCGTTACCGAAAGCAACATGTTTGGACCTCTCTTGCAACCAGCTCACAAGTCTACCAGTAAGTAATATCCCCAAATAGTAATGGCTAGAAGATGGTGGTAAGAGTCAAAGCAGATCTGGAAGTATGCAGATGTTGGCCTTGGAGGCAGTGGCCTCTGTTGCCGTGGTGCCCCACTTAAATTTAAGCCTTTCCAATGGAATTGTCTTTTACAAAATGAAAGTGGCGTGTCACATCAGAGAGAAAATTCAAAATACAAAATTCACAATTGTTGGTCTAACTGGGATAGGTCTGCGACTAAAGAGATACATGGTTGAATGGCTTCTGACTGGCACCCCCCGAACAAAGATATTGACAGAATTGGGAGACCGCCAACATTAGGGCCGGATAGTTCAGTTGGCAGAGCGCCGGTACGTTTAACCTGTGGCCGCAGGTTCAAGTCCCGCTCCAGTCAAGCTTTCTTTGTTCACACCAAAATTGAATTAAAAGAGATACCTGTGTGTTGCTGTATCAGTAAATCGTATCATTTGGTATGTGCAAGAGTTTTGAGAGTGTATATTGTGGACTGCTAATAGTTTTGTGTCTTAAATGTGTACAGACCACTTTGAGTTTATTGTATTTGGATTGTACGGTATGACTTGGGTATGTTACCACATGGGCTTTCTCATGGTTAGTCAGGTTACACTCATCTCAGAATCTGAAATCTGGTTTTCTGATTGTTTTGATACGTCAAAGTTTGTTCTTATCAAAAACAAATGTCGACTAATGAAGTCACAAGTATCAAACAGGAAACCAAACTGTAATTCCTGAGGTCAATGTGTAGTGAGTAACCATGGAATTGCTCCTTAAGCAAGAATATTTTTGGTAAGACCCTGAGATCTGCCATTATTGGCATCACAGAGTGTGATATTCGTATGACAAAACCCTGAACAGTGACCCCATTTTCAAAAGTGAGATTTTGGTATTTGCCATGAAAATTAACACAGTTCCAACGTTTCAGGAATTTTCTTTTTCATCAAAATGTAGACTAAAAGCTCATTACATGGTGGCATGAACATCTTAGATTGGTCCCTGGGGTCAGTTTTTGATCTTTTTATGGACGTTACGCATTATGGTAAATGCCAGGAAGTTTTACGTTTTGCCAGAGTGGGTCTCATATAACATTCATGATGTCATACACATACCACATGTTCCTTTTTTATTGACTTATTTCCCCCCCCCCTTCCGTTTTCGTAGGACAATTTTTCCACACTGACTCATGTCGTGAAGCTGGACCTGAGTAAAAATCACCTGACCTGTCTCCCTGAAAACTTTGGAGACTTTCGCAACCTTCAGCGCCTCGATCTTCTTGGTAAGAGTCTTAAGAATTTAAAAGAAAAAATTGCACAGGCGTACTAATCAGCTGGGATTCGAACCCACAACCCCCGCATTCTAGAGCAGATGTCTTAACCACTAGACCACTGAGTGTTCCCAGTGACAAGAAGCCTTTTTTTGTTGTTGTCTTGTTTTAGTTGAGTTAAAAACAATGTATCGTGTCTCGTGAAGTAGTTTCCTCTTTTTGTGTGTGTGAAATATCCAAGTTGCATAACCATCAGGAGGTCAAGAAATCTTTAGGCTTGATTTTTGATTACCTTGATGAACCCAGGTGAAATAGACCCGATCCGTTAAACCCCGCCTACTGATGTATCAACCAATCACAGCCTTGACAATGCCACTGAAAGTCTGACAAAAGTCTGACACGTTAAAATCCCATTAGAAAGGTAAACAAACCGCCGCCATTGTTCTGACACACAAAAACAGCACACACAACTTTACTAACTTTTGTTTTGTTTTAGTTTTTTTTTTTGTATTTCTGGTGGTGCAAATCCCACATAAGTGGTCCTTGCACAGTCGTTTAAAAGTGGTTTAACAATGTTCCTGTCTGTATTGTTCTTTGGACTCAAGGCACTGCTCAAAAGGCCACAAAACTATAACCATACCGTTCACAAAAACCATGTACGTGTTTGTATCTGATACGTTTGTGTGGCCGCAACCGAACCACCGCTGCGATTTTGGCAAGGAAGTTACATCATGTGCTGCTGCAAGGCAGGCTTAACTGATCGATCTATTGCCGAGGTGGAGTCAGTGGAAATTTTCCCTTAAATTCTAGCCTCGTTTGAATTATCTAGGTAACCAGCTGGAGCAACTCCCAGTCAGCTTTGCCAATCTTCGGAACCTGAGATGGCTGGACCTAAAGGATAATGAGAATCTGGACAGCGGACTGAAGAAGGTTGCTGGTGATTGCTTGGATGATAAACAGTGCAAAGAGTGTGCTAAAAGGGTAAGGTAAACAATGGACTGATGTCTACTACACTGAGGCTGGAATGACAAATAGTCTGGATCCCTTTTTGTATGATTAGAATTGGTATCATGATTGCACTTGTGCTCGGGGAACTTGATTTGGGATGAAATTATTGTTTGCAAATCCATAATTATTGATATTGTGTTTATGTAGTGCCTGATGCCTTCGGAACAAAGATCTCTGAGGTATCAAAAGAAAACAGAACGAAGAGAAAAACTGATGGCTTGAACAGAAATGTTTTGAGAACAATCTTGAATTGTGTGACGGTGGCAGCCTGTCAAAATAGTCTGATCCCTTTTGGGATGATTTAAATTGGTCTCATGACTGCAGTTGCACTCAGGGAACTTGGCTTGGTATGAAATTATTGTTTGTAAATCCGTAACAATAACAACTGTAGCTATATAGCTCCTAACACCCCCGGGAATAGGAAAAAAACGGAACAAAGACAAAAGACAACGGTGACTTGAACTGGAATGTTTTGAGAAAAATGTTGAAATGTGTGATGGTGGTAGCCTGTTTGATATGAAGAGGGATATTGTTCCATCATGAGTTCCAGCAAACTGAAAACTCTGTTCACCAGATGACTAAATGTTGAAATGGATAACAAGGATGACTTTGCTTGATTGCACAGAGATTTTATTGCAGGGATGTATTCGTTGAGCAGATCATTCAGGAGTTATACTATTATCCTTACACAGGTTGTGGCTTACATGAGTGGCATTCAGAGAGACCTTGAAATCAAGAAACAGAAGAAACTTGAGAAAGACAAAAGTAAGTTTTGGACTGTAGGCCTGGAACTACATGGCAGGCCACGGAGGCCATTGCCTCCATTTGTTGCCCCGGTTTTGGCCTTGGTGCCCCTTCAAATGTTTCCCATGGACTTGAAAATCATTTCCAATGGAAGTGCCCTTTGCAAAATGAAACTGGCCCTGCCTCTCCCAAAGAATGACATTCCAGGCTTATGACTGGTCACATTCAGCTGTTTCATCAAATGTTGGTATTATTTTGTCTGATTTATTCTCTAAAGACTGTTTTAGAATACAATGGTGCACCATCATTTAACATTAACCCTCACACTGTCCGACTGTTCAATATCATCCAAGCCTGGTACTTTGGTCTTGTAAAGGCAAGGCTGGTTTTTTCTTAGTAAAAAGGGCATCTCTGTGAGGAACGTTGAAATTTCTACTGGAACATTTCAAAGGGCACCCAGACATTGGTCAGACAGTAGGAGGGTTGATGCCACTGATTTAAAAAATACTCACATGGTGAATGCATCTACGCAGTACACAGTCAACCCTCCTACTGTCTGACCATTCAATATCATCCACATGGTGTTAAAAGATGGGTGCGCTGTGCCAGCCTGCAATATGATATCATATGGTGAATGCATTTTCACAGTACATGCATGTGCAGTTAGTTCTGTGCACAGTCATGCCACCATACACAACCTGTGCAGCTGAATGGTTTCAATAGGTTGGCCAGCTTGCTGGAAAATGTTACCCAAGAGTAGGAGGGTTTAGTTGGTTTGAGTGTTAATCATGGATTGGTATGCTTTCATCCTTGAGAAAGTTATGATTTGATCGGCCAATCAACCCTGCCAGTACATAGTCCAAAAATTGTCTGATTTAATGGGAGACTTTGGAATGCTAGGTGGCAGCAGACTTAACCAGGTAAATTTCCGTTGTTTGCATAGTTCTGAGCATGCGCACATTTCTGAAAACGATGGATTTACCTGGTGAGTCTGCTGCCACCTAGTGTCCTCAGAAGTCTCCCATTGAACCTGGACACTGCCAGGATTAAGACGCTAAAAACCTTGTGCATAAATTTTAGTTTTGTATAAGGGATGCCAAAGCCCTGTGTTTTGTCCACATTTTACTCATGCTTGTGCGATGCATAACAGTTTTGCTTATCTGTTAATAAAGAGCGAGCTGCAGCCAAACAAGCCGATAGAGAGAAGAAGTTAGAAGCACTTAGGAAAGAGAAGCAGCTCCAGAAGCAACTTGAGAGACAACAGAAGACAGAAGAGTATGAGGCAGCCATGGCAGCCAGCAAGAGGAAGGAAGAGAAGAAAGAGAGGAAGATGGCAAAGGGTTGGTGTCACAGCGTCTGTTTCTCTAATAATAATAACAATGGGAGACTTTTGGGGACGCTTGGTGGCGGCAGACTTACCTGGGGTGTGTTCCACATGTGTGAAAATATAGCAAGCGTTATCGCAAACGTTTGCGCTCAGTGGAGCCGATTATGTGAGCGCAAATTTGACACGACTGATGTCAATACGGCTGCCCACAGTCTGCTATTTTTTAATTCCTACTCAATATTCCTATACAAAAAGAAACTTCACCCCAACCAGTGCGTTATACCCACACACTGAAAAATGCATCGTAATTATTTGTTTGAAAAACAAAACGGTATCATCTACTAACCTGTCTGCCATGTTAAAAATGTGCGGCCATTTTTAAAGCACCCTTGAACACCTCAGAAATACTTTTGTCGTCAGTTGTTAACATTCGGTGGTGCACAACTCACTCCACCAGAAATTGTTAGTAAACGTTGGCGAACGTTGTGCAGGCAGAGTGCATCCGGGTTAATCAGTTGTTGTTAGAAATGTATGCATGCTCTGAACTATCTAAACAGTAGATATTTACCAGGTATGTCTGTCATCTGGCGTTCCAAAGTCTCCAAATTCAAGAACATAATCCCTGGGGATTTCAGTAAGGTTTTGTTATTCTTTGTTCCCTTTTTTTTTTTTTTTTTGACAGCATCCCAACAAAAGACCAATGGTGTGCAACACAAACCAGCTCAGAGCAGATCAGGTAAATCAAACTTGACAGTATAAGTATTAAGATGCATCATCGACATTGATTCATTTTAATTCCAAGGGAAAATATTTTGATCGTTGTTTAACCCTCGTGTGATCAAATTGAATGAAAAACTTAGGGTTGTGCGTCTACGTTTATTTTCCTAAACAGTTAAACAAAACTTCTGTTTAACCCAGGGTTCTCCCCATGCACAAGCTAGCGTATTGGGCCGATACGCACGAATTATGGGCAGATATATGCAGAAACTCATGAATATGCCATTTATCAGGAAGCAAATGCCTTGGTGCCCTTGCCCTGTCAAGAACGAAGCAATCAGGCCTGCAAGGCACTGCTAGGGTCGGTCGAGACTCTTGTATCCTTGAGCAAGGTACATTATCATAAATGCTTCTCTCCACCCAGGAGTAAAAATGGGTACCAGTGAGAGAGCTGGGGAGTAACCTGCGATATACTGGCATCCTGTCCAGGGGGAATAGAAATATTCTCAGTCGTTTAATGCCAAGGAAACCGGATATAAACACCAGCCTGATGAGAGATATTGGCTCGGGACAGAATTTACTTTTGTACAAAATTTTTTTTTTTAACGTTAAAGAGTTTATTCCTGAATGGTTAAGAAAACTTCCATTTCATGTTTGTTTTAATTCAGACTTAAAATCTATTCTCCATCCCCCCACCCACAGGATCGTCTTGCCTTGTGGTGCTCGTCACCCTGTTTATCGCCCTCGTTGCCATATGTATCGGAGTCTACTTCTTCTGTGAGAGTGAGAAGACAAACCAGCATTGCGTCGATCTTCACAGGGGGTTAGGAGTAGCTGTTAGCACAGCCACTGAGTGGACACAGCAGCTAAGAGCAAGAATCACAAGTTAAGATTTTATTTTAAGAAAAAAAAATGTCTCCACAATTTACACTAATTGAGCGTGGTTGTCACAACCATCGGGGTTAAATTGGCCAATCAATGGGGTGCAAGGTTATTTTAGGTTCTTGCTGCAAATTAAGAAAATATCTGACCCAGCCTTATTTGGAAGGAAAGTATGGATCCTATTTCATACAGTTAAAGATGCATCGGCATATTTTTCGGCAAATTGATTTACATATCAATAAAAGAAATTCCTTTAGTCAAGGAAGTTATAAACTTTCACTCTGAAAGAAAAAAATTTGTCAATGTTTGGTAAAAGTTAGAATGAGTTGTCAGGACCTGCCATTTTTCTCACATTACTAGCAGCCATGTAAAAACTATTTGCATGTTACCAAGGTTACAAGCATTTTATATTTTTTCGTTTTCAAACAGCAAAATAGCGCCCTGCATTCACAAATCGAGAACATCGTTTGCATTTATAGGGTTTTTGAATGGTGTAGTTTCCCCTCACAATGGCATTGGCTGTTACAAGCAGGAAAAATGAGCAAGCTTTTTCCATAACTAATGAGTTGTTATCAACATTTTAACGTTCCTGCAAAGAGTACATCGTGGGAAAGGTCAGAGGCTGTGGATGACTTTATAAGGTGTGTATCCACAAAAATATTTTTTGAGCTAGCAAACGGGTGACGTGTAAAATCGGAATACCGGAACACAGGTGGAACAGACATAGCCACCGCTGAGCGTGCATTTCACCCACACAAACAGGAGCTAATTATTTTGCCGAATTTTGGCTACTGTTCAGACGCTATTGTGTAATACCCGATTCCAGACCTTTGAACCTTTTTTTTTCCAAGAAGATGATTACAAGCCATAGAGAGGATTCCGCCGTTGTTCATTCATTGTATTTTGGCTCGATGGAGGAGTAAAACCGAGATCCTGCCTTGGTAGCAGATTTAGTACCAATCGTTAGACGTGGCACACGGCCGAGGTTTTGCGATTGACGATGCATGAATTAGACATTTTTCTTGATAGAGAAAACAAAAATCACAGTCCAATAAAGAGAGTCTTTGTTCTCTTGGCTTTGTCAAGTCAAGGTTTCTTTGTGCCAGCGGTACTCTCAAAGAAACTATGATTCCAGCAATTCCAGGAAAAAAATCCTGTCAGGCAGGACGGGAAAAAAAATTGAGGATTCCCGGCGGGAACTGGTGTAGAAATGGTGATATTTCTGTAGTAGAATCAACAGAGGTAACAAAATTGATAACCTAAAAATCTAACTAGCCATCGTGTTGATTATTCTGTGTTGGATAAGCAAGATAGCTTTGGTAGGAAAATTGACAATATAAAGGGCTCACGGATTTGCTCATAACTTACATGGTATAAAGATGGTCATGATGGATAAATTTCCCTTAAGTATTTTTGCTTAAAATGCTATAGTTTTTGAGAAGTGAGTAAAACAATTAGTTTTGATCTCGCGAGTCCGAATTCCAATGTTTGAAAACAGTGACTTCGACAACCGATTGAGCTTAAAATTTCACAGGATTGTTATTCCATGTATTGGGTCACACAAAGTACGAATACTGGTCTTGGACAAATAACTACTGTTAACTACGTGCTTTAAGTAGGCTTTTTAATGAGAAAAATACTTGGCAGACTTGTTTGTTGAGGATTGTTTGCACCAAGCAAGTTTTATAATGATAAGCTGAAAGGTGACCCCAAATCGTTGCTTTTAAAGGAAAGATTTTCTGTTCAACTCCACTGCCGTGCATGGCAACTTGGCATTTTCCATCAAGTTGTTAATTGTCTAGCTTTTCTTTCAAAGGAAAGCGTTTTGTTTTAGATGCGTTTTTTTTTTTTAGCAAAGTGAGATTTCACTTTTCATAACTCGTTATCAGTTCTTGTAAAAGTTGGGTTTAAAATAAATTGCAGCACAACATTTTATCTTCAAGCAAACTTGAATCCTCAATACTCATTGGTCGATCCATAGCAACAAGAGTGTGATATATAGTTATATTGCATGGCCCATATCACATGCTGTTCTCTAACGTGCTATTCTTAAGCGCTGTTCCAACTCCCATCTTCAGAATTTACTGTTAATTCAAGTGGCGCGTTTGATTGAAGTTATAAAAGTGTACAGCACGAGGCCTACGAATGGATATGGGACACACAACTAGATTTTTGGTATTCCACTCGTGCTTGTGTGATTACTAATGATATAGATATATATGTTTATGTCAGTGATCCGTGCCCCAATTAAGCTGTCGGGGCTGCATACTTCGTAGGAGTTTGGATAGTTTTAGGCAGAGCTGTGTGTTGGGAGAGTTGCCACAACTTGCGATAAGGAGCCATTTTCGGACCAGAAATAGCATGTGTGCACACAGGGTGCGAGACTAGACTACACATTGTGCTACATTTGAACCAAGAATGGCGTCCAGCAACCATGTGACCTGGTCCTGCCATGTCACAACTCTCTCTCAATACACAGCTCTGGTTTCAGGGTTTCTTTTGGCCCAATGAACCGGGGGAGTAAGTATAAGTTGCTTTGAGACTTTGTTTAAAATTCCTCACAAATGCCAATTATTATCAAGTTGAATATGAAGTCACAGTAAACCCAACTACCAACAAATCTTCCATTCCTTATATAAAGCTTAAAATTCTGCCTGACTCTCTACTCATCCAAACAGCCATGCAACTTTTCACCCAAACAACTGATTTCCTCTGTTTCTCTTGTTTGTTTTTAAGTGGACTAAAGAAAGAAAAAAGTTGTTTTCTTCCAAGATTACCCCAAAGTTGCATGTCTGTGTGCTCAAGGTCACCATGGCTACCATTAATCAGTTAATGCCAGAAGACGTGTATACACACCAATGATTTCTGTGCCAGAAATCGGATGACGTGTACACCTGCTTTTGTATAAACTTGGAATACCTGAACGCTAACATGCCCGGACATTCAATTGTGTAGCGTGCACAGTGCATTCACTCACCTTGCAGCCCCTGTACAAAAAGGGTACTGGAATTTATGCTTGAAATCTCCCATTTTCCTGGGGGTTATTGTGTAATCTCCGATTCAAGACCTGCGTCCTTTTGTTGTACAAACGAGGATTATGAGAGATCGATTGGCTGCCACCATCAGCTCAATGGGAGGTAAATCCAAGTGTTCCAAAAATTCCAGCATACCATGGCCGATTATTGGCCGTGGCTTACGGCCAAGGTTTTCTGATTCATGGTGAACGCATCTCATATTTTCTCGAATGAGAACAATAAATCCCAGTGCTTTTTATGCGAACCGTTGTTGTCTTTGCTGTGTTTAGTCAGGGTTTCATTGTGACAACGATATTCTCAAAAACAAATTATTCTGCCAGTTTTAATCCCCAAAAGTGGTTAACTTTGATGGGGTTATTTTTGTTCCTTCCCGACAAACAAATTTGTCTCTTCCAGACCGTGCATGAAAAAAAAGGTGAATTTTTTAATATTCAGGATTTATATTAAAATTTAAAACCTGTATATTATTTACAATGAACTATTATTGTGTAAATGTGAACAATGATTTTGAGATGTTTTCAGAAGAAAGATGAATATATTTTATAAACCAATTGCTTGTGTGTTGATTGTTTATTAAATCCTAACCCCTTCAGCTGCCCTCAGGTCGACCCAGGTTTCGCTTGCGCTATGACTGAACTGTTGGGATCAAGCAGAAAACTTATGCTCGGGTCACTTTAAGTGAGAAATCGTGTGAATTTTGTGGAACAAGCGTTGGGAACATGTTGCAGAAGTTGAAAGTTTTCTACTCTTGCAACTGCTGATTTTTTTCTGACGGCGACTGATGGTGATCGTCGTAACATCATCATAGTTCTACTCAGGTCATAAACATGACTGGCTGAAGCATAATAGCTTTCCAATGGTCTGATTGTGCTTCAGAAACACGACCATAAAAAAAAATACAAGCCATTAAAATCTGTAAATGTCTGTGAGAAAACGTATTTATACGGGTGTCCAAACTGAGTTTCATTGACAAAACAAATTAGTAATGGCGAGAAAACAAAAATTGCTTTTTGACTGAAAATAATCCTGCAAGGGTATTGGAAAAAGGCTTTTTAATCCAGAAGTGAACTGGTTGAGAAGATTGTTGCTGAAATTTCTGTGGGCAAATATCGAATTAAAAAGTAGGCATGCCTGACTATAAAAACACTTTGTGCTAAAATGGAGGAGTCAACAGCAAAGAAAAAACACACAAACAGAATTTCACAAAGATCAACAATTTTTTTTATTTATATATTTCATACACCAATTGCATCCTTTTTTAGTCTTTAGATTTTTATCTGCTGTAGTTTCACAATTTGCGATTATTTCCAGAAATTATTCATAGCTTATATATATATAATATATACGTGATATTGTCTCTACAGTGCAAAAAGGTCATAGTTCAAAGGTCATATGTTGACTATTTCGAAAAAATTCAGAAAGAGCACAACGTTGCAAGGCTGTTTTTCACATAGAGTTAAATAGTTAAACTGGAGGGAGCATTCACTATGTCACGCATAATATAATAATTTGGGAGGCTAATCATCCTTACTCGCAGCTGAGAAGCTGAAATGCGAAGGACGCGACTACAACGTGTTCTAGCTGCAGGCATTCAAGGGCGCCTTTGGCAGCCAGCCACATCAACCCATATATGACCACGGAGTACAGCCAAAGATTTTACATGAGGGAGGAAAACTGGAGGGCCCTGAGAAAAATCCTCGTTGCACAGAAGAGAACCAACTGTATTCACATATGGCCCAAGCTAGGAATCGAACCAGGGCCAAAGTGGTGAGAGGTGAGCGCTTGACACACTAGTCACCCACATGGGCATGTAACTGCACTGTCCCACCATGGGCTAGAATCTGTGTGATGTGTGTGATATGGGTCAACACCATTTTCTCAATTTGGCAAAAGTGCTTCTTCTCGGGTTGTTTCGCATCGTTTTGTACTCCTTCTAGTTCTTACAACTCTTTGTTTTTTTTTCTTGACACTACATTTTTACACTGACGCGACAATATAAATGATTTTGACAATAAATATTCCTCTTGTATTTTAACATGATCAAAAAATGAACGCTGTTTAACAGCGTTTTGAATATCCATAATTCATCAAACCATTATTATCAAAAACACCTGTTTTAATTACAAATTCTAACAAAAATTGATATAAATCGTATAAATATATGGAAATCTGCATGTCCAACATTTCTATCATAAAGCTGTAAGTATACATTTGCTTCACCATTACCCAGATAAACACCATCACTGAACTATAATATTATTTTCTTTTGTCAATCAGTTAGCATACACCCTTCACCCCAAAATCTTGAAGTTAAATGTTTGTGCAAAACAACAAAAGACTACTTAAATCAATCATCTATTTTCAAAAAATACCTTCTTGGTTTTTTTTTTATTTCCAGAGGATAAGATAAATAAATGAACCATGACACTTAAATTAGGATATGATATAGAATGGGGGAAATGCTGAGCCTAATAGACCATGCAAATGCGCCATCTTAAATATATACCCAACTGCATCTTGCGAAACCAAGTACAGCTAAAAAAGAAATCAAGTTGCCAAGATGGATGCCATGCTGTAATTTCATGTATGCCAGGTTTTACATGTTGTGGATTGCATTTCTTCAAAATCCGTGTGCCATGATGGTTTATCGATTGGACTCTGATTTCACCCAGAATCCTTTGCGTGCCGATCATGTCTGGTTATCGCCACTGGGACATGCATATGGGCTATTGTTGGCTGTGGCTATATGCTGAGCCTCTATGGTAGCCGTTGACAGAGTATCAACACCATGTGACATGCCTTTATGGCACAATTATCCAGATCAACCAATGAAGCTGAAATTTACCAGGCAGCTAAAATGGCAGCGCACATTAATTGCCTCAAAAAAGCACATTTGCAGATAACACACAGCATTCTCTGGGTTCTATATTTCTATGGCATTACATAACACAACTGCTGCTGGTACTTTGTTGTGATGACCAAGTCCCTTCTTTTGTACTAACATTCACTGGTGTACACCTCACTGGTGCACAGAGATGATTCATCTGCAACCCTGTAATTTACCTGGGAACCGGTGGGGATCCCCTGAAGAACCACAACTCAACACACATGGCAGGATAAAAAATGACACCCTTTGTATCAAACTTTCAAGCCCTGGACATGTAAGTATATAATAAAATATTTCTTGATAAACTATAGCATACCAAAGTGTGAAATTGGGAAACTAATATACCATGTGAGAAAATTCATGAAGAGTGAGACTTTGGTGTAGCAAAATTGTTTACAAACATAACAGATTTGAACACTAAGGCACTAAAGTCACTAGGGACTGGATTCTTCTCTCGGCTTCTGTCATAGAGTTATATATAAGAACTGAGGGCATACAAAAAAAACCATGCGACATGGCCCGACAAAGAGCATTTTTGACCACTGAAAAAATCATATTACACTGGTCACTCATCAATTTACACAGCAAACATTTTCTAAGTGGACATTTGTATGCAATTGACCCATAGGGATTTTCGCCCATGGTGGGTCAGCGGAGTTCCGTGCGTGTTATTGTGAGTGCTCCCTCTAGTTCTTAGATTTAACTCTATGACTTCTGTACTGAATTTGGTTTATGTCACTGAAAACTTGGGAAATACTTGACACCATTTTTCATTTTGTTGGAGAAGATGCCAAATCCGACCGCCACTTCTTCTACTCATGACCAAAAACATAATCACTTCTGGGCAAGTAAAATACTATTTTTGGTCACAATTAATGGGAGACTTTTGAGGACACTAGGTGGCAGCAGACTTAACAGGTAAACCCATTGCTCCAGGAAATGTGCCCACGCTCAGAACTAAAGATTCACACTGAAAATTTACCTGGTAAGTCTGCTGCCACCTTGTGTTCCAAAGTCTCCCATTAAAAAAGTGAAAGTCCCATGTGGAACTTAGTGTCCTCATTTTTTTCCACAACAATATTCGGAATGGTGAGAGTGTAAAACTGAGTCACATGTCAGCATGTAGCCCACTTTAACCATGTATTGACCCCTTGAAGCACGTCACACACGGCGACTGTGCCACACACACCATTTTGGGAGCCGGTAGGGAAGAGTGCAAATGCCGTGCGGCCTAAACTTCCCACTACACTGTATAACACACAGGGGACATTGCCTACCAAAATTTTTCCTACCAAGATTATTGTGAGAATTGGGCAATGTGAATTGGGTCAATATCCAAGAATACAGTCATACAATACCTGCGATACATTACTTGCCTGTATAATGCTTGTAGTATTTACCATGTTTACTGTTATGTATATTTTTGTCCTCTTGTACGACACCTTCAGCACCATCTTGGTGGAGAAATGTGCGTTATAAATCCTCATTATTACTATTATTATTAATAAAAGCAACAACTAACTGCTCAGCTGCTTAGAAGAAGGTTGACCACAAAATCATCAACCTACCCTGATCAATCATAATTCAATATTCAGTCAATTTTGTTTCCCTAGTTATATTTTTGATAATTTTGCTTTTTTATCCCTTTTTCGAGAATTAGTAACTTATCTATTTTTGAAACTATATTCTTGTAAATTTCTTGCCACCTTTTCTTCAAAAACACATCGTGATATCCCAGGTGATGATTATGATCAGTGCCTGTTTTCATGGCGCTCATCTTACCACGGAATGCTGCGCATACGTTGCCCTGTAAAGCGCAGGATTCTGTGGGTCGAAAGTGCAGAATTCCACAGTAAGCAGTGCCATGAAATTGGGCCCAGGTAGTCTCATAAAATTTTTTTTTTTAAAATGCTTTTGGTTTTAAATTTTTTTCCCATCATAAATTCTCCATATTGCAATAAGCCTTTGCTTTACTTAATTAGAGTTGGTATAGACCTATGAATGCATTGACATCATCCTGCCCTCTATCTTGGAGGTAGAATGATGATGAAATAATGGAAATGCACAGCTTTGTACGCACGGCGCAAAGAATGGGGCAGTGAGCCACCACCTTTGACCTCTATCAGAGGGCACCCTACTCAAAATGATATGAGTAAGGTCTAATGTACCCCACATAAAAAAAAACTAAAAAAAAAACGATGAAGCCATGCAAAGCAATCATATCAAAGTAAAACAAAAACTTCTTGTTACCATGGAGCCGATAGACGCCATCTTTACGGGTAACTTGGGTTTTGGCCAAAACTGCGTCAAGCATTCTAATTTTTCTATGCAGCCGAGTGTCTCACCGACCAACAAGCAAGGAATTTGATAGAACTCTGTTTATGCATAGTGCATAGTTGGGCGTTCATAAAATGACTATCGTCGCCTGTAAAGATGGCTGATTTTACACTTTGTGACATCCAGTGGGAACTATCTTTTGGCAAAGTGGTTCACCCGCCAATAAGCAAGGAATTTGATAGAACTCTCATGTGCCAGTATTTACGCACAGTGCATAGTTGTGTGTTAAAAAAACTGACTATCCTTGCCCGTAAAGATGGCTGACTTTACAATGTGTAACATCAAGTGGGAACTATCTTTTGGCAAAGCACCTGACTCGACATTCAGGGAGCTTGCCGCACATAATTAGTTTGGTTTGATTTGACGTACAATATATAATAAGGCAGATGCTGGTAATTGCTATAGCTGTGAAAATGATCAATGAAAACTAAAGCATAACTTTTGTAGAATAAACAATTCCAGTACAATCTTGTTTGATTTACCACCAAACAAGTTTACATGTTTGCCAAACATGAGCAGGATGAAACCACCCACATGAACAACCCAGTACCCCACCCCCAAAAAAAACCCACAACCTCCCCCCCCCCCCCAAAAAAAAAAAAAAAAAAAAAAAAAAAAAACCACCACCAAAACTGAAGTCAAAACCCCCTATTTTGTAAAGGTCCAGCCCTAGAATTTCATCTTTTGGAGGGCAAGGCTATTTGAGTTTTCCGAAGGGCACTACTTTGGAAAATCTTTACAGTCTATGGGTAACTTCTGAATAGGGCACCAAGGCCAAGACCAGAGCAGCAGGGAGACTATGGCCTCCGTGGCCTCCATGTAATTCTAGGCCTGACGATATTATAAATACATAGCCAATAGGAACTTTAAATCTCAAAAGGCATTTCAATAAACTTGCAGAACAGGATTTTGTACTTCATAAAGTTATCTCCTTGAGTGAACAGTTAATTTTATAAAACTTATTTGTCACTGAATAAATGCTTTGTTTACAGTGACAATGGCAGCTTTATTGCAAGGAATATATACACAATGTCACAATGAAGAGGGCACTCAACACAATGTGAAAACACAGATGGACACATTACACACATACATGTACCACACTAACACGACACACACACACCTCACTACAACTACACATCAGTAACAGAAAAAGAATTTGCACTACATTTATACTTGGGTCAATAATGCTGTAACTTGAACTACGGTCAGGAACGAATTTAACTTGAACTACAACAATGGTCATTTACGGACATGTAACTTGAATTACATACATGTACAGGGACGGTAATACGACATCTTGAACCATCAAATGGGGCCCAATTTCAGAGAGCTGCTTAAGCACAAAAGGTAGCTAAACATAACAAAACTATGCTTACCAGAATAAGGTTACCAGCCAAAATACCATGTCACATGTATCACCTGTGACTGGTATCCCGCTTATTTTTGCTCAGCAGAAAATTTTTCAGCAATATGTTCCGCTCGAGCAGCTCTATGACATTGGGTCCTGGTGCAAACAAGGCAAAATACCCTTAAAAATTTAAACAATTGCTTGTATGAGTTAAACTATGCATATACTCAAGACTGTGAGGTAAAAGGTCAAATCAGGCTTCTGCGGTCCATTGGCTAACAATCACGCGCACAATTTATATTGACCGTGAAATCCCAAACTTATCACTGTTACAACTTCTCAGGTCAGCATCTTGGGAAATCTTGGGAAGAACTTGTGGATGCTTGTGAAGCAGCAGCAGCATGATGATGATGAAGATGATCTGCAATAATACAAGGCTGCTGTGGGCTTGTCTTAAGGTTAGTTTAGAGGCATATTTTGCCCCCCGGGGTACTGTGGTCATATGCACAAAGGAGTAGTCCGTCTTCAATGGGTAATCACACACTAAATGGGACAGGTGTAAGGCTTAACTCTGGGCACATCTAGCCATTTTGAGTTTCAGGTCTTGCACATAGTAAAGTTGGTGCTTCCAAGCTTTAGAGAATGGTACGTCTTCTACTGGTTCACAGACTTGAAATGGCATAGGACTGCTACAGTCCAAGTAAGGCTTAACTCTGGATAGCCATTTTGAGTTCCAGGCCTTGCAAATGTAAAAGTTGGTCCTTCCAGCATAGAGAACAATGCGTCTTTAATTGGTACAAAGACTCCAAATGGGATAGGACTGGTACAGTTCATGTAAGGGTTAACTCATGGGGATATTTCCTGACCTTTGATTCCCAGGTCTTGAACACGAACAGTTGATCTGCCTTCCAGCATAGCAAGTGATGCGTCTTCAATTGTACCACAGACTTAACATGGGCGAGGGCAGGTACAGCCCCATGTAAGGGTTCACGCAGGGGCAGGGGTGTATCTCGGCCTTTAAATCAAAGGTCATGTACACATACAGTCAGTTTTTCTTTAAGTGGTAGAGAGTGATGCATCGTTAATTGGGACACAAGACTGTAAATGGGACGAGGCTGGTACAGTCCCATGTTAGTGTTCATTCAGGTGTGTACGGCGAGTCTGGCCTATGGCTCCCAAGGTGCATGCACAGTTCGTCTTTTTTCAAAAGTAGAGAGTGAAGCATCTTCAGTTGGAACACCAACACTAAATTGGACATGGCTTGCCCTAAGAGGACCCCCGTCCTGGAGGTCTTTCTTCAAGCCTAGAGAGTGGAGCATCTTCAGTTGGAACACCAACACTAAATGGGACATGATTTGCCCTAAGAGGACCCCCGGTCCTGGAGGTCTTTCTTCAAGACTAGAGAGTGAAGCATCTTCAGTTGGAACACCAACACTAAATGGGACATGGCTTGCCCTAAGAGGACCCCGGTCCTGGAGGTCTTTCTTCAAGCCTAGAGAGTGAAGCATCTTCAATTGGAACACCAACACTAAATGGGACATGGCTTGTCCTAAGAGGACCCCGGTCCTGGAGGTCTTTCTTCAAGACTAGAGAGTGAAGCATCTTCAGTTGGAACACCAACACTAAATGGGACATGATTTGCCCTAAAAGGACCCCCGTCCTGGAGGTCTTTCTTCAAGACTAGAGAGTGAAGCATCTTCAATTGGAACACCAACACTAAATGGGACATGGCTTGCCCTAAGAGGACCCCCGTCCTGGAGGTCTTTCTTCAAGCCTAGAGAGTGAAGCATCTTCAGTTGGAACACCAACACTAAATGGGACATGATTTGCCCTAAGAGGACCCCCGTCCTGGAGGTCTTTCTTTAAGACTAGAGAGTGAAGCATCTTCAATTGGAACACCAACACTAAATGGGACATGGCTTGCCCTAAGAGGACCCCCGTCCTGGAGGTCTTTCTTCAAGCCTAGAGAGTGAAGCATCTTCAATTGGAACACCAACACTAAATGGGACATGGCTTGCCCTAAGAGGACCCCCGTCCTGGAGGTCTTTCTTCAAGCCTAGAGAGTGATGCATCTTCAATTGGAACACCAACACTAAATTGGACATGGCTTGCCCTTAGAAGACCCTTGGACTAGTCTTATCTTAAGTTAGGACCAGTAACTAGTCCTAACTTATAGGACTAGTCATAGGTTAGGACTAGTTTTGTGAAATCCACCCCTGGTCCTGGAGGTCTGTCTTCAAGCCAAGAGAGTGACATATCTTCAATTGGAACACCAACACTAAATGGGACATGGCTTGCCCTAAGAGGACCCTAGGACTAGTCTCATCTTAAGTTAGGATGAGTAAGTTGTCCTCACTTATAGGACTAGTCATAGATTAGGACTAGTTTTGTGAAATCCACCCCTGGTCCTGGAGGTCTGTCTTCAAGCCAAGAAAGTGAAGCCTTTTCAATTGGAACACAGAGACTCTAAATGGGACGCGGCTGGTGCAGTCCCATGATGTCTGGGGTGATTTCTGGGACGTGACTCGCCCTACGAGGGCCCCAGTCCTGGAGGTCTTTCTTCAGGGACAGACGGTGGGTCGTCAGATGGCAGATGGTATAGCTGGACTCGACCACTTGGGTCAGGACGGTCAAAACTTGTCTGAAAGATATAGAATGAACTGTTTTATAGCGCGGAATTCATTGAATGAAGTTATATAGTGAAAGATTTCATCAAGAAGCAAGACACAATGCAGGCATTTGCTCAAACTGACCTGTGTAGCGGTGGTATACAGTCTACAGTAATCAGGCTGCCTCTGGTAGACACTACATTGAAGCTGCCGTTACAGTCACACTTCATGTGCAGACTGTAGTCCGAGTGTCTGTTCTCGACCACGATGATGAAGCCTGACCATCCATGGTCTAAATTGTAACAGGTCACACCTTCCCGACCCTGTACAGGAATATCAAATGTCGTTTCTTCATTACATAAAGACTAAATGGGAATTGAACCTTTGCCCACACAGATATTTATCAGAAGGGGTACCTCTTGAGGATATACCAATGACCAATGGATATCAAAGTTCAAATCCACACCTCATGTCTTTTCAAAATTGGTCGGTATAATGTGTCAGTTTTTTGTTGTGATTGATGCAGTCAACACCCTCGGATCCCAAATTTTTTTCCGGATCTTTCCACTCCCATTTTGAGAGGATTACATACAACCTTATATCTTTTACCACTATTGGTAAGACATCTGCTCTAGAATGGCGGGGGACGTGGGTTCGAATCCCACCCGAGGAATATGCCTGTGGATTTTTTTCATAGGACTTGGGAAAGTACTGAGTATACAGTGCTTAACACACATCGGTGCATGGGCAAAAACACACTATTGGAAAGAACTGATATTTCTCTTTCCAACCATTGTTAACTTGGCTAAGGACGCTGAAAAAGCACAAAACTACAGCTTTATAATAAATGGCCACTGTGTTCAGGCTTTAATGCTTTTTTGGGTGTAAGCTTGGTTGAATAAAGTTGCTGATGGTAAGGAAAAGGGGGTATGAGTGCAATCGACTAAATCCCCTTATGGTAAGGAAAAGGAAAAAGGGTTAAGATCAAATTATTATTAATTTTTTCAATTATTTTTTTTTTTTTTTTTGGGGGGGGGGATAATTTTTCAAGAGATAAATGAAATAAACAAAAACATTTATATATGAGAAGAAGAAAAAGCAACCCAAAAACCTGAACAAATCAAGTCTAGTACCTCATGTCGTTTGCCTTTCTGCACAGCCAGCATGATCAGAGCATCTGCAATGGCATGCGCTGTTGGCTTTATCTGACTGACACTGACTGGATGGGAGCTGTGTAGAGTCAGGGCATAGGGAGGCTGGTTTTTTACTCCTGTTGGACTCCGTAGACCTAGGTCAAACAAAAGTCATCAAACATCGTTAAGCAGGTCAAAAGAGGGGATTAACCAAAATCATTACACAATTATTCCACTATCTATAACTGATTTTGTTGAATTCAGTACTGCGTAGGCCATACTATCAAATTTAGGAAAGATCGGCATACCATTTCCAAATATATAAATCTATATCATTATTTTAATACAAAAGCCAGAGTTCAAAGGTTATTGAGCTATAATTTGCTATAGTACAAGTATTACGTGGTATGACTTGAAACCATTTTAAGCAATTGTGTTTCCCTGCTTAAACCCTCTTACTTTCTATCACATTTGCCAGCAAGTTATGCTATTGAAAATAGCTTGCTATTAAAAATCATTCTGCCACTGTGCACAGAACTAACTGTGTACTGTTTATCCATTCACCACATGATATCATAAATAATAATAATAATAATAATATTAATACGCAGTTCTTATATAGCGCTTTATCACTCCCGATGGGCGTCTCAAAGCGCTCAGTATTTTTTCCTGCAAGGTATGATGATTTACGCTTTTGAAGTATGAGACCTGTTCCTTTACATAACACCATGTAATGGTTTTACAAGGTGCTGTGGCGCAATCTGCTGCTGTTCAAACCAGGAACACCATGGTGAACCCCTTTTCTTTGAAATAAGTGCACGGGGTTATTTTACGTGCATTACACAACACACTGGACCTATGGCTTTACGTTCCATCTGAAGGATGCAGCAATAATAAGTGTCTGAAGGACACGAGCATCACGACCGGGACTCGAACCCACACTCTGCTGATCAGAAACACCAGAGCTTGAGTATGTGTTCTTATCCGCTCGGCCACGACACGCCATGTGTATACCAGAGTCTTATATAGTGCACTATATTATTTTTAAGACAGGGTTTTGAGTTTTTTTCAAATTTGAGAGCCATTTATGTAGCACCTTGTAATGGTTTACAAGGTGCTGCGGCGCATTCAACAGCCACTGCTAGAAATACCCTGGCAAACCCCTTCTCTTAACGATAAGTGTAACTGGGATCTTTTACGTGCATTACACAACACATGGGACCAACGGCTTTACGTCCCATCCGAAGGACAAAGCAATAATGGTTAAGTGTCTTGCTCAAGAATACAAGTGTCAAGAATCGAACCCACACTCTGCTGATTAGAAACACCAGAGCTTGAGTCCAGTGTGCTTAACCGCTCGGCCACGACGCGATATTGCAGGCTGCCATAGCGCATCTATCATTCAAAACCATGTGGATAATATTGATTGGACAGTCAGTAAGAGGGTTGACTGTGTACTGTGTAGATGCATTCACCACATGATATCATATTGCAGGCTGGCACTGTGCATCTATTCTTTCAAAACCACATTAGATGATAGTGAATGGTCAGACGGTAAGAGGGTTGACTGTGTAGATGCATTCACCACATGTCACATTGCAGGCTGGCACTGTGCATCTATTCTTTCAAAACCACATTAGATGACAATGAATGGTCAGACAGTAAGAGGGTTGATTGTGTAGATGCGTTCACCACATGATATATTGCAGGCTGGCATAGCTTATCTATTATTCAAAACCACAGTAGATGATAGTAAAAGGTCGGACAGCAGCAGGATAAATACAGACATGTTTGCCTAGAATGAAGCACGACGTACCACTCATATTCACACCAGTATTCCAGTGATTGAACGCCATACACACCACCACATACAGACCAGGCTCAAAGAATGCACTACAGCCGACAAACGCCCTCAGCTGCCTCTTGCAGTAGGTCATGACCTTTGACATGCCAGAGGTTGTCATACCACAGGCTCGTAGGACTACAATTGTGAGGTCCAGGGGGTTGCGAGAGGACTTCTCTAATCTCCTGCAAGGATATAAAAAGACATTTGTTCAAATCATTTCAAAGATTCACATTCCTTTTGAAATGAAGTGACTAAGTTTTGCTCAGTAGAAATTTTGTAAGGCAATATTTTCTGCGGAAAGGGTGTCCACAACATTGGTTAGAGTGAAAGTATGAATGTTCACAGGTTTGCACATAACTGATATGGTATAAAGATGGTCATGGTGGAAAACTTCCCTTAAAATTATTTTGCTTGAAATGGAATAAGTTCTGAGAAAAGAGTAAAACAGTTAGTTTTGATCTTGCAAGTCAGAAACCCAAAGTTTTTCCCCCACTAGTTTCTTGTGAGTCCGATGACTGATTGAGCTTAAACTTTCACTGGTTTGTTATTTCATGTCTATGTTGAGTCATATAAAAGTGTGGATACTGGTCTTGACAGTTACCAATGTACTTTAAGCAGTTCTATGAAATTGGCCCCTGGTTTTCAGTGAAGAGTGAATTTTTTTTGTAATTCAAATCCCTGAGTTTCCCGCTAATATTACCTCCATGTCTGGTTGAGAGTGAAGTCAATCTCTGTGGGCTTGTCCACCGTCAGCATGGTCACCTTCATGGGCCCCCCGGCAAAGTTGGGTAACACCCCCTCAACTCTGACCTCTGCCCAGTTGGAGTGAAGCTTGCAAATGTCCACACAATCAAAGAATCTACATGTAGCACAAAGTTAGTGTCAGCGTTACCGACTTGGTCAAATGCTGGTGGAGTGTCTGGGTAGAATTTGGTTGTAAATGTTGGTAGTTAGAAACTTGTTTTTGATTGATGACCTATGAACTACGCAATGTCCATATTTCATGGAGGATAGGGCATTATTATTATTTTTTTATCTCATATGAAAATTCTCTTTATATTTTTTTGTACTGCATGTTTTCCCACAATGATTTGTTATATGCATAGACAGGTTATCTAGTTTTTAAAATTAAATACAAGAAATCCCCCTGGGTCAATTATCATAGAAGTGCCCCCCCAACACCCGGTACCACCAGTCAGAGCTATTGTATTAAAAATATTGGCTCTGTGGTCATTAAAACATGCTAGTGCCCCCCCTCTCCAATGGCCGCCAAGAATACTCAACTTATCATCATTTTTCAGGAAGTGAACAAAAAACTTTGCGCTAAAAATGAACACTTATTGGAAATATTGACTCTGTGGTCATTTTAACACATGCTAGTGCCCCCCTGCATGCAGTCAATAAAACTCACCTCATCATGTCTTTGAGTGACATCCAGAATACACCTTCCCCTGCACCATGGGCCATTAATGCCTCCCTCATGTCTGGAGTCCAGTTGGGCCAATCATCCGACCAGTCCCCACGCCATGAATAGCGCCCCCATGGGTTGCGAAGACGAATCAATCTGTTATACATGTTATACATGCACAATACCAGCCATTAAACAATGTGATATCTTTATTAGAGAAGAACAGGGAGGGGTAAATGAATCCACTGCGAGAAAAAACATAACTGCCTCTTCCTCAAGGTTCTTGCTAAAGGATACAAGTGTCATGACCGGGATTCGAACCCACATCCTGATGACTTAGCCACCAGAACTTGAGTCCGATGCACTAAACCGCTCGGCCACGACAAGCTACAAGCTTGGAATTTTTAATAAAAACCAAGCCCCTTTTGCAGAAAATTTTCAAAGTTACTTTGGGTATAGAGTTTACTTCTGAAAACTCCAACCCAGTGTCTTTGGTTGGAGACCCTCCTGAGTTCTCCCCCGTCCTGCACTCTAAGGTAACTCAACACCAAAATGTTTGGACTTTAAATAAGATTGGTATTTCTGGTCCAGTTGTAAGCAATTGTTATTTTGGCCTATGGTCCGAAATCCTCCTCAATCAAGACAACTACCTGAAGAGGATTTGGGAGGGGGTTAAGAGAAATCGGAATAACATGATGTTACGAGTTGAAATGCCACAGATCTGATTTTCCAGTTTCAGCAAACTAGTGTAAACATTGATGTCACCATTACTGACTTTAAAAAAAAGGAAGCCAAACCCCCTTTAACACACCTGTTACTACAGATGTCTTGTACATCCAGCACTGAGTAGGAATGCCGGGGTCTTAGTCCAACCTTCTGGTACAGCTCAGTATCAACCTTCATGTTTCCTCCTCCACACGAGGCACCCATCAAGAATCTAAAAATATCAAACCAGAGTATAAATCAAGAGATAGTGTTGACTTTATCATTAACTTACTGCAAGTTTGTCATTACTTAACTCACCACAAGCATTCAGGAAACGTATTAACCTTCCTACTGTCTGAAGATTCAAGATCATCCATTGTGGTTTTAAAATTGATTAATAAATTATGCCAGCCTGCAATCGGTATCAAGTGGTAAATGCATAGATCTACACGGTACACAGTCAACCCTCCTACTGTCTGACCATTCAATATCATCCACTGTGGTTTTAAATGATAGATAAACTACGCCAGCCTGCAATATGATATCAAGTGGTGAATGCATCTACACGGTACACAGTCAACCCTCCTACTGTCTGACCATTCAATATCATCCACTATGGTTTTAAATGGTACATAAACTATGCCAGCTACAATTTTCTATTATGTGGTGAATGCATCTACACAGTACACTGTCAACCCTCCTACTGTCTGTCCATTCAATATCATCCACTGTGGTGTCATCGTCACAATAATATTGGGTGTGTCATTTTGGGGGTCAATGACCCCTTGTGTTATACAATGTAGTGGGCATTTTAGGCCATGTGGCAGTTACACGCTTACCATCATTTTTGCGGGCAATTTGACCCCTAAAAAGGCGAGCATGACAGACAAGTGGCTGCATGTCACATTGGTGCACAGGGTAATTATACTGAGTGTGGAATGTTTTTCTTAAATAAAAATTTAACTGAAATTCACTACTCTTGAAGCAGAAGTGGAGGAGAGAGGTTTTTTAATCGACATCTCCAACAGTCCCACATCTCCTAGCGGGATGCAGTTTCTTCTCCTTTGTTGGAGCAGCTGGTATTGGCCAGCAGACCACTGTTGAGGGAGAATGCCGATTCCCACGGCAAAAATAAAACCAGAGGGTCCCAGCGGATGTTTGACACATTTCCTCTCAGCTCCAATTAACTCTGGGTGTACTGTAGACCTTTATCATGGTGCGGCCATCTTGATTTTCCCCCATTCAAACCAATGTAACCAAACCGAGGCTCGAAGGGGCAAATAGTCTGGTTCCTTTTTATACAATGAATATAAGCATCTATTACTGTTATTGGATACCAAGATGGGACTTACCCAGCTTCCTTGGAGCTGAGCAGCTTGGCCCATACCAGGTCTTTGTCTATGACTTCACCCCGTACAGCACTGCTGGCTGTTAAAAAATATATGTAAACATTTACATCAAAACTTCATGTGGAAAGTGGATCCAGAACCTCAACTATTACTTATTATAACACACCTCTCCCTGGTTCTTTATCCTGATTGGCTGAAACACGGTCGCGTGGGGTGAACTAATATAGCCTAGTGCATGAAATCTGCACCACACGCACCGCACGCGCTTCATTTGGGGGAAATAGTTCGCAAAGTGGGAAATAGTTTCAAAAACCCAAAAACTATTGACTGGTAAAGAGCGCCCTCAAGAGAACGACAGCGTCTTGCGGATCGAGAAGAATCTCCGGCCAAAAAAAATGCGATTTACTCTTCAAACCGACATTTTGGACTGAGGTGTGTTTTAAAACACATATGGACTGGCATTATTCAGGCAATAGTGCACGTCTATGCACCCCTCGGGCCTTTGAGTGACCTGGAGAGAGAGTTCTATTTCCCCGAGGCCTTCGGCCTCGGGAAATAGGACCCTCTCGTGGTCACTCACAGGCCCTCGGGTTGCATAGACGTGCACTATTTCCCTCATTGCCAGTCCATATGTGTATAATAGTAACACTTAAGCTAATAAAACAGCCTTTAAACTTCTTACTGTCTGAACATTTAATATCATCCACTGTGGTTTCGAATGATTGATAAACTATTTAATAAATAATAATGTCTATTGATTGAGCACTCTTGCGTACTGGATCCAAGTTCTGGTGTTGTCAGAGTAAGGGTTCTGATCCTGGTCATGGCAATTAAGTCCTTGAGCAAGACGCTTCACCTTAATGACTGGACTTTGGATGGGATGTAAAGCCATTGGTCCCGTGTGTTGTGTAATGCAAATAAAAGAACCAAGTGGACTTATCGTTAAGAGACGGGGTTCGCCCCGGTGTTTCTGGCATGGTTGGCTGCAGATTGCACAGCATCACCTTCTTTTCATTTATTTATTTATTTATTTATTTATTGGTGTTATTTTTTGAGGGACTCCATCAGTGATTTCACTGTACTCCCTGAAGCCCCTGAGACATAACAAATCACTACAAAGAATGAAAGAAATAACAAACATGTACATCAAAAAAAAAACAGCCCAAAATGAATGTTGTACACCTTAAAAGGTAAAGTATAGGATTGGTAAAACTGATAGTGCAGTGTTCTTACTCTGTGTGATTCAATACACATGAACAAAACAAAATGAAACTGTGGGCTCAATCCATCGTCTGATTCAGGAGAAAATAGTGAAAAACCAGGCACACAAGAACAGCGTATTACTTTAAAAACAACAATTCTGGCCGGACACATTGTCCTTGGTTCCTTTCCCTGGAAATGCTGCATCACAAATTTATAAAACCAACATTCATGAAGTTCAACACACAGGATGGAGGGAAACATGGAAATGCAGTTATGGTCGGAGGTCGGAAAGTTCAGATTTACAACTTCCCCTTGGCTGATAATGGAAAAAAGGTTGCCAAACTTTTGTCAGGACTTTTTCCCTCAAAATATTCAGAAATGCTTTAAAATAGATGGTGCATATGAGTTATAGTAAATGTTGGGGGGTGTTCTAAAGGGCTTAGGGTCACATAATGAGTGTGATTTGGTCGGGGGAAGAGGGTCAGAGGAAGTGTGCAATTTGAAAAAAATGTTCAACAAAAGTCTATAATTATACTGTGGAATTGACAGAGGTGTCCACACAAGTTTAGGGTAAAAAGATCAAACAGATAATCAGGCATTCAGGTTAGTTATGCTGTTGAGCAGCGGATGGGGTGGGGAGGTACTGTAAATGTTATATTAATGCTCATCAGAACTGTGGTTGTGTTTCCTATTTTTGTTTTATATCTTGTGATATTTAATATTTTCAAGGTTTGTCAACTTTGACGGGACTTCTTCCTCAAAAAGTTCAGAGATGCTTTAAAACTGATTTCGGAACCTTATAAGTTTATTTTCAATTTATGGCACACATGAGGGTCCCCAATTGATCAGCTTAACTGGATGGGTTACCATCAGTAAAGATCGATATAAATAAAGAAATCAATAAATAAAGAACTGACATGCATAATAAAAACATATGTTTATAAGTATTGCTTGGGGTGGGGGTGGGGGTGGGGGTGGGGCAGTACTGAAAATCTAGCAATCTCTGTATAACCTTACAAATTCTAAAACTTTGGAAGAGCCCATTAAAGGCAAAGTATACCTTTGGTTTTTGGAACCGTACGTTTGCCTTAATGCTATATAATTGTAGATATATACCATAAAACTAACCTGTGTGAATTTCATTTCAAAAGGTGGCAGCGTTTTTGAGATATCGCCAAAAATCTGGAGCGGTTGTGTTCACGCAGAAGAAGTATCCGTCATTGGAATACACATTCTGAGAAGCGTTACGACCATAACGCTTCTCAGATTCAAGTTTTTGGGGGATAAAAAGTGATATATTTTTCCGTAACTGCAGTACTTCGAAGTGAAACGTTTCTCAAAATGCATTATACTATCCAAAGCTGCCGTACTCCTTACCAAGTAAGTTTTTATTGCCAAAAATTTTCAGAGTCATTACCAAACGTATGCAATGCCTTTAAGGTTATAATAATTGAGGTACATTACCGTGTAACTGCAGACTTTCACAGGGTGCACCAGTCAGCGTAGCAAGTCCCTCTAGGCACCTCCCAGCTACGAGGGCCTCGTAGCAGCCGCTCATCTTGGCAAGTGCTTTCTCAATCAGTGGAACCCATAGCTGTTTCCTTTTAGCCTGGAAGAAAAAGAGAGAGTGAGAGAGGGGAGGAAAGAGGGGGAAAAAACATTATTTTAGAACCAGGTGCTTAAAAGGCAATTCAATATTTATGTCTTTCCGCAATGTGGTATGTTTAAAAAAAAAAAAAAAAAAAAAAATTTTACCACAAAACAGTTCCTGGGTTTTGTGACTTCATCAGCTGTGTTCAATCGTCTCCGTGATTGTCTGCAATCATTTGAGCTGTGCTCAAGTTTCTACAAGACAGTTGTTGGGTTTGTGATTTTATTGGCCGTGTTCAATCATTTCGGCGATTGTCTACAATAATTTGAGATGCGACCAAGCTTCTACAATCGACTGTGCAATTCTTACGTGTAATCCATAGGTTTCCCATAGGCTTTAAGAAGACTTTAAGAAGATTTTGCAATGGAAGTGCCCTTTGCAAAATGAAAATTGCCTTCCCCTCTCAAAGATGAATTTTGCACATGGCATACTTGAGACTTGAGACAAGTGAGACTTGCATAGCTTGTTATGCCTGCAGACAAATGATTTATATCATATGGGGGTGTGACATAATGTACAAGATACACAAAGACCATTTGCAATAATGCGAATGTAGATTGTACATCGATGTATATCTAGTCCATGGGGATTTCGTCTTTACCTTGGAAAACACGAGTCTGCCTCTTTCATCACAGGGGAACAAATCATCGATGAGAACGATTTCCCATAATCCATCTCTGCAGAGTCTGATCTGATAAGCGCCCTCGTTGTTCACCGTCTTGGAAATCATGATATGTTCCAAGATCTCTGGTCGCTCGACGATGACGGCCAATGCACTCAAAAACCTAGTCAAGCACAGAAAACATATGTACTCTCAAACAGTGCCAATGTACCATGAAGTTTTCAGTAATTTAGAACCCGTTTTGAGCAAGACCATTTATTGTTTGGGTTTTAAACTAAATGATACCAAAACCACAGTGGATAATATTGGATGGTCAGATAGTAGGAGGGTTGACTGTGTACTGTGTATGCATTGACCACGATATCATATTGCAGGCTGGCAAAGTTTATCTATCGTTCAGAACCACTCTGGATGATATATTGAATGGTCAGACAGTAGGAGGGTTGACTGTGTACTGTGTAGTACATTTATACATTCACCATATGATATCATATTGTCGGTTGGCATACACATAGTTTATCCATCGTTAAAAACCAGTGGTTTATAATGAATGGTCAGACAGTAGGAGGGTTAATCTGCTTCCAGCTTTTTCACCTAAAAAGTGTTCACGACCATTTTTTTGTGACCTTACCAGCAGTTCCCTAAGACACCCTGTGAGATGTCAGAGGGCAGTGGCGTGCGGAAAACTTCCCACTTGACCGTCTCCACAGTCTCCGAACTTGAGAATGTTATTCGGTCTGGTCTGAGCCACTGTGAGACTTTGGAGTGGAGTCCCGGGTCGCTTGGCTTGAAGGAAAGAGATTTCGGTGCTGGTGGAAAGGAATCATCAACAAACTGCATTGTGTTCTGGTAAATAAATATAAATAAATAACAGTTAAAACCAGCACAAAAATATCAGTAAATAACAAAATTGTTGTTAAACTTAGTGTTTGTTTTTATAAATTTGTTAAATTTGCATCGGGGATGAAAAAAAAAAAATTTGTTTTACCCATAATAATATTCTTTATCCCCGATGCAAATTTAACATCTATTACGATCATTGAGGTACCCACTGCTATTGAGATACAGGATTCAAACTGCCTCTAGCTACCTAGCAAGCTCGTTGGTCTAGGGTAAGATATCTGCTCTATAACGGCAAAGGTCATGGGTTCGAATCCAAGCCACATAATATGCCTGTGTTTTTTTGTTACACAGGACTAGGGGAAAGTACGGAATATACAGTGCTTACCACACACACATTTTATTAAGTTAAAACATGTTTTTCTATTGTAAATCTTCAGTGGTAGAATTTCAAGCTGATTTTTTTTACTTACATGTTTACAGAAAAGGCTGATTCTTTGAAACTGTTCCCTTGCATTCTCTTCATCTTCCTTCCTTCTCGAAGCCGACATCACGCTCTTCTGTCGCTTCATCCGGCCGTCCCGGATGACCTCCACTGCCCCTTTCTCTACCTCTGTTTTCTTGAGGCCGCACACGCTGCAGTGAGTCAGGTGCAAGGAGTTCTCCAGGGTACACTGTGGACACAGCCAGTGTTCACTCTGGTTTCCCTGTCCCTTCAATCTCCACGTCCCACAGATTGAGCAGGACTTTAGGACGTTTGGGTTGGCAAAGGTGCACTGCGGACAGGCCCACTCGTTCTCCCGAGGAATGAACTGGCTGAGAATATTCTCTCTGTGTAATGCCATCGCTGCAACCTTGGCCTCCCCACATGCCTTACACCGGTCATGGACCTCGTCGTTCACCAGCGTGCATTTTGCACAGGTCCAGCGTTTGCGCCTGAGGGCGACACGTTGCGATCGCTCTTTACTGGGCAATTTGGGTGACAGCTGACCTGAGACTGAAGCCTTGGTCTGTCCAGTTGCCTGCCCTTTTTCTTTTGCAGAATCATTACCACATTGTTCACATAGGCCTGAAGATTTTTTAGATTGAATCCCGCATGACTTACACATTTCTGAATTCAATCTTGCGGGGTCAGTCAGATCTATTACCACCTGTTCCATGGACTCTGCAGCAGGAATGGGAGAATCTGTACTGTCTCCATCATTTTCCCTTGAATTTGAAGCCTCCAGGCTTCCTTGTCTGGTACCCTGACTGGACACCACTACGTTGCTAGAAAATGGTGTCTTGCTGGCCTCAACGGAGTCATCCTGCATTGATTCTTTTGGAAACTGAAAATAGTCAGCTTCAATTTTGGAAGTCTTCTTTCGTACAACTTGTTCCCTGCCACTCGGGCACTCGCACATCTGGCATATCTCAAATTCATCTGGATTAAGATATGTACAGTGCTTGCAAGACCATATACCTTCTTGGTTTGATGGTTGATCACTCTCTATTGAGGGGTTACTTTCTGGTTGCTTGACAACATCCATTACTTCATCTGCTGAGTGAGTAAGAGGATCTGGAGAGGTTGGCTTCATACCAGCCATTAGATTAGATATAAATTGTCCGATACCCTGCTTTGCTGAGTCAATAAACGAGTTCCTGTTAGATGTTTGTGGTTTCGGACTTTCTGGCTCAGCGTCTCGACTCTGAGTGCCCGTTTCTACAGGGGTGTCTCTCCGCCCCCTTTGAGCAAACTCTGGAGTGACGTCATTGTCCGTCTCCATCAAATCAATGGCCGCTGATGGGGAGGACGCAAAGCGACGTGCATCGCAAGCAGCACACACGGGGGCCTCTGGAGGGTTGAGGAGGGTACAACGTTTGCAGGCCCACGGAGAAGCTTCACTTGTTGAGAGGGAATCTGTTGACGAACCTGGTGAGTCCAAGTCAATGATGTCTGGACTAGAGCCTGGAGATGAGGTAGAGTCGCTGTCGATCACAACATCTTTAGCCTGGGAGGGCTTGTCATTGGTGGCCATCTCTTACGTAATTAGCATGAAAGGCTCCCGTCCAGACTCAACAGAGAAATCTATAACAAACATTTGATAAATGACAAAAACAAAAGTTAATTTCAGTAGCATGTCAAACTGAAGTTCTGGTGGCTAAGTCACCGGGGTGTGGGTTCGAATCCTGGTCATGACACTTGTGTCCTTATTACAATTGTTTCACAATGCAATATATCCTCATTTGTATGATGGCTGTACTATACAAGGAAGAAGAATAATTTAGTTATCTATTATTATTATGCGGTTCTTTCTGTGGTTTATGTTGTAAAAATGTACTTGGTTTGTTATATTCATGCTCATCGTATTCCACACTTAAACATTTTTTCTCTCTTCCCATTTTTCTTAAGTGCACTGAGACTTCACTATAATTTGGCACTAAATAAGAACTGTTTAATTATTACTATTTATTATTCTGAATGTCAACTGTTTAATTGAACCTCAATTAAAAATCTTCCCGTTCTGATAAGGATGTATAAAATGGATAGAGTCTGCAGCAATATGATTTACTTCAAATAGCAAACATTTTTGGATTAAAGTGATTTTTGCAATTTTTCCTTGATCATGTTGACACAGAAAACAATAAATAAGACAAAAAACGTTGGTCAATGTCCATAAATACATGTGTATGACATCTTTGGATCTTCATCATAATAGGCCATCATAAAAGGATAAATGCAAAAAAATTAATGTCATGGAGTTAACCAAAATGAAACAAAAATTTATGAAAATGATCTGGCACGATACGTCTAAAGGAAAGGGGGATTTAAATGAGCTGTTTATGTGGCTTATTTAAATACAAGCAGTGGCATAACCAGAGGGTTGCAGGAGCCCCCACGCTCAGAACCCTTGCCCCCCCCTCCAAATGAGATCGACAAATGTACAAATGAATGGTTCGATACATTAAATAGCGCCCCCTCCCCACCCAACTGAAATCTTTGCCCCTGCTTGCCCTCCCAAATGAATTGAAAATGTCTAGTTAGTTACGCCACTGAACTGAATGTACCAAGCCATAAACAAGGCAAAGCAGTTTTCAGCAGCAAGTCCTTGTTTTTTGCTCTTCATGTATGGAAAGACCTAGACTAGTATTAGTAAGTGAGATCAATTTCCTTGACTTCTGAATCAGAATGAACAACTCAGATCGCTCAGATCATGAGATCATGAAAATGTCTACCTCCTTGTTCAGATAATGACTATGATGAGGTTTCAAACTTCAGAGCAGCATTTGAATGATCCTCCATCCCGCACCCATATATCGATACATGTACTACATGTGATCGGCACAACTGCAACTCACTTCCCGATGTGGATCAGTTGCCATAATGCACGTAATATTGTAATGATGGATATTACAAGAAAACATTAAACCTTGATGTAGATCTGTTTTCACCAGTGAAATCGTACCACCGTAAAGCATCACCAGATGATCACATCACACCATTAGGCGGTAGGTATCGCACCAACCAAGGAGATCACACACATAAAGCTAAGTCAAGTCAGTCAAGTGTATCAACATCTTTAGTTGTGTACGAAACATCAACAACTACTGGCGCCACCAACGTTCTTATTTTACAATAAGATAACTTTAAAGGGGAATGCCCGTATGGGTAGTTTTTCTGTCTAGTGTCTATCTTCTGTGCCAAGGAATTTGATTATGCAAACAAAATTACATTCCAACTCAATTCTATCGCCTAATTTTTCTAAAGTTGTGGAAATAATGTCAAATTATTAAGTGTTAAGGAGAGCTGAAAATATCTCTTCCGTGTGTGAATGATCAAACTAGAATTTACGGTGGCCCTGAAGGGACATCACATATCGCAAACATCTGGGTGTATTGCGATGTCGTGAAATAGACCGATTGCGCGACCTGCGTCACGTGACCCCTGTTGGGTATAAAATGTAAACACACACGTAATCCTCCATAGGAAAGGGTGGTACGGTACACGATGATTAATGCATTTAGTTTATTCGATCGAGGCTTTTTTTGCTCGAAATCTGTGGAAGATATTCCAGAGTTTGTACCAGAGACTGTTATAAAGCTGAATAAAGCCAGTAAGGACAGTTCCAGCAAGTCTTGAAAATTGTAAAAGTACCGTATAAAATTGTGCACGATGTGTACAGCGCGTGACGGAACGTTAGGCCAGACGACCGCGATCACCACACACTTTTCAACACAAAAAATTTAAAGTTTTGAAGCTGAAATCCTCCAAAGAAATTGCTTTCCAAAACTGTGTGATTCCTTTGCCTATTTGAAATTCTGCAAGGCTAGGTATTAATGCTCACTTTTCCAACGTTCTTTACCTTTTTTTTTTACAGTGATTTAGGACAACATTACAAACAAAATAACACAAGGGTGGCTACATAATAGTCGTCCGACACCGGTAGTGCATGGCTAAAAAACCTCTTTTTAGTAGAATTCTGTTAAGTTATGAAACAGAGAGTGATATAAATTAATGCCACAACATAATACTTTAAATAAAGGGGCTGATTAACTAATTAATTGCTTAACGAAAGTAAAATCGACTATTTTCGTACCCACTCTGATGTCACGGCCTATGCTTCTACACGTATTTTTTCATCAGCTGTATGACGTCATACCCGATAGGGAGTCACGTGACCGCATGTAAACATTGTCACGCAATCGGTCTATTATTCACAAATATATGCGCACATATTTGCGAGAAAAAAGAAGAAAAACTCGCAACTAAATATTATATATTTGTGATATGCGATGCCCCTTCAGGGCCACCGTGATAAATTTTACTTAGAGAGCCGGTAACTGTGTTATCTTGAGGCCATCGTATGAAATTGTAAACGCGTGTGTTCATGCGATTTCCGCATAAACACGGATCCCATTTCCACTGTCATCCGTGATGGCTGGTAACCGCTACAGTACTACTCCATTATTACACGCAAAGACCGAGTACCAATGACAGAAGATTACTGGTTGCTGGTTTTGCATGGGAAAACAAGATCGCTATGTAGCTGTGTGCGTGTGCGCATCATCGACAGTAATTTATCACCTTCGAGAAACATGAATTCGGTGTCGTAGAGCTTTATTTATATTCCCCGTACTGACTACAGACTTTGTAGTTATTCCAAGGAACACGTGTTACTATGGAAGAAGTGATATTCACCGGATTCCTGACGAAATCTCCCCCCGAAAGAAAAATTAATCGTGCGGTAAGTAACACCAGTCATTCCTCCTAGGATTTTGCGCAATCCGATGATACCAAAAATCGTATACAAAAATGAATCAGAGTGCATCAGTAACAACAAGCGGTGCGCCAGCGGTGTACTTCCGGTTTGTTTTTCGGACACCCTCCCGCTTCATGATGTTTTCTATTTCACCCATCCCTTCCCTTAAATTTTCCTGATTGGACTCGAATTATTGGTAGATCTAGATGGTTTTAGTTCACTTTCTTCAGCAATAAATTTGTTGAACTTACTTGTGACACTGACTGAGTGACAGTGACAGGAAAAAAAAATAAATAAGTTTTAAATTACTGATGATGAGATTGAGAAGGATGAGGTGCAGGCCCTCGGGATTTGGGAGCATGGGAGGAATGCTAAACTGAAACTGAAAGCTCCCGTCAACTTTGATCTGAAACTGAAAGTGAAACTGATTGTGATACAAAAGTCATTAATTACTCTGAAAAATACTTTTATTTGAAGTGTTTTATTTGTAAAAATGTAATTAAAGATGCTAGGTCTGATTTTTTGCCATTTGACCAATTTTAATTTTTTTAAATTTAAATGGCTTTTTTTTATTTAAACAAATTGAGAAAGTTATAAGCTTTCATAAGGTATTGCATGAACAAATCTGCCAATGATAAGTGATACTGATAGTTAATTAAAAAAACTAAATATGAGTTATTGTTGGGATCCTGACATTGTCTCATGTCCATCAACGACGAACAAACAATTTTGCTTGTTAGTGTATTTTGTGCATTGTGCATTGCGTAAAGTTGTGTGTCACCTGTCAAAATTTGATCAGAGAAAACATTCTAAAACTCAATTTCTTTTGATGAGAATTGGGCCATGCAACTGTTGTTTAATCGGTTACTGCAAAAACCTAGGTGTAATTGCAGAATATCCCGCATCTTGTTTCTGGTTTTGTTGTGAATTCTTTGAGAGGAACTTTGGTGTTTGCTGTGTGTAAATTTAAAACTGTATTTTTCTGTCTCTTTAAAATAATGTTGTAAATGTCTGTACCCAGTGTTCATTTATTTGTTTAATTATTTGTGCTTTATATTTTACTATTTATCCGCCATTTCTTTGATTCTCTAATTTTCTCCACTTTTATAACTATCGCTTCAAAATTAAACAAAATTGCGTTTTTCTTTAAAATGGAATAACACCTGGCAAAACCATTTCACTGGATACTTGAGAATAATATACTTTCCATCAAGTAATGTAAGTTATTTTGTAATAACTTGGAAGTACATTTTTTTAATGTCTGCAAATGATGTAATTTCCCTTCAAGGTGATCCCTGTACTGCCTCTTCCCAGGTTTTGTAAGGTACATGTAGACGTAGGTGTGATCCCTGGTTTTACAGCAGTTAAAGGTTGAAAAGCTTCTGACCCCCTAACAAGTATATTGACAAAATAGGGAGACTGACAAAATTAGGGCTACAGTCATGACAGTGTACAGGTTGATAGCTCAGTTGGTAGAAGGCCAGCACCTTAATCCAGAAGTCACAAGTTTAAATCCCGTTTGGGGTCAATTTTTCTTTGTTCACCCCAAAATTTAAGTTTATTATCCTGCACAGCTAATGGTAATCCATATACTCAATTTTGCTCTCCATACGCCATGTAAAGATAACGAGCTACTCTCTCGCAATCACTGTGGGGAAAAAACAACACTACCCTGTTTAATTTGGTAGAACTTGTGAGGACCACGCAAAGCCTGTGCATTCCGCTAGTTGGTAAAATTTATGTTAAAAAAAACCCCAACAATACAGCCGGGGCAATGAAAGTCAAAGTATTCCAGGCATGGTTGAATCGTCTCTCTCTCCAACCCTCATAACTCCCCAAGATCTGCCACCAAGTTGTCCCTACGGTACCATTGAATTCCTAGCGGCCTCGTTTTATTTAAAGCAGCACAGTCTTGTCATCAAGGTGCAGTGTCATTATGTGTACAATAGCGACAATCAAAAGCGAATGATTTGACTGTAATTGTTCTGTGAGTCCCACGTATTGTAATTGAACTCTTTATAATTCATTTCCTATCATCACATCACACAGTCGGTGGTCAGTCAATGACTGTCAGACAGCTCTGCCATGGCAACATACTGGCAGTAAACACATGTACACACTCAATGTCAATGCGAAGCAGCTTGTGTTAAGGGTGAAATGAGTTTTAATAGATGTGATGAAGCTGCAATAGATCCTAGTCAGATGTATGTTTAGAACAAAATTTATAAGACAGCCAAGCGTTTTTCTTCCAGTTGGATAGCAATTGTCTATCAGTCAGTGGTGCCGATGTGGATAACGCAAAGGACATACATTGTAGGGTCTTCCTCAGCCACAAAAATAAATAAATAAATAAATAAATAAATGCAAAACAACATTCCAAATAGCAGATGTAATTAAATGTACGTTTTGTGTGCTGTAGTTTTTTGCATACAATTTTTGTCAGATTTTTAGATGTACAATGGCTGTGATTGGTCATTAAGGGGCGGGCATCGGTTCTATAAGTTGAATAATAATAATGGTAATATGCAGTTGTTATTTACAGCCTACATCCATCTGTTTCTCCCTCCATGCTGCATCCTACATGTAGTAGCTGGATCAAGGTTCTTTACAACATTTACATTCTCCCTGTTCATCAGACATACTGAGACCTGTACCCTTGCTCTGTGCTGAGACAGTCCCTCAAACTTTCCCAACTCTCTGTGGAGCATACAACCCCAATCTCCTTCTATTCGGGCTAAATAGGGTTAATCCAACATAATACTGTCTCGGCTCTCTCAGGTTTCCATTTATACACCTGGGTTAAGAAAAGCAATTATGGTTTAAAGTGCCTTGCTGAAGGACACAAGCGTCATGACTTGGAGTCAAACTCCAATTATTGAGCTATGGACCACTCCGCCTGTCTTGGGTCTCAATGAAAAAAATACATTTTGTACATATGGAGATAAAGTTCACTAGGGAAGCTGATGTGACTAAACACATAGAGAAAGGACCAAAAAGAAAAACAGAGATCAAGGCCTGTCTGTACTCAGTATTTAAAGGGACCATGAAGAGGTTTTTTGTCACGGAACATTTTTGTGGCTTAACATATGGTTTGAAATTAACAAAACATAGTATTGACTATTTTGATGTGTCTGTTATGCGTTAATACACTTTAATTGAGCCCCGAAAAT
This sequence comes from Marthasterias glacialis, assembly GCA_911728455.2. Classification (NCBI taxonomy): domain Eukaryota; kingdom Metazoa; phylum Echinodermata; class Asteroidea; order Forcipulatida; family Asteriidae; genus Marthasterias; species Marthasterias glacialis. Next base: position 14,699,784 of record OU452228.1, on the reverse strand, counting down.
GTGTGCCATTTGATTGCGCAATGATCCATGACGTAGGCTGTGGTAAAACAATGCATTGTATGTTATTGTCACACACATGGCCCTGGTCAGCCGTTCCACTGTCTACATCACAGATTTTATGTCAATGAGGAAGGGTGGGCGGAGCACGGCAACCCCCTAATTTTAGAAATTAATATTTCTACGATTAATATGCATGTAAAAAATGTGAAAAAAGTAAAATATACTATGATAGGCATACTTTATTTTTTTAACCAATAAAAAAAAAAAATTAATGGGACCTTTAACCGCACAGGAGTACAGGGCAGTGGGACACTTGACCGACTTTAAATGTTAATGTAATCGCCTTGCAATTATCAGTATCAATATTAAAGATGCATGATCCGTGTTCCTTTGGTTTGTGCTTGAACATTTGATTCCAGCAAATTTTTTTCTAAAAAGGGCATGATATTTTATAACAAATCCCAAAATTAATAAATTGTGTTTTGACCTTGTAGATGGCTATAAAAATGTTTTTGAAATGATTAGCCTTGCCAGCCATCCTACGTTAAATTTTGAACGACGGCCATACATGTACCCGCTGTTGGTACCGAGAAGTCAGCTTTATTACAACGTCATTTCGTCTGCATTTTAATGCTAGGCACACGGCTAAAATTGAGCAGGCAGCACTTGGAGTTTATTTATTGTGCTCCACACAAAAATTTATTTTTTAAAATGAGTTACTCTGTTATTATTCGTTGATGGATTTTTTAGTTTGATATCTCATTTGAAAGTGCACAACTTTGGTCATCCTACCGTATAATAGCAACTCAACAATTGAAGTAATTTTTCAAGGTAAAATCGGCTTGAGTACCGATCACATCTTTAAACTTTAATCTATACTCAAGTGTAAAGTCTGAGGTAACACCATGTACAAGGGACTAACTTCTTTTGGATGTGCACATTTATAATGTAATACGTGTAGTGCAAAGTACAAGTGGATTAATTTCTTGTGGATACTGTTAAAAGGTACAACGTGGAAGTTGGGACTAAATTCTTGTGGATAAGTCAGTGTAAAAAGTACAAGGGATTTCTTGTGGATTGTGTGAAAAGTACAAGGGATTTCTTGTGGTTGGTGTAAAAAGTATAAGGGACTTGTTTCTTGTAGCTAGTGTACACATTTTAAGGGACTACTTTCTTGTCGATAGTGTAAAAAGTAGCCTACAAGGGACTAATTTCTTGTGGATTTGTAAGTAAGAAGTGTAAAAAGTACAGGGGATCAATTTCTTATGGACAGTGTAAAAAGTACAAGAACTTAGTTTCTTGTGGAAAGTATAAAAAGTACAAGGGACAAAATTCTTGTGGAAGGTGTAAAATTCACAAAGGACTATTTTTTTGTGTGGTTATTGCAAAAAGTACAAGGGACTAATTGATTGTGTAATGCAAAGAGTACAAGAGACTAATTTCTTTTGGGAGAAGAGCTGGAGAAATTTGTTTTTCTCTTTTCACAACATTTCAAGAAAAACTGAACAAAACCATGATCAAAACCAAAAACCAAAAACCAAAAAATAAGTCTTAAGAAACTGAACAAAACCATGTAGTGATCAAAACGCTGAGAGAAAAACAAATTCCTCCGTGTCCTCTCTTGGCAATCACACCTGTAGGTCAAAATAGATTGGCCCCCTAGTCAAAAGAGTTTCGGCAAATCTTAGACTTTACTCACTTCCTTAAAATTTGTTCTTGAACACCCTGTAACATTCCCGAGGCGTGTTTTTTATTTCGGTGGAAGGCAGGTGTCTGGAAAGAGTAATGTTTTTCATTTGGTGCAAAATGGCAATTGTAATGATACAATGGGTTCTGAAATTTGTTCTGAAATTTGCTGTGAAGTTTGCTGAAAATGTTGACAGTGTTGAGCATAAAAACCGATTTGACGAATTTTGTGATTTTTGACATTCATGTATATATATAGGTCACTTCGTGGGCCAGCATAGACAATCAACTTACATGATGTACATTTGAACATGCAAGGCTTACATTTGCCTTCATGATGCTGACAGTTTAGACTACTATGAGAAAAGTAGTATTAATGTGATTTCAAAGGCAGTTTAGATAAATTTATTGTTTTCAGAGAGTGGGGGTAAATCAATTGAAGAAAGAAGAAAAAAAATATTTAACATAACATGCCAAGTCTTTGCCAACTGGGCTAGATTAGTCTTTTGAGAGATTACATGTGTCAGGTATTTTTTGACATCAAGGATTTCCGTCTGCGGAAAGGTTTGTGCAACATTCAGCACATGTTTTACGCATGAATGCATGCACTTGCACATTATGATTCATTGGTTTGGTATAGTATGATGGGTTATACATGTACAGTGTATATGAATCAGATTTTCCATTAACTCACTTTCCGGCAACATCAGAAATATGTCTGGAAAATCTTTAAGAGGTCTTTTAACATTGTGAATTTCAATAGACTAATCCGAGCAGCTTGTTCATGGGCGTTTACGCCACCGCAGCTATGGCCGCCGCACGCGCTCGTCCACGCACACACACTGTGAATCCTCCGTGTTGATTGGTACAAATGTGCGCTGACACGCTATTGTCGTGTCTCACGCATGTCCAGCGATTATAGCTGCGGTGGTGTAAAACACTATAATATTAAAATATAAATTTTCGGGTCAAATTGGCCAAAAATCTGACCTACATGTAGCATATTGGAATCATGGGTCACTACCCCAAAAATTCAGGTGGGTCACCAAACTTTGTCGAAAATTAATGCAAACAATTTATTGTTTAACACTTGTATATGTACATGGATGTAATAGTTTCATCAGCAACAAAGATTGCCACTGAATTGATCATCAAAACAAAAAGTAGTATTTTTCCTTGATTTTTTTTTCTTCTCAGCAACAATGGAATCACTCTTAGTTGTAAAAATGTACCCCCAGTCAAGATCGTGGCCTATTTTTAGGACTAGCTCTGCAGCAGGGGGGTTCAATCTGCCAGCGATCGGCAGATGGGCTGCATTAAAGTGCCTGAAATTTCTGTTGGGTGGCCGGCCTTAAAGTTTGTGGGCGGCTTGTTAAAATATTTTAAGATAAATTATCTCGGGAAAATTGTTCTTTTTTAGGGTACAGTACAGTGTACAGTGTACATGAATACAAGCATCTTGAACTGCCTTATTGTGTTAACATTGTATACATGCTACATAGATGTACTGAGCACATGGCTATCCTACTGCATGTTGGCACCAGCATACATGTGGAGTACCGGTTAATGCGGTCACGTCAGTGCCATTAATTTGCATTGGTTAAACTCAAGTGAAATTGCACATGTGTAGAATGTAATAAGCCACGCCGCCTTGTGGCCGACACATAATGAATTTGGCATTTTGCCATGACACTCGTCATACACGTGGGACAACCACTATTTACTCATCAATGACAGGTGTCTCTATATTCACATTATAATTGATTACCTTTTCTCCAAAATTGCTGACTAAATCTATACGTCAGGCATGATATTCATCCTACTTATTGTCGGAATTCTGATTTCTGGGGCCCTCAGAAAAATCAACAAAATTGTAAACAGACTGAAAAGTCTGTAAAAGCCTATTACATGTAGGTCAGCCCTTGTACTCAATAGCCCTTGTTCCCACTAATGATACAATTAGAAAGACTTAGTTCCATTATTTGAAAATAAAATGGAGGCTGTATATTTTAAAAAGATCAATTTTCAAGAGACAGCACCTTCATGAACTGTTTCTGGGTACTGACCTGTTTTTTGCGTAGCTCTTGCAAACTGTTTCGGTCGATGAATTTTATGCAGAAACTTGTTTCTTGTCGGGTTTGCCAAAACACGCCTTGTGTGGTATTTCAAGTCAACATGTGACCTCTTTTTACATACACTGACCATGTGTGTTTTTAAAACAAAGTCATTGTTTTTATATTACAGACTTGGGCCCAGTTTCAGAAAGCACTGTAGTTATTTTGCTAAGCAAAATAATAATGTACGTGTAGTACCAGTCACAACAAAGTGAATGACATATTTTTGGCTGGGAACCAGTTTCTGTTTAGCAATGCTTTTCTGGGCTTCGCAAATTGTTGTGCTGTGTTTGATGTCAGAGTTGCTCACCAAATGTGTTTGTCTAGCAGAAATCAGTAGGGAACCATTCACAAGTTTACAATACACCATGTGGAATCTTAGCTGGTTACCGGTGTTTACTAAGCATTCATTGCCCAGTAAATTTGTTTGCTTGAAAGCTCTATTATGGCCGTTTTTAGAAACCACGTCTTGGACTCAGGCCCTGGCTAAGGCACCATCCACCTGTTTTAACCAGTTGCCACCAGGATTTTTGTTTTGCGGTATTTTTTTGGCGGAATTACCAGAATAATTTTTTTGTTACTGTACTGCTGGCACAAAGAAACTTTGACTTGACAATGCCAAGAGAACAAAGATTTGCTTTACTGGATCGTCCGTTTTGTTTCTTGACTGAAAAAATGTCAAATTCATGCATCGTGAATTGCAAAACATCAGCAGTTATGGCAGTATAAACCATGGCTTTATTCCCGGCTCACTCTGACTAACCTCCATTGAGCCAAATACAATTAATGAACAATGATGGAAGCCTTTCATTGTCTCGTAATCCTCGTCTTGGAACAAAAGGACAAAGGTCTGGAATCGGGGATTACTCAAAAACCACCTCTCAGTAGCCAGAAAACAACCAATATATTCAAGACCTTTTTTGTCCTTGTGTTGGTGAAACGAAGCGTCAGTTGGCGTGTGTGTGGTCTGTGCACGCTCCGCAGTGGAATGTCCGGTCCGAAATTACACAGTGGGGTCTTTACACGTCTTCCGTATCCAGGCAGGGGCTAACATTTGAGTGTATACAGGTCATCTGGCAGGAGCCTACTGGTTAATTCCTGTACTGAAAGAGTGCATTTTCATACCTATTAACCGAGCCCAACTCGGAGCCTAAGCCCAAGGCTTTGCCCGTGATAAGGGCCCATAATTTGGTCTGACAGTGTATGGGTCTACATTTTTAAGTTCTGAAAATGTGTGTGTGTCTTTCGGCCTGAAATATCCAAGCTACATAGTTACAATGTACATGTACTTCCCAACTCATCCCATACATCACTCACACTAAATCATGTCGCCATCGCTTATTCTCACATATGCTTCACCGACACTGTGGAACAATTTACCAAACTTCATCAAAGCTACTCCAATTGAGAACATTTTCCAATCTACATGTATGCTAATAACTTACCTCTTTGATTGACTGTTTATTTTGTTGTAAAGCCCTTCGGGACATTTGTGTGAGGCTCTATACATGTATAAGTACAGTTTATTGTTAATATTATTGTTTATGTAGCTTAGTGCATCATAGGGAAAAAATTATGGCAGGCATTAGAGATAATTTCTTATGTATGTAGTGATGACTCATGAAATCACGCTTGCAATCAGTGGAGAGGTTCAATGACATGGCATGCAGTGCACACTGGACTTCAGATGTAATGGCGTACATTTTTTATCAGCACCCATGTGCTGACAGAGCTTGAATTTTAAGAAAGTGTTCCACTAGATCACAGGTCTTTCACAGCAGCACTTTCACTCGATCAGAAGTAATTTTTGGCAAGACCCAAAATATTTCTTTCTTTCTAATTAGGGCTTGAGGAGACTGTTCGGAATTGAAACCTTCGAGTTAAAAATAAAAAGAAATTAACATCTATTCTATACTATTAAAAAAAAAAAAAATTAACATCTATTTTTTAGCACCCCTTACAAAGACTCTGCTTTTTGATTAGTTTAGACCGCATCACATGATATTGTTTATTTTTGCTAAAATGCCATGTGAACGCGACACGCTATACCCCTAACAACCAATGTACTATCCCATGTACAGGCCTCGATCTTAAGAAAAACAGGGGGCAGGCCTTTGCTGGCCACATCGGAGAAATTGGACAAGGGCATGCTGGCCAAGTTGGTAGTGACAGTGCAATTTTTCTGAAGGGCATGCTGGCCAACTCGACAGGGCATGAGGCCAATGGCCTCGGTGGCCTCGGTTAAGATCAAGGCCTGCATGTACCATACCCATCATGCCCATATAGCAATCAAACTATACCCATAGTAATAGTAGTTTCTGGGTACCCATACATGTAGACGTCTAGGCACATTTGTATGGGGTGTTATAAAACAGATATTGACTGCTTTTACTCGTGCTGTGGTTAAAAATCACGACTTGCTGGATGATCCCCGGATTGTTCTAGAACGTGCCGGGGATCACCTTGTGTGTGGTAGTTTTAACCACAGCCAGGACAGCACTGGAAACAGTCAAAATTTGTATTTATACACTTCTATCTTCAAGTCTTTTGAAAAACGTTAGACTGCAGGTCTTGTTTGGTTGTGGGGTTACTGGCCCAATGTTAAAATTACTGGACTCTGGCCAGTGAGTATTTCGAGCCATGATAAAGTTGCAGATTGGTATACGTGGTCTGACTTACATTCTTACTATTGGAGTTTACTATGGGGCACATTTTCAATGCTTACGTTATTAACACATACCTTAGTTATTTTTGCAAGTGTTTTAATGAAATCACCGCAAAATGTACAGATTCCTTTGAATTATAGAGGTTTGCCTGACGGGAAACTGTTATAAATACATTTTTTTCTAAACAAGACGAAAACATGTGCTCATTGCATGCACAATTAATGTTCATTAATGTTATGTTTAGTTATTTGCAGAAAAATTGTAAATGGCCTCGCGTTTCGACACTAGCAGAGTCCAAAGACTAGCAGAGTCCAAAGACTCTGCTAGGGTCAAAACATGAAGACTAGCAGAGCCCAAAGACTCTGCTAGGGTCAAAACATGAAGCCATTATAAATTTTGTGCATGTATACCACAGGTCCTTTTGGGTGGTAAGCAGTTTGCAACAGCTCATTTTTTATTTTTTCTATAGTTATTTATTACAATGTAATTAATTGTATAGTTATGTAATACATGTACAGGTTGTAATTATTTGTATTATGTGTACATAATACAATACCTGTACAAGGTTGTAATTATTTGTATTATGTGTACATAATACAATACCTGTACAATTTTGTACACATTGTGAGTACTACACACAAATGTTGAGCAACTTGATTTATTACTCATGTCATAGGCATAGTTAGAAAAAGAAACATTCCTGACCATTTTGAGCCCAAACAAATCGACAGTTCCAATTGTCAGACGAAAAAGAAAGAAAAGTCAATTGATAAAAAGAGATTAAATGTTGAAAAGTAAATTGTACTTTAGAAAGATTTCGGACAAAAGTGCAACAGTTGTTCTGGAAAAAAAAATACCTCAACCTTACATAGATTCAGAAATGCAACATTGTTAACAAACAATAATGGTCTAAACAATGAAAGTGAAAGAACATGATGTTGGTTTGGGAAAAGGTTCATTTTTATAAAAGTGTCTTTTTATACACAGAAATAAACTTGGTAAACCCCAATACAACATGACTCACTCATATTACGGAAGAAAGCTCCTATTAATAAATTCTTTGTAGGTGGACATTCAGAACTACCGATGTTTTTAAATTTTGATTAACAAAAAGTGAAATTGATCTACTCGCCCACCCACAATAATTTTCAATGTAATTTTTCCAAAAAGTATGTGATTTTTCCCCTTTTTTATTTTATTATTTTGGAAATAAAATTTGAATTTTTTTTCACTTAAAGGTAGAATACAGGAGTGGTATTCATCAAAAAATGTTTGCATTGGTATCAGTCTGAAATCTCACTGATTATGAATGAAGTTTATACCAGTACCAATCTTCCATAGAAATATTTCTGTTTGATAAACATGTACCGTAATTTTCGGCCCAAAAGCCGCTCGGCCCATTAGCCGCTGCGCCCAAGAATTTACAAAGCAAGATTCAGTTGTCGGCACATAAGCCGCTATACCCCATAAGCCGCAGTATTTTTTCAGAAAAAGACCGAAAATAAAGGCCATTGAGCACGTTTAATTTCAGGTGAACAATAGCGTGACCGCATGTACTGTAGTCAACACAGAAACAGTGGCCAAGTCCAGATCTGTATTTTCCATTAAATACTGTTGAACTTATCTATATGTCATTTACAAGCAATTTACAACCCCAGCCAGCGTGCGTAACTTACGTTGCGGTCTTCCGATCGTGCACGTTGCAGCGACCATCATAAGCAAGAATTTACAGCAGCGTAACGTTTCCAGAAGTTTCCTCCGCTACCGGCAGAGGGCGCGCTACATATTTATAGCGCCCTCCAGTGGCAGCTTACGGCAAAGACCGATAAAGTCCGTCAATGAATGCAAAACGGTCGATAACATCCGACATTTTGCAACTTCCTGTTTACATGCTTGTAGTGTATTGACGCACTGGTTTACAAATGCATAATCAGCAATGCACAGGTCGGTGTGCGGATACCAATTTATCTGATTGAACGCCGATGTGTTTTCACCAACGCTAGCTCGGTCGGCTTAACGTGTTTTGATTGGAATTGGATATCAACATTTGTCATAGCTGAACTAAAAAAAAAAAGCTTTTATGTTTTCTGGTTAGTTTTTTTTTTGTCACATTGCCATTTTCATTGTCGTCTTGAATTTTATTGTGCGAGTGCAGTAATTTTCGGCTTACATTACTGACACGTTGGCCCATAAGCCGCCCGGCCCATAAGCCGCGTGGAACTTTTTGCGGGCGAAAAACAACCAGCAAGCCGCGGCTTATAGGCCGAAAATTACGGTACTGTCCAAATTGAGAAAGTAGAATTTGAACTCAAATTTGATTGTAACAATCAAAATTAAGGACAATGTGTTAACGTGTACATGCTGAAAAGTACACAGTTTTTCTAGCATTTTCTCCAAACTCAGACGATGGATTGAGCCCAAATTCTCACAGGTTGTTTTTTTTCATTTTTATATTGAATCACACAAAGTAACAACACTGCACTATCAGCTTTACCAATCCTAAACGTTACCTTTAAACATACACATCTTTGGGGAGGAAATATTATTTAAAGGATAAAGGAAGAAAAGGAAAAAAAAAAAGATTTATAATCCATCTGACATCGATCTAATTCCACTCCACTGTGAGCTCAAACAATGGCAATTGTATATTTGTATTTTGACAATACAAACAGGTTACAGGACATAAAGTCCCCGATCGGGTTTTACCGCAAGTAGATGACCAGTGGTTGGTTGCTTAGTGCATGGTCTCATGGTTTCCCAGACAGGGAAGATTGGACTGGGAAACACCATGATGGGGTGGTTTTTTTTAAGGTTTTTTTTTTTTAAAGATAGTAATCACCATATTTTATTATCAGGCAAGGGAAGAACCGACTTGCACCAAATGTGGCTGTTGATTTCCTGGTTGGGTGGAGGTCGGGTCTGTACTGTCTTTGTGTTTTGATGACCTGACCCTGTTATGCTATTGTTTAATATTTTGTTTAAGGCATGCAATACAGCAAATTCAGTTTTTATTTTATTTTTTTATTGGTACACTTCAAAGATGAACGACCGAAACAAAAGGTATAAAAGTACAGCTAGTTGCATAACCAGGTGGGGTGGGGGAGCTCAGAACCCTTGGCTCCCCTTGCCCCCCTATGGAGATAGAAAAAAATGCACAAAGGAAAGGTTCAATACAATAAATAGCACCCCCCTATGAAACATTTGCCCCCCGCTTTCCCCACAAAATTTAAATGTCTGGTTACGCCACTGGACTGAGGACAGAACACCACTGAATAATACAACACCACTGAAAACAGCACACCACTGAATAATACTAGGACACCACTGAAAACAGCACACCACTGAAAACAGCACACCACTGAAAAAAGCACACCACTGAAAACTGAGCAACAGTGAAAACAGAACAACACTGTTGACAACTATCAGCTTATTTTGTTGTTTCATTTGCGAGAAAATGGTAAAAATGCATTCATCATTTTTGTGCGCATTCCTATAGGTAGAGTTTTCATCTCACTGAGATGAGCACTAATTTTTGATCTTATTTCATTTATCATTTAAAAAGGATAAAACTTCAGGCAGAAATATTTCAAGGAAAATTTGTTGCCATCAATAACTTTATACCATATGTACATTGTAAATCTGTGAACAGGTATGTTTTTCTTTTAACTAACATGACTAATGTTGAGCGTGGGCTTTAAATGAAGCCATACAATGTATGTCTTCCAATGGGAAAATAGAGTTAACATCAGTGTACATATCTTGTCCAGAGTTTTCCCAGTCCCTTTTCCTACCTCACCCCCACATTCTCCCCCTCCCAGCCTCCCCCTCCCCTGCCCCCCGTCAATCCCCCCCAAATAAAATGATTCCTAAAAGATGATTTTCCACCATTTCATTCATTTGACACATTGATTAACTACAATCCGCACAGAGAAATATTGTGGTTTTTTTTTGGTCAGTCTCCAGTTAACTTCCTGTAGTTCCAATTTCCGTTTGTTTTTCAAGGGTACTTGTAACTGTCTTACGTTATTGTTTCTACTGTCTGTTTGTTTTAGTTTTGCTGTAAAGACCACATTACATGTACGGTAGCTTGGGTTTGTATGTACACGTTGTACTTTGTACAACGGAAAATAAAGTCATTGGCTAACTACCTCAAGACAATAGAGGGCAGCATGTAACTTGACTCATTCCCTGCTAGGGCCCAGTTTTATGAAGCTGTCAAGATATGTGTTCGCTCAGTACCAAAAGCATTGCGTTTGGCAAAAAAAAGGGTACCAGCCAAAATGTCAAGTATTATGTATTAGTATAAATTAACCCTTATTGCTTAGTCCTTTCTTGTTTAAAGGTGACCACAGTCCTCCAATATCCTCCTCTCCTATGTCACTTCACACCAACATTTGGGGACTGGTATTGTAAGCATGATAAGGTTGGAATGCCTGACCCAGTGATAAGCAATTATTATTAAAATTAGGACTATAGCCCTCAGTTCTGAATAGAAGGATTTGGGTGGGTTAGTGTTTTAATGTGAACATTGAAAACCCCTTGATGATTGTACTTTAAAGACAATTTCTTAAAACGTTTCAGTTTTTAAGAAATTGCTGGGGATTGTCTCTAAGATGCTGTAATGCTCGGGAGACGTTTTGGAACTAACGTGGCAGACAATACTGCAATAAATTGATTAAACAAAATGCTGACCATTTTTAAATGCAACACACTCTTACAAATGACTACAAGCCAAAAGTAAGTCAATAGTTAGTTAAGAAAAGTGGGTGGAGCAGGGTAGAGGGCAGGGGTTGGGTAGGGGGAGGGGGGGGGGGGAGTGGGCAAGGGGAACATATTTAGAATGTAATGAATTGTTCATAACGGGACAGCTTTTTTTACAAATGTCTATCACTGCTAGAAACAGGACCTATTTCACCATCTAAGTTTTAAATACATTTACCAGAGGAATTTCTCAGTTTTGACCGCTTATGGAATCATTTGGGGCTGGGGATATAATCTGAATAAATTTGGTTAGCTTATTAATTCCATTGTATTTTCCTGTCCATCCTGTCAGTCTCTGTTATGAACATTAGTTGCATGTCCTATGTAAATGACCCTGTAGTTTTTCGTAAGCGTGGAAGTACACTTAGGCCACAGAGGGCCATGGCCTCCGTTGCCCTGGTCTTGGCCTTAGTGCCCCTTCAAAAGTTTCCCATACACATTAAGATTTTCCAATGGAAGTGCCCTTTGCAAAATGAAAACGGCCTTGCCCTCTCAAAGATGAAATTTCAGGCCTGTTTTCAATCTACTTTTATTTTTTATTTTTATTTTTTTTTTTATGTTGCGTTAAGAAAACCCAACTACTAACAGCATTGGAATGAACCTGCCATGAAATACTTGCATTTATCTATCTTTCCCATGTACATATCCTTTACAAAGTTATCAGTTGTTCCCATTACTATATACAGACCCACATTGCAAACTTCACAGTGGCAGGTACAATATGTGTGTGCATTAAATGTAATGTGCTTGTACTTTGTCCAGTGAGAGTCTGCAGAAAGGAAACAAGGATGTAGACTTTGAACCATTAAGAAGCAAACAATAACACTGGGAACAAGTGTGAGTCATAGGTCGCACAGTAAAACAATGAAAGTACCATGTGATGTTTATTTCCACTGCTCAGACAAATGTTTTATTTAGAGTGTTTGAAACTTTCCCCATGGAGACCAAGTGACTTGAGTGTTAAAATCATAGAGCTAATGACTAGAGCGCTAGCATTGTTCGTACGGTGAAGCCGCCTGGGCGCATCCATGTTTGTGTACAAACCTATGGAAAACTTGAAATCTTGTACGGCTGGGTTACGGCTATTTACATACCACTGCTATATTCCTTTTCCGTGCGTTATGGAATCACTTCTACCATACCAGATATAAGACAAGCAATCAGTTAATGCGCGTGAATTAACCTCAGTGCACGCGTATCTAGTACTGCATGCGCCTGTGCATCACGTCTCGTGCGCGTTTGAACGAACGTGCCTTGAGGATTTTTTTAATTTCTTGCATCGCTTAATTTTCTTCAGTGAAGAGAAGAACTTTGCACCAGTTACTCAAATATTGAGTAACAGAGGCATTTTTGTATGGATAATTTCATGTTGAAGTTAAGTTCCTAAGAAGTAAGCAAGGAATTTGCTAGAAATAGATCACAGGACACTGGCCAGCTGCTGACCCCTGCCAGTTTTTTGCTTAGCATGTTTCTAAGCAGTAAGCAAGGAATTTGCTAGATATAGATCACAGGACACTGGCCAGCTGCCGGCCCCTGCCAGTTTTTTTTGCTTAGCATATGTACATTTTCAGGTTGTTTTGTAGTAACCTTGTTAAATGCATCAAAAAGAAACACAGTTAAAATGAAAAGCTGTCCAGAAATTAAAAGCTGCAATCGGATTCTGTTGTGTTGTGAAGTGAACTGGTTTACACCAGCCTTGGAACTGGAACTGGGCAGTTTGTGCAACAATATATAGGCCCGATGCATTCAAGTTTTCTGTGGACCTAAATTGTACATGACAGGTCCCTGTACCCTACTGACATTCAGAGTAATGGATTTGAGTTGAATTGAGCTAAATGCAACAAAATACCTTTATCAACTTGAGAGTGCATTTTGTTGCATTTGGCAGGTTCGGGCTTGGAATTTCATCCTTGACAGTGGGGGCAAGGCCACTTTCATTTTGCATACAGGGCACTTCCATTAGAAAATCTTAAAGTCTCTTGGGAAACTTTTGAAGGAGCGTCAAGGCCAAGACAAGGGGCAACAGAGGCCGTGACCTCAGGTCGTGACCTCAGGCCATGGCCTCCGTGTAATTCCAGGCCTACAGCTTTCGTGTTAAAAAGCAACACCTTCAGCTCAATGGCTCTGAATGAAGTTGTGCCAGTATGTACTCCACTATGGCATCATCGGAATGACTCTCCGTATAGTTGGAAGTCTGCCATTCAAAATACCAAAAGTCAAGCCTCGTTGTAGCAAGTGTGCTTTTTTTATCCCACAATATTTACAACACACATGCTGTTGTGTGATTCTCTGACATGCTTGGCACATTTCTCGGCATTGGATAACGTTCTCACACGAATGTCATATTTGTGACTGCCATCAAGTGCGAGGGTGTGTGTGGAAAAAAATGGCAAGCACGCAGGCCTGCTATATATTTCACAGAATCTTATTTTAAGATGTTGCACTTTAGCTGCATGATTTGCATTCACAGACGCACACATGTTCAGAAATTGTGACGCCCATGACAAAATCAGGCACTTAGGGGAAATAGTGCAATCAACGACGCCATAGTCAAGACAATGCAAACACGGTCAAAATGCATGACCAAACAGAAACCGTACTCTGCTGTTTAAAAAATAAATAAATAACCACCTGAAATTCGGTGACATTTTGAAGGGGTTGGTTGAATCTTGTTGGTAAGTGCTGACGTTTTGGAGCCGGAAGTGTAATGTGAAGGAATGGTATACATACATGTACATTTATGAACATTCATTACACTGCACTTCCAGCTCCAAAATTTCATCATTTACCAACAGGATAGGATATATTTGTTTAAAAAAAAAGAAAGAAAACAAAACTAAAGGATTGGAATCAGGGTTCCAAAACTGGGGGGCATTCTGGACCCAAATTTTGAAAGTGAGGCTGAAGCACGCTGAATTGGTAGCAGGTCCTTGAAATGTTTTCATTTAATGTTTATGTTTGGTTTGAAAAGCTGTTCTGTGTAATCTGGAGCATTTAAAATGGTTCTACGTTAGGATTTTTGTGTGAATTTGATATTAAAATCTATGAAGAAAAAAAAAATTAAGCGGCCATAATTTCTGCGTATCGGCCCGTAATTCGCACATATCGGCCCGATACACTAGCTAGCTTGTGCATGGGGAGAACCCTACGAGTTATTTAACTCATCTACCCAAAAAATGATGCGCTTTACTAAACATTAAAATTTTAAACTGGTTTACCTACTTTTCTCTGACCAGTTACTAACAGCGCCCAATTTCAAAGGGACTGCTTAACTACAAAGAGTGGCTAAGCACAATAATATTAAATGCTTACGAGAATAAGGTAACCGGACAAAATACCATGTCACAATGTATCATTTGTGACTGGTATCCTGCTCATTTTTGCTCAGCAGGACATTTTTTAAGCAATATTTTCTGCTTAAGCAGCTCTACAGGTGTATGAAAGGCTGGACCTAGAGTGTTTGTGAACTCATGTGTACAATGTTTGGATGAAAACATTTCCAGAAAGCACATTCAAATGGTTTCTTTTAACCACTTGCTGTCGGGATTCTTTTGGCAGGAATTGCTGGAATCTTTTTCTGTGAGGGTACCGCTGGCACAAAGAAACCCTGACTTGACAATGCCAAGAGAAGAAAGATGCTCTTTATTTGATCATCTGTTTTGTTTGTTGACCTAGAAAATGGCAAATTCATGTGCCATGAATTGCAAAACAGTGGCCATTACCTACAGCAAAGGAATGGTACTAAAACACGGAACCATGGCTCGATTGCCGGCTTCCTCTGACTTACCTTCATTGAGCCAAAATATATTGAATGAACAATGATGGAAGCCTCTCGGTACCTCGTAATCCTCTTTTTGGAACAAAAGGACAAAGGTCCGTATTGGGGATTACACAAAAACCACCTCTCAATAGCCAGAAAACCCCAACATATTCCAGACCTTTTTTGTCCTTGTATGGGTGAAACGAAGCATTAGAGGGCGTGTGTGGAGTCTGTGCACGCTCCGCAGTTTAATGACCGGACGACCTTTCCCGTCATCCAGCGCCTAATAATAATAATAATAATACGCAGTTTTTATATAGCGCTTTATCACACCCTATGGGCGTCTCAGAGCGCTCAATATTTTTTTTTTCCTGCGAGGTATGATGAGTTACGTTTTTGAAGTATGAGACCTGTTCCTTTACATAGCACCATGTAATGGTTCACAAGGTGCTGTGGCGCAATCTGCAGCCAATCAAACCAGGAACACCGGGGCGAGCCCCTTCTCATTGCGATAAGTGTCACTGGGTTCTTTTACGTGCATTACACAACACACGGGACCAACGGCTTTACGTCCCATCCGAAGGATGAAGCAATAATGGTTAAGTGTCTTGCTTAAGGACACAAGTGTCACGACCGGGACTCAAACCCACACTCTGCTGATCACAGACACCAGAGCTTGAGTCCGGTGTTCTTAATATCCGCTCGGCCACGACCAGCTACTTGTTAAGCTACATACATTTATGCTTGAAATGCCCTGCACAAACCGGCTGTAAGTCAGTTGAATCTGGGGCCTACAATGCATGCATGAGGACATGAAGAGACCATACACATGTAGGCATCTTGTAATGTAATCCACAGATGTGCCAGATATTTAGCTTTTTCACTATCGTGGTCATGCCTGACTGCCAAGTAATTATTCAAACAACAACTGTACACATGTACGTTAATGGCTTGTAATATCTATACAGGCTGCGACCTACATGTAACCTTTCACTGTTGTCAAAATGTTTATGATCATCTTTTAAGAAGAATAGATTCCTGCAGAGGGAAAAGTGCAACATAGCGTGTCATTGAAGGTGAACATCAGTATTGCACATCGATAATGTACTGTATATTCTGAAAAGAATTGATAATGAAACTATAGTCCTGTGAAAATTCCTGTAAGTTCAGTACAAATAAACATGACGTAATGCAAAATTTCCCAGATTTGTTATGCCTAACAAATCTGTTTGTGTGGAAAGTTATTGAGAGAGTAACTGTAGTTCACTTTTATTTGTACTTTGTAATTTTTTTTTTACCCATACACCGATGTGTGTTAAGCACTGTATACTCTGTCCTGTGAAAAAATTGACCAAGGCTTTTTCCTCGGGTGGGAGGACACTAGGTGGCAGCAGACTTACCAGGTAAATCCTTTGTTCTCGGAGATGGGCGCATGCTCAGAACTATGCAAACAATGGAAATTGACCTGGTGAGTCTGTTGCCATCTAGCGTTCCAAGTGGCATGGGTGTTTAAATAGTCGACATGAATGTGATTATAAAATTCACTGGCCTCACAAAAAGTATCTTCTTTTTCTGTAAACTAGAAAATTACAACCTTGCTGATTTGAAAACCACGGTCTAGTACGGCGGGTGCTGCGAGATGCCTACCAACTTTTTGACCTTTTCCCATGATGCACTGCAAAAAGGGCCTCTGCGGGACAAACTGTAGAGGGCGATTGAATACTGCCCATACTGCGGCAATCAAAATAAGCATCGGTGATTTGTGGGGTCATCAAATGTTTTTTTTTTAGAACTCTGACTATAGTTCACGGGGAAATGTTTCTTGGAGGATTGGTACCAGGGATGAGATTCTTCTGGATTTTACCCGATTTCCGGATTTTACAAAATTGTTGTTGTGGAATTTTTGCACTAAAAAAAAACACACAAAAGAATTCTTTGCTATAATATGTCATACATCCAGGCCCTTGTACAGCCTTAACACGGTACTTATACTGTATTTTGACTACACCAAGATGCTTGCCCCATCTACATTTAAGCACAGAATGCTGCCATTGATAAGGGTTATGGTGTGGTTGGTAGTCACCAAAACCTCCACCGGTGGTTCACAGATTTTTCATTTTCATCCACTGTCATCCCTGTGGTACTGGTACGAACTGGTACTGTTGTATGTTCAGCGAATTTTCAAACTACACGTTAATGTAATCAATTTGTTGTCAATAGTGTACTTTGTATTAACATGTTGACTGCCATGCACAATTTCACATGCATTCCCATTTGCCAATCGTTATGCGCATACTTAATAGGTACTTGCTTAAATAATTTGAACATAAACTTTTTCTAGAAGCATGTCCTCACCACTGCCAGGCTTCAGGATCAATCTGTTGCGCCATCAGTGGTGCCAGTGTATTCAAGTAACAATGCAAAGACCTTTCATTTTCTACGAATCCGGCACACCTGTTAGTACGAGTATGCTCGTAGTCAGCAGTCAACGTGTTAAAATTACCAGACTGATGAGTGTATACCATTTTTTGTTTTCTTTCGTGGAAATAATACTACCTTAAGAGAACCCAAGTCTCTGGAAGGCTGGCACATGACTAATAATCACTACTTCTTGATAATAATTTATTCTTCAGACCCCGTTGAATTATTTCTTTGAGATTTGGGAAGGAATTAGTCTTCCTGGAACGTATATCTTTGCTAATTCTTACTACAGCTTTAAAGAAACAACACACAACATGTACAAACTCTATTAACTGACTGTAAAATGATCTTCAGTCTAGGCGTTTAAAACGGAATTAATTTTCTTGGAAAAATTGTCGGCCTGTGTTTTTAATCGGGTCTCGATTTGGATCCTCAAACTTTTTGCTAAATATGGGGTCCCTGGGGAATGAGGACTGGAGTTTCTTCCTAGAATTGTTTATTCCTCAGATAAATCCGGGTCAGTTGCTTCATTAAAGCTGCATTAGTGGCCAATGTTTGTCTGCATCAAGTTCAACAGGATGCAGTTAAGAAAATCCTTCAATTATTTGCCAAAATCTATGTTTTTAAGGAAAATTCTAAGGAGGTTTGACTTTGAAGGATTGATGTGCAATCTGAACAAATATTTTGAGTAGTTGTGTAGTTATCCGCACTCTTTAAAAAGTCAGGACATCATTGGCAATGATTGATGTTCCTCAGACCACTAGAGGGCAGGCTTGCTGTTGACTGCCAGTGGTGATGAGTTAAAGCCATGAGGGAATTAAAAAAAAAAAAAGATACAAACTAGGTCAGCGTACAATCATAACAAGTGATGTTTACAGATCGTTCATACTCTGCTTGGCTGGGACTACACGGCACTTGGCTTCAAGTCCACATGTAGGATTGGATGGATCTGCATACAAGTTGTGTACGTTGTGGTCGGAGCATGTGTTTGTAGTGAACCCGCTGATTGCTTAAGGACAGGTTTTTGATCAGCCTGCCATCCAGGGAGGTGAGCTCTCCATGAGTGTGAACTGTCAAGCCCCTTCCAGTACAACAGCACTTCTAACATCCAGTCGTGTTTCAGACTAATTCTCAACGTCTTAGTCTTGGAGTTTGTAACAGTAAACTGGTGGTATGATGAGCGTTACAGTGAGCCTCACTCCGTATATTTTGTGTTTGTGCATCACAAGCATGTAAACTGACTGCACGTTTTAACTGCTTCAAACGCTCTGGTTTGTTGCCAATCATGTGGGATGTGGTCAATGGAATTGGAAGTCTCTGGTAACTGAAATTGGAAGTTCTGGTAAATAGAATTTGATGCTTTCTGGTGAATGGAATTGGAAGTTACGTTGTACACAGACAGCTTCTTGTGCAGTTGACTGGTGCGTAGGTACGTAGATTTATATATTTTTATTTTATTACAATTTTGATTCCTTCAAGAGGAAGTTTCTTCATGTACATGTATGTATACCATTCGTTTACTTTGCACTTCCGGCTCCAAAACGTCATCACTTACCAACAGCATAGCTCAACTGTCGGCCAATGACAGTAGTTTTATGAATTTGGCTTTATTATGTATGTACAAAGGGGCTGTACTTTAGTGGGAGGTCCCTTGGAAAAAAATATTGAAAACTGGTTCATTAACTATGGGCATGATCATAACTATTCAAGAGCAGGGTTGTAACTATTCATGGTGTGATTATAACTATTCATAAGTGTGAATATAACTATTCATGAGCAAGATTATAACTGCTCAAGAGCTTGATTATAACTGTTTATGGACATGATCATAACTATTCATGAGTGCAGTTATAACTATTCATGAGTGTGATTATAACTATTCATGAGTGATCATAAGTATTCTTAAGTGCAGTTATAACTATTCATGAGTGATTATTACCATTCACGAGTGTGGTTATAACTACTCATGGGCATGATTATAACATTTCATGAGCATGATTATAATTTTTCAAGAGCTTCACTTTAACTATTCATGGACATGATCATAACTATTCATGGACATGATCATAACTTTTCATGAGTGCAGTTATAACTATTCATAAGAGTGAGCATAACTGTTCATGAGTGATCATAACTATTCAGGAGCATGATTATAACTATTTATCTTGAGTGTGGTAATAATTATTCATGACTGATTATGTAACTATACATAAACATGATCATAACTATTCAGGAGCATGATTATAAATATTCATGATGGTGACTATAAATATTCATGAGGGTGATTAGAACTATTCATTATTGTGATTATACATGTAAACGTAACTGCTCATGGGCGTGATTAGTTTTTATTATATGCATTAATCCAGTAATGCCCATGACCTTATGATGTAAATTACCATGACCTAGTCCCATGGGGAAACTTAACATGAAGAAATCTAACCTACCAGGGTACTGGTTATCCACTTAGGGAGCCCATTGGAAAATACTTCATCATCAAGGAAAGTACACACATTTCCAGTCTGTACAATTGTACATGTACATTGTCCATCATCAACTGTACATGTACGTGTGCATGTACATGTACATTGAAAGGTTGTCCTTGTTTATTAGTTCAATTTTTTTTTTTTTACCCATACACCGATTTTGATTCCTTGTTGTTTGCAACACACTTACAGTGTACTTCAAATTTCTTACGTAAACAGAACTTTACAATGTATTTTTAAAAACAAAGGAAGAAAATCACCTTACATACAGTATACATCATTCACTGTAGATATTTTGTACACGGCCTGGTACAAACCTGATATTTCTCATGGAGGCAATTGCCCTTGTCATTGCCTTGGTGCCAGTGGAAATGTTTTAGTAGAAATTGTGCATCTTCATCATCGAGGTGCCCTAGGACAAACTGCCTTGCCCTCACAAGAATGAAGTACAGGTAGCAGTCCTGTGGTACATGTATACTATCTAGTCATGACAAAATGTCATTGCATAAATTGGGTCATATTGGAGGAAAGGAGACAGTCAGAAAGAGAAATTAGTGTTTGTTTCATAACTGACCTTCTCGCTACACTTACAGGGGTAAAACCTTCACGGATTGTGTCGGAGTAATCCTGTGATACACTCAGGGGTTGATTTCACAAAGCACTAAGATTCATCGTAAGATGAGTTGTCAGTATCACCATAGTAATTTGCATTGCGGTATCACACTTTGCTGAGCAATGAAGATTGATTTGCACTTAAGATCAATCTTAACTCTTTGTGAAATCGACCCCAGGCCTGGAATTTCATCTTTGCGAGGGCAAGGCCATTTTAATTTTGCAAAGGGCACTTCCATTTGAAAACCTTAAAGTCTATGGGAAATTTTTGAAGGGGCACCAAGGCCAAGACCAGGGCAACGGAGGCCATGCATGGCCTTTGTGCCCCCCCCATGCAGTTTTAGGCTGGATGTATCACTGAACATACAGTACATGTGGAATGGCCCTTTAGCCTGTTGTAAATGTCAAACAATGTTGGCAAGAGATGATACCAGGTAATAAATGTGACAATTGACTCCTAGACGTAGGTGTATCCATACATCTTAACACGTCTGCAGGACCAGAATATCTAAGATGTCAGATGAAAGATAGGCTGACAGGTGTGCTGAAGAATTGACATGCTCATTAAAGAGTAAATAGCTCTCTCTAGATTTTTATTTATTATTTTTTTTTTCCCCAGGGAATCCTCAATTTAGACTTGACAAGTGAGCGTGATAATTTCTGGATGTTGTTTTGATTTTTCTGGTGAGGTTTGTGGTAAAACCTTGGAAGTAATCTCTTTATTGAGTTGAGGTGGTTCAGAAAAGAACCGGCTGTGTCATATATCTTGTATTTGTTGGATCAGTACACGTATGTTCTGATTGCCTGCCTGTCTTCTGTCATTTCTTTTTCGTTGAGACCAGTGTGTCCTCTGTCCTCCTGGCTTCTTTCAGTGACCACCTCATGGGTCATTATTTACCAATATCACCCCCTCGCAGTCAAGACTAGCCTTAAAGGTCACTAATTAAAAAAAAATTATTTTGTGTCTTTTAAGGGCATTTTGCTTTTTCTCTGTGTATCAAGAAATTGGATGTGTCGATAGAACCGTCTGGCATTTGTTTGAGCACTGCATTCTTGTCAGTTTGCAGGCTGTGTAATGTAGAATTTAAATAGATGTAATTTTTGCATCGGGGATAAAGAATAATATATATGTATTTTTTAAGCATATATCAAAGTGTGTTAATAACTGTATACTCAGTACTTTCCCGAGTGCTGTAAAAATAATTCCACAGGCATATTCCTCAGGTGGGATTTGAACCTACGACCCCCGCCATGCTAGAGCAGATGTCTTACCAACTAGACTGCCAAGATTGCCCGGCAGCTAGAGGCAGTTCAAATCCTATTAGTAGCGGATACCATTATAATAGGTGTCAATATTAGATTTTGCTTCAATCATCAATTTGAATTTTGACCACCTCTCTCAGTTCATTAGCAAGGGGAAACACTGCCGGAGTCTGTCGGACCAGCTCTTGTCAATTTACCTCTCTGGGAAGGAACCGATCATTTATGAGGATAAATTCTGCCGAGGATGTCTTATGGTAGACCATGGTAGAGAAAAAAAAATGGCGGCCGTGAACAGGCGTCATTCATGTTCACCGCGGTATGCTGGAACAGCGGTGACAAATGCATTTTTTGAAAACAAAAACAAGGCCACCTCCTCCTTTTTTTCAAGAAGGCATAACGCATGTTTCCCCCCCTCCCTTTTTAAGTTTCACTCTTATTGTTTCCCTCTACAAAAACATAGACAGAAATGGGAAAAGGCTTTACTTTTAGAACAATAAACAAAATAATAACAGCTGGTAGTGGGCAATCCAATAAAGTAGTCTTGTCATTAAAACTTGATTCTGAAATTAATCAAGTACATCATGAATCCTTCAAACGCCACAATCTTTAATTTCGTTGAATTAAAATAATGTTACATAGTATACATAATTTCCTTACAGAAGGCCCCATAAATAATAAATGCTCATGTAAAGTTTCTACGTGTGTTGCATATTCTACATGTGCCTCCATGGCTTTAAGAACCCTCCCACGTCACCCAACATCTCAAACTGTCTCCCTTTTGAATTCAAACCAAAAACACACCGTTGTTTTTGAGATTCGATACGACATGATATGACAAAACATTTTTGGTGGTGAATGTGAGACTCCTTGCCTTAGGTTTCTCCTGCCATCTGCCATGCGCCCCCTGAGTACATAACAACCACTAGGGTTTTCCCCATGCACAAGCTAGCGTATCGGGCCGATACGCGCGAATTACGGGCCGATACGCAGAAATTACGGCCGATACGCATTTTAAATGCTCCAGATTGCACAGTAGAGCTTTTCAAACCAAACATAAACATTAAATAAAAACATTCCAAGAATCTGCTTCCAATTCAGCGTGCTTCGGCCGCACTTTCAAAATTTGGGTCCAGAATGCCCCACAGTTTTGAAAAATCCTGGGGAGAGCCATGAACCTCCATACCCTCGAAGACTTTTGTAACTGTTACCTTACTCTACTTGCATATAAAAACATCTTCACAGCCAAGATAATTGGGATGAGCATTTTCAAGGTTACTTTGTGAGCGATGAAGATAGTGGTACCCCCGAATGGACCTGTTAGTTCAGGGGGAAAAAAAAAAACCCCAAAACCCTGACCGTAAGTTGTTTATCGTAAAATAGCACATTTGTAAATGATGAGGTTGTCTCCATTATGGCCTGCCTGATTAGGTAAAGATTTCCCTGTCAACAAATGACTCAATTTCCTGCTACACTGTCATCATGAATCCCCTGTACTACAGTCATACACTGTAATCCTCCAGAGGAATGGCTGCCCTCAGTAGTGGATCCAAGCTGCCATCAATTCATCTAGCTCTCAGTTCATCAAGCTAACTATCAGTTAAT
Source organism: Marthasterias glacialis (assembly GCA_911728455.2). Taxonomy (NCBI): domain Eukaryota; kingdom Metazoa; phylum Echinodermata; class Asteroidea; order Forcipulatida; family Asteriidae; genus Marthasterias; species Marthasterias glacialis. The sequence goes on along the minus strand of OU452228.1, from coordinate 14,676,413 downwards.
AAGGAGAGAGTCTGTTGTCCTTTTTGCACTGTGGTCCGTAGTCAGTGTACATGTACACAGAGTTGTGTCTACGTTTGAGCAGTTCATCTATCATACTTTGTACATGTACTGCCTGATCTGACCGACATACATGTACTGTATCATGGTATAACTTACTGTTCTTGGTGAAATAAAACATGGGCCAAGAGTTTAAAGGTAAGGTATGTGTACAAGTATTGTGTTCAGGTTCAGATTAACAACAATCGTTCATATCATGTCGCTCATTTCGCCGTTAATGATACATGTATTTTTTAATGCTCCTGAGGAGTTTTTCTGAAATGCTGTACAAGTGGTAAAAGTTGAAAAGGTGCATGTGAGTCTCGAGTCACATTAGTAAGTTGAGTAGAGTCTGATTCTGAGTCTTGAGTCTATACTGAGTTGAGCCTGGTTCTGAGTTGAGTCAATTGAGTCGGGTCTCCTGATTCTGAGTCTCTATTCACTTGAGTCAGGTGTGATTCTGAGTCGAGTAACTTGAGTCAGGTGTGATTCTGAGTCGAGTCACTTGAGTCATGTCTGATTCTGAGTCTGGAGTCACCTGTGTCGAGTCTGATTGTGAGTCATGAGTCACCTGGTCGAGTGTGATTCTGAGTCTGTAGTCAGTTGGGTCGGGTGTGATTCTGAGTCTCGTCACTTGAGTCAAGTCTGATTCTGAGTCTCGTCACTTGAGTCAAGTCTGATTCTGAGTCTCGTCACTGGAGTCAGGTGTGATTCTGAGTCTTGAGTCACTTGATTCAGATGTGATTCTGAGTCTCAAGTGACTTGGGTCGAGCCTGACTCTGAGTCACGAGTCACTCGGTTTGAGTCACGAGTCACTTTACACTAAGTCTTTACAAAACATAAAAAAACTGTTGTAGGCCTACATACTGACATAAAGATAAATTGATCAGTGGACTTAAATGATGGAACCCTTTTTACTGTTAACCAAATTAAGAGTTCACAATGACCAAATATATATATCCTGTTTTTTTTCCTGTGTACTTAGCTTTATGAATACTTGCTACGATTACATGCCATACATTTTTCCTCTCCATGTTGTTTGAAACCCTAAGCATCATGTACATGTATGTATTTTTCATGAATGAAGTGTTGCATATAATTTTCACAAAAATTGTCGTTGGGAAAATGAGTCCTAATTGTCAAGTAAGAGTCTCGAGGCCGATTTCATAAAGAGCTAAGAGTGATGTTAAGATGTGTATCAATCTTAATTGCTAAACAAAAGGTGATGTCACGATATAAATCAATATAGACTAACTTCGATCAAGGACCACAGTTAACTAGAGTTCGACTAACTCTGATCAAATTCACGCTAGTCAACAATGGTTGGACTAGTCTAGTCAACTATTCGCGACCAGCCTATCAAGGTTGGTCTCATCGTTGGTTACTAATAGCTGTTTCATTAAGCACAGTGCAGTGGGGACCAGTTAATCAGAAAAAAGAAAACGTTGATTGGGCCAATTTCTCATGGTCACGTTAATGTGACATGACTAGAGTCGTTTGCACTTCAACTTCAGTGCACATGCACTATGTACACCACAAACCAACCACTAGTGAAAAATTAGTCCTTGATCATGTTGATTGAACATGCCCATGGCAAGATTGACAACTCATCTCAAGATGAATCTTAGTGCTTTGTGAAAATCAAACCTTTGTCTCAAGTATCCCACAACACTGGAAATGTTTCAAAAGGTTACGCAATAAATAATTCAGGATTTGCAGTGCAAGTTCACCATGTAAATGTTTATGATCGTATGAAGAAACCTTAGATGTCACTTTCACTTTTCCAATCATATCAAGATGCCGTAATCTTGATCTTGAGGGAACTACAATTTATTTGGGGAAACCCCAGAGAAATGTGTAATACGTGAGATTAGAAATGTAGCACACATCAGGCATGCAACTTTTCATCTGATCAACTGATTTCCTTGTTTGGGTTTCTCCGCTATGCCATTGAAAATTTTAAAAACACAGTACGAAGTCTTGCTGTTTCCAGCACTTTCCTCTTTTTTTTTTTAATGAAAGACTGTAGTTGCATGTCCAACACATTCTGAACCAACTTCCATAGGCTGTAGTGGCTTAGCAGAAACTATTGCCTTGCAATTATGCTTGGCAAGTTTATCTGCCAAGAAAGCAGGCGACCATTGCACATGATATTTATGACCTGATCCCAAGTCCATAGAGCTGTTTAGCACATGATGTAATTGTGCTTAGAAAATTGTTCTTCAAAGCAAAAATTAGCAGGGAACCAACAACAAACGGTACATGGTACATGTATTTTGGCTGGGAACCTGTTTCTGCTAAGCAAAATTTTTCTGTGCTAAGCAATATTGTGTGCTGAACAGCTTTATGAAATTGGGCACAGGGCCCAATTTCATGTAGCTGCTTAACCACAACAGTTAACAAGGGTCATTCTGTGTCAATTCAACATGCTTTTGGAGACCTGACCGACACGGATTGAAACAACATTCAGTGTGCTGATTAGACTCGTTGAGAAACCCCAAGAACCAAAATTTTATGTCATTTGGTCAATTTTGTTGTTGTTGAGAAAAGCACCTACAGAGAAAAACTTTAAAGCACAAAACAATTGTGCTTTCAAGTAACAGAAAAAGGTTACCGGCTAAAAATACCATGTCACGTGTACATGTAAATTTACTATTTGCAACTGGTTTCCTGTGTATTTTTGCTCAGCAGCAAATTGGAATTAGGCCTTGGGCTTAAAGTACCCACTGACCCATGTCCAATTATTTTTTCAGCATTGGGCTGGCTGTCTTTTGAAGATTTACTGATCGATGCATACATTTACTTTTCAAGTCCAAAACCTTCTGCTAAAAGTGAAGTAAATATTAAAAAGCGGCAAAAATATTCATATTTGGTCTTGTACAAATGTTTTTGATGGAGTCAAAATTTTGTCAGCTACAAGACCTGTGGTCTAGTGGAGATTATTTGGATCTCAAGCCCTGATGACAATAAGCATTTTGGCTGATTTCTGTACGGGTCTGCTACTGCTGAAAACGCTTAATGAAATTGTGTTTAGCGTTTAATGAATTTGATCTATGGTCGGGTTGAAAGTAGGAGACACCAAGTTTGCATTCCCTTAGCAAACTGTTTCAAGGGTTTTGTTTTTTTGGAAATGTAAGGCTCGGGGTTCAGTCTTGAGTTACGGAGTCCCTATTATCCAATTGTATACTGTGTGACACAACCTGAAAGTCAAAACTCTGTGCATGAATGCGCAGGGCTTCTGACGTAAAACTGTAACCGAAGCCTTGAGTGTGAGACTACGGAAGCGCCCGTGAGAGGATTCCTGTTACTTTCCAAGAACCATAATATACAGTCACATTGCTTTCTCTGACAACAAGGCAAATGCCTCCATTTTGTGCTTAAATTACTACTTTCATCTTAAGTTTAATTTTCCGTGAACTGTCTAACCTTTTTTTGTCTCAGATTTTGTGGCCCTTTTATTGCTTTTAGTCTTTCTTTATTTACAAAAAAAATTGTTTGGCTTTTGAGAAAGACTCTGCTAGGGTCGAAAGATGAGGCCATTAAAACAATTTTTTTTGCATTTGTACATTATGTCCTTGTGGTTGGGAAGCATTTTTTACAGCTAATTTTATTTTTTATTTTCTTTCTTTGTTTAATTATATTTCTTTTGTTTTGTTTATTGTTAATTTTAGATTTTTTCTTCTTTAGAACCACTGATTACTTTTCCCTAATTTTAACCCCTGGCTGCCATGGAAAATGTTTTTATGAATAATAAAACCATGAATAACTAATCATTTGAAAATCACATTGTCGATAGAATATGGTGGCAACATAGACCGTGGCAAACGGAGACTTTGACCTCTGTGGCCCTATGTGAAATTCCAAACCAGACTATTCTTATCAACGAAATGCAAAACAGTTCTATGGGCAGAATGCACTTTGTATTAAGAATAATAATTGAATGGCAACAGTACAAATGTACTTGTACTTGACGATGTAGGCCCGTTTCAAATGCCGCGCTCTTGCCGTGTCAAATTCAAATATTACATTTTTTTCCCCCGATTCGACACGGCAGGAGTGTGACGTTTGAAATCACTTTTGGATTTCGGCGCGGCAGAGGTTTAGCTCGACCATAGCTTGACAGGCCCTGGTGTGCTATTGGCAAAGTTCAGCAGAAGCACGACGTTTGAAACCACTGCCATGCTATTGGCAAAGTTCAGCAGTCAGCACGCCGTTTGAAACCACTGCCATGCTATTGCTGAACTCAAATGATTTGAATCCGACACGGTAAGAGCACAACTTCTGAAACGGGCCTTAATGTCTTCCAGGCCTGATTGCCTCGTTCTTGAAAGGGCAAGGGCGCCAAGGCCGTTTCTTCTTAATAAAGTGCCCCTCTACGAGGAAATTGTAAATTTGTACTGGAACATTTCAAGGGGCACCAAGGCAATGACCAGGGGCAGTGGAGGCATTTGCCTCCGTGAAGTATCTTGCTGGTGCCATTTTTTGAGTCGGATTCCCCCATGTGTTGGGCGACAGGCGTGTGGATAGACGTGCTCTATATTTTTTACCTGCAATTTGACTGACAAATTGGCATACCATGTGCAGACAGAGGCGCATGTGACATCAGTGTGCCAGGGCCTCAGTATCCAGGCATCTTAGCTGATCAGCTGATTTCTCCCCCCATTTTAAAGTGCCTCAGAAAACTGAAAAACACTCCACAAAGATTTTTTGTTCCAGGCAGGGTCGTCTTTATTTTGATAGCAATGGTCAAGTTCCGTATCTGTTTATTGAGATAATTGCCAATTGAAACAATGGAACCTGGTTTCTATTTCACTGTTGTTAGTCATGTTAGTGCTCTTGAGTTGAAGATTCTTATCACCGTTTTAAAGGAAGACAGTCTGGACAATTTATTAGTGGCAATACTCAACAAAGGTCACACTGGGATTGTGCACTTACGATGTAAGATGCATGAAAATTGTGATAATGCTCATGGAATTCTGTGAAAAGTCAATCCAAGAGGGACATGTAGCAACTCTGTGAACAACTCTGCAAATAGACCAATCCATGAAGCCCCGCCCCCATACGTATTGACCAATCACAGCCTTGGCTACACCAAAAAAAAGTCCGGCAAGAGTCCGACACAATTAAAATCCTATTAGAAAATGTAAACATGCGTGTGCGTACTTATTGCACGCGCGTTTATGTCGTGCAGTGTGGCATTGTAGATACGCACATTGTACTGCCCACGTGTACAGTGAAGATGTAGCCAATGCTGTGATTGGTCTATATGTTTAGGGGGCGGAGCTTAATGGATCGGTCTATTCAATTTCAGGGGGTAATAACTCCATGGTTGTACCAGTTACACCCACCAGTGCCAGTGGCATGACTTCTCATTGTGACCGCACATGGTTCTGAAAACAGTACATTATGTATGCTGTGAAAGTGTAAACACAGTGCTATTGTAGATCTGACTTTTCTATTGTTTGCTTTGCAGTAGAAAAAGGGTTTTTTTGCAAAGGCTTTTGTGGTTTTCCTGTTGCCCACACAGTTGTCTATTGAGCAAATGAGGCTTTACTAAAAATATCTGTGTGTATTAGTAAGGGACTTGTATTGGCATTGTAATAGACTGTGGAAGTTTTGCACATATTCAAACTTCCGGGGACTAAGTTGGTCCCAACCATATTGAGTTTTACGTGTGCGAGATTCTGTTTCTTCAAATAGTTAAGTTTAACTTAGTTTGTGGCTATAAAAATTGTATTATATTGACGAGAAAGTAATATTTTGCGATGAAATATATGAAAGTAGAATCAGTTTAACAAATCGACGAAGAAAACCTAAGAATAAGACCTCTGTTTCCGGTTACTTGTAAACAATTGAGAATTTTGCCAAACTGACGTTCATGTTATTTTTAAACCTATGTAATGGTTGGACAAATTAGTGCGTGATTCTCAATTGGTACTGCATGTAGTCTAGAATCATTGAGGTTGAAGAAGCATCCTCGTCTCAAGGTTTAATTTTGTTTCTACGTTAATTTTAGCAAATTATTTGAATTATTTTTTAAAATGAAACATTATTTGTATAAAAAATTGCTTTGAGTATTTTTATTTTCAAGAATATTGAGTAAATAGAATTCAGAAAAATGATTTTTTTTCGTAAAAAAACAGTCTTCTTTCAACTTGTTTTCTTGTTTTCACTACACGCGAGACTTGCACAGTGTACAGATGGGTTGCAATAGACGCCATCTTTGATGACAATTTCTATTTTGGCTTGTAGCCGTATCAAGCTCTGTAAAATTTCAACGCAGCTTGAGTTGCTTACCAACCAATTATGAAAGGAGTTTATGAAACGCACGTGTGCCCTGTGCAGTTCTTAACATGTAATGCACAGTTGTGTGTCGAAAATGAGTTGTCGTCGTCGTTAAAGTCTTTGCGTATTTTCGGATGATGGGCACTAGTGTCAAAGTGCGTGGTTTTGTTTCCTTCACACGTTAAAACAATGTTCACGGAAAGCCAACGTTCTCAAGAATGTTCAAATGCTTTTAAGTTGTACGATCTGAACAATTTTTTGATTCTGCAATCCAGTTGGAAGAACAATGAGGGGGCATTGAGGGCCGACCCGATTTTTCTGGTTTACCATTGGCAGACGTTTTTGTTGTTGTCTGTATGGAAAATACACACGTCGCACATAAATCTGCATTTTGCATTTGTCTCTGTTTTTTTGGTTTTGACAGTGACTTCAGCAGCTGTGGCTTCCCTCGACCGCACGCCTCCCCATGTACAGTACAGTGTAGTCCCTTACAAGTCACAATATCTACACATGAGCTGTAGTACATGTACATGTATTCAATATTCTGTAAAATGTTAGTGAAGCCAACTCTCATGGGATGAGCGATCGATGTTGAGCTCCAATTCTCACGTCTGGTGTTTACTGTACCTGTGTCTGGTATACTGTGGTTGCTTCGCGTTACGTTTAAATCTAAATTTTCATATATTTTGTCTACCCCTGACAGAGATGGCAACGGAGGTGGTTTGTCCTCAAGCGCAGCCCACCCAACGCCGTCTACCTACAGTACTACAAGGACCAGAACTCTGCCAAGCCGAAGGGGACCATTGACCTGAATTCCTGTGAACAGGTGGACCAGGGCTTGACCTTTGAATCCAGGAGGTCACTGGCCAAGAACTTCATCTTCGACATCGTGACCCCCAAGAGAAAGTACTTCCTTGTCACCAACACAGAGCTAGAAATGATCCGGTGGGTGAGGGAGATCTGCGTGGCCTGTGGCTTCCAATTGGAAGGCCAAGGTATGTACGATGAATTTTAATTCTTACTTTCCATGCTTTGGCAAGTTTCCACGATTCTCAGGGACAGTTTCATTCTCTAGTAAAGTGCGGGTGCACGTTTCCTCTGCACTGTACTTTTCCACTCTTACAGAGTTGTGAAGCACACTCAAATTTGTTACGTTATCCCCATCTCCCTTGGGCGATTTACGCTGATTCTTCCTCAATCTCCAACAAAATCCAACACCTTAATGGTAATTACATGTACTCGACACCCTTGAACCTGTTGAACTCCCATTTCGGCGGTATGCCTGATCTCATATAAAGCAGAGTCAGTTTTACTAGTGCAGTCCTCAGTCCAACAGAATCCGACAAAAAATGCTGCTCAGGGTTTGCCTGGTAACTGTTTGATTGACTAGCCAGCAGGACCAGCTACCTTGTCATTTCACTGGTGTCACCACTTCAGGTTTTTAAAGTGGAGACCGCGGTTGTAAAACCAATTGACAAAAATAAATGACCAGGAGACAAGAAAAGAACTCAATTCAGTTATGATATTTCCGATCGACGACTATTTACAGTATTTGCAAAGTCATGTTCTCAAATTCATTAGGGCTCATGCCTTTCATTATAGTCAGATTCAATCACTTTACATCAATCTTAATAATTCAATCTTCACTTTAGCAGTGGCGTAATTAAGGGGGGCATGGTGGGGGGGGGGCACATGCCCTCGAACTGATGTCCGTTCCCCTCCGGGTGCCTTCCCATGTGAAATCTGGACTTTAAAGATTAAAAATTAACAGAATAAAACGTTACATTTTTAGAGCTTTTATGTAGTAATTTCAATGTTTTTAAAACTATTTTTCATTATTTACACGCAGAATGTATTTATGTTTTACCTTGACGCATCAGAAGAGCACTGAAAAGGTGCTTGTTAAGGAAAAATACAAACAGAAACTACAGTTTTAATTGGCCTAAAGTGCCCCCCCCCCCCTTGTGCCCCCCTAAAATTTTACCCTAGTTACGGCTCTGCACTTTAGTATTCTTTTGTCTCAATATATTCATTCAATTAATTCTCAACTCAAAGACTTATTCCTTGACTCAATCAATCTTCAAGCCCATCTTGAAATCAATACATTTCTTATGTTTGATTATAAATTCAATGATCTTCAATCAATCTTCAAGTCAATGCTTACAGTCCAACACTTCCAATTCAATCTTAAGTTTGGTGATTCTTCAATCAATCCTCCGTCAGCTTTTATTCACTAAGTCCATATTTCACATCAAATAGGAATGCTTTTTAAAAACTGAACTAGCCAGCGTCAAATAGGAATGCTTTTTAAAAACTGAACTAGCCAGCGTAACCACATGGAGTGAATTTTGACGGGTCCTCATGTGTTTCAAACTGGCATTTGGGCAACGGTCCGCAGTTAAGGCAGAACGGTGCTGTTGGTTTTTGATAAGTTGGGAGTTGTTCGTGGTTAGTTATTGTAAAGGAAAAAGGGGGTACACCCTGTTTACATTGTACTTTTTGCTACTTGATGTCCTTCAAATTTATACTTGGCAAGGATTTTTTGGTGGATCAATATGAACCAGGGTTTATTTTTTTGGAAGCTCTCTGTCTACTGTCTTACCTGACTCTCGGTCTCTGCAATGTACGAGGTAATATTCTTTAGTGGGAGCGTGTACAAACATGTTTTTTCCTTCATTTACATGCACAGATTGAGCAAGAAATTCTGCTTACCTACAAACAAAACACTGTGCTATACGCCCAAGTTCGTGGTGTTTCTTGCTGCTGTATTTAAAAAAAATTTTTTTGTTTAACCAACTTAAATTCTGTGCAACTGCTGCAAGCTTTGGTTAGCCAGTTACCTCCTTGAATGACAATCTGCTGCACCTCGTAAACATGCCAATTGTTAATCATGAAAACATCCGCCTACCCCTTCATCCCCCCCACACTCCCCCCACACTCCCCCCCCCCCACTCCCCCTTCCTAATGACATCCTGTTCATTTGTCAATTGAATAACGGAGCCAGACTGTTCAAAATTGTAATTAATAGGTACTTTTAAAAACGAAATAAATGTGCCGTGCATCAATTCCTCTAATTGGTTGTCCCTATTAAACCTTTGTCGGTTTGTTTTCGTGACTGCAGAGTTGGAGGAAGTAATTTATAACACTTCAACACAAAATTTGCCATCAACTTAATTAAATTGGTTTTGAATTAGATTGTCACTTATCGTGTATGGATTCATAAAAAATTACAATTACATGTTCAGTGCAGAAGTGATGTGATACTGAAGTGGTTGTTGGTGTTTAATACACACAGTATGAATTCCATTTATTTATTTTGTAAAGATGGAATTCAAGTAACTGGATGAATGGATTCTATAATTTAGAATTTAAACATATTCGTGTTCAGGCTGACGTGTGTTTTTAGGAAAAAAAAGGAAAGGGGGCGGGGCGGGGCGGGGGAGGGAACGGGTTTGGAGCTCAGTTTAACTTGTTTTACTTGGAGGTCCTATGTACACTTGTACATTGTATAAATGGGACTTGAAACTTCTCGTTCAAGAAGAAACATGTACAGTGTGTTTGTTGTTTTTTTGCTGTTGTTGGGTTAGGGGTGGGGGTTTAAGATGGGATGTCACTCCATTACGTTTCCACAAGGGCGTCGACCTGTCTTCTCCCCTTTGCTTACTCACTTCTTGAGGTTCGACCTGAGTACAGTCACTGAGTGCAATTTATACAGCATGGGTATATAACATGGGTATATAACATTCGTTCACCATCACTCAGATGTACATGTGCGCCGTTTCATTGAACTTTGCTTGTCTAATGCAGCGAGATTGCTCTGAAAATCAATTGAGACCAAAGTAATGCTTTTAAAGTACAATGTCTCATGCGCATTGTACACATGCCAGGCACTCCCCAGCACATAGAGAAAAGTCGTTTGTCAGAGTGATTGTTTTTTATCTCTGCCTTCGGCCTGATGTATTTGTTTTGACTTCCATGGTGCTCTGCAGGAAATGATGGTCCCTTCCTGTGGGAACTGTTTCGCTGACAGAGTACACTGGTACGAGCTTGCGAGGATGTTGACAACAAAGTTCATTCCTGGCCAAAATTTATTGCCGTTCAAAACAAAAACAACAAGTCAAGGTCTGTTTACTGAGAAGCTCTTTTGCTCTTTTTTTTTATAGTAAGGTCGAAACTCATTTGAAGGACTTGACTGGAAACCAATTTTATTTTTAAGGCGAATTACAAAAAAAAAAATTATTATTAAATACAAAGTGAAATAAAAAAAAAAAACATAAAAGATTTAGGAATCACACAGGGATGAGAAATTTCACTTTGTCTGAATTAAGACCCCTTTTGGGCGTTCTGCCTAGTGAGAAAAATAGCTGAAATATTTCTTTTACATACTTAAGAAATCATGCTCTTTGATCTGTGGATATTGAGGATACTGTTTCTAGAAGCTTCTTGAAATCGATAACTCCAAGGGCTATAACTCCATATTACTTGTAGTTTTTGGTATGAATTCATGATGATGTATTTTTTTCCACCAACCAAAATGCCGTGTTCGTTTTTACCAACAACTCTAGTTATTGTTGATTTTGTCATCTAGTAGGCCTAAGCCCTGAACTGTCATTTTTAACTGTTTGTAATATGGAACGGTCCAATCACTTGTAATCTGGAATGAATAAAGTTTTTTTTTAAATTGAACTGAATTGAATTTGGTCACACCTCCTGAAATTTTGACCCTACTTTCGAACCTTTTTGTCAGCAATGACTAAGTGCAGCATGTACTCATTAAGTACACACTGGACGTACACACACTGAGACACTGTAGAAGTTAATGACCACAACTTTTGTGAATTTGTACTGCTTGTGAATTTAGTTCACTAATTCATTTGAAATCTTTTTTTTTTTTTCAAAAAAATTGTTTAGTGTATTGGGTTTATGTGTATATATCTACTTTGCAATGTTCAATAATTGTTCTTATGAGAACTTGTCCTGCTATTAACTTCACTGCTGTGGAGTGAGTCATTAATTGGTCTCAACGTTTCGACTAGCTTGCTCTAGTCATCGTCGGGAGACTAAAGAGTGTTTGAGATGCTGTTTTTTTTATAGGAATTCTGAGGTTTCAATGTAGAGTCAGCACTGATCTGATTGGTTCTCTTGAAAGGAGAATTGTGGTTGTTAAGCAAACTGAAAAACAAAATGTGCGTGGGATTCATACATTAATTTGCAAATCAGAATCCCCCCCCTTTGATGCGTAGCCTGGACTAGGCTGGATTTCACAAAACTAGTCCTAACTTAGGACTAGTTACTCGTCCTAACTCGAGATAAGACTAGTCCTAGCGCTTTGTGAAATCCACCTCTGTTCTAAGTTCAGACCTTTACGAGAATTCCAGGATGAGAAATTTACATTCATGGACCTTGGACTTGGGTTCCAACTTGGCCCAATTTCCTAATGTTGTTTACCGGTTTTAGCACATTTTTGTGCTTACTATAGGAGCAAAACACCCGTAAGCAAAAGTGAATTTCACAAAGGATCGAGAAGACTTGACAGCACGTGTATGGTTCAGTACAATGGGTTTGCATTGTTGCGCCACTCATCTGCTCACAAGAACCGCCTGCAAGCTGGCGTGCCCTTTTGCTTTGCGTAAGGTTAGCAGTGTTTATGAAGTAGAAATTGTGCTAATGGCCGCTCTTCCATATAAGCAGAAAACTTCTGCTTACAGGCTTTGTGATATTGGGCCCTCGTGTGTTATACTGTACATGTATATGAATAAGCCAGTTGTTGATAGCAGTTACTTAATGCGGTACGTGCACAGTACACATGCGTGGTAGCCACAGAAATGGAATTCACCATTTTCCCATTGTGATCCAGATCTTCCACTCGTGGATGACCTATGACCTTTCTGACCTCGTGACACCTACATGTGAGCTCTCTAGAGGAACCCATTTATATAAAAGAGACACCAGGGGTTTGGGAGTTCCAATGTGGATCTTGTTAAGCTACATTGTAACTTGTGTGTGATGTGCTCATAAACCAGTATATCAGTTATCAAATGTGGTGTGACTGGTTTCCATGATCAGCAGTAATCATGTTCATTCATATATTTTTTTTTTTAAAGTTTATCAGAGCTTCACAATAATTTCTTCTAAAATTTATTTCACTGGATCCTGAAAATTCCTTCATGTATTCCATAGAAGAAAACCTCCAATATTGGGGGGGGGGGGGAAACTAGGCAATATTGGCCCCTTGCACCAAGGTTACACGTGGCTAGCTGTGTGCCACGCTTTCCAATCCGGGAGTCAAATTTCACTTCAAAATTATAGTAAGTGCGTGAACGCCACATTGCCTACAATGAACTCTATCCTGTTGGTAAAGTGATGACATTTTGGAGCCAGAAGTGCAATGCAAACAAATGGTATACATACATGTACATGAACATTTGTTACACTGCACTTACAACTCCAAAATGTCATCACTTACAGGCCTTGTGCTTAAGCTTTTTGTAAAGTAGCCCAAGGGAGCTAGTAAACTGTGCATTTTACTTGCCCCCAGGAAGTTTTTGTTGCCCAAATTTTAAACATGTATTGTCATAAATGTATCTGCCTGATACTAATGGTAGCGATCACAACCAGTTTATTTTATAGCGGTCAAATGAAGTTTCATTCACACACTCAAAAATAAATTAACACATTTCTAAAATGTATTATTCACATCTGAAAAGGAAGAAGTATGAGCATTATAAACAAGTAAGTTGCACAGTTTTTTAGTAGCCCACAGGGCAAGATGAGAAGTGGTGTTAACTAGCCCATAACAGTTTTTACTAGACAATGTACATGTATGCCGGGCTAGTGCTAAGCGTGAGCCCTGAGTTACCAGCAGGATAGGGCCTTATCACTGGCGGCACATTTCTATAGCAACGTGGGAGGTCTGGAATACTATGCACATGTGGGTTTAGTAAATTGTAGCGCCAGCCAGCCAGTGTTTCGTAGCACATCATGTTCGGGCAGTTCTAGTGACATGTGTTTTCGTGACGTGTGCTTGTAACTATTCGAGCAATATTCAAGCAATAAAATAGTGACGCCATCTGAGAAGGGTCTCTACTGTATAACACACAGGGACATTGTCTCCCACAATTGCACAACCAATAGTACATGTATGACCTGTGACCTTTCCAATGGACCTTGACCCCTGACCTCTCTTGAGGAACACACAAAAGAGACACCAGTATTTGTACATGTACCACGCATGCAACCAACTTGATTTTAAACAGCCAGATCCATGTACACGTATTCACCCAAGTCACCTGACGCCAACACCAGCGATAAATCTGGTCGCCCCATTTTGGGATTCATATTCTGTGTGTGTTATTGCGCAGTGCCCATGTTAGGTTGACACGCTTGTGCATAGATCAATTTGACTGCCAAAATGGCAGACCATGGTTGGACAGTACATGTAGTTGCGTGTGATATCTATAATAGACTCATTTGTTGTCAGTGAATGGTGTTTTCATGTACACCTTTTATTTAGAAAGAAAAAATATCTTTAAAACTGAAAAATTATGTCAAACATTGAGCGCTTGTTTCAGCTTCTGCCTGCAACTTGTAAGATGGATCTTAATTTTGTCTAGACATACAGTTGCTTTTTCAAGTGGGGCCTGTCGTCATGATGATAACAGGCCTGTGGCTGTACATGGAATTATGAACTTCAACCCCGTTACTACACGCGTGTCACGTCACAAAAGGCGCTGTCATTATTAAATTGTGATGTGACAGCCTGCACCCTCACGCGTGCACTAACTGGGTTAAAGTTCATAATTTCATGTACAGCCACGGGCCTGTTACATGTATGATCATGATGACAGTCCCCCTTTAAGGAATTGATAAACTTTTCTGTAGTCCCCTTTGATTCATCAATGAATAATGATTTGTTGATTTATTACGTATTTCATTTGTTTTTATCCTCAAATTTCAGAAGAGAGCACACCTTATCAGCCTAGCCAGCCAGTCAATGTTACACAGAACTCTACTTCCAGGTACCCCACGGATGTTCCTGCCTCTGCTCCTACCAACGCCACAGAGGCGGGCGAGTCCTACATCCCCCTGGATGAATGTAGCAGTGGAGATGGCAAAGCCCTCTCACAGAGTGTTCCAGCAAATGGTGGCTGGGAAAATGCTAGCAAGAGCCTGGAGCTATTTCCGATTGATCTTGCTACGAGCAGGCCAGATAGCTCGGGCAGCAACTGCAGTAGCATTCCAAGCGAGATGGCCCCCTTGCCGCCAACCCAGAGGGATTCCGCTGCCTCGGAGAACTACGACGTCCCCCCGGTGTTACGGGGAAGCAACTCCTCTTCGAACATGCAACCCATGTATGACATACCCCCAGCTCTGCTCCGAAGAGAGCCGTCTTTAAAGAACCAGGATGATATTTTCAAACCTGTCCCAGGACAGCGGAGCACTGACATGAACCGAAGCATCTCCCCAGATGAAGCGTATCGGTTGAACGAGAACCCGCAAGATTTGTATGACACACCGCCCCCGCATGAGTCTGGTGGACTGTATGACATCCCACCAGCACATAAACTGATCAGGAATCAAGACAAAGAGATGAGTCAGTCCACAGACAGACTCGCGCAGGACTTCCAGAAAATCTCTTTCCGCAACTCTGTCGGGGCAAGCGATGCGGCTCCAGACCTGTACGACGTACTCCCCTCTCCGTCGCCAAGTGTTCAGAACGCAACAGACCTTTACAGTTCTCCCGTTAATGGGTCCGCTCAGAAAGCAGCTGCTCCTCCGCCAAGGCCCCCAAAGAGACAATCGGCTATCGAGTCCCAACCCGTGGCCACGCCTCCCCGGCCGCACAAGCCAAATCACCTGAAGACCATGCCAGTTACACCGCCTCCGAGTTTCGACGACTCAATATATAATCAACTCCCGGCCCATCCTACCAAGTCATTCTCGCCTGTAGATTTGGAGAGCAGGCTCCACCATGTGTCGCCGGTGTATGACACCCCCCCAGCTGCCACCACAAACTGGAATGATGTCAAGACGCCAACTGCTGGACACCAGTGGCTGGACAGCAAGATACCAATAGGTAAGGTTTGCTATTCGGTAATTTTGATTTCAAAACGAAAGTGTGACCAGCAAAAGGTCTTTAGCAATTACTGTCCAAAATTGTGCTCCACGAAAAGCGAGTGTGAAAGTTTGGTCTGTTTTCTGTAATTTGTAAGTCATTCAGGAAAGTTAAATTCCGTATATAGGGTGTAATTCTAGCAACAAATGTACAACAGTTATGCCCTACTTTTTTTGAAAGAGTCATGACTTGTGATCTTCTGCTTGGGCAAAAAGTTGTAATTTTTGTGCCCAGAAAAAAGGTCGTACAGCCTTATGACCTTCTGGGCTAACCATGAACTGTCTAACACAACGATTGTGTGCACATTACATAAGGTACCCAAAAAAAACAAAAGATAAACTGTTAACACTTCATTTGTTGTGAATATTTCTGATGTTCTCCTGCAGGTTACATCAACACCAAGCAGGCCGTCACCAAGCCCTCTGTCCAAAAGCTGTCCACGTCTGTCCCACCCAATTCTGCCGGTTACCGCAACTTGAGAGGTGCCTCAATGCCACAGAGGGCCAACACAATAGAGTATGACAGTCGGGACAGCCCAACACAGATGGCACTGCAGCAGCAGCAGCAGCAACAGCAGCAGCAGCAGCAGCAGCAGACCAGCTACATGCCAATGAACGGCAGCAGCAACTCATCCAATGTGTTCCAGTACCCGGACAACTCCCTCTACATGCCCATGGAGTCTGCCAACGAGGGCCTGAGGCCCGAGGGACGGCTTCCCTCCGACGCCCAGAATGAACCCTACGCCTTAATGACCAGTGCCGTGGGTGATCTGAAAGACTTCCCGATACAGAAGAGAGCATTGCCAGCCGATTTCCATCGCCAGACATTCTCAGGTGGACGGCCGCCACCACCAATAGACCGAAGCTTAAAGCCAGATCGGAAATTAAGTGAAGGAGCAGGAGTGAGTAAGTAAAATATCACCGTGGGTTAGAAAGTTATGTTTTTCTAACATCAAAGAAAGCACCATTAACCAACCACTTGCTATTCTTATTATGGGATGGCGGGGCCGAGCGGTCAAGATGCACAGAACTCAAGTGCTGGTGTTGTCAGCGTGTGGGTCCGGGTCGTGGTAGAGGCGCTTGCTTCCTTGAGCAAGACACATAACCAAATTTGCTTTGTCCTTCTGATGGGACGTTAAACCCGTACACACTGTGTATGAAGTGTCGTGTCTACATAAAGGAGTTCAGTGCACTTGTAAAGAGAAGGGGGGTTTGCCCCGATGTTTCTGGCATGGCCTGGCGGCAGTATGCGCCACCTCACCTTGTATCCCGTTCAAGGTGTTGTATTATGGTTGCTTCGTCTCATTAAATCATTCTGAACAATCGCCACCAGATTTGATAACTCGGCATCACGAGTGTCATTTGTGGTGTGTCGTGGCCGAGTGGTTACTGCGTCGGACTCAAGCTCCAGTGGCTGAGTCATCGGAGTGTGGGTTCGAGCCCCGGTCATGACGCTTGTGTCCTTGAGCAAGACACTTAACCATAATTGCTCCGTAAAAGTTGGGGAGGTAGAGCCTTCTGCTCTACCAGCCAGGCTTCTGATAGATGATACCTAAGCCTACATCCTTACGTACTGTAAAGGGGGTTACCCTGTTTCAGCCCCAGTAGTAGGTGGCAACGGCCCCTGGATAAAACAGTTGATTTGTAGCCCTAACGTCGAGTGGCTTTAATACTGGCCTTGTGTGTCTGGTGACTTCCATAAAAAAAAAATTAAAAAAAATGACAGACATGGTACATTATACATGTAAATGTACACAATTAATATTATTATTTGTTATAATTCCAAAATACAATTTGAGGTGGCCAAGCTCCCAGAAAGCTCAAAGGTGATTTGGTCGGATTCATGTTATGGTGGTCAGTTGGAGTTTTGTTAAAGTACGCATAGTAGTAGTGGCCAAATATAATATAATGAGGTAGAGGGTGTGTGAATCCTTTAACGTTTCTTGTCAGTGACTGAGAACTAACAGTGTTTGGTCCTTTCTACAGACAACATTGGAATGGCAGGCAGTTTCTACGCAACCAGTACCACAGATGACATGGGTTTAATACCAATCCAATCGTCACGGACGAAAAGCTTCAGCAGAAAACCGGGCCAATATGAGTAAGTTCCCAGACATTGTGCTAAAGGCCACAAAACTTTAACTTTAATAATAGTGAACAGTTCTTGTATAGCACAAAAGTCTCTATGCGCTTCAAACTTGTGGCCAGACTTGGTTAATTTCGTTGATTCTATGGCTCAATAGACCGATCCATTAAGTCCCGCCTCCTTACGAGTTGACCAATCACAGCCGCGAAACCTGATCACCATTAGTGCAAAGATCACCAAATGGCTGAAATGGTGATCAGATTTCGTGGTTGTGATTGGCCAATGAGAAATGGGTGGGGCTTAATGGATCGGTGTATTCTTTCAAGGAAATTGTTTGTAGACTCTACAATATGTTAACACGAGAAACATTGGAAAATGTCAAATCAATACATGACAGTCTACTTTCAGTTGAGTAGAAGTAGGTCAAATCTTGTGGCCGTCCTACGGCCTCTTTGGGCATTTTCTGTACGGTCTGCTTTTGGCTTCTAAAGGGTTGCCTACGTGTACATCCTAAAGACGACTAGAGGGCGCTAATCAAAACACTGAGAACAAACCAAATGGTTCTTCTTCGAGCCAATTTTTTTTTCCATAAGAGGTGTACCAATCTACGATTCCATTCCTACCCACAATCACGGACAAAATTGTTGGGACAGTGTATACCACAACCCCGTACCCCTCGCAATGGAACATTCTGACAATCATGGTAAATAGTCTTGGGTCAGTGTCTGCCGTTCCCCACTACATTTTTTTTAAAATATTAACCAACAGCCGAACAACTGGCTATATCCCAAAGAAAATTTCAGACAATCACGGACAACATTGTTGGGACAGTGTGTACTGCACCCCTGTACCCCCGGGTTCAGTGATGCTCAAGCAACTGTAATCAAAAGTTGCCAACATTGATCTGGGGGGTTGGGGGTGTCCCTAGGAATTTTGCCCCGGATTGCAGTTCTGGCTAATTTAGCAAGATCAAGTCTCAAAGTACAGTTTCCCCCCTCATTCTCCCAACCCAAATCTCAGGAACCACAGGCTGGACCCAGAGACAGATCTCTTCCGAGGACGTACAAACACAGGTGAAAGCACGACCTCCTCCTCTGAAGATGACATGTACGGCACCGAAGGAGACTTCTATCAATCGTCCCGCCCGGTCCCTGTACCTGATGAGGACACGTACATCTACAAGGATGTCTCTCCAATGGGGGCTTTACTTGAGGTATGTGACAAGCCTTTCAGCCATTTTTGCAAATAAACCTTTCTTTTGCAACCTCATGGCTGTGAAATGTTGGACTCTTTAGTTGTTGCTGGGACGAGAACTTACAGACTTGTGTCTGATTTCAGACTTTTTATGTCAGCCTGGTGAAAAAAGAATTGCTCGTATTTTCTCCAGATATAAAGAAAACATGCTTTTTGATCTACCTCTCGAGCACTGAGGAAACTGTTCCCCGAAGCTCCTTGAAATCTGTAGGCCTAACTCCAGGGGTTACCAAAAGGTTGAAATGGCATTCTTTCTTCCCTCCTAAAATTTGGATCCTAGGCTCAGAAGTTGTCGCAAGCAATGGCTCTCAACCCTGGTAATGATAGCCTTCAAGGGGTTCTTAAATATGATCCTTTGATTTTTTTTTTTAAATTTCTGTTCACTTCCTTGTCCATATTTATGTATCTATATATTATTTTGATATTTCTTTTGTTTTTTGTTTAGTTTAGTTGTATTAAATAATGTGGGAGATTCCCCACTATCTACCGAAATGTTTACTTTGGCGTTTGAGGAAAACAATTCTCTTGATTTTGTTTTCCTGTCTTGGTGCTACATGTACGTTTGATTTGTTTTTGTAACAGTAATAGGGAATTTACATTTCAATTGAAGAAAATGTAAAAATAAATCTACATTTTCTCAATATCAGCTTGTGTTTAAATGTATTTGATCATGTTTATAAATAGCCACAATTTCTCGCTTATTCTCTTGAAACAAAGTTTTAAGGAAAAGTTTCAGCGGTCCATTCCAACTACCTAATTGGTCAGGTTTGAGCTGGTGTTCGAACAAGTGAATGTAAATTGATAATTTTGAAAGAGAGTCATCTTGAGTCTTTCCTCGGCCTTTTAAAAACACATCCAGATCACCATTCTCTCTTTTATGTGCGTCTTCTTGCCACAGCGCCCAGTACCAGAAGGTCTGTCCAGTTCCCCGATCCCGGCCTCGCTTCCCTCCCAGCAGAGCGACGACATTGAGTACCTGGAGCTTTCCCACGAGACTGAAGAGCCCCGCCAACCTCCGCCCAGGCCTCCCAAGCCAAGCTCCCCCAAGGTGGACTACATTGACCTGGACCACCAGAGGATGATGGCCCTCAAGAAGGTCACGGAGAAGAGGGAGGAGGAGCTCCAAGATACCAGCATCACGGGGAGAGGCACCCTCACCAAGAGGGAATCATAGGGGGTTATATAATCCTTCCCTTCCGATAGTTTAGTTGGGGGTAAAGAAAAACAGGTTACACAGAAGGAGGACAAACTTGAAGATGTCAATCTCAGGGGGGCAGGGCATCTCTCTGAGACAGATTTATGGAGAGCTAAGAATTGTCACCTCCAAATAATTTTTGCCTTAAGTGTAGCGGCACAAAAGGTCACACTAAATAAACTTAACCAAAAGTTGTATTGTAGGCAGCTCGAAATTATACTGGACTGATCACGACCAGAATCCTGACGGCAAGTCATTATGTCTCACACATGCCCATCTTACTCCTTGTGCAAGGTTTTCGCTACTTCTTGCTCCAAAGCTGGCATTCGCATGTGAGTACTGATCAAAAATTAAAAAAATAAAAAAATCTGCCAACACCTCAAGTCTCTGCAAAACACTTCTGATTGGCAAGTCCAATAATTAATTTTGTTGACGTAAATCTTCCAAAAAAGAAAAAAAACAACAGCTCAATGCATTTTCCTTTTGGGCTGTTGGTAATCTTTGTAGCCAGTTTGTTTGAGGTTGGCATTGCGTACAGCGTCAGTATGCCACGCTTTCAATTCGAACAGGATGCAACGTATGCCATAAATAACAAGTGCTCTGCCTTCAGTTTATTGATGTGCTATGAAAAACTTACGGTATAAACCATTTCCTAGGAGGCAAAATGTCTCACGTACTACAATGAAAGTTTTTCCTGTTACTGGCTGCCATTACTAAAAGAAAGGTATAAGTGGTAAAAAAACAAATCATCGGTTTTTGAGGTTTTTTGTAACATTTATCAGTATAATCTTGTAAGAAATGTGTTAGATATACATGGATCAAGGGTTATAAGGAAGAGATATTATAAAGAGGAAGTATTTGTAAATAATATTTTAAGTTGACTCTGATATATAATAATGAATGAGTGATGCACATGCATTGAACTACATGTATAGTACTACAGAATTTTAAATGTGTTTGCTTCTGTTAACCGGTTTTTCTATTAAACACTGCTACAAAAAAAGATATTTCTTGTCTGTCAGCCAAATATTGATAGTTTTCTAATATATATTTTCAGTCTCGAGCTTCTATGACCAAACACTGCGTAATGAAGGAAAGTTCACCATAGAGTTTTTGGAATAGTAGAGTAAGTCAAATGGCCTAGTTGTCAGGAATTTGTTCTTTTTCAAAAAAGTAATAATTTTAATACATGTGTAATCTGGGAAAATTGTATTTCTGTCGGTGCTTGTTATAGGCCGTATTTTTGACAGCAAGAGGGCGCAATACTAATTCCATTTTGATAGTACAAAAATATTTCAAAACATTAAAGATACAAATTTTCCAAGCAAATATCTTACACTCATTAAATTGTAAAACTGTCAATAAAAACAAACCTCAAAAGTTGTATATTAACTGCTTTATTAGAAGTCTAATTGCATCTGGTTTACCACACTATTTCTATGGTTTGACCCCAGTCTACCCCAAAGGGTGCCCTCTTGCAGTCAAAAATAAGGCCCATTGAGAGGAAACAGATTGACACTTTAATGTTCTTCGATTGCTTATAAATCGTTGTGTGTTCGGTAAAAGGATGTAAGGCCTTACGCCCTTTTGCTGGGAACATAAAGTAGTTCGTCCCAGTAACAAAACGTAAGGAACAAAATGGCTCCTGACATGAAAAATATGTCAGTTTTGTTAGTTTTTTTGCAAGAATTACCCTGAAGACATGATTCCCCATTCCCCATGCAGAATTTAACCTTTCTATAATGACTTTTGCATAGCAACAAATTTACCAAACTTTCCCGCTCATAATTCTTGAAACGCAAATTTTAACATAAATTGCTTACGTCCTTTTACGCGGAACTTTCCCTTACGTCCTTTTGCCGGGCGCACGACGAAATGTTGCCATTCAACAGCTTTATTCTGTAGGCATATTCAGTCATTGTTTTTGTAACAACTAGACAGCTCAAGTGGAAACAATTCTCAGGGTGATTGGTACATGTACTTGATTAGTTGGACAGTTGCATACATTTTGTTCTAACCTTTGACCCGTTGTTTTTGGAAGTAACTACGTCACAAGCGGGCAAAAGGGGAAGAGGCGTCTCTGAATTACGTGTTCGTGATCATTTGCACTGCTCATCAATGCATGCAGGGCGAAGAATAATGGATATGTTTTACAGTGCTGGGTATCTGCCCCCTTTGACAATTGGAACACTTTGGCTAGTTACATCATTCCTAAAACCATCTCAGCTTCCTGGGGAGTGCGCAATCTAGACCTAGTTCAATCATGGACCATTGGTTAACTTTGGTTAGTGACATACAAAGTGCATGCGCACTGACATGACTGAACTTGGTAGTGCAAACCATGAGAAAACGGCGAAATCAACAATCGCTTTTCTGATAACTGGTCCCCTCTGCACTGTGCTTATGAAATGGCTATTGATAACCAGCGATGCGATCAACCTCAATCGGCTGTTCGCGAATAGTCGACTAGACTAGTCAAACCATCGTTGAACAGCGTGAGTTCGATCAGAGTTAGTCAAACTATGGTTAACTGTGGTCCTTGATCGAACTTGCTCTTTGCTGCCGAGTAATACAGCACACCAAGTAATTAACCAATCGCAAGAACCAGCGCTACCCTCGCAAGTTTCTCCATTTCCTCCTGGATGAAGAGAAGCAGTTGTAGTTAATTGTCTTACTTAAAAACACAAGTGCCAGCGGTTTAGCGCATCAAACACAAGTTCTGGTGTCTAAGTCAGCGGAGTGTGGGTTCGAATCCCGGTCATCACACTTTTGTCCTAGAACGAGACACTTAACTATGATTGGCTCACAGTGCCATTTATCCTCATTTGTATGATGGATGCACCTGTAAAGGGAAGAAGTGTTCATTACTTGGATTCGAACCACTGCTCTTATGTCTCGGCAACCAGAATTTGAGTCCAGTGCACAATCCTGTTGGTAAATCATTGCATCACGTGTGCGTATCTGCAGCACGCCCAAACCTGGCTGCTTTGGCCCAAAGCTGGCATAGGTTTGTGGTAATTTTATCAAAAATCACCCACTTCATCGTTGACAGGTTGAGAAGAAAATGTAGTTCAAATGCGTTTCGTGCGACAGAAACTTTTAACTCTGAGAAGACCTTAGTCTTTGAAGAACGTATAGTAAAAGCCAAGTCCAATTATTGAAGTTTTCTTACTCAAATCATCAAAGAAAAACTAGCTCAAATCAATTCCTATGGGCTTCTGTTAACCAGTGGAGCCAGTTTGTGTCAGGTGGGCGTGGCTTACAGTGGAATTACAACACACTTGTCACCAGGATACCAAAACCAAAGGTCAAAGGTTAGAGTTCAGTGCATCAAATTGTTGGTAGAAAATGCAACATGATAGCATCTTTAAAGCTTACACTTGTCATATACAATTGTTTGAAACCCATCTATGCACAAATCTTCTTTCCAATCCTTTATATGCATTCTCAAATTTCCAATCAGCAGGGTAATTTTTCATACATGCCTCCATTTTTTTAACCTAAATGTTGTCTTTCTGTGTATAGAAGAGTCTGTTATAGAAATGTCTGATTAAGAAGAAATTTGATGAGGATGTCAACAGTAGTACATTATTCTCCATAGCTTACAATGTATTTCCCTCAGAGTGTTCAGGGCTGAATGTCATAAATCGCTTAGCAGATTTCTTTGCTAAGAAAGAAATGAGTGAGGCACCAGTCGCAATTGTGTAAACTTTATGGATTTTGGGCTGGTAACCTGTTTCTGCTAAGCAAGATTTGCCTGCGCTAAGCAAGTTTTTGTGCTTACTTATTTTAAAGTTGTAAGGCTGAAAATACTCCTTAGCAAATTTCTTTGCCAAACAGAAAATGAGTGAGGCACCAGTCGCAACAATGTAAAATTTTATGGACTTTTGGCTGGTAACCTGTTTCTGCTAAGCAGGATTTTTTCGTTCTAAGCAAGTTTTTTGTGCTTACAATGTGAAATTAAGCCCAGGTTTGGGCATTTACTTTTGTGTTTCCAACCTCTTGTGATTGAACCAGCTCCCTCTGTACCCCCTCCCCCTTGTCTCTTTCCATTGTTCATCCCTTGCATCTTCTGACTGCTTTCTGCCTCTCTCTCTTTTCACTTCTTACCACTTGACTGCTTCTGTTACTCCAGTATACTTGTATGTGTGTGTTGTGTGGTCATTTAGCCTCTGAGAAAGACTCTGCTAGGGTCAAAATGTGACGCCATTAACAATTTTTAGCAAAAGAATAAGAAGAAAGAAAAAAATTAACGATTGAAATAATTCTGCCACATTCAAAAATATTTCAGTACTTTTTCAAAAACTGTCTGACACCAAATAAAATACTGCCAAAAAAATTGTTTCAATTTGAAGAGAAAAAAGAAAAACCAATCGCTACTTTTTGGCTGCAAACAACCTTAATGAGAGCAATAATAATTTGTATGTGCACATGTACTTTGCTTAGATATGCATCTGGTTTTACCGACTTATGTTAATAAATAATCCTTCACATAAATCCGTATATTTTATGAACTTGTATATTGTACAGTACTATTATTTGATATTAATTATAAATTTAAAAAAAAATGTATCCATTCTGTGTTTTATGATAATCAGCAGTTATCAACTATTAATTTCCTAATGGCACAATTTCTAAAGTTATTGTGCCATGGTTTAAGTTTTGTTACTGGCAGTATGTACACTTATCACACAATGAGATGTGTGAAGACTTTTGTCACGGAAGCAGCCATCTTGTTTTTCTTCCATTCAAACCAATCAATCAATCAATCAATCAGTCCAAATTTATAAAGAGCCTAAATCAAAGGGTTTGCTCAGAGGCACCGAGGCACAGAAGTTATAAGTCATTGATGGTAGACCTCCTGAAACAAATAGACTTTCAGAAGTGTCTTAAATGTGTTGAGATGAGGGCTTCTTCAAAAGGTTAGTCTTGGGACCAGATGTGAAGCTGAAGGTTGTGTGATACAAATATTAGTTACTCTTATTCAGATTGTACTGCCGTGTACAGCACAGGCTTTTTTTTCCCCAACTTAACCACTACAGTACTGCAAAGTTAATCTTAATATTTGAAAATTGAAAAAACTAAATCTGTATTAATCCTGTCAGATCCAAATCCTCTGAAATCCTATGTAGGAAGTTGGCTGACTTTGTGGGATATGGTAACTGCAGGGCCAAATAATAATTGCTTATTATTGGGCCAGGCATATCAATCTTATCCAAGTCCAAACATTTGGGTGTTGAGTTACCATAGAGCGGAGTATTTTGAAGGACATGGGAGGGTCTTTACCTAAGGACATTAGGGGTTTAAGTTCAAGGAACTGAAAATCATCTTGGAATGCGTTTGACAATGAATTTTGCTAGAAGAAGTTAAATATATGAGAACTTTTATCTAATAATTGTTCATGTAAGGGACGATGTATCCAGCTGAAACTTTTTTAAATTAGAGTTTACCATTATTGCTACAAAAACCAGGGATAATTCTGTGTATATACCTTCAATTTTAACACATAAAGATAGCTTAAAAGAATTTCAACCCCAAACTCTTATATTAAAGGCAGGGTATACGTTTAGTGATTTACAAATGAATGACCATAAGAGTTTACTTGGTAAGAAGCACTGGAGAGCTGTTGACATGGTTGATAGTATAAAACACTGTGAAAAATGATTCCCTTTGAAAATTTCAATCTGAGAAACGATTCAAGCTTGAAGCATTTCTCACATAATGAAAAACATGCAGTTTCAGCATTTTCGGATCCTTCTGCGTAGAAATAACCGCTCCAGATTTTTGCCGATATCTCAAAAACACTAGAATCATTTCTCACATAATGCAAACACATGCAGTTTCAGCATTTTTTGGATACTTCTGCATGGAAAGAACCGCTCCAGATTTTTGCAGATATCTCAAAAATGCTACCATCTTTTGAAACGAAATTTTCACAGGTTAGTTTTATGATATATATCTACAATCACATAGGGTTGAAACGTCCAGTTCCAAATACCAAAGGTATCCCTTGCCTTTAAGTAAAATAATTTTATTTCTAAGGTTGCTACTGATTGAGTAAAAAAGTACTTAACATTTCCTCAAACTTTCCAATCCATTTTCTGTCAAGCAGGAGAGTGACATGTGGATCAATGTTGTAATCAACTCACCTTAAAAATTGAAAGTACCTTTATCGTAGGGTGCAGCTATGTCATTTCTTCCATACAAGTCCATGTGATCAGACCGAGGCTTGAAGTAAACCAGTAGTCTGGCTCCTCTCATGTGCACATTTTATAACAACGTTCTGCGTAGGGAACCACACGGTAGTGGCTTCACTTTGAAAATGGGCGAAAGAAGTCCACATAATCCCAGTCCCATGTCTGCAGATTGAGTCTAAAGTATGTGTGATTGGCAAGTATGTATCGAGGCTTCCAATTTTTCTCGCTTTTTTTTTTACCAAACATCCCTGTACGACTAATTCTGGCAAGAGTTTCCAGTGAATTGTTCCGTATTGCTCCAAGCATTATTAGTAGATGCTATGAACTTAGCTGGTGACCTACTTGGCAGGAATTCTAACAAGTTGGCAGATATATTCCACCACCCTACTTCCAGAATTAACCGTCGTTATGAAATAACACAGCGATGTAACTAGCCACCCTAGCTTATAAGCAGGCGGTTACGTATCATGATAACACAAGCAGCCTTGAATAGAGTGGATGCTCTCATGATACCATGATAGTATCACGTGAAGTTTAGAAGTGAGGCGCTCATGCTTCGCGGCCCGCTTAGGACCTACGGTGGCTAGGCGAATCGGGCGAATAACAACACTGTGCACAGATTTTACAATTTAAAAAGCCGTTTTGTTTTTATCACATCAATGCATTAATTTTTTTACAAACCCTGATTCTATTTGACACTGTGTACTTTCCATCTCATGCAATGTGGTTTTCCTATATTAAATAAATGGATTTTATTGGAGTGAATAATAATTGCAGGATTAAAGAAATAGATATGGACTATTTTGCACCACGAGTCACTGTGTAATGTTTCATTTGCATGTTGATAATCATGAGTTCTTTAAATGAAGTGAATTCCGTGTCGTAAACATAAGGGAGGGATACACACGTTTGTTTTGGTAGAAAATGCGAATTCAACCCAACGCAGCAATAGAAGCTGTGGGAAATAGCATGAACTCCAGTCGATGTTTGCAATAATTCTCTCAAATGTCTTGTGTTAATTTCCCTTTCTCAAGACTGAAAGTATCATCACTCCCTCTAGTGGTAATTTAGGGTACAGGCTCTCTTACAGTCATGTGGGATGACCTATAGATAATTCCCGATAGACGTCACCTTTACGTGCAACTTGGGTTTTGGCTTTTGAGCT
This sequence comes from Marthasterias glacialis, assembly GCA_911728455.2. Taxonomy (NCBI): domain Eukaryota; kingdom Metazoa; phylum Echinodermata; class Asteroidea; order Forcipulatida; family Asteriidae; genus Marthasterias; species Marthasterias glacialis. The sequence continues at coordinate 14,649,081 of OU452228.1, read as the reverse complement.
GCGTCGTTCTAACTTTTCTACACAGCTAAGTGGTTCACCGACCAATCATGGAAGGAATCTGATATAAATTGCCCACACGCCGCATGCGATTTTTACGCATAACGCATAGTTGTGCGTTCAAAAAATGATTTATTTACCCTGAAAAGATGGAGACTTTACACTTTGTGAAGTCAAGTGGGAAGTGTAGACCAAAAGGGGATGTCCTTCAGCTGTGTTATCACCGTTACATGGATGCATTTACACCCAATTTGTGCAATACAGGCATCTCTGACCATTGACGTTGATGTAACTATAGACCTTTCTTTTACAACGTCACAGCCGGAGTTGTTGCCAACTAAGATGGAGAAACTACAGGGAGCCAGCAATGCTATTAAGCAAAAAGCAGACAATCCCAGTTTGCAAAAAATGTTACACAAATATTCAAAAATTGTTCAGAAAATGTTGGAAACAAACCAACCAGCAACGGGATGAATTTTCTTTAAATATAAAGTTTGCAATTGAATTTGGTCACAACGTCTGCCAACAAGACTTGAATGTTTTGCTACATTTGGCCGTCCATGCCAACCAGCGCGGTTTGTTTATCAACAAAAGAAAGGTCTATACAAAATACCAGCGTGGCCTGAGTTAAAAGCCTGCGCACTACGTGTACGTGAGTGTAAATGCATCACAGGGATGGTAGAAAACACTGGTGCAGGACATATGGAATTGACCTAAAATGGATTGGTCTACGCACTATGACCACAAGGGCACTAGGGGTGAGTTATGGCAAACATTTACAACAATTATAATCCATACCACTGAAAGGAGGCTGGAATGAAAATAGTCTGGTCTCTCTCATATGTACTAGCAATAATCCTTACAATGTACAGGAATCTATACAAAGATGGCAACTACGATATAAAGAGCTCTGTAAACCCGTAATCATTTTATAAATTCTTTTTCCCGGCAGTTGTGCGATTGTTTAGGTTTTCCCCCCAAACATCACGACATGGTCTCTCCATTGATTAACCCTTTCTCTCGAAGCAACTTGACCAATTCACCAGACTCGTACTTGCTGTGAACATCTGATCCACCTCCTATATGCTTCTGGTCGACGAACACACTGGGAACTGTCGACACACCCGTCATGTCATATAAGACTTTCTGCAATGTTAAAAGAGTAAATTAAATGATAGCAGATCAACACAGTAATAGAATGATAGAAATATGAACAAATATCTCTCATGGTGAATGGAAGAAACAGATAAATTATAAGTTATCGCACAAGCGCGAGTGGAATACGGGAAAATAATAGCACCTCTGCGATTCATATCCCACGGAGCCAAAGGCCGAGTGGGATATGGGAAGCAGACACACTATAGTTTTCCATATTCCACAAGTGAGTAGGATAACAAGTTTCTCTTTCACTCAGTCAACACTAGAAGATAATACAACTTTGAGCGTTATCTGATGAAAAGCAAAACGTGCAACGGGCGAATTGTTGGCAAAAGGCATTCCTTGCCGGTAGTGGACCTAGTTTATATTTCTACGACTGTTGCTTCGTCCATCGAATGGGACATAAAGCTGTAGGTTCCGTGTGTTGTGTAATGCACGTTAAAGAACCCAGTACACTTATCGTTCAGAGAAGGGGTTTGCCCTGGTGTTTTCTGGTATGGTTGGCTGCCGACTGCACCACAGCACTTTGTAAACCATTACTTAGTGCTATGTAAATAATGGGTCTTACAAATACCAACATAGCTCCACATGCCTTGCAGAAAAAAATAAGGAACGCTTTGAGACACCCTCGGGTGTGATAAAGCGCTATATAAGAACTGCATATCATTATTGTTATTAATCCCTTGTACCTGTATTTCTGGAGCATCATGCCTCAGTTCTATCTCCAGCACCTTGAAGTCTTTGACGCCAACCTCCCTCAGTGTGTCTTTGGCCAGCAGGCAGAATGGACAAGTGGACTTGGAGAATACCATAACTCGGTGACCCTCAATCAGTCCTCTCACCAAGCTACACAAAAATAATTTAAATCAAAACATTTAATCTACAAATATCGAACCAATTCACCCGTCATCACCACAATAATCTTGGTTGCACAATGTTGGGAGTCAATGTGATGTCCCTGTGTGTTAAAACAGTATAGCGCGATTTTTAGGCGACGCGCCATTTACACGCTTACCAGTCGACTACCACTGGTGACCATGGCAATGTCCTAAAAATAACATGTTAACCTTATGGAAAAGTTTCCATATCTGGCTGCCACTTTCTAAGGGATTTTTAAGACTTTTTAATGGATGTTGGGTTTTATTTCCCTTTTACATTATTTCTCTCAAGGTATTGGTAGCAAAAACGGTAATAATTGACTTTAAAAAAAGAAAAATCAAGCGGACATTTCATCGCGCGGCTGGAACTTTCGCACTTTCATGCCCAAACGAATTAAAATGGTGTTTAGCAAGTAGCATTGTCAAGCCCAATGTAGATGTGAAATTTGCTTATTTATCATGATTTCGACACATTGTAATTGTTCAAAGTGCCTGTTCCTAGCTGGATATATTCTTCAGCCCTTCATAGGTAAGGATCAAAGTTTACTTAAATTCCATGGATATAAAGTGACAGCTGGATACGTCATTTTAGCCACATTTATAAATATACAACCATGCTCATTATACATGTTACAATCACATATAAATATAATCATAATCTGATATGCAGGCAGCATGCAGGCAGCATGTACGCAGCATCGCATGGCAGTACACTTTTCGTCAATTAATTAGAAAAATCTACACTTTGGCTTTGAGATCTTCATGAAATTGAATTAATAAGTACTAGTCCATCTTGGGCATTAAGTGCCTTGCACATTATGAATGATTGAAATAAATCACACAACAACCCTCCCCGCCCCCTCCAGTCTGTGTTTACAACAACAAACAGCAAAAGTTTACCACCACGTACGTTCTCACGGGCGCTGCCATCTTGTTTTACGATGCATTGTGGGAACGAAAAAGTTGTTTACAAGAAACAGTGCCCAGATAAGAATATATCGAAGTGATGTGCAAAATATTGTATTTTAATTATAACATATACATACGGGCTAAAATTTGAACATTCCTAGACTATTTCTTAGTTTACCTGAAAAATACCACGTTTGCACCGGCGCTCAACAGCAGCAAAAGACTTTTAAAAGTAAACTTGACGAATTAGGAATCCGTAAATGGGCCACACTTACTTAGGCAACATCCAAAAAGCGTGAAAAAGTGGTTAGACAAGCTTGACAAGTGAACACCACCAAGACTGTTTGATGGTGATGAATGCATGAAGGTAAGTTTGGATTTTCATAGAACGAAAAAATTAACCAGTTGTGATTTAGGCCTATGTTGAATTTAATTTTTAAAGCCGCTACCAAAAAGATTGGTGGCATAAAATAAAATGGGGGTACCGGTAGGGGGGCAAGTTGTGCACAGTATATAGGGAGATGATGAAAGGGGTAAACAAAAAAAGGGGGTTTACCATGTTTGGCAGAGTTAAGTGGGTAATTATGACCAAAACTGTTATTTTCTAGCTATTTCTAGTGAGTTCCGACTTATTCTGCAGCGATTTTGTTTTTAAATAAACTTTTTTTTTTAGTTCTGACCATTCCGGCAGATCAGGCAATTCCGGCTTTTACCAATTGCCCAATCCAGGGCCCAATTTCCTATTTAAGTCAGAGCTGCTTAACGGCCGACTATGTGTTTTGATTCATGTGTGATTTCCATTTCATAGCGCTGCTAACTGTAAGCATGGGAAAAGGCAGGCTAAACCTTCAGGCAGGACCCAATTTCATAGGAGCTGCTTAATGGCCGATTTTGTGCTTACTGTACGATGTCCATTTCATACAGTAGTGCTGCTAACCCTAAGTAACGTAAGCACTCAAAAAGGCATGTTAACCTTCCGGTGCTTACTGCAGGAAAATGAATGATGTAACAATGCAAATCCTTGGACTTGGTGAACGCGCAAGCTGGCCGCCTTATTTTCTTGTTAACCTGTGAAATATGCTTAAACACTTTAAAGTAGGTACATGTAGTTCAGTTTCCCTCACCGTAAGTGAAGACACCACACACACACGTCCGTCCGTCTCCGTGTGCCGAAAGTCCAACATGTTTATCTCCCAAATTGTACAACTTTTTTTATGTCAGAAACTGAAAGTAATACCTTTATTTGAAAGCACTGATTTTCCTCTTTCGAATAAACATTACCAGCAACTTTCATGTCAATGTCTTGTGAAATTTAGAAAATACAGACACAATTGTATTTTTATCAATGTACAAGGTCATTGGCCTAATTATTGTTTTTATGGTTACCATGGAAACATTGCATTACACTGCTAAAAACATCATTTTAAATAAATGACAGGTATCTGAAGTTCTATTTCTTGCAACTCTGAATACAAAATCTCTATAAATGTTTGAAACTACATTGAATACGGCCTTTTTTGCAAAATAAGGTTGTTGACCTATATTTCGTTTCCATGGTAACTAATGGATAATACAATAAATTACAAACTGACAAATTAGGTAAAAACTATATTTTTATAAACTAAAAATGTGTCTAAAGGTGGGTCAAATAGTTAAAACAAATGCCATTTAGTTTCTGTTTCCGAAAAAAATGTCCATGTAAGGATCGAAAAATCCATGACAACCAGGATAACCTTACCTGTCCAGAAAGGTTGACAGTTTGCCAGAGAGGAACAGACACTTTGAACTATAATAGAGTGTTGAAATCATGACAAATAAGCCATTTTTGGGTATACAGTGGTCTTGACAACACAACTATCTGAACATCAATTTAGTTCCTTTAAGTATACAATACAGCTGATCCAATATTATTATTTTTTTAATTTTTTTTTTATAGTGTCATAGAAAACTAGAAAACATTTTACAAAGTTTTGTGTGCTTGGCAATTGTCTCTTCTGTTTCAAATACAAAGTTGCACACTGCAAGCCATGAAAAACCATTGAAAACTCCAGAGCTGGGAGAGCATTGATCTCAAATATACATCTGCTTCATTTCAGGCACTACTTTTTTCCTTTTTTATAGGATATATTAAATAGTTAATAACTACTAGTAAATATTTGAAAATCTAAAGTTTTAAACATTGATTATTCTGATTGGTCCCTTACATGTTGCTGGTGGGGTGCACACTTCTTTTTTAGTAAGACTACAAATTTGGTAAATTTCACAATATTAAAAGGATAATTTGTGAAGTTCATGGTCTTATTCACTTCAAGGTATTTGGGAGATATAAATAATTTGCTTCTCTTTTATTCATTACAGGCATTTAGCTTAAACAATGGGAATCAACTGTTTAATTGTTTTGTTTAATTTTTATTTCAGGTAAATGAGGTAAATTCAGATCACAAAACAATGTGCAGCAATTAAAAATTGATGACAAGGAAACATGGTGTTACTCAACTGCGCAAAAGTTATCGGGCGTCGTGGGCATCTCTCATCATTCAGCAGGTACCCTGTGCTTTCAACGGTAACCACACCAAGCTACCAGGTTCTCGATCGAAGGTGTTGTTACTCTGCATGCAGGAACTATTCCTTATCATCCACCAAGATACTGCATGGTTGGAGAGTGAAAAATCCTTTGAGTGGTTTTGCAGAGCGGGGTGGATGTTTGATGGTGCCCGCCTCAACGCATCCGTTTGGACAACACTTTTCAACAAACTGGCACGAGCATGACAGACAAAGTTTAACGCCATTTCAAGAATGTGTCGATTGCAACTTAAACTTTCAACATTATAAACCAGTAGCTCCTTCGAAAAGCAATAACTTAGTACCTCCGAAACATTGCCGCCACAAACCAATTCCGCCTCAAGATTGTCAGTTTCTTCATCGGTGGTTACCGTCTCCGAGGAAAGTATGGTCACCTTCAGACTTTCAAAATAGTCAGTTGTTCCAACAACTTCAGAACTTTCTTCAACCAAGTCAACAACTCAGGCATGTTCACCACTACAACCAGTTTTGTAGAGCACAGTTTCCATTGAAACTACTTGGGGAGCCGCACAGTTGCGGCCAGGTTTTGGGATGGAGACAGGAGGGGTGTATGGGACTGTTTGGGCGTGGTCAGATCTTGGGATGCGGTAGTAGGCGGAGTATGAGTCTGATGACTTCTGTGGTGAATGCAGCGCCGAGTAAGATCCAACCATACATGAAGCTGATGAGAATTGATAAGCCAATTGGTAAGCATTGACATTAGTAGTTGGACTTAAATTTCAAGGAAGATTGAGAAAGACAAGGGTTTAAGTTTGCTGGTGTGCTAGGAATATTTAACCCCAACCACCCCTACCAGTCAAAATCCAATCTGCATGGTTAGTTTGATTCTGTTGGACTCAGGCTTGCACTAGTAACCTGATATGGGATCCATGGGAGACCAGTGGTTGCCACTGAAGGGGGCCACCCAGTTAAAATAATAAATCACTCAATCAATCAATCAATCATTCAATCAATCAATCAATCAATCAATTGGCCCAGGCATACCGTCTTATAAAATCATATTCCAACAGTTCTGAGAAAATAAACCCGTCAGGCTGGACAGAAAAAAACTGGAAGATTCCCGGCGGGAACTGGTTATAAACTGAAACAGTTTAAGGGGTAATACATCAAAGGTATCATGCAACTTTCCCAAAGAAATTGAGAAATTTTCCTCATGGTTATGCACAAATTTCAAATAGAGGGCTTGTAAAATGTAACCTTGAGTCGCATATGACATCACAACCTCAAACAGCGCCCTCACAGAGGTCAAAGGAAAACCATTCATTGGCTGACAGTTGCGCGTGGTGCAAACACGTGTGCACGTTTCCATTATAATAATAATAATAACAATAAAAACTTTAATAGTTTTGGAGGCTAATCATCCTTACTGGCAGCTGAGAACCTGAATTGCGAAGGACACGGCTACACATATTCAAGCCACAGGCATGCAAGGGTGCCTTTGGCAGCCAGCCAGAACACAGCCTGAAATTGAAAGTGTTTGATTTTTCCAGAGGGAGAAAAGCCCTTGTCGCACAGGAGAGAACCAACACACAACTCTAGCCATATATGGCCCATGGCCAGGGTCACATTGGTGAGAGGTGAACGCTTTACGCACATGCCACGCATGCCACCATTGTTTGACCTCAGCATTAACGACCCATGTAAGGGTTCTAGTCACAAGTTGCTTGATACAATTGCAGAATTTTTTTTTTAAATGCCATTGAATAGATTCTCAATCTTATCATGTTGTTTCATTTTCTCCTGGTATAGGGACATGGTTGTGCTATTGGCCCTGTACCTGGAGTATTGCATTGGCTACAGCCCCGGGTCAGTTTCCTAGTTTATACATGCTTGGTCTCTGTGGAGTAGGAGCCCTTGTAGTTAGAGGAGCTGGTTGTACCATCAACGACTTGTGGGACAAAGACTTTGATAAATCTGTAAGTACCAGGACTTGGTGTCAAATGCCCTGTGTGCAATAACATTAATATAATAGTAATAATACACAGTTCTTATATTTATAGCATTTTATCTCACACATTGGGCGTCTCAAAGCTCAGTGTTTTTTCCTGCAAGGTATGTGGAGTTATGATTTGAAGTATGAGACTTGTTCCTTTACATAGCACCATGTAACTGTATACAAGGTGCTGTGGCGCAATCTGCAGCCGATCAAACCAAGAACACCGGGGCAAACCCCTTCTCTTTGCGATAAGTTCACAAGGTGCTGTGGCGCAATCTGCAGCCGATCAAACCAAGAACACCGGGGCAAACCCCTTCTCTTTGCGATAAGTTCACTGGGCTCTTTTACGTGCATTACACAATACACGGGACCTACAGCTTTACGTCCCATCTGAAGGACGCAGCAATAATGGGTAACTGTCTTGCTTAAAGACACAAGTGCCACGACCGGAACTCAAACCCACACTCTGCTGAGTCCGGTGTTCTTATCCGCTCGGCAACGAACTGAACTAATACGCAGTTCTTATATAGCGCTTTATCACACCTGATGGGCGTCTCAAAGCGCTCAGTGTTTTTCCTGCAAGGTATGCGGAGTTACGGTTTGAAGTATGAGACCTGTTCCTATATATAGCACCATATAACGGTTTACAATGTGCTGTGGCACAATCTTCAGCCGATTAAACCAGGAACACTGGGGTGAACCCCTTCTCTTTGTTAAGTGCACCTTGGGTTCTTTAACATGCATTACACAACACACTGGACCTATGGCTTTATGTCCCATCCGCAGGATGAAGCAAATAATGGTTAAGTGTCTTGCTAAAAACAAGTGCCAAGACCGGGACTCGAACCCACACTCTGCTGATCAGAAACACCAGAGTTTGAGTCCTATAGGCACATACTCCAAGTTGCCTCGAAATCTCCCACATACTTACAGTACTTTGCACGCAACGGTGAGGTAACCCATGCCACACTTCCCTGTCATTGTATTTGTGATCAATCAGTGCCACAGATTGCCACTGCAGAAATTGACCAAGGTTGAGAACCTTATCTCTTCCAACAGTGACCCCAGATTCCATCGCAGTTGAGCCCAGCTGTTGACTTCTCCAATTTACCACTCTCATTGAAGCACTTCGGGCAATGGCTCTACTCTCTACACCAACATGTGTATGCCTCAAAATGCACAGTGAGGTATGGGTTGGTTGTCTCCAGAAATAGTAGGAGGGTTAATGATCACTAATTCTTAACCCTAACCACCCACAACCAGTGGTGTGTTATGGCCGATTGTGGGTTCCATTCCCGGTCATGACACTTGTGTCCCTGAGCAAGGCACTTTTAACAATAATTGCTTCTCTTAACCCAGGTGTATATTAAATTGGGAACATGAGAGGGTTGTTTGCATTGTGTTAGATCAACCCCTTAGCCCTGATAAAGCAGCTTGGGGTTGAATGCTCCCCAGGGAGTTGAGAAAGTTTGAGGAATGGTCCAAGTATGCCTGATGAACAGAAATAAAAATGTTGTAAAGCGCCTTGATCTAGCTACTGAGATACATGCGCTATAGTGGACGCTAAGCTATAGTTTACTATGCCAGTGTTGTGTACCGCATTGCTTCAAAATCAGTGTGCTGTGATGGTTGCCGATGTTGTTTGGACTCGGATATCACGCAGAATCCTTTGCGTGTCGATCATTTGTGGTCATGTGCACTGGTGTGGGACGTATAGGGGCTTTTCGTATTTGTGCAAAAATTTGCACTGGTGTTTTAGCAGACCATTTTGTATTAGCATTTTTGGCTCAATTGTTGATCAAGTGATATGATGCTGGTACATCCCTTGACCAATAATAAATGAACCAAATATTCAATGTTGACATGTATTAGTTTCGCAGTTACTGTAATGCCACTGACTTGAAAAGTTGATGTTATTTTGAACAGGTTGAACGGACACGCTTACGACCCATAGCCGCAGGTGACATCAGCTCTAGACAGGCCCTAGTCTTCCTAGCAGCTCAGCTTAGTGTAGCATTGGGGATATTGCTGACTCTTAATCCATACAGGTAGGTAAGCCTTGATTGCAAGGGTATCATGGGCAGGTCCCAAATGCCGGGCTGCTGGCACCAACACAGCCCTGGCTGGCCCCATAGAGGTAAAACGGTGATGAAACAATGGTTATGCAAAGCTAAGTATGACGACTGGTGCACAGGATGGGCAAATCCTTTTGACCTATACATGAGGGCGCCCTTCTTCAGTGATGTCATGTGCATAAGGTCTATTGCCCTAGCATAACTGCCACATACAGTGCCTGTTAATGTGGCATACAGACCCCTACCACCACACAATCAAACCGAACCGAGGCCCACACTGCTCTCATAAACACTGAGTCAATGAAATCCGTAAGACGCAATGTACATGTGAGCTGTTGTGTTGTGTGGCTTCAGGTCTGTACAAATAATTTGGTCGTGTGGTTGCAGTGTGTGTGGTTGCAGTGTGTGTGTGACGCTGAGCCAGCCGTTGCGCCATTAGCCCATTAGCCCATAACAGCCTTGCCATCAAGGATAACGGGTATGCCAATACTACTACTAACCCATTACCATCTGCAGGTCGGAAATTTCACAGAGGCCTAGCAAGATCACAACTGCCAGACTAGCTGATTGAGCGATGTGACCATACCACTTTAGTTCCACTTTTTTAACAGTATTTTAGACAATTTTTTGTACGGCCAGATAGCTCAGAGATTCTTCTTGCAGATCCCCTCATTTCTTATGTGGCCTTTTTACAAAATACTTAAAATCTCTCAGCAGTGCCTCATTTCCATACAGGTCCAGACAAAGTACAGGATAGGTAAACACCAGAAGAAACTTTGAATAGTTTCAATCTGAGAGTATACTGATTATAAAGTTCATACCAGCTCTATCTTCCAGGGAAATATTTCTGTCTGAAATACTGTCAAAATTGAGAAAATCGCATTTGAAGACCTCAAATTTGAAGACACTTTGAAGACATTGTGATGATTAGGCATTTAAAAGAGCTTTTAGAGTAATCAACAAACATCCCAAGGGAGAAGCACTAAAAATACAATGGTTTCTGAGAGGAAGGTTCTATCCGATTCTATCTGATCATTTCAGCACAATACTTGCTTGTAGACAGTGGCTGAATGATGTGTTGGATTTTTTTAAAATAAATTTTCTTGCTGTCCCGTCTTTGTATGCAGCATAGCTCTTGGATTTGTTGCTGTTCTACCAATCGTCGTCTACCCACTGATGAAGAGGATTACTTACTGGCCGCAGGCATTTCTTGGTGAGAATATTTCTACTTATTCCTGTTGTTGATCCATTCTATGGCCCTTTTCGAAATGATGGCTTGGGCTTGTTCTCTGGCTTAGGCTCCGTCAGCCTGTTTGAAGCCTCTGACCTAAAGTGTACGGTTTCAAAATAACTGACAGAGCCTAAGCCGGAGCCTAAGCCTGAGCCTAAGACGAAGCCATGGTTTGGAAAAGGGCTTATGGATCAAGGTAGCTGGTAGCTGGAGCTTTTGCGTCATAGAAAATAAACCGACTCCTCCATTCCTCTCCCATTTCTCAGTGGACTTGCTGTATGTTTAATGGCATCCAGTGAAAGGTGATTTTGTAACACCCAGGCATGATACTTCACGGAGGCAACAGAGACAATTGCCTCCGTTGCCCCTGGTCATTGCCTTGGTGCCCTTGAAATGTTCCAATAGAAATTTACAATTTCCTCACAGAGGTGCCCTTTATTAAGAAGAAAATGCCTTGGTGCCCTTGTCCTTTCAAGAAAGAAGCAATCAGGACTGAACACCCCTGCCGAACCCACCCCCCTAAAAAACTAACAAACAAACAAACAAACAACCCCAAAGCTCAAAACTCAATAAAACAGTACATAAAATTATGCAATGGGTCCTTTATGTAATCATACCCATGCCTCAGACTGTTGCGACTATGGGCAGACAAGTAAGTATTATCATATGCTATAGACCATGTTACCTGTGATATCACATGTTTACAAAAGAGCCACAGAACCTGGACTTCCTGCAGGCAGGATTTGTACACGGCTCAATGGGAAAATACTTTAAATCTTTCATTTTATGGAGATTGCACTGTCCGATTGTCATCAACTTTGGATATGAAGGAAAGGGGCACATCTCACAACTAGTTCAGCTCTCATTTTAATAGCCATTGAATTTATGTGGAAATTATGATACAAAATGTAAAATTTCTCATATGTCCCATGCAGTATCTTGCCTGCCAGTAATTGCTTTGGAATGTACAAGGTCACTCTTTTGTAAACAAGGGTCACATGGTCTATATATCACACCTTTGACCTGAAGGGAGCATCCACAGAAGAGGGTGATTGGCTATTTAGTTTGGGGCAGCTTACAAGACAAATTAACCTTTGACCTGAGTAGAGGATCCAAGAGTAGATCAAATTAGATTGCTCTGATTGACTGTTCAGTTTAGGTTGTGTGATGAGAATAAATTAACCTTTGATTAATTTTGTTTTTGTTGAACTTCTTTGGAACACAGGCCTAACAATAAACTTTGGAGCTCTGATTGGCTATTCAGCAGTTCATGGGTCATGTGACTGGAGCGTTGTATTGCCTCTCTACACGTCTTGTATTGCATGGACTGTGGTTTACGATACAATCTACGGACATCAGGTAATTATGAAATACTCAGTGCACCTCTGTGTTCCTTGTCAAACATTATCCAGGCCTGAGCAGGACCTCATTTCATGGCTCTGTTTACCCTGGAACTCTGTGCTAAAACTGTTAGCATTCTCAGCTTACATGATAAGTGACAGATGCAATCCCATGTCTATCAGCAAACCAAGCAATGATCACTTCTGATTGCAGTTGCCAGAGCGCTTGTCGCATCTTGAGCACTTTCATGTCTATCAGCAAACCAAGCAATGATCACTTCTGATTGCAGTTGCCAGAGCGCTTGTCGCATCTTGAGCACTTTCATGTCTATCAGCAAACCAAGCAATGATCACTTCTGATTGCAGTTGCTATGAGCGCTTGTCGTATCTTGAGCACTTTCATGTCTATCAGCAAACCAAGCAATGAGCACTTCTGATTGCAGTTGCCAGAGCGCTTGTCGCATCTTGAGCACTTTCATGTCTATCAGCAAACCAAGCAATGAGCACTTCTGATTGCAGTTGCCAGAGCGCTTGTCGCATCTTGAGCACTTTCATGTCTATCAGCAAACCAAGCAATGATCACTTCTGATTGCAGTTGCCAGAGCGCTTGTCGCATCTTGAGCACTTTCATGTCTATCAGCAAACCAAGCAATGATCACTTCTGATTGCAGTTGCCAGAGCGCTTGTCGCATCTTGAGCACTTTCATGTCTATCAGCAAACCAAGCAATGATCACTTCTAATTGCAGTTGCTATGAGCGCTTGTCGTATCTTGAGCACTTTCATGTCTATCAGCAAACCAAGCAATGAGCACTTCTGATTGCAGTTGCCAGAGCGCTTGTCGCATCTTGAGCACTTTCATGTCTATCAGCAAACCAAGCAATGAGCACTTCTGATTGCAGTTGCCAGAGCGCTTGTCGCATCTTGAGCACTTTCATGTCTATCAGCAAACCAAGCAATGATCACTTCTGATTGCAGTTGCCAGAGCGCTTGTCGTATCTTGAGCACTTTCATGTCTATCAGCAAACCAAGCAATGATCACTTCTGATTGCAGTTGCCAGAGCGCTTGTCGCATCTTGAGCACTTTCATGTCTATCAGCAAAACCAAGCAATGATCATTTCTGATTGCAGTTGCCAGAGCGCTTGTCGTATCTTGAGCACTTTCATGTCTATCAGCAAACCAAGCAATGATCACTTCTGATTGCAGTTGCCAGAGCGCTTGTCGCATCTTGAGCACTTTCATGTCTATCAGCAAAACCAAGCAATGATCACTTCTGATTGCAGTTGCCAGAGCGCTTGTCGCATCTTGAGCACTTTCATGTCTATCAGCAAAACCAAGCAATGATCACTTCTGATTGCAGTTGCCAGAGCACTTGTCGCATCTTGACAACATTGAACCGCGGGGGTACGGGGGTGTTGTTAACACTGTCCCAACAATTTTGTCCGTGATTGTAGCTGTGTAAGCGAAGAATTCTTAGTAATCTGTGAAGTCCCCACACACACCGGCAAAAAATCCTTACTAACTTGTGAATGCGCTAACATGTAGCTACGATTATTTCTGCTACTGAAATCTAATCATTTGTTTGTGTACATAGAGCCATGAAATTGGGTCCTGCTGTTACTGTGGTCGTACCATCAGGCCTTGATCTTAACCAAGGCCAGCATGCCCTTCAGAAAAATTGCACTGTCACTACCAACTTGGCCAGTATACCCATGTATAATTTCTCTGATTTGGCCAGCAAAGGCCTGCCCCCATTTTTATTAAGATCGAGGCCTGTACCATGCTTGTATGTGTTGAAGATCTTCAAATACTACTATTATCCACACTCACAGATCCTTGTTATTTGATTGGTGGAATATGCGTCATGTGTCATACTTTATTTTGCCATTTAATTACATGGTTTATGGGCGCAACATTGGCGCGTCCTACATACTTAATTTTTGGACGGTGTAATTGGGTTTTCGTTGTAATTCGCAGTATCAATCCCCAAATAATCATTCCCGCCCATTCGTCAAAATGAGGCAAGGTCTTGTCATGGCGCACAAGGTTGGTGTATACAGGTAGTTGGTCGTGTTACTTAAAAGGGGCTTCCGAATTTTCAGAGTGTTGGGTGGACGAGTTTCCGTGTTTATTTTGTATTTATTGTGAAAAAAAAATTCAAATGACAAGGATCTGTGTGTGACGCATATAAAATGAATATTAAATGCATTTTTTTCGAGCATTGTCGCAAAAAATAATCACAGTGAAATCTGGCTTGACCATTTCCTCCAGATTTCACCTGGTGATTACATTCTGAGACAATGCACTCACACATGCATTCGATATTTGTATATTATCCTGACATCAACAGTATTTCAGACATAACTATTTCTCTGGAGTATTATAGTCCTTGAATGAGCTTTTTATAATCAGAAAAAAATGAAACTTTAGCTGTTGCAAACTGCTTAACAACCAAAAGAACCTGTTGTATAAATACAAACGATTGTTAGTGGCCTCACAATTCAACCCTAGCAGAGTCTTTCTCAAAGGCTAAAATGAGAAAGACTCTGCTAGGGTCGTAACATGAGATCATTAACAATTTTATGCTTTTTATAATCAGTCAACTTTGAGATGGAAACTTTAGATTGTTCTCCCACTTATTGCAAATACTATAGACCATGTGACCCTTGTTTACAAAAGAGTGACCTTGTACATTCCAGGGTAATTACTGGCAGGCAAGATACTGCATGGGACATATGAGAAATTTTTACATTTTGTATCATAATTTCCACATAAATTCAATGGCTATTAAAATGAGAGCTGAACTAGTTGTGAGATGTGCCCCTTTCCTTCATATCCAAAGTTGATGACAATCGGACAGTGCAATCTCCATAAAATGAAAGATTTAAAGTATTTTCCCATTGAGCCGTGTACAAATCCTGCCTGCAGGAAGTCCAGGTTCTGTGGCTCTTTTGTAAACATGTGATGTCACAGGTAACATGGTCTATACTTTGTCTGAATAACCGCCTTGATGTCCTTTCTGCTCCATCAGGACAAGAGGGACGACATGGCATTAGGTCTGAGGTCTACATCGATCAAGATGGGCGAGAGCACCAAGTACTGGTTGACAGGATTTGGTGCCCTCATGCTGTCTGGTCTGACCACAGTCGGCATCATGGCAGAACAGACGTTGCCTTACTACCTAGCTGTGGCTCTGACTGCAGCTCACGTTGGCAACCAGGTAAATAAAGAGCAGTCAAACACATACATTTTTAGGAAGTGAGGTTTGAAGCTTTGCATGGTGTGAATGATAGGAAGTAAACATTACTAGCAAACTTTATCTGAAAAGAGCTGCTGTGGTCTTGGCAGTATACCCTGCTCGTCTTCAGAATTACTCCACTCATCTTCAGAATTTGTTGACGATCCAGACCTAGCTTCAGTTGTATGAAGTCTTTATAATGGTACAGCCTTCTATGTTTTCACCCACTCAAATGAATGATAACCCTTCTTGACCAAAGGCAATTTTAGCACCTGTGAACTTGCATTCCACAAAGTTTCATAAAATGACCCCAGTGTTGACGCTGTCGTTAAATAAGTTATACTGTAAACTACTGCAAGGTATTATAATAATACGCAGTTCTTATACAGCACTGTATCACACCCGATGGGCGTCTCAAAGCGCTCAGTATTTTTTCCTGCAAGGTATGCAGAGTTTTGATTTGAAGTATGAGACCTGTTCCTTTACATAGCACCATGTAATGGTTTACAAGGTGCTGTGGCATAATCTGAAGCCGATCAAACTCCTTCTCTTTGCGATAAGAGTACTGGTTTCTTTTACGTGCATTGCACAACACAAGACCTACGGCTCTACGTCCAATCCGAAGGACGCATCAATAATGGTCAAGTGTCTTGCTTAAGGACACAAGTGTCACGACCGGGACTTGAACCGGGATTATGAGGAGAACCATTGGATTACACTGGGACTGACTTCATGTCACCGCTTATCAAAGATTTCTCTGCTTACGGTGCCCTATAAAGCCCTGTCATTCTAGCAGCTTTGAGCACAAGATTCCTCGGTAAGCAGGGCTATGAAATAAGGCTGTAATATCACCAATAGCTCATGCATGCATGTCCCAGCTTTCATGACCAGAAATGATCGACATGCAAAGGATTCTGGGTGAAATCCAAATATCAGCAACCATCATGGTGTGCCAATTTTGAAGTAATGCAGTACACAACACATAAAACGTTGCATAGTACTACAGCACAGCGTCCATCTTGGCAATTTGATTTCTCTTTGAGCTGTAATCAGTTTCCCAAGATGCATTGTGGGATATATTTAACATGGCGCTTGAGCATGAGGGCTATAGACCTTAACGCCCATGACGTCAGTTGAGTAGGGTGCCCTCGGCTTGAGTTCAGCAGAAGGTTGCTTTTTAACGTGCTGATTTATCCCCAACCGTATTTGCAGCCACTAATCAGAGAGCAAGTTCGATCAAGGACCATGGTTAACCATAGTTCGACTAACTCTGATTGAACCCATGCTAGTTGACAATGGTTGGACTAGTCTAGTCGACTATTCGCGAAAAGCCTTTCGAGGTTAGTCGCATCACTGGTTACCAATAGCCGTTTCATAAGCACAGTGCAGAGGGGACCATTTATCAGAAAAGTGATAACATTGATTTCACCATTTTGTCATGGTCACGTTGACGTGACATGACTAGAGTCGTTCACACTTCAACTTCAGTGCACATGTACTACGTACGTGTCGCTGACAAACCACTTGTTAACCATTGGTCCTTGATCAAACTTGCTCAGGAATGACCTCAGTAAACTCAAGTTTTACTCAAGAAACAAATTTGCTCTGTCTTCCTGTCCTCACCCAGTGGATTGTTTTTGCTTCTTCTGCCAGGTATGGACCGTCGACATTCACAACCCTGATGACTGCTGGAACAAGTTTTACTCCAATCGCAGGCTGGGTGCCATCATCTTTGCCGGTATTGTTGCAGGGACCTTGGCCAAAGCCACATCCGAACCATCCGACAGTAAGACGAAGACAGAAAATAGCAGTGAAATAGAAACTGTACGCGCTTGACGGTATGTTTTGCATTTAGGTTAGATTAACTTGGATGTTAGTGGTGAGTTACATGCAGAACTTCACTGGCTGGTTTTGCTTTATCATGAGATAGGGTTTATGACTCAATCTGTAGTGTGTAATTCATCAAAGTTTCTCCTTAACTAGTTGAAACCGGATGACGTGAATACATGCAAACGTTAAAGACCGTTGTCCTTTTGTTCCGAGAGGAGGATTACGAGACATCGAGAGGCTTCTACCATTGTTCATTCATTGTATTTTGGCTGAATGGACGTTAAGTGAGAGTGAGCCGACAATCGAGTCATGGTTCCGTGTTTAGTGCCACTCCTATGCCGTAGGTAAAGGCTGATGTTTTGCAATTCACGCTGTGTGAATTTGACATTTTCTCAGTCCAGAAACAAAACAGATGATCCAACAAAGAGAACCTTTCTTCTCTTGGCATTGTCAAGTCAGGGTGTGCCTGATCCAATGTCAAGCTTAATCAGTTTACTAAGTCCAATAGATCCAAACAAATCATGCTGTCACACAGACAATTCAAAGGAGACTTATTTTCTTCTTTCTCAAAAATCTGTATGAATTGTTTTATGTCAATATTCATCATAGATTATTATATTTTGCGCCATTTAGTACAATTCTATACAGATTATGAATTATTTGCCATAACTAATGACAGACGCATCTTTAGTTAAGTTATTTAAAAGAAATGAATACGAAGAATCTCAATTGTCTTCAGAGAGATCTTTGTATTTATTGATCTGTACAATTTATATTATTACCAATTACTAGTACATGAATGTCTCTCAGCATTTTTACAGCGAAAGTTTTGCCAATTTTCAGTTGCATTCTGAAGGCAAAGTACCAATATTTCTAAAAGTATAGCTAATTTCCTTGGTCTACACACATGAAAAGGCACCAGTGGTCCCTACTGTATCATTTTAAACCACAATATCAAACGTTAATTTTTGACCCAAATTTGAACAAAATGCTGGACTTACCCCTTGTGATTTTTTCAATTTTTGACCAAAATTTTATTATTGAGTTTATGCCGTCAGATCAATATTTCTAAAAGTATAGCTAATTTCCTTGGTCTACACACATGAAAAGGCATCAGTGGTCCCTACTGTATCATTTTAAACCATAATATCAAACATTAATTTTTGACCCAAATTTGAAAAAAATGCTGGACTTACCCCTTGTGATTTTTTCAATTTTTGACCAAAATTTTATTATTGAGTTTATGCCGTCAGATCAATATTTCTAAAAGTTTAGCTAATTTCCTTGGTCTACACACATGAAAAGGCATCAGTGGTCCCTACTGTATTATTTTAAACCATAATATCAATCGTGAATTTTTGACCCAAATTTGAACAAAATGCTGGACTTACCCCTTGTGATTTTTTCAATTTTTGACCAAAATTTTAAGATTGATTTTATGCCATCAGATGAAGCGGGAACCTCCACTGATGCCTTTGATTCTGAACTGACCTCCACTTCTGTTATATTTTTTGAAATATGAACAATTATCGACAAAATTTCAGTGTTGTTTCAAGTAAAGTATTGATATTTCTAAAAGTATAGCTAATTTCCTTGGTCTACACACATGAAAAGGCAACAGTGGTCCCTACTGTATCATTTCAAACCATAATATCAAACATTAATTTTTGACCCAAATTTGAACAAAATGCTGGACTTACCCCTTGTGATTTTTTCAATTTTTGACCAAATTTTTATTATTGATTTTATGCCGTCAGATCAATATTTCTAAAAGTATAGCTAATTTTCTTGGTCTACACACATGAAAAGGCATCAGTGGTCCCTACTGTATCATTTTAAACCATAATATCAAACGTGAATTTTTGACCCAAATTTGAACAAAATGCTGGACTTGCCCCTTGTGATTTTTTCAATTTTTGACCAAATTTTTTTCATTGATTTTATGCCATCAGATGAAGCGGGAACCTCCACTGATGCCTTTGATTCTGAACTGACCTCCACTTCTGTTATTTTTTTTGAAATATGAACAATTATCGACAAAATTTCAGTGTTGTTTCAAGTAAATTATTGATATTTCTAAAAGTATAGCTAATTTCCTTGGTCTACACACATGAAAAGGCATCAGTGGTCCCTACTGTATCATTTGAAACCATAATATCAAACGTGAATTTTTGACCCAAATTTGAACAAAATGCTGGACTTACCCCTTGTGATTTTTTCAATTTTTGACCAAATTTTTTCATTGATTTTATGCCATCAGATGAAGCAGGAACCTCCACTGATGCCTTTGATTCTGAACTGACCTCCACTTCTGTTATATTTTTTGAAATATGAACAATTATCGGCAAAATTTCAGTGATGTTTCAAGTAAATTATTGATATTTCTAAAAGTATAGCTAATTTCCTTGGTCTTCACACATGAAAAGGCATCAGTGGTCCCTACTGTATCATTTTAAACCATAATATCAAACGTTAATTTTTGACCCAAATTTGAACAAAATGCTGGACTTACCCCTTGTGATTTTTTCAATTTTTGACAAAATTTTTTTCATTGATTTTATGCCGTCAGATCAATATTTCTAAAAGTAAAGCTAACTTCCTTGGTCTTCACACATGAAAAGGCATCAGTGGTCCCTACTGTATCATTTCAAACCATAATATCAAACATTAATTTTTGACCCAAATTTGAAAAAAATGCTGGACTTACCCCTTGTGATTTTTTCAATTTTTGACCAAATTTTTATTATTGATTTTATGCCGTCAGATCAATATTTCTAAAAGTATAGCTAATTTCCTTGGTCTACACACATGAAAAGGCATCAGTTGTCCCTACTGTATCATTTTAAACCATAATATCAATTGTGAATTTTTGACCCAAATTTGAACAAAATGCTGGACTTACCCCTTGTGATTTTTTCAATTTTTGACCAAATTTTTTTCATTGATTTTATGCCATCAGATGAAGCGGGAACCTCCACTGATGCCTTTGATTCTGAACTGACCTCCACTTCTGTTATATTTTTTGAAATATGAACAATTATCGACAAAATTTCAGTGTTGTTTCAAGTAAATTATTGATATTTCTAAAAGTATAGCTAATTTCCTTGGTCTACACACATGAAAAGGCATCAGTGGTCCCTACTGTATCATTTGAAACCATAATATCAAACGTGAATTTTTGACCCAAATTTGAACAAAATGCTGGACTTACCCCTTGTGATTTTTTCAATTTTTGACCAAATTTTTTCATTGATTTTATGCCATCAGATGAAGCAGGAACCTCCACTGATGCCTTTGATTCTGAACTGACCTCCACTTCTGTTATATTTTTTGAAATATGAACAATTATCGGCAAAATTTCAGTGTTGTTTCAAGTAAATTATTGATATTTCTAAAAGTATAGCTAATTTCCTTGGTCTTCACACATGAAAAGGCATCAGTGGTCCCTACTGTATCATTTTAAACCATAATATCAAACGTTAATTTTTGACCCAAATTTGAACAAAATGCTGGACTTACCCCTTGTGATTTTTTCAATTTTTGACAAAATTTTTTTCATTGATTTTATGCCGTCAGATCAATATTTCTAAAAGTAAAGCTAACTTCCTTGGTCTTCACACATGAAAAGGCATCAGTGGTCCCTACTGTATCATTTGAAACCATAATATCAAACGTGAATTTTTGACCCAAATTTGAACAAAATGCTGGACTTACCCCTTGTGTTTTTTTCAATTTTTGACCAAAATTGTAAGATTGATTTTATGCCATCAGATGAAGCGGGAACCTCCACTGATGCCTTTGATTCTGAACTGACCTCCACATTTCTAGTATTTTTTGAAATATGAACAATTATCGACAAAATTTCAGTGTTATTTCAAGTAAAGTATTGATATTTCTAAAAGTATAGCTAATTTCCTTGGTCTACACACATGAAAAGGCATTAGTGGTCCCTACTGTATCATTTTAAACCATAATATCAAACGTTAATTTTTGACCCAAATTTGAAAAAAATGCTGGACTTACCCCTTGTGATTTTTTTCAATTTTTGACCAAAATTTTATTATTGATTTTATGCCGTCAGATCAATATTTTTAAAAGTATAGCTAATTTCCTTGGTCTACACACATGAAAAGGCATCAGTGGTCCCTACTGTGTCATTTTAAACCATAATATCAAACGTTAATTTTTGACCCAAATTTGAACAAAATGCTGGACTTACCCCTTGTGATTTTTTCAATTTTTGACCAAAATTTTAAGATTGATTTTATGCCATCAGATGAAGCGGGAACCTCCACTGATGCCTTTGATTCTGAACTGACCTCCACTTCTGTTATATTTTTTGAAATATGAACAATTATCGACAAAATTTCAGTGTTATTTCAAGTAAAGTATTGATATTTCTAAAAGTATAGCTAATTTCCCTGGTCTACACACATGAAAAGGCATCAGTGGTCCCTACTGTATCATTTTAAACCATAATATCAAACGTTAATTTTTGACCCAAATTTGAACAAAATGCTGGACTTACCCCTTGTGATTTTTTCAATTTTTGACCAAAACGTTAAGATTGATTTTATGCCATCAGATGAAGCAGGAACCTCCACTGATGCCTTTGATTCTGAACTGACCTCCACATTTCTAATATTTTTTGCAATATGAACAATTATCAACAAAATTTCAGTGTTATTTCAAGTAAATTATTGATGTTTCTAAAAGTATAGCTAATTTCCCTGGTCTACACACATGAAAAGGCATCAGTGGTCCCTACTGTTTCATTTTAAACCATAATATCAAACGTTAATTTTTGACCCAAATTTGAATAAAATGCTGGACTTACCCCTTGTGATTTTTTCAATTTTTGACCAAAATTTTAATATTGATTTTATGCCATCAGATGAAGTGGGAACCTCCACTGATGCCTTTGATTCTGAACTGACCTCTGCATCTCTAATATTTTTTGAAATATGAACTATTTTCGGCAAAATTTCAGTGTTATTTCAAGTAAAGTATCGATATTTCTAAAAGTATAGCTAATTTTCTTGGTCTACACACATGAAAAGGCATCAGTAGTCCCTACTGTATCATTTTAAACCATAATATCAAACGTTAATTTTTGACCCAAATTTGAATAAAATGCTGGACTTACCCTTGTGATTTTTTCAATTTTTGACCAAATTTTTTTTATTGAGTTTATGCCGTCAGATCAATATTTCTAAAAGTATAGCTAATTTCCTTGGTCTACACACATGAAAAGGCATCAGTGGTCCCTACTGTATCATTTTAAACCATAATATCAAATGTTAATTTTTGACCCAAATTTGAACAAAATGCTGGACTTACCCCTTGTGATTTTTTCAATTTTTGACCAAAATTTTAAGATTGATTTTATGCCATCAGATGCAGCGGGAACCACCACTGATGCCTTTGATTCTGAACTGACCTCCACTTCTGTTATATTTTTTGAAATATGAACAATTATCGACAAAATTTCAGTGTTGTTTCAAGTAAATTATTGATATTTCTAAAAGTATAGCTAATTTCCCTGGTCTACACACATGAAAAGGCATCAGTGGTCCCTACTGTATCATTTTAAACCATAATATCAAACGTTAATTTTTGACCCAAATTTGAACAAAATGCTGGACTTACCCCTTGTGATTTTTTCAATTTTTGACCAAAATTTTAAGATTGATTTTATGCCATCAGATGAAGCGGGAACCACCACTGATGCCTTTGATTCTGAACTGACCTCCACTTCTGTTATATTTTTTGAAATATGAACAATTATCGGCAAAATTTCAGTGTTGTTTCAAGTAAATTATTGATATTTCTAAAAGTATAGCTAATTTTCTTGGTCTACACACATGAAAAGGCATCAGTGGTCCCTACTGTATCATTTTAAACCATAATATCAAACGTTAGAACAAAATTTGAACAAAATGCTGGACTTACCCCTTGTGATTTTTTTCAATTTTTGACCAAAATTTTATTATTGAATTTATGCCGTCAGATCAATATTTTTAAAAGTATAGCTAATTTCCCTTGTCTACACACATGAAAAGGCATCAGTAGTCCCTACTGTATCATTTTAAACCATAATATCAAACGTTAATTTTTGACCCAAATTTGAATAAAATGCTGGACTTACCCCTTGTGATTTTTTCAATTTTTGACCAAAATTTTAAGATTGATTTTATGCCATCAGATGAAGCGGGAACCACCACTGATGCCTTTGATTCTGAACTGACCTCCACTTCTGTTATATTTTTTGAAATATGAACAATTATCGACAAAATTTCAGTGTTATTTCAAGTAAAGTATCGATATTTCTAAAAGTATAGCTAATTTCCTTGGTCTACTCACATGAAAAGGCATCAGTGGTCCCTACTGTATCATTTCAAACCATAATATCAAACTTTAATTTTCGACCCAAATTTGAACAAAATGATGGACTTACCCCTTGTGATTTTTTCAATTTTTGACCAAAATTTTAAGATTGATTTTATGCCATCAGATGAAGTGGGAACCTCCACTGATGCCTTTGATTCTGAACTGACCTCTGCATCTCTAATATTTTATGTGAAAAGAACAGTTTTCGGCCACCTTTCAGTTGTATTCTGAGTAAAGTATCAATATTTTTGAAAGTATAGCTAATTTCCGTGGTCCACACAAATAAAAAGGCATCAGTGGTCACCGTTTCACATTCATTGTGCCACACAGTTTTCATAAATCCACAGTCAGGAGGCAAGTGTCAATATTTCTGAAGTGGAGATATCACCACAAAAGATACAAACGTCCGTTAGTCTTCAATGAACGCTCCATCCAATCAAAATCGATGATAAAATTGCCACTAGGTAATACATTAGATGCTTAATGTTCTCGTGACGGGGTTTAAAGTACAATCGTGAAGCACAACTCCTTACTAATGATGGTCTGTCAGACAGGGTAGGGCTGCTACCAGGCAGGGTTCTTTCCACTCAGGATGATCTGTCAGATAGGGTAGGTCTGCTACCAGGCAGGGTGTCTTTCCACTCAGGATGATCTGTCAGATAGGGTAGGGCTGCTACCAGGCAGGGTGTCTTTCCACTCAGGATGATCTGTCAGATAGGGTAGGGCTGCTACCAGGCAGGGTGTCTTTCCACTCACGATGATCTGTCAGATAGGGTAGGGCTGCTACCAGGCAGGGTGTCTTTCCACTCAGGATGATCTGTCAGATAGGGTAGGGCTGCTACCAGGCAGGGTTCTTTCCACTCAGGATGATCTGTCAGATAGGGTAGGTCTGCTACCAGGCAGGGTGTCTTTCCACTCAGGAAGGTCTGTCAGATAGGGTAGGGCTGCTACCAGGCAGGGTTCTTTCCACTCAGGGCGTCTTTCCACTCAGGATGATCTGTCAGATATGGTAGGGCTGCTACCACTCAGGGTGTCTTTCCACTCAGGATGATCTGTCAGATAGGGTAGGTCTGCTACCAGGCAGGGTGTCTTTCCACTCAGGATGATCTGTCAGATAGGGTAGGTCTGCTACCAGGCAGGGTGTCTTTCCACTCAGGATGATCTGTCAGATAGGGTAGGTCTGCTACCAGGCAGGGTGTCTTTCCACTCAGGATGATCTGTCAGATAGGGTAGGTCTGCTACCAGGCAGGGTGTCTTTCCACTCAGGATGATCTGTCAGATAGGGTGGGTCTGCTACCAGGCAGGGTGTCTTTCCACTCAGGATGATCTGTCAGATAGGGTAGGTCTGCTACCAGGCAGGGCTCTTTCCACTCAGGATGATCTGTCAGATAGGGTAGGGCTGCTACCAGGCAGGGTGTCTTTCCACTCAGGATGATCTGTCAGATAGGGTAGGGCTGCTACCAGGCAGGGTGTCTTTCCACTCAGGATGATCTGCCAGATAGGGTAGGTCTGCTACCAGGCAGGGTTCTTTCCACTCAGGATGATCTGTCAGATAGGGTAGGGCTGCTACCAAGCAGGGTGTCTTTCCACTCAGGATGATCTGTCAGATAGGGTAGGGCTGCTACCAGGCAGGGTGTCTTTCCACTCAGGATGATCTGTCAGATAGGGTAGGTCTGCTACCAGGCAGGGTTCTTTCCACTCAGGATGATCTGTCAGATAGGGTAGGGCTGCTACCAGGCAGGGTGTCTTTCCACTCAGGATGATCTGTCAGATAGGGTAGGGCTGCTACCAGGCAGGGTGTCTTTCCACTCAGGATGATCTGTCAGATAGGGTAGGTCTGCTACCAGGCAGGGTTCTTTCCACTCAGGATAATCTGTCAGATAGGGAAGGTTTACTATCAGGCAGGGTGTCTTTCCTGTCACTCAGGAGCCTCAGCAAATCCTTAGAGAAAAACAAAAAAAAAACGATTGGGAAGTTATCTCTCTATATTTCACTGAATGGTGTGTATGTTATTAGAACTTCTCTCTTAAATCTGCATTAAACCTCTCAAATCTTCCACGGGAAAAGGGTATTGTTTTAATCTTCAACCTCGACAATCAATGAACAGAATCCATTCAGAATTGACAGATATGAGCAAAACCCCCTAAAACCCATGGATTTACGGGACATTTTCCATGCATGCTGTGTAAACTATAGCCATTGCAGACTCTATAGCCATTGCAAATTCACGATTGCTGTGGACAGTGCGTGCAGTTTATTGTTGTATGTGCGGGTGTATTTCTAACTGTTGAAACCTGGGACTTTAACCCACAAAAATCTGGGTGTTTTGACACAGCGAGAACTCAACTATAGTGCAGATCATAGTGAAGAGACCAGAGATTCAATAATAATGAACAAATCCATAGAATTGACCAAGTTATGAGCAAAAAAAACCCCACAAAAATCTGCAGATTTGATGGGACTTTTTCATTGCTGTATTGGCGGTACGTATTGGCACACACACCATTGTGGGGACATTTATACAATGGAACTAAGGTCCCCACAACGTTTTTCTTTGTCAAACCCTGTCCCCACAAGGTAATTCAATAAAAAAGGGAATAATAGAACAACAATAGGGAGTCCCACAACTCGGTGTTCAAAAAGAATAAGTGTATATGCAGTGTAAACAGAAGCCATCCTTTTGGGTAAGTCATTACGTCAAACATTTATACAATGGAACAAAGGTCCCCACAACGTTTTTCTTTGTCAAACCCTATCCCCACAAGGTAATTCAATAGAAAAGGGAATAATAGAACAATAGGGAGTCCCACAACTTGGTGTTAAAAAAGAATAAGTGTATATGCAGTGTAAACAGAAGCCATCCTTTTGGGTATGCCATTACGTCAAACGCATGAGCTTCTGGCAATCGCTGGAGCCAGTTTGCGTGAAGTGGGCGCGACTTAAAGAGAAGTTCTCAATTTATGGGTTCAACTAACGTGTGGGTGTGCCCTTACACTCACCAACTTACGGGGCACTTTACACAATGGAACAATGCTGCATCACAAGGTTTTCTTTGTTCCAGTGCTACCCCACAGAGGAATACTTCAGAAAAGGGAATAATAGAACAACAACAGGAGGAACCCGTAAATGCCATATGTAAGGGTGTGTGTTTGTGTATGGGGTTGTCTGAAACCTAGGACTTTAACAATCTGGGATTAGCGGTGTGTTGGGCAAAGCGATGACGCCCTTGCTACAGTTTCATAATCATAGCAAATGGGGATGAACCTGAAAAATTGAAGTCAACAGAATGGGAGAACAAAGAGAAATGGGGTCGACAAAAGTGTGTATGTGTTTCGTTTAAATCTGTGTTCCGATGAAGGAACTAGAAAAGTCTTGACACTTTCGTTTCATGGTGCCATCACGCTGAGTTTGAGCTCATGTGCACATGCAAGCTGTGTGGGCTTAAGTGGTGTGTGTGGGGAGGCTCACGGAGCTATGTGCTGCTGGGGTGATGTTCAGCATTTACATCACATCTACTTAAACTGGAGTTTACTGCAAAATGGTGGAAAACAGATAAAGGTAGTCAGTTCAAAAGTGCAGAGGTATGGGGGAAAAAGCTAGATGACTATTTCACAGTACTGACCTTTGGATCAGACACAATGAAGGGGCGAGAAGATGCAGCAAAGCTTGTGCCATGAATGACGAGTGACGTACATAAGAGACAACAAGTGAGAGACCTTCTGCGCACATCATGTACCATGGGAGTGTGATGATTGGAAGTATCTTGCCACTCTTGTTTGATAACACCCATCAATCATCCTTATCCAGGGTGGCTTGTTGTCATCACAGAAAACCTGTAAGAGATTTGATTGACAGATGTGTGTTATTAATAGGCCAATAAACATCCAGGGGGTGATTTAGGGGGCAGAGCTTTAGAGCAGCCTGTCTGTATGACTATAGTCAGGGGGAAAAAGAGCAGGATCATTACACTATTTTTTAACCGAGAAACATCTCTACACAGCTTCCCCCCCTTGATGTTCGTGCCCCCCCCCCCCCCCCCCCCCCCCCCACCATTTGAAATCTGAAACATGAGATTAAAATTTACCAGAATAACATTACATTTTATGATGACCCCTTATGTAGTAATTTCAATGTTCAAAGCCCCAGCTCAACATTGGCATGAAGAAAAACATTAATGTTCAAAGATTTACATATACCATACATGGTATAAAGATAATGATGGTACAAAACTTTCCTTGAAAAATTTCTGCCTGAAGTGTTATCGTTTTTAAATGATGAATGAAATAAGATTCAAAATTAGTTTTCGTCTCAGTGAGACGAAAACTCTGCATATAGAAATGCGTACAAAAATGCTGAATACATTTTTACCGTTTTCTTGCAAATGAAACGAAATGAGTTGACATTTTCATAGGTTGGTTTTTATTACATATATCTTGATTCGTGCAAAGAATGACAGCATTTACAGACACTTTACCAATTTTGAGCTGGGGCTTTATCTATATACATGTACACACATACAATGTATTTGTTTTTACCTCGAGGTCAGATTATCTCATAAAAAAAAATGAAAAACAGCATAACAAGAGTACTGAAAAGGGGCTTGTCCAAGAAAAATGCCAACGGAAACTAACTGTTAATTCGCCAGAAGTGTCCCCCTATGTTAAGTTGTACACCACCTCATGTGCCCCCTAAAAATGTACCTCATTTTGCCAACGAGCAGAGAGTGGGAAAAAAATCCCAGCAGTGACAGGGTCACATGGGAAAATTGTTGTTGTAGGCTGAAAATGAAGATGACTGGAAGTGATGTGCGGCCACCAGAAAAAAAAGGGGTGGGCCACTAAATCCAGCTCAGCCAGTAGCCTGCTGTCGAAGACGACATACCAGCCATACCAGTCTAAAATATGCAGGTAGGACATGGGTTTACCAGCTAATTTGGTAAAAGAAGTAAAACAATTAAGAATAAATAAACATGTGCTAACTTGGAGTTCAGAGCAGTGGCATAAACAAACATTTTCATTGGGGGGTTGGGGTGGGGCAGGGCAAGCGGCAACAAAGACATAACTTGAGGGTTATTTATTGCGTCAAACCGTTCATTTGTGCATTTTTTCAATCTCGTTTGAATATTACACAAAGTAATGAGATACGGTGTCCCCTTGTAATTCTGTTACATCGTTAACCTTATAATCAGGTGTAATGATATGCTCATGGTCACTTAGAACCAACCTAGATGACCTCTGACCTAACCTATAGCCAAGGTTGCCTGCAACCCCACTCCTCCACATTCCACAGGTTCTGACTCATGCATAGACCACACAGGCAGGCATGGTATGTTTCCCAGGCACTCTTACACTAGTCTCTCACTTGTTAACATCTATATGCTTACACACTGTTAGTGAAACTGTTGAGCACTATTAAATAAGTATCTATACTCTATACCCGATTATCGCTTATCGTTACATGGTGTCAGAATGGCTACCCATAGTCTCCCGCCTCCTCAGCCACTCCAACTACTCACTGGCAACCCTGCTCAGAACTGGAAGAAGTTTAAACAATGGTGGAGTTATTTTGAAATGGCCACCAATATGCCAGCAAGGGCGATGCAATGCGAGTTGCAACATTGCTCACTGTCATTAGAGACGAAGCAGTGGAACTGTATTACACATTGAAGTGGACAACTGCTGGTGACGAAGTCAAAATCGCCACCGTACTGGAGAAATTTGAGGAGTATGCCACTCCTCGAAAGAATACGATATACGAGAGGTATGTGTTCAACACAAGGAACCAGGAGAGTGGTGAACCCGTTGACAAATATGTAACGGCTCTAAAGAATCTCGCCGACACTTAAGACTATGGCGATCTCCGTTAGTCACTAATCAGAGACCAACTCGTTCTTGGAATAAAGAACTCACATGTCCGAGAGCGTCTGCTTCGTGAGTCCACACTGGACTTGAAAAAGGCCATTGACGTCGTTCGAGCGGCTGAAGCAGCGCAACAGCAACTCCATCAGATAGGCGATGAGGAGGCCGTTCGTGCTGTGCGATCACCCCGTACTGCGTCAACCATGACACGAAGCAAAGCACCCCCTCCTACTAAAGCGTGTCTCTTCTGCGGGCAAACGCATCCCATGGAGAAAAGCAAATGCCCAGCATTCGGTAAAACCTGCAGTAAATGCAATGGAAAGAATCACTTCACAGTGAAGTGCAAATCTAAGACTAAGAGAGCACCGTCTCGCCAAAAACATCTGAAACTAGTTGAGGCAGACGCCGACGATGAGGATGATGAATACACGTACCAGATTGGCACAGTTAACAACCCTATGAAGGAGATCCCTAAACAGCTGTTTGTCACCATGAAGGTAAATAACTCTGATATACACTTCCAACTTGACAGCGGCGCTACTTGCAATCTCCTCCCTCTAAGTGACTATGCTAGAGTGATGGGTAACCCCTCCAACCTCACACTTCAAAAGAGTAAAGCCAAGCTACGAATGTACAATGGTAGTTTGATGCACCCAGTTGGCAAATGCTCACTCCCCTGCACAAGGAACAATAAAACTCATGAACTTGACCTCCAAGTTGTTGATAAAGGAGTCACACCAATGCTCAGCGCTGAAACTTGTCAGCGTCTTGAGTTCCTCAAAGTACTCGTGCATGACCTAGCCGAGGACCACACGGTGAACGCAATCGATGTAGATTCATGTAAGCCACTCACTAAAGAGCTTATCTTGAAAGAATATGGTGACGTGTTCAAAGGTCTGGGATGTCTCCCTGGTAAGTACCACATTCAACTTGACCCTAACGTTTCACCTGTGGTCCACCCTCCTCGTAAAGTGCCAATCGCAATCAAGGATCAACTACGCCATGCGATGGTATGGTCCGTGATCAAGTCCTCACTCCAGTAACTGAACCAACTGACTGGGTCTCCAGTCTTGTGACAGTCATCAAGCCTAACAAGCTGCGGATATGTATCGATCCCCAGCACCTAAATAAAGCGATCAAACGGTCACATTACCCTCTCCCGACTGTAGAAGAGGTCGCTACAAAACTGAGCAAGGCCAAAATCTTCTCAGTGCTGGATGCCAAAAATGGGTTTTGGCAGGTAAAACTCGATGACGAATCTTCTCGACTCACCACCTTCAATACCCCCTTTGGCCGCTTCCGTTGGTTACGGATGCCATTCGGAATCTTATCTGCCCCTGAGGAATACCAGCGTCGAATGCACGAAACTCTCGAAGGACTTAATGGGGTATCTGTCATTGCTGATGATATCCTAGTGTATGGTGAGGGCGACACTACTGAAGAAGCAGAAAAAGACCATGATCGTAATCTCCATGGAGTGCTGCAAAGAGCTCAAAAATGTAACCTGAAGCTGAATGAAAGCAAGCTACGACTCTGACTTGCTGAAGTCCCATACATCGGACATCTACTGACCCTTTCTAGCCTAAAGCCAAACCCCGCGAAAATAGAGGCAATACTAAAAATGCCTAACCCTACCGATGTTCCCTCGCTAAAGCAATTCCTTGGGATGGTGAACTACCTTGCCAAATTCCTCCCCCACCTATCCACTGTAACAGAGCCTCTGAGGAAACTAGAGAACAAAGACATCGCTTGGCACTGGCTTGATGAGCACACTAAAGCAATCGCAGAAATCAAAACGCTGATCACCACCCATCCTGTACTGCGCTACTATGATGTCACAAAGGAAGTGACGCTGCAGTGTGACGCATCTGAATCAGGCTTAGGGGCAACCCTACTACAAGATGGACAGCCAGTTGCATTTGCCTCGAGGGTATTAACACCAACTGAACAGAACTATGCTCAAATTGAAAAGGAAATGCTCGCTATTGTATTCGGTTTTGAGCGATTTGACCAATACATCTATGGACGTGACCTCAATGTGGACAGTGACCACAAACCTCTCGAGAGCATCATGATCAAACCTATACACGCTGCTCCGAAACGACTCCAACTGAATAAGTATCTATACTCTATACCCGATTATCGCTTATCGTTACATCAGGTAAAGCAAGAAATACACGACAGCAGATATAATGTTTACTATTATTTGAAAGTACCCTACTATCCAAACGCATCAATAGAGCAATTGTTAATGTGTTCAAAAGATGACAAGTCTAATAAGATATTTGAGTTAGTGGATCAGAACCAATTTTCTCTACGGTGTCTCCTATTACATTATTAATTCCCATGACCATGTTGAAATGATGTTCAATTATCCGTTTTCCTGAGGAAGATATTATAAGATGCATCTTCCCCTACAAAGCTACGATAAGTTTTAAAGCAACTGATTTAAAATGAGTTTACACCGTTTCATACAAATAATGTGTGCTCAACACGTAGAGAAATAAGATCCAGTCAACAAGTTTACAGGAAAGATTAAGTGCATATGTAGAAGAAGGTTCAGTTTCGACAGTGAGTGGTTTAACCAGTGGTGATGAACAACCAAGTGGGGATGAACGAATGAGGACTAGACACTGTTCAAGCGCAACAACAAAGTGTACTCAGCCAAAGGTCAGCTTAACAAAACTTCAGCGAGACGATGATGTCATTGGTAGGGTATTGTAGTTGAAGTATCTCCAACATAAACCAAGTGACCATCAGTTACAGAAAGAGCCAAGAGTCGTCCGTTAGCTGGTCCGTTCCTGGGACAACTTAGAAGTCAAAGGAGATTTGCTCTTCTTCAGGAAAGAGGGTGAGATGCAGAATCAATATCTGATGGTACTGCCAAGAATAATGCGGATGCAGGTCCTTCACCACTTACATGATACCATGGGTCACCTAGGATTCAACAAAACTCTTCAACTGGTTAAAGAGCGCTACTTCTGGCTGGGAATGCAGACTGAGGTAAAAAGATACATTGAGAGATATAGACGATGTACTCTCCGCAAACTGCCTGATGGGAAGAGACATGCTGGTCTTCAAAGCATCCGTTCATCACGTCCTTTAGAGCTTATATGCATAGATTTCCTAAGCCTGGAAAGATCGAAGGGAGGTTGCGAGAATGTATTGGTCATCACGGATCATTACACAAGGTATGCGCAAGCTTACCCCACCAAAGATCAAAAGGCTACGACGGTTGCTTAAGTTCTATGGCAAAAGTATATTGTACACTCTGGCATCCCAGAACGCATTCATTCCGACCAAGGAAAGTGCTTTGAAT
Organism: Marthasterias glacialis; assembly: GCA_911728455.2. NCBI lineage: Eukaryota > Metazoa > Echinodermata > Asteroidea > Forcipulatida > Asteriidae > Marthasterias > Marthasterias glacialis. The sequence continues at coordinate 14,616,340 of OU452228.1, read as the reverse complement.
CGGCAGTGGTTAAGTCAGCTTCTTGGAATCAAGAAAACGAAGACAACACCATATCATCCACAAGGTAACGGTATGACCGAGAGATTTAACCGCACTCTGCTGTCTATGATGGGTACACTGGAGCCAACAGAAAAGAGTAACTGGGCAATGCATGTCGAAGCTCTGACACATGCGTAAAATTGCACTCAGCACAAATCCACAGGATACATCCCTTACTATCTGATGTTTGCGAGAAATCCAAAGCTGCCTGTGGATATTCTTCTTCCAACTCAGGAGGAGCAGGCTCCAGATGGTCAAGTACAAGGCCAAGACTAATCTGTTTATGTTAGGAAGCTCAAGCAGGACAAGCGTCTTGTGTACAGGAAAGTTGAGGCAGCTGCAGAGAAGTTTAGAGCTAAACAGAAATCGGGGTATGACAAGAAAGTCCATGAGAGTGTACTCAAACCTGGTGACATCTTACTAGTAGTTAACAAGTCTCTCCGTGGGAAGTCAAAACTGAAAGATAAGTGGGAGGAAACTGCATATACAGTAATTAGGAAACTGTAACATCTCCCAGTGTATGTGGTTAAGCAGGTTGGCTCCACTAAAACGAGAAGTCTACACCGGAACATACTTTTGACCTGTCCCTTCAAAGTGAGATTGAGCTCTCAAAAAGACACCAGTGAGGCGACCACAGACGATCTAGGTTCTGGCACCCCCACCTGGTTTTGGGAATGATCATCTACCGTCTGATGATGACCCAGCTACTTAGACGTTGAATTCAGTTTCTCGGTCAAGTTCTAGTTCTGACGAGGAGAGTCTAGAAAGCGATAGGGAAGACTCTTCTAGCTCTAATACTTCTGACAAGTTTCACCGCAAGCTGAGTTCTCCTTCAAGTTCCAGTTCTGACGATGAGAGTATAGCAGATGATGGGGAAGACTTTCATAGTTCTAATGTCTCTGAGAAGTTTCATCCCAGGCCAAGGAGAGTAGTGAAGCCACCGATATGATTTGGTGAATGGCAGTAGAACTCCATTCACACAAGATACTGTATTTTAAATTTGTGACAGGGTAGAAATAGCCTGTGTTTATGTTAGAGTTGATCTATACCTTTTGTAGTCTCCATCAAAACTTTGTTTATATATGCTAATGTTGAATTTGACCTTTCAACTCACCTTAATGTATTCAAGATCATTTGCATGCGAAGCGTATTTTCGCAATGCATTGTTGGGCGATTTTGCTAGACACATTTAATGCACAGCAGTATTAGTAATGAGATTCAGAGAATGCTACATAACTTCAAGAAAAATTGTAATAAACCATCAGGAAACTGACTGGGTATTTTGAAGTGATTAATTAGGTTTTCAAAGATTTAAAATTTACAATTGCCAATTGGGACAGAGACACCTTTTTTATGCTCACCTTGTTTAATCTATACTGAAGTAGGTTAAACTCACAAAACTTCAAATAAAGTGGGTCATTCTTGTATTGCCAAACAATGGGTGAGACCGAGGAGCTACTTGATGATGAAGGTGTACATGTACTTGTAGATTCACAAGATTCATAAGCTGATGGAGGAGAACTTGAAAATGGGGGTAACGATGTAGAGCTTACGTCACTAACCACTTCATCTATACTGGAGTCAGCAGAAGAAGCTTGTTGTTTAGGCGGCAGCAGTTTCTTTAATTGTTGCTTTGTTTTACGTTTTTGATGGTATGACCTCAAACAATGTGTCTTATGCTGACCCATAACCAGTCTGAAACAAAACATGGATACACCAAATATTGTTAACAGTAAGCAATAAACCACAAGGGAAACTCACTGGAATTGTTAAAACGGGGTGAACAAAGAAAGATTTGCAGGAGAGGGATATGAACCATTGACCCCGGATTAGCGTACCAGCGCTCTACACTGAGTTATCTAGCCCTAATGTTGGCGATCTCCCTATTTTGTCAATATCTTTTTCTTTTTTTGGGGGGGGGGGGGTGCCAGTCAGAAGCCATTCAAACGGTTACTGCCATGTAGCCAGAGATCACGCCCCAAGTATACAATACAACTACAAACCCTAATATATACAGCTAAATAGATACAACTTGGGTCTTGTGAAGCGGTAGGATACGGACATAATAATTGTAAACTTTAGACTGCAAAGTTAAAGTTATACTTGTGCAAAGTAATTGTCCATACTGGTAAATGAACATCAACAGCTCTTCAAGTTGTTCCTTGTTACTTCAAACAAATAAATGATTAAATAAAAATAAAAATCTAACTGGAATGTATCTACTGAACAATATTAATTAATTTACATGTTCAGCATTTTTAGAAATGCATTGCATTTAAAAGTAAGACCTACACACACACTCCAGTCTTGCCGTCCACAACGAACAAATGTCATGATCAGATAAGAACATTAATAAGAACATTAATAAAACAAGAAAACAGGGGAGGGAAATACCTGATTACAGTTTAATAATACGAGTATATAGATCGTATGACACCACACTGTGGCAAAACGTAAGGCAATTTTACCTGAACGAAGATGACGATGATCAGATAATCGATAACACTATGCAGTGGTGTTACTCTGTAGCTCTTGTGGTCAGTGACAGCATGGAGTTGGAGCTAGAATTCCCTCCATGGTGAGAGTAGAGCACATGAGTCTGCAGGTCTGAAAGGTGTTATGCGCGTGCACATTCGGTCCCCGGGTCATGTTCACTAGCACATGCAGTATAGTGATTGTTAAGTTTTTAGTAAACAGGTCGAGCAAGGCACCACACAAAACATCTGAAACATCAGAACTGTACAAAATATAAAGCTGAAAGATACAAAAGAACCCTTTTCTAATAACTGCATGATTTCAGATCCACAAGATAAGTAAATCGTTAATGTTAAAACGATTACAATTGATCTCTACAGGATGGAGCAGCCAACCAGATTATTTGCACCCCGGCAGTTGAGGGTCAGTGATCGTTCGCCCCATCAGGGCAACCGCACCAATATAGCTGCGAAGTCACATTACCAAAATCCGACCTGGCGGGATCCTAGCCCAGATAGCGTGATTTAAATCCAAGACAGTGCTATTCAAATCCGAGACGGCACGGGCAACAACTTTTTTTATTATGACATCAATGTTAAACAGACAAAAAGTTAAAACCTCAAAGGATAGGGAGGGACGGAGTGGTGGGCCACATTTACTGTAAAAAATAAAACCCTGTAATTCCATTCCAAATTCAAATTATCACGTATTTATCCCCACTTGGCAATATAGTTTCAACTTCTTTTGTCTGTAGACTTCCCCAGGACGGTTGTGTAATGGTTAAATTTTGTAGCCTCTTGATCAAAATATTAAGCTGTGATTCACCCAAGCGTACATGAATGCAAAACATAAATTGAAAATGTAAATGTAAAACAAACACAAACACAACAGTTAAAGTACACATCTGCATATGCAATTCAGCAACAAAGGAAAGTGTTCAATTAATATATATACATATGCCTATATACATGCATATCACTTTGGTCACAATAATTAACAGAGTCTATATTAGCTTTTTTCAGTCAAACGCAATATCATAAAATCAGATTATAAAAAAATGTAGAGTCTAATGTGGGAAGATTATTATAGTTAGAGTAACTTCCCATACACTGAAACATTGTTGGTTTTCAACTTGTATTCGTTTAATGGTGAAGTATTAAACTAATAACAAGTTGCCTGTGGTACCGGTAACATTTTTTTAAGTAAGGTCCTTTTTTTAAATTCATGTTGGAATGAGATATTTGCTGGTAATACTTTAACTTGATTTACATCGTTGACATTTTAGTCACACTCCTGTGGAGTCAATGGCTTGAATTGTTCTGGTGATTGCTCAGCTGTAGCTTCAAATATATCAACCTCCGTCCTGTTGTATTATTTTCCTCGTATTCTGAGCATGCATATAGGACTTTTCCGCTTTGGCAATTGTAGCCAATTATAGAATATGGTGCGGAAAATGGACTGTTGCCGCGCAAAAAATATGTGGTTTATATTTTTGCTTAATATTCAACATAATAAAATTAGGCCGTCAATATTCGTTAAAGTAAAATCGAAGACAGGCCTTGGCAGGAAACTCCCATCCAATGCTTGAGTAACATTATTTTTTGTTTGATAGACAATTAGATTTATATACTGTTGAAAAATGACCGTTCTTTCTGAAAGATAGACCGATTGCGCGACAAAATTTCACATGTCATCACATGACCTATTGTGGGTAAAAAAAATACGTCATCTGAGCTGATGGCAAACTATGTGCAAATACATGCCGTGACCAAAAAAGTCACACCAAAAGTCGGCTTTTAGTCTTCAGTAACACAGTTAAGCCATTTCATTAAAGTTGTACGTTGTGACATGCGTTGATATTAATCACATTCCCGTTTCACAAACAACCTGAAGTATTCTACTACAAAAATTGTTTATTTTTGGACGACTAAGTAGCCACCCCCCGCCTGTTATTTTGTTTGTAATGTACATGTAGGCCTATAAAATCACTGTATAAAAAGGGTAAGGAACGGTAGAAAAGTGAGCATTTTTTTAACTTAGAAAAAAAGTTGCCTGTTGAGCTCGTTTATAACAACATTGCCTTTACCATCATACGCAGCGACAAATTTCCCCTGAATTCGTTGAACCGGTATAAAAGAAGCCTCACCACCTTGAATGTATGTTCTTTTTTTCCAAGTTGTAATGGGGCCAAATAAGTGTCATTTCCATCCTCTATGAGTTCATCTTTTACGAACCATTTCACACAGGCCATGATGTGGGTAACCGGTTCACTCTTGATAAATAAAGTGTGCTGTATATAATGCTTTACTGTCCCAGGTCGCAACTCAGCCAGACAATTTATGCTGCCTCTGTCGTCTGCCCAACGTGCAATAACTGCACTGTTGCTACGAGATCTTTTGTTGAAAGTGGAACCAAATACTTCGTTCCCAATATATATGTAGGGACCGGCCCCTGGATAGATAAGTAGTTTTGTTACGCCCCCTAAATTTTGAACAGCAGCCCAGCTTCACCCCCATTTTTCAACACCCAAACTAGACCCCCAGCAGATCAGCCAGACTGGGTACTGTAGATGCTCTCTCACCCAGCCAGCCACATTGTGGATGACTGTTGGTGTGTAGAGTAATACAAATTGATTCACCAGAACTCTGTTCTTCATCCTTTTATTACAGAACCCTTCAGCCCCATTCAACTGGCCCAGGGTTTACATTTGGCGACTTTGCCAGGACAGGTGCGTCTGCAGCAAAACCAGACGATGTGCGCCTGTCCTGTGACTTTGAACTAGAAGTGAGAGAGTGAGAGACGACCTGATGTGCGGAGCAGATTGACTGCAGTAGAGATGGCAGCGTTGGGTGACCTTCAACATGAGGTGCACTCCCTTCTGCAAGCTGCGGAGAGAGAGGACCTGCTGAAGGTGTGTACCATATTAGATATTGAGGCTGGGGACAAGTCTGCGCCCGCAATCCTCCACCAAATCCGAAAATTCCTGTACAGTGCTGCGGTGGAAGATGCAGAGGACCAAGGGATGTCCACACTGAAAGAAGTGGTACAAGACCTGAAGACGGACCCCACCCCAGAGTCAGCAGAGGCAACCACTAGCAGCCAGCCTGAGGCCAATGCAGAGATGGTGAAGACAGCGGTGGGCCCGATTTTCCGCAGAGAATTTAAAATCTTTGGTCAGGTCGGCGAGGTGGGGCAGAAAGACAAGATAACCTTCTTGTCCCTTATGCATCAGATCGAAGCAGGCCTCGCCAAGGGGTACAAGGAAAGAGAAGTGATAGAGGCAGTGATCAGAGCGATAAACCCGGCCCTTCGCTTGAGGAGCTACCTGGAAGGGAAGACCGCCCTCGGGCTCACCGACCTCAGGAGGTTGCTCAGATCTCATTACCGCGAGAGTGACGCTACTGAGCTCTACTACCAGTTGTCACGGGCACGGCAGGAAGTTAAGGAGAGTCCGCAGGAGTTCTTTATAAAAGTAATGGACCTGCACCAGAAGGTGTTGTTCGTGTCGAAGGAGGGGACAACTGGTCCAAAGTATGAAGCCGAACAAGTAAGAGCGATGTTTCTTCACTCCCTTCAAACCGGTTTCAGAAGTGAAGGCGTGAGAATGGACATGCATCCATACTTGCAGAATCCAACTGTTGGGGATGAAGAGCTGCTGGAAAAGCTAAACATCGCTGCAAGCCACGAGACAGAGCGGCAGCAAAAACTTCATCCATCAAAGAGCGTAACAGTTAACAGTCTTGCAAATAATATTGAATCCGAATCAGAGCCCCCCCAAACGCCCGCACCGAAGTCCCCGAAACCCAACCCCCTTGCTGACGACGTACGAGAGCTGAAGGCACAGGTCGCCGCTCTTGTCTGCGCCCTACAGACTAGAAGCAACATATCTGCTGACCAGCCCCAGAGAACCCCTCGTCCCAGAGGCCCCACCCGGAGGTGGGGTTGTCAACGGTGTCAAGAGCAAGGAGCAGGTGATCATTGCCGCCACTGCTTCAGATGCGGATCACCTGATCACCTCATTCGCCAGTGCACATCGGGAAACGACAGCGGGTTACTGCCAAGGGACAAGCAGTAACCACACAAAGGACATCGTCCCAGCAACAGAAGGAAACCCTGAGCAGGAAGAGGATGGACAGAGAATGTGTACCTGCACAGATATGTGCGCACCTGACCCCACAACAACGCCATAAAGTTAGCCGACTCATCGGAAACAGATGTATGGTGCAATGTTGTATTAATGGGAAGCCGACTGAGGCTCTTTGGGACACAGGGTCCCAGATCTCTCTTCTCCCTCGCTCGTGGATTCATCAAAACCTTCCTGATGTCTCTCTCCGACCTATTCAGCAGTTGCTAGATGAAACTGCATTAGATGTGAGAGCCGCAAACTCGACCCCAATCCCCTTTGATGGCTGGATCGAAGCACGGTTTTCGCTGAGTAGAAGAGGAGAGGCAATATCCTTGCTGGTACCAATGCTAGTTACATCAGATCCTCTAGCGGAACCGATCATTGGTTACAATGTTATAGAGAGAATTTTGAAAGACCACGAAGGTGATGTAAGAAGTGTCCTCCAAGAAGGGCTCCCAAAAATGAAAGCATCTTCAATCAAGGCGTTGGTGAACCTACTTCACAACTCAGGCTATGACGACTTGTGCACAGTCCGGTTGGGAAAGAAGGATGCAATGTTCCCAAGAGGCGCAACCAGAGAAGTAGTCTGCACAGTAAGGACGGGACCAAACATCAGCACACTCTGGCCAGAGGAGTTAGAAATAGGAGAATGCTTAGTGACAGTGAAGGAAGGTTCCACTTCACGTATCCAGGGGCCGGTCCCTACATATATATTTCCAAATTTACGGCAAGTGAGCTGCAAGTTATCCCTCAGTATGTTTTCGTTTTCATAGATGTGTTTGTATGCTTGCCATAAGTCAAAGGCAGTGACAATACCCAATCCTACAGGTTTAACCGCAGTAAGGTTTGAAAACGAATTAACAACAAATGGCCCTTTCCAAGTGTCCACAAGTTCTAAAACGGAAGATGACGCCGGTAAATTTGCATGTTCTGTATTTATAAAGGGTGAAATATTTTTGAAGATGTAAGAAAAATCTTCGCTGAAAAATGAGTAGTCAACAAATCTTTTTACAAAAGGGATTCGGGTAACAGTTCTCATAAATTGCACTTCGATGTTAATGTTATTAGCGGGAATGTCTGCTATAAAGCCATTAAACCTTTCAAAGGAAAAACACCAGAATGCCATCACAGCACCAAAGTCAACAATGCATTGCTTGAGGTGATTATGAAGATGCATGTTTGGTGTTATTGCCAAAGAACCATACAGTTGTTCGTACTCTTTGCAAAATTTGAGAAACAAATAATCTGCCTTTTCGACATCTGCTAATGAAATGTATGACTTGCAAATAAGTCTGCAAGCAAGAACAAACGTTTGCCAACATTTGAGATGAACTGAAGGTAATATTCCGTCTAAGGCATATAATGAGAAATACAAATTTTTCCACTTTTCTGCAGTGAAATTATTGTAATTAGACAATATTTTTGTTGGGATTCGCCCAAGTTTTGATGAAGCCAAAATATGATTAATTTTATCACCAATTTCATCCAGTGCCTTTCTTTTCAAAATGTCGTGTTTGACCCATTGGCTAAATACCCTTTTAGCTGTTCCTGTGAACACATTATGCATAGGATCTATGACACCAAATCTCACTGCATCAAAATATTCCAAGTCAAGCAAGCACGAATACCGCACTCCTAGTGTTTTTTCTAATTTTTCTCGTTCACTGAGGCTGGAACACCGAATGACACGTGTAACTGATCTACGATGGACAGCGTTATCGCGTGAAACCCATATGTTTTTGTTAAACCCCCCGTAATCGTTTTTTTTCTTTGGTCTACCACGCTTGTCCATTTCTCCAGTGTGGATGTGAGGCGCTTCTTTCAAACATTTAGAGCAAAATAATTGTGTGCTGTGACTAAGGAATCCGCAAAGTTTGTGATTTGCTGGAAGATCAGACGAGCAGCACATCAATGCCCCACGGATCGTAATTACCTCGCCATTTGCACTCACTCGGACCCCTGTCCATAGAGCCTTTAGTTCCTTAACAATTGGTTCAAGGAAAGTATTAAGAGATGATGGCTCTTTGTCAAGTGAAGGAATAACCCCAACAACAATTGTATTCTCAGGTTTAAACCTTATATTTCTCGGCAGATTTAAAACAGTTAAATAAATAACGCCAACAGAGACAACTCTACGCACATACGGCTGAAACCAATCACAATTTAGCATGAAACCAAAAGTGAACCGGTCAGTCAGAAATGGTCGCTCGTTGATTTTTTTGAATTCGTTCCACATTTTGCCATCATATATATCCGCTAAATATTCAGACGGTATTTAACGACACTTCCACTCTTTGCAAGCATCCAAAAAACCATCTTGCTGTACCATAATCTCTAACCTATCTATTATACTTTGGTAGCAATACACTTTCAAGGGGTAATACTTTCTTGATCCACCGGAGAGTGTAACCGCTTTAACAAGTTTTCTATCACATCTAATCTGACGTCCTCTCGACTGTTTCCATAAATTTGAACATCTCCAAGGATTAAGTATTCCATTCGTTTCGTAAAAAAGGTCATTAAACTCGTACAATTTGGTGCATTTTGGACATACGGCATACTTTGTAAATGCATCTCTGTCAAATTTTAAATGTTTTCTGATCATATGTATCGGTTTAGGAATAGCTGCTGCAATTCCTGCTATAACAGACACCTGACGACCTATCACTTGAAACAATATTTGTAAAAACCCCAGAAGTTTTTCCAAAGCTCGGTCACTGATAAGGAATGTCGTCTGCCATAACAGAAGAAAATGACAAACCCACAGTAGAAGAGCTTTAACTTTGCCATGTATACCCAAATTGTCGAGTCCATCTTCTGTGCTAGCCTCCTTTAGCTGTGAACCCGTATCAATTAAATCTCTTCGATCTCTTGGGTCTATTTCTTCTTCCTCCCAGTGATCGTCTTCACCATCGGAACTGTCGCTGGTATATGTTGATTCATCAGACGAATCACTCATGTCATCCTTAAACGAACATTACAAGAATATGACTGTAATTAGTGAAAGTTTTGATCTTCTATAGTAATATACAACAATCTCAAAAAATAAAAAGCAGGTCGTGATCTATACAGGTATTTGATGATTCATCTGTACAAGAAGTATTTATTAGACTAATGCCCATGTTTTCACAATTTAAGCTCAGGAAGCGAGGGTAATAGCAATGGTATGCCTATTTGCACTTGTGGTGCAATTGTCCTGGGATGAAAACCGCAAATGCCGGCAAGAGCAGCCCCATAGAAAATTGGGGCGTTGTGAAAGTAAACTATACGATACACTGCATTAACATAAAACCAAGGACATACTCAAACAATATAAAGCCATAGGAAACAGTTCAATGGTTTTTGCGTTGTTTCCCCTTAGTTTTATTTATTTTTGTTTCTAGACATTTTTGTGCTCATGTGCTGAGAAGTTATAAATGTTGTTCTGATCATGGAGGCACTTTTGTTGCATACATAGGTATGAGTTTCTGACAAAACCATATTTTGCTTTCCAATTATTAAAAAAAAAAAAATTCTTCAGGCACATGTAATGTCATTATGGTGATTGAACCTAAGAGCAAAGGCTTGCCAATGGTTGACGCGTATGATTACTGACAACAAAATTATGCTTATGTGATTTTACTCTTCCCTAAGCAACCATTCTAACTTCTTTTTTTCTTGCTTTTTAGTTTACTGGTCTTGAGTCATCAGTATTATAAAACTAACGGTGGGACCTACATATAGAAAATATTGTTCTTTTTAATTATTTCCTAAGTTCAGACGAATGAGATAAATTGAAACCTACGTCCTGTAAGCCGAATAAAGTATACCATAGCAAGTCGAAAATGGGAAACTTGTAATTGCATACCGCACCGGTACTGTTTGACGGCTAAGTAATAACCTCATGAGGGGGAGTGGAGGGTCAAAGGAGACATTCCATAAACCTAGTATTGACCTCAATGGGAACAATCATTTATCTCAGTCAATGACCACACAATGGCCTTCCTATAATTGTGCCTGATAGGCCTTCTGTTTAATTTACGTTTTTACTTTCTTTACTACAGACGTATTTGACAAAAACAGTTTGACTTAGTTTTGTATAGGGCATATGTTCAAAGACAAAAACCTATGTTTCAACTGTACTGTAAAGACCCCATGCACTGATAAACTATCTCTTTATCATTTGTAACTTCCAACGTTTCCAGATAAAGATTTAAGAAATTTGGGTTGTGTGTTCAATGTATAAATAATGCTAACCTGAATATTGATATGGTGAACTTATCCAGAATCTCGGGTGTAGAATTGGAATTATAACCAAATTAATACAACCCGAGCAAAAGTGTTGATATGTGTATGAAAACCCAAATCTTTTGAACAATCCCCTCGGGCTGTTACTGAATGAAACTTTTGTAACGTTGCCCCTCGACTGTGTGTATAACTATGAAGGACGACATATTGACATAACGACAACAATCGGATGAAATATGTTTGAAAAACTTTTACACGACTGGAATTCATTAGATGAAAATATGAAAACCGTCACTTTTTTTTTAAATCAGGCTTCCAACTCAGGCCATAATTTCATTTGTAATCGGGGCGGATTCAGGATTTTCAGATAGGGGGCGTAAGCTTTGAGGGCTATAAATATTTCCAGGTTGATAGTGTTTACTAATTCCAAAGTATAAAAGGAGGTGGATATATTTTGAATGATAAGCAGATCACACAGAATGTATCACCAGCAATTCTATCCATAATAAATGCGTAGCGGGTGGCCCTATGCAGCGGGGTTTGGAGCCCGTTAAGTGCCCCTGATTCTCTATGATCTTTGGTGAAATCTGAGGCGATTCCTTACTATTTTCCCCTCGATTGAACAACAATGTTTTCGCAAAAAGATAATTCTATTTTGTTCGTTTACTCTTTCGGTCTTAGTGACACTATGTGGACATTTACAGAAGGATACGATTTTTTTTTGTTAAGGGCAGGCACTACTTAAAATCTTCAAACAAGGTCAACTTCGTTCACTTTTAACTTTTTTGTGGGCCCAAGCAAAAGTAAAATATGAAATTTGTGAAATGTCCCTAGTCTCGTCTATTATTGTGACAAAATTGCTTCCCAAAGTTGGGTTCGGGCTTATTGTCAATGCTGATCCGAGGTATGATAAAGTGGCGAATACTCATAACAGACGAAGGGAACCCCCACAAATGTGTATCTTGAAGCGGGCGATCCGTCCCAAGAGTTTCCACCGGCAGAAGCACCACGGGCAAATAAGTTTGCTAGTCAAGGTAATCCGTCGGTGCACTGTCCTCTCCAAAATGATTATACCTTGAGGCCAAGATTGTTTTTACGGACACTGTTATTGAAAATGTTAAACATTAGATGGGCTCCGGTGCAATATACATGTAGGACATTTCAGAAGCGTTTTACAAGCTCCTTACCCATTTGTAAATGTAGGAATTTGCTTTTTTGGGTTGCCTTTCAATTCATATAAGTCAGCTGCTGGAAATAATTGCCAAACCAGCTTTTGTAGACCTGCAAATTACCATTGCCTATTGCACTAACTTAAGTAAGAGTAACGAATCGAATCTAAACGAGTTTACTCTTTACTCTGAAACTAACTTAGTCAAAACAACGTTAATTAGTCCTTTTAGACCACATTTTGACTAAAATTAGTCAAAAATAGTCTAAAATGACTAATTAAGGCTGTTTTGACTAACTGTAGTTTTAGAGTGTTCCAACAAGAAATTGTGTAGTATAACTTCAATTGCTTCCATAACATTTGGAATGGCCATTCCTGAAAATTTGAATTTTCTCAAAGAAACGACTTTGATAAAAAAAAAACGCTTTTTGTGGTTTATAAATCAACAATAAATAAATAAATAAATCCTTACTTTATCATTTTTGTTGGCTGAATCATCTTGAGGCACTGAACTGCACGCGTGCGTGTGATCCGTTAGGTCAATCTCGATTTCTGTACTGGAATTAACAGCAGCTGAAACCTCGTTTGGCATACTATCATGTGACTGTTCTTTGGATGAATGGGCTGCAATTAAAGTACCGATAGAAAGTTTGAATACAACAATTGAAAACAAAGCACAGGATTGGTAAAGAGTACCTAAAACAGAAATAAAAAAGCGTATAGGCCAATGAAATTTATAACAGAAGCCAAAGATTGGTAAAGGTTTTTTTTTTGCGTGTATATGTTGAACCACACAAAGTGAGATCATTAATTTTGTCACTGTGACCATTTAGTTTTTGATAAATGGTTTCACGTAAAACCAGTAAAATACCTTTTTGTGGTAAGGATGAAGAGCAGGAGAGTGGCTGTTTGTCACAAGTCCATCTGCCATTTTTGTAGAAGTTTTGTTATGGTAGTAGAATGCCCTTCGTGACAAATCTCTCGCACAAGCTGGACATACTCGCCGTTTTTCCTTCATTCTTACAAAAAAGATCTATAGGGGATGGACACAAACCATCACAATGAAAAGCATTGCCATGCATAAATCAATAATATATTTGATCCTAACATACGAGGATTAAAATTTTTCAACTTAATTTTCTTATCTTCCAGTACGAGCTAAATAAATCATCAAATCAGATGATCGGCTAATATCTCTAATTCGGAGAGTGATAATAAGACTTTAACCACACACACAGATTATGTTAATTTCATCTTGAATACACACCCTCATGATACGAAACGGGAAACAGAATATAATTTTCTTTCAGCCTCGTTTTGGTTAGATTGATTTAGTAAGACAAGACGGCCGCACCGTGATTAATAACCACACACAATAATGTTAATGCAGACATAACACTGAATTAGGAGGATATTTAAGTTTTTATTGTTACTTTATTTATTGTTATATATACTTGCTGATTTATTGTATTTACTTACCTTAAAGTTGTAGGTGGGACCGTGTTGAAACAGGAATAAGGTTTAGAAAGTAAAGCGATGAGTTGCTACTACACAGTCCTGTTGGCTTGAAAGTATCGGTTACTAGGAAACGTTAGGGTAGTCTTGGCTTCAGATTTTGTTGTGGTTTTGCTTGAGCTCACAGCTGCTAGTGATGAATCACCATGCGTATTCGGAAGACAAAGGAACCTTTGTAACTAATTGACACAGGCTCTGATCATGTGATTGCAGTTTTGCCTTCTCATTGGAGAGTAAATTCTGTGGCACGAACTTCAAAAAACACACTCTGACTTTTCAAGCTCACACTGCGCTTTGTCTTGAGTAAACCCACACTTAAACCAGACAAAACAACATGGCATCTCGCCGCATTCTAGTCGCGGATGACATCTTAAATGAAATTGATCGTGACTCTTTCATGGACGATGAAGATATCAATGAAAGTTCAGAAACGTCGTTTCTCGAGTCTTCTACACCGGTGTCAAGGAAGAGTTCATCCGGTGGTCCTTGTGTCAATGCATTAGGCTTTTCACTTCGTCCACAATCATCCTCAACGGGTGAGCTACGTGTTAACGTTTTATATCGGTCCCACACACCGACTCGATCTAGTTCACCCAGGCCTGTTTCATCTGAGAGTCCAACTATTGCTTATCGGTCCGATTTTTTACTGACTCGATCTAGTACACCCAGGCCTGTTTAACCCGAGACCCCAACTAACTCATCTGCAAAAGACTTGCTCAGGAATTGAAGGAAGTGAAGAGCAGATTGACAAATGGAAAGAGGGAAACGCAGAAGAGTAAACGGGTTGTGGTTTCCTCTGCGTGCTCGGTGAGTCAATTAACATCAAACATTTTAACTTTTAATTTGTCACTGTACACACTTCTTTGAGGCATTGTTGGGTCGTTACATCTTTGAACATGGGTGTTGTTAGCACGGGATGGTCATTCTAGCCTGAACCACTAGACATTACAACAACGGTCAACTTTGACGGTTTCAGCATGGACGCTACAGACATCTCAGCATTAATTCAACGCAAGGTCCATGAGCAAATCAAAGATTCTCAGAATCATTTATTGAGTAATCTAGATGAACTGATTTCTTCAAAGCTACAAGGGTTCCATCAGCAAGTTAGCGAAAACCAGAGAAAACTAAGTGCTGTGCAAGTGGCTAAAATCAAGCAGATTAACAATGACAAATACAAGTTCAGTAAGAAGGGCAACGAGGAGCAATTTAAAGCAAATGCAAAAAAGTGCAGGAGAAACTTAAGCAAGTCGAGGCACTGTTGAAGGAGGATCCGCAAGTTAGCAGAGCGACCACCAAGGCACAGGAGAAAATTTCAGAAGGTATACAGCTTATAGACCACAGGCAGAAGCTGGTTAAGCTGGCCGATAGTTCAGAGTTAAGATGGAAGACCGTCGCCGAGTACGAGGCCAATGTTATCGCTGACGATTCCGAGGACGAAAAGAAGATGTGGAAAGCGGAGACGAGAGCTCAGAGAAAGATAAAACGTTCCAAAAAAGTAACCCGCTTCAACCGGCCACATCCCTACGCACAGCAACCACAACAATCCAACGCAGCCGCAACATACAACAGAGGGGGGACGAGTTTCACCAGGAAACCAGGGACCTATTTTTCCTGTGGGAAGCCCGGTCATTGGCGAGCCGAGTGCAAAAGCTTGGAGAAGACCGGTGATACAGAGGCAAAGATAAGTAACGTTTCCAATACGTTTGGCATTAATAGATCAGAGGCTAGCTATTACAGCACAGGGAATTTGCATTCCATTTCTTTTAAAGACGCAACCGCAAAAGCAAGGCGTAAGTCAGGTAGTCAGTCCAAATCAACCGCAATGGCAGGTAACAATGACCGTCATACAGGTAGCGCTTCCGTACCTACTCCAGTTGGTAGGTTAAAAGCACCAATGAGTAGATGGAAATCCATTGGTTCCATCCAAGTAGTATTGGACATTATTAGAGAGGGTTACAAGATACCTTTACATAGTTTGCCCGCTGTAGCAGAGTCATGGAACAACAGGTCAGCTTTAGATCATAAGTGATTTATTTGTCTTTATTGCTGGTTATGTGCCAGCCTCCTCAAATATCTCCTATCTTTGGAGATGTGTCGTCAAAGGGGCATGGTGTCAACTTCGACTCATGGAAATTCGAAGTCGCATCCTTGCTTCGTGACGGCACATATACCGAGCAAATTCTTGCCCCTTATGTCCGCCAATCGATTCGTGGGGAGCCCAGTTGGCTAATTCAAACGCTCGGCCCCCATGCATCGATTGGGGCAATTGTACTAGAACTGGAGGGGAGCTATGGCACAGTCCAAGATGGCCCAACTCTCCTCGAAAAGGCCTATAACAGCCATCAAGAGGACTAGACGATGGCTGCTGGCTTCGGCCGCCGTCTCAAGCTCCTCGTATATGAGGCAAGCCGACGTGGTGGCCTTCCTGAGGCCTCCATGGACGTTGTGCTTCGGCAGATATTTTGGTGCGGGCTTCGTGAGCAACACCTAAAAAATATCTGCCGCCACAAGAAAGACGAGATCGCTTCATTCGACCATTTAGTGTGACTTGTCCGCATGGGCAAACGCCCAACAAAGGACCTTCCCACTGGCCCTCTCCGCCCACCTACGAACCCTGATTTTAAAGATGCCCTGTCCGCTATCACATCTTCTCTAGCAGAACTCAAGGTTGCCCTGGTGGCCTCACCACCACTCCATCCACTGTCTCCTCCACCTCCGTTCCATAGTTTTCCTCTGACATCAAACCGTCCTCCACCAACTCGGTTTGAATGTTTCAAGTGCCGTCAACCAGGTCACATTGCCCGCGGTTGCCGTAACCCTCCTAAGCACTCTAAACCATCCAATAATATGCAGTTAAACAAGAACCTGCCTCCACAGGGGGTGATGTGGCAGGCAGCTGCACCAACAGCCCAAGCGGCCTCCGCCCCACCACCGATGTCCTAACTCGTTTAGTTGGTAGTGCCAATGAGACAGAGGCATCGGTGTTATTGGCCACTGGACTCCGACAGAGGAAAGTTGTAAGAATTAACCCTCCAAGTTTCTTCAGTTTGTACACTTTGCCTCTGTCAGATATCTGCGTTGGATTGCGCCAACCCAGCTTAAAGAAACACTCCATTAATTTATATGTTCATCCCCTGTCCTGCTCTAGGCGGATTCAAGTAAAAGAGAGCCAGCAGGACAGCGTGATTCTTCATAACATCATCTGCATATTTTGTAACGAAAACAGTATCCTGTCCCCTGACCAAGAACAGGAAGCTGTTTTCACATCGCTTTGAGTTCCCCCATCACCTTCAACGCCACTATTCCTTCAACTTCTCATCATAGTATCTTCAAAGCCACCGTTTCTTCCTTCATCCAAGTCCAGCCATTACAGATAGGCCATTCATTTATCCAATCACATATTGCATTTTCATTGTATTAAGTAAACTTATAATTCTTTTTATTTGAGAACCGTCAGGTTTGATTTTTAATTATATTTTATTTGAAGCTGAGATTAATACATTTATATTATCTCAGTTTAGTTTAATACAGCGTATTAATCGCCCTCCCTTCGTAGTAGTCGGGATAAGAAATAAAACAATCTTTATATTTAGAAGAATTTAGAAGAAAAACTTCAGTGTAAACTTGTAAATTTATTATGTATCGGCATAGAGTGTGCTAGCCGCACTCGTGCCTGTTACAAATATGTATAAACAATTAATAATTAAGTTTTTTTAATCCTCTTGATGTTTTTCTTTTTAAAAATCTCTTCTACTCTAACTGTAAGTATATTTTAAAGTAATAATGTTTTTTCAGTTTTCTCATTTTTAAGACACAGGAGCATAATGTAAAAACAGCCGTTGAGCTGATATTTGTAGCCTGTATAAAGATCTTGAAATAAATAAATAAATGAATAAATAAATAATTGTTAACGAATCTTTCTATAGACCATGTGACCCTTGTTTACAAAAGAGTGACCTTGTACATTCCAGGGCAATTACTGGCAGGCAAGATACTGCATGGGACATATGAGAAATTTTACATTTTGTATCATAATTTCCACATAAATTCAATGGCTATTAAAATGAGAGCTGAACTAGTTGTGAGATGTGCCCCTTTCCTTCATATCCAAAGTTGATGACAATCGGACAGTGCAATCTCCATAAAATGAAAGATTTAAAGTATTTTCCCATTGAGCCGTGTACAAATCCTGCCTGCAGGAAGTCCAGGTTCTGTGGCTCTTTTGTAAACATGTGATGTCACAGGTAACATGGTCTATATTTTTTCCCCGACAGGACTTGTTTTCCTCCAATGACTGAAAGAGAGAACCCCTTTCACCTGGAAAATGCCAGTTACGAAGATGAAGAATCACAAGAGGAAGTGATCCAAGATGATGATGACATCAATGACTGTGGTGATTTGGACTTTCCAGAAGGTAAAGCAAAGCCAAAGCTCATTCGGTGGTGTTAGTTTTAGAGCTCGACAGGTTTCGACGGTATGGAAATTGGAGTCGACATTCCATCCGAAATCACAATTCCTTCGTGGGATCAGAGTTGGTTTTTGGTTATGTTTCTGGTTATGTTTTTTTTTTTTTAAGAAAGTGGTTTAAAGTCACCTATGTCACCGGTAAATTGCTTTGTGGTGAATGGAAAACTTGAAGGAGAACCTTAATGAAGGTAATGCTATCTGTGGGAGCCAGTAAGGCTGTAATTGATAATATGTCCATGTGTTTGTGAATATTTTATTGACAGATAAGGACACTTCCAGCAGCAGCTTCACTGATGATACTCAACTTGAAGATGTCACACCCACACCTCAAAAGGCAACACCTTCTGGAACTACTATTAGGGAAATGCTATGGTCAAGGTATACTATTGCAACAAATTCTTTGTTTGCCTTTGTAATAACATAACCCAAGTGCATACTTTTAATTGAGTGTGCATATTTTTGGTTGTACGAGTTTAAAAAACGTTTAAAGAATGGTATGTTGGAACACTAGTTGAAAGATCTGACGAGAACAATGATGGTCATGTCAAGTTTATGAACAAATCAAAACGCACTGGAACTCTTTTTTGACCATCAGATCATCGTAATGAGGGGTGCCGGTTAACTCGGTCCCATGTCAACTCGGTCCGAGTCAACTCGGTCCCAATGGGAAAACGTGTACAAAAGTACAGCATGTATTTTATGGTTATCATTACGGGTTTAGGTCGAGGAGAAAAATTTGCTCGGTCTATTAACTATGTAATTGGGAATGTGAAACGATGTTAATGAGATGAGACTTTCTCGGTCAAAAACAAACTCACTTTTTCAATGCTGCTGAGCACTTTATTCTAAAGGCACCAGGAAACAGATCTTGGTTTTTGTACGATAGTATAAGGCCGATATGATATGACTTGATATGTTTAAAACTTAACTTGCACAGTTATACATTGCTTAGAAATACTAGTGTTGAGTAATTGTGTAGCCTATATTGTTTAATATTCACATTTATATCAATTGAATTACAGTGGCCTCTTTCTTGTAGACATTACCCAACTGCAAGAATCTTTTCTTTTTCTTTGCTGGCGTTTTAAAATTTTTTATTTAACATATATATCGAACATGTGATCCAACGCATCAATTCTTTGTTCGCCATTAATTACAATCAGTATTGTACCAGCCCATAGGCTTACTTAGAGCTATGGTGACAGCGGTCACTTAATTTTGATTGTCCAAAACTACAGGCTATTAGCCGGCCCGGCACCTTTGATGCACCACAATTCATTTAGCAGTGTGATTGTACTCAAGCAAACCCTATACATTGGCTTTCAATTTAAAGATGCCGTTGACAAGTCTTTGTGTTGAGATAGCATTTTTTAAAACTAACCCAAAACTGGCCCGCACACAGGTGTTACATGTATAATTTGATGTAAAGTTAATAATACTGTGCAGAAGGGGCCGGCGTCCCCTCTGGTTTTCAATAACGACATGGAAACAACCAGTGTTCAGGTTTTAGATGAAAAACTGTTTCACGTTAATCAATTTACGGAGCCCGCCCTTAGGTACCTAGGTGAGGAACAGTTATTTAGAGGAACGATTTATTACTTCAAGTGCATGACATACTCCACTATTTCCTACCCTCGAAATATTGATTTGTCCCAAGGAATGATAATTTGATCTCTCAAAAACTAAAATTCCGAGGGAATGAAATAAGTTATTTCGAGGGAACGAAATGATTAGGGCTATATGACTCAGTTCTGACTGCTTGTTATAAGAACCTTTAATAAAAACCTATGACAAATAATTGATTTTCTTTTACAATCTTGTCTGTCGAATATACACTTTCGTATCGTTTATACAACACTCCCATATTATTCTCCCTCCCTTAATTCTGTGGGAGACTTTGATTTGTTTTTGTTTTTTTTAATTTGAAAAGGTTTATTCATATAAAAAAAAAATATGCGACCAGATGCCGATTAAAGCGTATGCTCGGTCTGTTAACTGTGTAATTGGGATTGTGAAACGATGTAAGCGTAATGAGACTCTCCTCAAAGAGAAATAAATAATTATTTCCAGATTGGTCACGAATGAAACAAATCACCACTTACAGCAGTGCTGTTGACACTTTCACCACTTATTACAAGTTTCTATCTTTTGCTTTGATTATTTCCCCATGATGGGGAGTGGGCCGAATCCTGGATGTAGTGCAATACCAGGCCAACCCGTGGCCAGGACGAGGCAAGCCCCTATTCCATGGCCCAGATCCAAAAATCAGTTTAATATACTGGCTGCTCAATGAGCAGCGTTTCAGATATTAAGCTGAAAAGAACAGATACTACACATGATCTTAGCCAAAAGGCCGAGAAGCGATACTAATTTCAAAAACTCGTGGGGTACTGGTTAATTGACAGTGGCTCTTAGTGTGTGGTTGTCATTTATTTAAGCATCGCAAACAGCAGCATAGGAATTCTAAGAGAATTTTTTTCAAACTCTTTCACAAACCGCACACTTTACTTTTCACTCTCCATTTAAATTTTTCCATAAAAAAGCTCCCCATTCCTAAAAATTGCCCAGAAACTGAATAAAATCTGTCTAAAATGTGTCACTTACACAGCAGTGCATATTTCTGTGTTAGACACACCCATATAATCAATATTGATGAGCCTCCAATAGCGTTACGCATCCTGTGCAGAGAGTGGACCAAGGTCACATTGTTACGAACACACAGTGCGAAATACACACATACAGTACTGTACAGTGTATGCACAAATACTCTGCACACTGCATTGTGTGCATGTACATGTATGTACTATGATAATCACTATCACACAAAGTGCTTGCTCCACAGACAAGCACTACTGTATGGGCAGCCATTGGGGCAAAAAAAGTACAAAAATAACAATAAAAACACAAATACTGGCAAATGTTTCAGTATATTACAAAAAATATCAACAAACTTTTTTCTAAAACAAATACCTCAGCACAAAGGATTTTATTATTATTATTATTGTTGTTTTTTTTTGGGGGGGGCATTGACTTTCAGTGCAGGGGGGGGCAAGGGCCATTTTTTTTTAATGAATTACATGTATTGAAAGAATTTGTATGGGGGCACCTGGGGGGCACTGGAAATTTGTGGCAGGGAGGGGGGGGACTGAAAAGACAGTTTTTGAGAGACGAGAGGTGAGAATATGAGAGACAATGTTAAGAATGTGTTTTTGAACAGTGTGTTGGAACTGCCATTTTACATGTTGACCTGCACTGTTTTGTCAAGCTTAGATTTAAATTCACAACCTTTCAAAAGTACTAAATCCTGGTGGTATATTTCCATAGACTTGACAATGAGTTTATATTTGTGTCGCAAGTTAATGAAGCATAGTACCTATAAGTCACAATTATGTCTTTTTGCCCACAGGTGGAGGTGGTGGAAAAAAACCTGCCTTTATAGGATTGGAATCAAACTTGAAAGTGTTACCAAAAGGCAAGCATCTCGATCTAGAAAAGCAGGCTTACAGAAAACAACTGGTTGAACAAACCAGGAAGTGCTCAGTCTCACAAAGGATCAGACATTGATCCGGAACCTGTCCACAATCACACAAAATAGCAGTGGATGGGTGAAAGAAATGGATATTAATATGATAAATTTTGGAGAGTTGAAAATATGATCTGATGCGTGTAAAGTTTTGTGGCATGAAGAATACAACAATTTTCTTTTTCTGTGGAGAAGTGTATAGAAAGAAACACAGCAGGAAAAGGAAGAAGGAAATATAAAAGAGGTTTGCATTTACTACGATTACAAAAGAAGAAGCAGCAAATCATTCTAAAGATATAACTACAGGAAGAATTTTAAACTGTTAGAGCTAACCACTGTGTACACAAACTGGCTGTTAAAGAATACGTTTGTGATATTTAGGTGATCAGTTTAGCGCAGTCTAAAATCATGTAGTATTACCCGTCCAACCACAAAACCCCTCAACAAACCCTTAAAAGACCATGTCACACGAAGCAATTTACAGGCAACCAGTTCCTGGCAATCTCCATGAAGAAAAATCATTCACATTTCAGTTTTCTCATTATTTTCTTGGGGATAGTAAGTAACAGCTAGAAGAATGTCTGTTGTGCTATCGAAGTGTTCCTTGTGCATGCAGTGTGGTTGGTTGCCTCAAAGTTGCCTGTAAAAATTGCCCTGTGTGACAAGGCCTGTAGTCACCTAAGCTCTTAAGCCAATCTCATTGGTCTTTTACCCATAACTTATGGCAGACTACTGGACCCAATGTCATTGAGCCAGAGCTTGAAACTTTCACTGGACCTCAGGCCAGTGATTTCAGCATCAGGCCAGTAAACTCACGACTGGACAAGTCCAGCAGTCTTGTGTTTTTGTTCAAACAGTGTCTTTATTGAGTCTGATAAATATCTGTCAATTCTGTTTGAGTATGGAAAAATATTTACCTATAATACAAATGTGATAAATCTTCTCTTAGTGCTGGTCCAAATAAAAACAGTTCAAATGAACTGTGTGGGTATTTTTTTTCCTCTCATTTCAATTCTGGTCCTGTAAACATTTCTGAGCTACCACGTCTTGTGGATTTCCCCCCAGAATTCTAGCCCTATTAAGTTACTAATAAGCAGTAAATCATTACTTCATCGTGTTCCGGCAAAAGGGCATAAGGCCTTACGCCCTTTTGCCGGGAACATAAAGTAGTTCGTCCCAGTAACAAAAGGACATAAGAAACAAAATGGCTCCTGACATGAAAAATATGTCACTTTTGTTGAAGACACATTTCCCCATTCCCCATGCAGAATTTAACCTTTCTAGAATGACTTTTGCATGGCAACAAATTTACCAAGCTTTCCCGCTCATACTTCTTGAAACACAAATTTTAACATAAATTGCTAATGCCTTTTACTGGGAACTTTCCCTTACGTCCTTTTGCCGGGCACACGACGAAACAACAATGTGAACAATACACAGTATTTCTGAGTGTGGTTACAACTTCTGCTCAGCAAGACTTGTCTGCACTTTCACTGCCATTTCACTGCTAAAAATTATTGTATTCTTGAAACAAGAACACAATCTTATTTCAAGAAAAATGTTCTCGTGTCACTCCCTGGAAATGTTTTCTATTTAGATTTTTGGGGGTGACACGAACAGTTGAAATAAGATTTTGTCTTATTTCATGAATGCCATTATTAGTAGTGTTCTTTTTTGCTTAATAGCTTTATTAACTCAGATACTTTCACACAGGTGAAGATTTCTTAAAACCTGTAGTACATTTGAATCCGAGAATTAAATATATCTATCATAATGGAGGTACCATTGACCCCTTGCATGCACGTCACATGAGGCAACTGAGCCAGGCGCTCACCATCTTGGAAGTCAATTGGTATGCTGCGTCGCCTAAAATGGACACTACACTGTCTAACACACGGAGACAATGACTTCCAAAATGGCACAACCAAGATTACAGAGGTTAAGCTTCCCGTTTTCATGGAACGCATTCGGGTAACGCATAAGTTTCTCTTTTTCTGTTTCTATCGCAATCTGCAAGAGACCTCTTGGGTATATCAATCCAGATTGCCCATGCGTTGGCTAGACCATAGACGCATAGGCCATACATGTCTAGGGACTATATTTGATATAAATTATGGCCTGACGTACGGGTCACATATAGGCATTATGCAAAAAAATGTGGCTCAACCTCTCCTTCATTGTGATGATGATGTTGTGAGGTGAATTAGGTCAATAACTCATATCTTCTTTTTTTTCACAATAGACCAAACCATTAAGCCCCACCCTTGCTGTATTGACCAATCACAGACATGATTACACAGCCCAAAGTCTGACAAACATGTTAGTGCATATGGTGTGCGTAAACAGTGGGCGGGGCTTGATGGCTTGGTCTATTGTTTGTATACAGTTTCTTTACTTCCAAAAAGTCCATTTTTCCTGTACATAATGTAAGCTGACATGTACAGTAAAATCTGAACAGAACTAAGAATTTGACCCATTTTGCATCTATGAAGAAATTGTTCTTTTCATTTGTACAAAAAGTCCATTTTTCCTGTTCATAATGTATGTGGACATGTACAGTAAAATCTGAACAGAATTAAGAATTTGACCCATTTTGCATCTATGAAGAAATTGTTCTTTTCATTTGTTTTGTTTCTTTTTTTTCTCAAAAACTTCAGTCGACATTATCGCTGAATGTGTAAACCAATGTAGAAGCACCTGTCTGAGTCTCCTTGCTCGGTTATATCCAATCTCTAAAAATAATGCTGCCATGTTTGAAAGATGACTACAATTCATTTCTCAAGCCTCCAACAACAGTCTGTTGATATGCACTCAGAGGAATTTAGGTACACACATACTATGTTCCATAACACCTCATACCATGCAAGTCCAATAAAAAAGTTCAGTAGACTTTGTTTTTTTTTTCGCTTAAATTGTAAATCAATTGTAGAACCACCACGAGTTCTCACTTCATCAAAATCATTGATATGTTCAATGCATCAGCCGTTTTTCCTCATTTTACTTTCTCCTTGCTTGGTTAGTCAATCTCCAATTTGATGCTGCCGCGTTTAAAAGACGAGTGCATTTCTTCTCAAGTCTCCTACTTGGTGTCTGTCTTTTGTACACTCTCCTTCTGCCATGTAAGTCCCATAATATTCAGCAGACATAGTTGATTGCTCAATTTGTAGTCCCATGTAGAAGCACAACGAGTTGCCACTTTATCCAAATCAATTGATGTGTACTATGCATCTCAACATCTGATTTATCACTTTCCTTGCTCAGTTGTTCCATCTCCAACTCAATCTCTCATTGGATGCCTCCATGTTTTAAGGACAAATGCACTCAAGAGGAATTCAGGTACATGCATGCACTATGTACCATAACTCCTTCTAACATGCTTGTCTCATCTAGGCTAGATTACAAGTCAAATGTTCCAGGCAGCTCAATGTGTTCAATGCACAGTTTCATTATCTAGGAAAGGTGGCTGCAATATTAATCTCTCTCCTTGCTTGGTTATTCAATCTCTAGATGGTTGTTTCCAAGTTTTAAGGAAGAATACTCAGAGGAATTCAGGCACATACATGTACTACGTACCATAACTCCTTCTAAATTGTACCATGCAAGTCCCATAGCCAGCAGTAAAATATTCCAGACAGCTCAATGTCTTCAACGCCCAGTTCCTTGTCCAGGAATGTTGATAAAGTGATTTGAAGTATCCTTATTTTATGGAGAAATGTACTGCTCCAGTCAAGCCAATGAAAGCCAGCATAAATGGTTTGGAATGTTTGACACACTGTCCATATTGTTTACTGTTTTATTTTCCTTGAAAAACAGTCACTGAATCCAACTGAAGTTGCTGGTAAAACAGTCTGGAGTGTAGGAAGTTTGTAACTGCACTTCAGCATGCAAGTACATTCCTTCTGCAATCTGTACACGAGGATGGCAGGTTCTGAGTAGCATGGGATACATCATACATTCTATTTTGGTCAGGATGATGAAGGGTTTAGTAAGTTCCAGCTACTACCATTGTGCTGTGTAAGTGATGCATACTTGTCTGAAATTCTGTACAGTACGTTCCTTGTGAATCCATCCATAGAGCAAGGCTCTATGATCCATCCTAGCCATAGCCAGACGCTCACAATCATCCAAATCAGTTTGAGGACTTCGGATCTATCTGTAGCATCTTGGTGAGTTGTGCAACTATGGTCCATATGTAGAGATCCCGAAGTTCGAGTCTCGAAGCCATCTCACCCTTCACTCTTTAGCAATCACTGGTAGACATTTGCTGGGATCAGCATTCACTTTTCAATGTTTAGTCAGTCCAGCAGGTATGAGTATGTCAAACATGTAGTTGAGAAAATAATTTAAGTGTTAAAATGAACTCTTGTTTAGTACTTCATAACCCTTTGTAAGAAGGGACAATTATCAGTGGGTTGAGTGGGCTAAGTATTGCATCACTATCTGTTCCTGCCCATTTCTCCTGGTCCAAGTTGGTGACATATTCATTCTCCTGGTCCATGTTGGTAAAAATTTTCCTGGTCTGGTTCAAGCAGCACACACTCCATGCACTGAATATTGTAGATTCTAGCTTCCAAGGAGGTTTTTTCCCTGTCTGGTGAGTGATCCATCGAGTAGGCTGTGCAATTGCAATGGAAGAGCAAACCAACTGCTGTTAATGGAGACTGAGATGATGAATTGCAAGTCGTTTCAACATTGTACTCTTTTTCTTTCTCAAAGGCAAGCATTAATGATGGAGTATGATTGATTTAATTTACATGTTCAAAAGTTCTGTTTGCTCATCGATCCAATAAATAATTTTTTCCAAACGAACAATATTCACTCTAAAAAAACTCCTGCGTCAGAATTGACCCAGATTCCAGGTTCCAGGAGTCCTGACCCATTTCTGGTTGAGGCTGACCCTGAAATATGTTCTTTGACTTATAATCTGCGTCAGTTTGACATAGTTTCGGGTCAGTTTGACACAGGAGTTTTTTAGAGTGTTGTCTTCAAGCACGACAAAGAAAAACATCCTTGTTCCGCACAGATGCAATTATATGGGCAAAGACCTCTTTATTTTCAAAATGTCATGGTAACTCATCAATTTCAAGATGAAAAAAAAGACACATATGTACAAATTAACCTCTAAGGCATCTTGGCAACCTCAACTAAAACAGGCTCTAAAATGTGGAATTCACAAACTGGAATAGAACACTGAGAATGAATTCCACCTCATTACTCTTTGTCACAAAACAACTACATGTGTTTAATGACAAGCCGAGGGTGATAATTGACTGTGTTTGTTACCATATGAGTGCACTTTCAATGGCAAATTTTCTTACCTCACAATTACAGTTTTATCTTATTTTGATTGCCTGTATGTTCTTTTCTTGTATCAATGGCCAAATAAACAATGATAATAAATAAACATTAAAAAGAAGTTTTTTGTTTTACTTGTTTTGTATCACATGAATTTGGTTCATACATGCCCTCATGCAGTCAAAAATACTGTAAATTTACATTTTGTAAATCTGTTTTCCAACAATCCAAAAGAGACAAGACAAACGGCTAGCGTTTAACGCCACATTATTATATTCAGTCAAGAAAGGTTTAGCATTATTTTTTAAGAGCTCAAAATATCTGCCGTGATCAGTTACGATTAAGAACCAATGAAGAAGCTTCATTTAATGTGAACCAAAAAAAAAGAAGAAGCTTTTTGCATCAAGTTACTCAGTGAATTTAAATACAAACTCTTTTAATATTACAACTATCCATCAGGAAAAGAATCTAACGAAAGGAAAGGACTGAACCCCTCTTCTTGGGCCCAATTCCACGGCACTGCATTCCCACAAATTCTGCGCTTCAACGCCCTGCCACCGCCCTTAGATATACGCACGGTACAGGGCGCCGTAAGCGCAGAATTTTTTGGTATGCAGCGCCATAAAATTGGGCCCTCATCATAAACAAAAATTAATTAATTTGCAAAATCATGACTATCGGCAATTTTTGTTTTTGTTTTTGATGCAACCAAATTGTGGAGGGCTGGTATGCCAAAGTTATTTGCTTACAATTTTAGCTTAGCAGCCAAATGTTGACATGGAACCAGTCCCAATCAACGATGACCAAATGTGACGCTCCATGCCAAAACCAATCACTTCTTAAAAAACTTAAAACTAGGTTTAGTTGATCATCGAATAGATGAGAATCTTCAAGCAGGTGAGAATAAGATAAACTTAAAAATCTTCAGTAATTTTGTATTTATTTCCTTACACTTCACAGCAAAAGCGCCAAGGACAGGATGAATAGGAGACAATGAAGAAATGTTCAGTTTTGGATGTGGGAGGAAAACCCCACATGGGGGAAACCCACGCAATCAGGAAGGGACTGAAAGCCAAATATGCAAGGCTCCGGTCTGAGGTGGGATTTGAACCGGGGTCCACAGAGGTGAAAAGCAGGGAAAGAAACCACTGAGCCAAAAATGGTATCATGGAGCAAGTTCGGGTGCTGACTTTTAGTCAATTTGTGATTTAAACCACGCATGCGTGATCTGTTCTTCACTCGAACGCGTCTAGTTGAGCGGCTAGTCAATATAGTAAATTTAAGTCAATGTATGCTTGTTGAGCAGACGACAGGATTTAGCAAGTCCGCACGTCATTTTCAAGTTCATTTTCTATGTTCTTCCCCTCTTATTTTTATCTCTACGTGCAGTAATTAACTAAATATTTCACTGCAAAGACAAATTATTGTCATATTCAACCAAATCCCTCCGTTATCGTTGAACTACTCATTAATTGTGACGTAGCACGTGAATTGACTAGAGGAACAGTGCTCCAGGGCTAGGTTGATTCAGTTGGACTAGCTAGTCAAACCACGTAAGCATTCAGCTGACATCTAGATCGACTATGGCTAAGTCTAGTTGACTCTTGTCACCCACCTGAACTTGCTCATGGCTGATATTTCAGTTGTCTTCACTTTTAATGCCATTAACTTATATCCAAGAAGTGCCAAGTTTTAGCATGGGGCTTCACATATTGTAATTGGTCGGCTAAAGCCCGGTTCCAACTTCATGTGAATCCAAATGCAAAGCAAACTTTGATGGCAAAAATTAGCAACAAACAATTCGCTCCAGTTTAAATGTGTTCAGATTTTGCAAAACGCTCACTGCGAATGTAGAGTTGTTACGTCAAACTTTGATTCACATTCGCATTCGCATGAAGCGTGTCCAGGGCTTCTAAGGCATTTTTGTTTTACTGCTTAGCTATTTCTGGTGCTTATAATCAACAGCTTAATGAGAATACCCTTCGGATATGCGTGAAAACCATTGTTTTCCCTGAGGAAGAAAGACTAAACTGATAAAACCTAAGTATCACAATTCACAACATCAACAACATCATTTGCAAGTAGTTAAGTAAAACAGTTAAATGTGTAAGAACTCTGTGGATATTTTTATAAACATTTGTATAATAACATCAAGGGAAAAGAGTGGATTGAACATGATGTGTTGAGGAAATGAAGCATCACACAAGAAGGCGATGATGTGAAAAGAATTAGAAATCTTGCAAGAAAGATGTTGGTCCTAATAATGACTGGCCACATAGAAACTGTTTGGGTGGCAGGGGAACACATTGGGTGGCAGGAGAACTTGTATAAATGTAACCACATGAAAGAGTGTGGTAAAGATATCACAAACATGTAAAGTTTCTCACAAGAAGAACACTGGCAGCCAACAGAATTACATAAAACTGACAGAATGTAGAGAAGAGTACCCCCACGTCTTGCAACAAAGATGCTCGTAGCAAAAGCCTCTTGTCCCAGGTGGACCCGCACTAACAACCTGACCTCAATACCATCTTAAATATATTGTGTATGTTGGGGAACTCCTGACACTCTTCAGGAAATGTTTCAAATGTGGCTCACACAATGTCGATGTTGGAATCTTCCTCTCAGTAACTTAGAAGTGTTGGGCCTGCAAATCCGAGGAAGAGTTGGGGGAATCCCAGCCTTGGTTTAGTGCAACCCCTTGCTGTCCTGTTTAAAATACCCAGAACTTTGTGCGGAATGTAATATTGACAACTAGTTCGTCAACTTGTAAAGTACCCAATTACATGTACATCACACACAACGGTCTACATGCCCTCAAAAAAAAAAACACACACTGGGCATCCAGTACTGACAATTTGTGATTTTGTTTTTAAGATGAATGGCTTTGTCACGTCTTTTACGATCGTTGATAACAGGGAAAATATACAGCGCAAATATACAGCGCGCCCTCACAGTGATCGTGCTCGCACACTTGGCTCGCGATGTCCGTTGGCGATGTCATGTTTCTGAAGCCCTTATCTGGTAATGCTCTATATAAAACAAAATAAAAATTACATAAAACTACATTCTGTCAGTTTATGTAAATTGTGTTGGCCAAAAAAGTAATAATTAGAAATGTTACTCATTCATGAATATTGTAGTTAAAGATCTCGATTGATTAAGGCCAAGAGTGTTGACTTTGAACTCTAATTTAGAAACCTAGTAGTGACTCCTACTTTTTTTCCCATTCATTTCTAATTTATTGTTTCAATTGATTGTTGAATTAATGCAATTTCTTGATATTATTGCAAGGGTGTATTATTTATAAATAAGATAAACTGAATGACGACTATGAAAGGGTTGCATGTAGTTTGTTGAAGTTTGAACTCAAATTTTGAAACCTGGGCTAGATATTTTTTCATTATTAGGGCCTAAAATTATTTCATTTTGGTTTTAAAACTTTGATCAATTCAAATCATGTCAATTGATTGTTTGAATACACAATTCTTTGATGTTTATGATGTGCATTATTCATAAACGAGAAACTATTATTTAACTTTTGAAATGTGTAAAGGGTATTTTGGTGGTAAGCGCTATTTCTAATGAAAAGAAACATTTCACAACGGAAAAAAAAGGAAGAAAAAAAATAACCAGATTAAATTCTGCTAATAATATTTACATCATGAAAAAATGGTACACATTGTATTTTTTACTTTATGGAGGATCTGGAAGGAAGGAACAAGCTGGAATAAGCAAGGAAACAAGTTTATTTATTTATTTATTTGATTAGACAAAACTTTCTCACTCCCTCAGAAGATAAAGATGTCAATTTATGACTCACTTGTATACTTTGTACAGAACTCTCTCCAGGCGAGACGTTAGATTTAAAGCTACTGCTTCGTCTACCAATGAGGAAGTTACGTCTCCTCAGAACATTCTTGAAGAATAGTGGGATTGATATTCTTGCAAGTAACAAAAAATTGTACAGAGAGCTGGCAGGTAAGTCACACTGGAAAAAGCCTCAGGTTTTTTTCCCCTTTAACACAGATCCCAATCTTCTGGTTGTTCATTACAAAAATATGTATTAATTTACTGGCCGTCCTTTAAGAAATGAGGTGGAGAATATGAGTATAAAACATTTCATTTTTCACCTCATGTCTTTTTATTAAACAATGTTTCATTTATGTTAAGGAAGAGTTGACAGGAGAGCCATCTAATTGTCCAAAATACTAAAAATCCGGGAGTTGCAACCCTGGGAAAAAAGCAGAATCCAACATTGCCGGTTTTTGTTTTGTATGGATGTAAAGAGTCTCCTCTAATTCAATTTGATATGGAGGCCGTGTTACATCCCCCCCCCCCCCCAAAAAAAAAAAATAAATAAATAAATAAATAAATAAATTTTATTGAAGACGTGTGACATAGCTTCATCGAGCTCCAGGAAATTGACAGAAATTTCACCTTCTGCTTTTTTGTGGAAGCCTTTTCTACTAGCAAGTGTCTCTCAAGATGTACATAAAACACTTTCATTGAGGTAATAGAGATTGAAACCAACCTTTTAGGGCCTTTTGGCCCTAAAAGCTCTCTCAAATCAACGGCGGTGCCGCTTGGCCGCCATGTTTTCTGCCATGGGTCTTAACAGACCAAACACCGTGAGGTTCAACACCCACCATATTTCGAAAGGTGTCACACCCCGAGACGTCTACAAAGCTGTCAATCACGAGTTGGATTCAACATCAACAATAGTATGCATTGCTGAACTGGAACGTAACTGGTACAACGTCACTTTTGACAATGAGCAGGATTGTGAGACTATAGCATCGCAAGGCCTGCTATTACATAATGCCCTCGCCCAGTGTGAAAGAGCTAACATTCGCAACTCTGTGATCGCGTACATCAAGGCACCATACGAAATTCCGGACAATGCCATTACATCGCTCCTGTCTCAGTATGGAAATGTCGCCAACATCCGACGTCAATATCACGGTTTTGACGACAACATTGAAACCGGTGTGAGAAGCTGTCTCGTCAAGAGCCTCAAGAAACCAATACCGAGCTTTCTCAAATTCAGCGGCTTTACTTTACCAGTTAGATACAGGGGGCAACAAAAAACCTGCAAAATCTATGAAGAAACAGGCCATCTAGCGAGAGACTGTCCGGCAAGAAACAGATGCTTTGTATGTGGAAGCTACGACCATAGGGCGGCTTGGCACGACAAATACGACAACAGCGAACAAGATAAAATCCGTGACGACAATCCGGCAAATGAACATAAAGAAAATGAAGAGGACACTACTGGAGAGAAAGAAGATAATGAGCCCCAAAACACAGAACCGCTAGCTGAAGATGAAACACACAGCTCCAAAGCAAAGAAAGGAGAAGAAAAGAAAGGTATGGATCAAACAGAGAACACAGAACAGCACCCACCAAAAGAAGCAGCCTATAAACCTAAGCTATCATTCAAAGAAGTAGTTGCAGGAACAACCAGCAAGAAAACTCCCACAAAACCCCGAGGATTTTGGGACGAAGCCATTAACAGCCAAGCAGTTAGAAAGTTGTCTCGGAAAAGGAAAACCACTGAAGATTCAACAGCATCATCTAAAGTAGCTCGTGATGAGTCAACACCAACAGATATGGAAACTTTGGCAGCTGAAAACCCAGTTGATGATACACCAGAGAACATGCACGACCAGGAACATACGGATGAAAGATCCGACGATACATATTCGGAAGGATCGATCGACGAGGATAGTGGAAGACTCGTTGATCCACATTATCACAGTGAAGACCCAGAAGATCAAGGCGGAGAATTCACTTTCTACACACGCGGGGGAGTCCGTCGACGAAGGAAAAAGCGAACATCATGGGAAAGGAAATCAACAACGCATAACTCTCAACAAATAACAAGTAAAACCAATGACACTGATCAACCGGGTCCATCAAGCTACCCAACTACCAACAAGCCTAGTAAGAACAACGAAAGCCAACCCAAACAACGAGTTCAACAAAACCAGAGAGGGAGAGGAAGAGGGAAGCCAAAGTAACTTTTACCTTCATTATAGCTGGTGCGATGAAGACATTAATGTACAACATCATCATTGGTATGTTCATATTGTCTATTGCCTCCATAAATGTTAATGGCTTGAGGAATAACCTAAAACGTAATGTGATCTTTGAATTTTTATGTCGTAACAAGTTTAGCCTAATTTTTCTTCAAGAAACTCACAGTGAAGAAAATGACGAACCCGTTTGGAGTAAAGAGTGGCAAGGAAAGATGCATTTTAGTCATGGCAATCGCCAATCAAGGGGGGTTGCTATTCTCACTTCAGAAAAATCTGGTCTCTGCATTGATAATATTTCTAGGGATAAGGAAGGGAGATGGATAAAGGGGCAAACTAAATGGAACAATCTTGACATACCAGTTGCCTCTGTTTATGCTCCAAACAATTCGTACGACAGGGCTTATTTTTTTGATGACATGTCTGATTGGATAATTAGCGATTCTTCTATTATTGGTGGAGATTTCAATTGTAATATTGATAATGTAAAAATCAAAGATGGCAGTAAAACTATTCTTAAAAATGTCATTAACGAGAAAGATTTATGTGACGTCTGGCGCACTATTCATCCTGATAAAGCAGGATACACACATTACCACAAAGCTAGTAAGCAGGCGACTAGAATTGACTATTTGTTTTTACCGTCCAATCTTCTGAGTAATGTTTTAGACGTGCGTGTTAATCCACATGGTAATTCTGATCACTCTATAGTTTGTATGAAATTACATGATCCCGGTAATGTGCATGGCCAAGGAAGGTGGATATGTAATAATAGTCTTTTAAATGACAATGATTGTAAATATCGCATAGAAACCTTTTTACAATTCTGGACTTCTCAAAAATACAACTACAAATCTTTGTTGGATTGGTGGGAAAGTGGTTAATTCAGAATAAAAGAAATTCTCCAAGATTACGGCAAAGAAAAAGTGTACCTTCAAAAACAAAAAATTAATGATCTTAAGAAAATATACAACAGGCTCTTGGAGAATCCAGACTCCAGTGCTGATGCCATTAAAGACATTGAAGCTCAAATAAAAGCCTACGAAATTGAAGAATGGTCCAAGGCTAAAATTAGAGTTCGGAATACTATTAAAGAGGAAGGTGAAAAAGCCTCTAAATTCTTTCTGAATCTTGAAAAACAGCAAGTCCAGAATAGTAAAATTGATAGGTTGGTTAATGCCGAAGGGAAATCTATCGATCAACCTCACTCTATGCTTGATCATGCTAATGATTTTTACTCTGACTTGTATAAAGAGGAAGACATCTCTGATGATCACTTAAATGATATTATCTCTAAAATAAGCAGAAAACAAATTCCTCATGATATTCATTTTAATCTTGAAAAAGCAATTACGGCTGATGAAGTCAAGTTAGCACTATTTCAAATGAATAAAAATAAGTCTCCTGGCTTAGACGGGCTTACGGTTGAGTTTTATCAGATATTTTGGAACACAATCGCTTCTGATGTCTTAAAAGTCTATAATTGCTGTTTCAAGAATGGTTTTTTATGTAGATCAATGAACTCTGCGCTAATTAGACTTATTTATAAAAACAGAGGTGAAAGAACTGATTTAAAAAATTGGCGTCCTATCAGCTTGCTCACTGTTGATTATAAGATCCTATCCAAGGTCATCACTAATAGAATGAAGCTTATTATGCCCCTTCTTGTAGGTGAAGAACAAACTTGTGGAGTTGTAGGTAGAAATATTCATGATAATCTTATGGTTCTGCGTGATACCATTGACTATGTAGAATTAGATAATTCGGAGGCTGCTCTCATAAGTATAGATCAAGAGAAGGCGTTTGACAGAATTAGCTGGAAATATTTGTTCACTGTTTTGACAAAAATGGGAATTCCTTCGAATTTAATTAAATGGATTAAATTATTGTACAGCAATCCCAATTGTAACATTATTGTAAATAATTTTATTGGTTCACCGGTTAAGGTTTCTCGAGGGATTAGGCAAGGATGTCCTTTATCCCCTCTCCTTTATTCTATCTGTGCGGAAGGGTTAGCGATTTTGGCTAGAACTGATTGTGATTTAAAAGGCATTGTTACGCCGGGAGGTAAAAGTAGTATTAGATTAATCCAACACGCTGATGACATCACTTTCTTTATTGGTGACAACAAGGAGTTCGTTACTATTGATAACATTCTTGGTACCTATTGTAAGGGAAGCGGGTCTAAACTCAATGTAGACAAGTCCAAAGGCATGTGGCTTGGGAAGTGGACGGGTAGAGTCGACAAACCTTGTAACTTCCAATGGTGTGATAAGCTTAAAATCCTTGGGATAATATTTGGGAATGATGTCGTACCAAATGACAACTGGGGTCCGAGAATTACAAAAATCCGTAGTACTTTAGATAAATGGTCTAAACGTAAACTCACCTATCATGGCAAGTCTGTTATAGTAAATATTTTGATTGGGCCGTGTATTAATTACCTTGGCAGCGTGTTAACCTGTTCCGAGGAAACCGTGAAAAAGATGAATAGTATGATCTGGAATTTCTTCTGGGATGGTAAAATCGAAAAAATTAAGAGGGCTACCATCATTGGTCCAAAAGACTCGGGTGGAATGGGTCTTATTGACATTAACTGCAAATTAATGAGCCTCAAATTAAACTGGCTAGCTCGCTACCCCTCATCTCAAGGGAAATGGAAATATTTCTTTGACTATTGGATTAATAAAGCTAGCGCCAATGATCACTTGGGATGGTATATATTTGCCAATCGGAAAAAAGCTCTGAAAACCACGTCCTTTTATATTGATGTGATCAATGCCTTTGATAAAGCAGGAGGTATTATGGATTGTAAACATTCTAGTGTTTTAGAAACAAGAGAAATGCCTTTGTGGAATAATGTTAGCGTCACCAAGGACAATGTCACCTTTGGTAGTACCTTGCTTAAATCTTTTGGTATTAACAAGATAAAACATATTGTGAAATAGGGTAAACTGATCTCTTTTAAAGGAATTGCTGAAATGTGTGCATTACGTAATATTAATGCCGGTAGAATGCTAGGTCGCCTTAAGCATCATGTGGATTATAACCTAGTTGAAGAAAAAAGAGAAGGTCCAGCTACTCCTTTATGTAATTGGCTAGTCATCAAAGAATATAACGGAGAGGAGTCTGCTCCGATGTATTTAACTCAAGCCAAGACCAACTACGGCAACCTGATTAGGAAAAAAACTGTCGTTCCTAGAGTTCAACCAATTTGGCAAAATATATTCAGTATTAGTCAAGATCTTGATTGGTCTGCGATATGGATCAGCGATTTTAAGAACTACTTAATGGATCCTGATGATAAGCAATTCATGTACAAACTTAGACACAGAATTTTACCTACTAAAGATGTTTTGCTTAAAATTGGTATTGTTAGAGAAGAATCTTGCCCGCTCTGTAATGTAGAAAGAGAAACTCATGAGCATATTATTTTCATTTACTGTTCTCACACATTGGATGCTTGGATTTTTGTAGAAAGATTGCTTAGCAAATATACAGGTAACAAACATTTTTATTTAAACGACTCTAACAGAATTCTTGGATATACTCTAAAACCCGTTCAGGCCATCGTTGTTGCTAAATTGCTTAGGCTGATCTGGAATATTCGATGCAAAAAGGTGTTTAATAGTTATGCCAGACCAGCAGAAATCGACATCATCTCACAGTTAAAGTTATCTTTGAAATATTTTCTTCGAATGGAAAAGAACAGATTAAAACCAGAATCATTCGAAAATTGCTATACTAGGAACAATGCTTTGTGTTTCACCACTAAGGACGAAGTCAGTTTTAATTACTAATTGCCTGTTTTTCCAAGGGCCAAGTTATTTCCTTTGTCCCATATGTATCATGTTTTTCTAATTTT
Source organism: Marthasterias glacialis (assembly GCA_911728455.2). Lineage (NCBI taxonomy): Eukaryota > Metazoa > Echinodermata > Asteroidea > Forcipulatida > Asteriidae > Marthasterias > Marthasterias glacialis. The sequence continues at coordinate 14,579,599 of OU452228.1, read as the reverse complement.
TGTTTTTGTTGTTGTCAGTATTGTTTTTTTTCCCGAACCACGTGATTCCCGAGTCACGCTAAATTGTAGATATTTGTATATATAATAGAGGAATTCATTTAACTATTTAATTATTTTGTTTATTGTTGTTATTATTATTGTTATTTTCTGAGCTTCTGTTACTTACTGTGCCTGATATATATTAGAAGTATTTACTGGAGTGTCTTTTGATAGTGTGTTTATTTGATGTATGCCTTTGCTGATGAATGTTGAATAAACGGAGTAATATAACTCCACATCAAGAAAAAAATAAAAATAAATAAATAAATAATACAAAAAAAAAAATAAAAAGATTCATATGCTTCAATACATTTACAATCAAATGTTTCTCTCTGTAGGCTGCCGGGATGTCACGGACAACATCATCGAGATTGGAGAGTTTTCCCTCCACAAGACACCATCCTCGACCGAGACCTCCAAGGTGCCGTTTGTCCGTGTACGCAGCCTGCAGTTCCACATCGAACAGTTGCTTGCCAAGAAACAAGAACGAGGAGATTTGTGGGATCATGAACACTTTCGCAATGAAATATGGATTAAGATTATGGTAAGTATTGTTTGCAATGTCATCCTGCAGCACATTTTTAATCATTGTCTGTCTTGCTCCATCATAATCAAAGGTATTGTCTGATTTACAAGCGCCAAAATACTGCTCATGCTCATTAGTCTTTCAGTCAATATGACCAGCGCACACTCCAGTTACATAGTACAAAATTTATATTGTTGGTGACTGTTATGCATAAAACAAAGTAATCACATAAAAAAAGACATTTTGAATTTAACTAGCTAGGGCATTTTAAATTCATAAAGTCACTTTAATTGCAAGCTAAACGGATATTTTCCATAAATCTATTTGACAACCCACATCAAAATGGGTATAAGAAACCTTTCCCCTTTTAAAATTTAAGATGTTTGGTGTGCAATAAATTCAAACAATTTTTTTTTGTGGCAGGAGGGAAAGAAATAATGAAATTTTAACATGATTCCATGGGATCTTCACTATCTGTTAAAATTATTTTCTGTTATTGTTCAATTTATTTCCATAGCTCTGATGTTTTTCCCCTTTTGCTTATTAATTTCTTAAGGTGGTAGCTCAACAAAGCTGGCCTTCCAGATTTGTAACTTTGAGGATGGAAACTCGGCTGACAATATGGATCTAGTTGCAATGTTCAGTGCGACTGATTCGAACCCCAATATGGAAAAGGTTTTCTCCATTTTTAGGGAGGACGTTGTTAGCATGCAACAAAAATCACAAGTGAGGGTTGGTGAGGATTCGAAAATCTGCCGAATTTTCCTTTCGGGGGATTACAAATTCCTTACCAAGATCCTCAGGCATATGGGTCGTAATTCATCCTACCCATGCCTTTGGTGCTATCTCCCACTGCAGGCACTAAATGCTGGGGGTCCAACACATGCTCCAAATATTGCGTCGACAACCGACGGGCAGTATGAGGACAATCTTAACCCTTTGGTGCACAGAGCGGTCGCTAGCGACCGCCAAAAGCGCGTTCGATTTGGACTTCAAAAAAATGTTCATAACTAAAAAACTACAACCCCCATGTAAACCGCCCTCATTTGGTTGTAAAGAGCAACGATTGGGCTTTCTTTTGATGCCTTGTTCAATAGAGGGCGCTATTGAAAAATATCGAGAAAAACATGGCCGAACGCGTCGGTCTTTTGTTGTGATCTTGCGAAAAAAAGCGACAAAAATTTCAACATGGCGTCTCGTTTTGGGCCTGATCGAGCGCTCGAATTCCTTGAAAATATGTCCGAAGATGAGATTCAAGATAATTCTGATTTAGAAGACGAAATAAGTGATGAAAATGATGAAATGGTTGGCGATGTTTATGACACATATGTGCATCACAACGGAGGCTATCGAGTCCGCCGAGAACCTGCAACCTTGGATTCGGTCTTGCACACTGCTGAAGATCTTCATGCTGCTCATCAGGTAAGTTTCTTGGTTTTTTGTTGCTTTCTTTGTGTATTGTTTTTCCGTTTTTGAGGGAGGGGGTGTTTTTTGTTTTGATTCTTAGATTAGAATAAATAGACATAATACACTAGCTGCAATAAAAAAACGAGTGTCAAAAATTCATGTGTAAATTTTTGAGAAACAAGATGCAAAATATACTTGGACATGAAGAAACAAATCTGCTGTATTTTGCTGAATTTTTGGGTAGCACATTGAATCATCCTGCAAAAACATTTATTTTTCCAGGGCCATGAAATCAGCGATGATGAAGACAAGGGGGAAAAAGAAGTGGAGAGTGATGAACAGAGCATCAACAGTGACACACCTGGCCCAAGTGGAGTTCAAGCGAGGCGAGGGAGAGGACGTCGAGGCCGTGGACGTGGACATGCACGAGGTCGTGGACGAGGCCGTGGACGTGGACGAGGTGATGCTGCAGCAGGTGCCCATCTGCCCGATCGTCAGTGGAACTGGGAAGAATTCACCGGGGTGGAAGTCAATCCTGCAGTTCAGGCAAATCCTTTCCAAGCTCGAAGGGGTGTGTGCAACTGGGTGCTGGATCATAACCCTGTCTCGGAGCTGGATTTCTTCAGCCTCATTTGGGATGATGACATCGTTACTTATATTTGCCAGGAGACTAATCGTTATGCACAGGAAGACAGAGCTGCAAAGCACTCAAATATGAAATGGGTGCCCGTTGACAGAACAAAATTGAATGCATTCATCGGAATGAACATTGCACAAGGCATGGACAGGAGGTCTCACCTACGGGACTATTGGAGTGAAAAGCCGTGGCTTGCAACTCCATGGTATGGTGAGATTTTTGCTGTAAATGAGTACATGCAAATTCATCGGTACCTGCATTGTTGTAACAACAATGAGTACAATCAACAAGATGAGAACCCCGACAAACTTTTCAAGGTGCGATACCTCATTGAAAAGCTTGCCACAAACTTCAAGGAAGCTTATGTGCCAGGCATGAACATTTCTGTAGATGAGCAGATGATTGGAACAAAGTGTCGTGTTTCATTCATACAGTACATGCCAAAGAAACCCAAAAAATTCGGCATCAAACTATGGGTTTTGGCGGACAGTGCAAATGGATATTGTAGCCGCTTTCAAGTATACACTGGCCGTGTTGAGAATGCCCCTGAGGTAGGTTTGCCCAGTCGAGTTGTAAACGACTTATCCGAGGATTTTCGTCATCAGGGCTACCATTTATACATGGACAATTACTATACATCTGCCACTCTTTGTATGGACCTTCTTCATAAAGGCATTTTATCTTGTGGAACAGTGAGAACAAACAGAATTGGTTTCCCACCAGAGTTGAAACCAAAACCAAGAGAACGGTTCAATAAAGGTTCGATGGAATTTCGAAAATGTGGTAATTTGACCGCAGTTCGATGGAAGGACAAACGAGATGTAACTGCACTGTCTACAATCCACTGCAACGACGTGCAGGTTATACCACCACGACGAGATGAGGAGAGGGATCAAGAGGTGAGAAAACCTCTCATGATATTCGACTACAACCAGCATATGGGAGGAGTGGATCAGTTAGACCAATATCTTTGTTATTACACTGTAGGGCGGTGTACTTTGAAGTGGTGGAAGAGACTGTTTTGGCGACTGTTAGAATTAGCGATTGTGAATTCGTATATCCTCTACAAAGAAGCTACTGGGAGGCCATCGCTGAAACAGAAAGATTTTCGAGAAGCTCTCGTCCTCCAGCTGACTGAGCCTTACAGACAGCAGCGAACCAACAGGGATGACCCCAATGTAGGAGGGAGACCGGGCCGAAGGCGCTCTACCCCATTGCCACCGACAGTGATGTCCCGTGTGACTGGTCGCCATCCATCGACAACTGCAAGAGATGGGGGTATTCGGCGCACATGCTGTGTCTGCGGCTACCAGCGCAAAGCAGATGGAAAGCGGACACAACTGAAAACAAACAATTACTGCCTAACATGTAATAAATACATGCATCACAAGGAATGCTGGAACTTGTATCATTCTGAGGATTTGTAATAACTGTTCATTGCAGGTACATGTACAAACACAATTATTTGGCTCAGGTTGCCACGGCAACAGAATATTCAGCATCAAGGTCAATAGTTGATTGCCTTGGCAACCTGAAACAAGTAGTTGTATTTGTTCCCAATCTGAACACTGAAAAGACTGTTTTGTATGACCAGAAGTGACAAAGATACATGTAATAACAATGCGAATGATTTTCTCCACATTTTTCTCATTTGTTTACATTATACATACTTATGATCAGTAAGAACGTTTCATAAACTGTTGCCATGGCAACCAGATTAATTTCTTTGTTCAACCAAAGGGTCATATATTATTCCAATGGACCATACTTATGTCTCTACTGGATAGACTTCAACAAACTTATTGCCTGTTCTGTTTACATGAAAATGCAGTAAAAAAACCATTGCCAAGGTTACCATTTCCGTTGCCATGGTTACCATGTTGGTAAAAATATATTTTTTTTTTCATATTCTGAAAGGTTATTCCCTTAGCTACAAATAATTCCATAGGTTCACACCTGTATCTCAATCAAATAAAGCCTCAAGGTGACATTTTCAGTTGCATTGTATTATTCCTATTATTCTACATTTAAAACAATAGAATTAATCTGTGCATCAAAGGGTTAACTGGTTCAGCAAACGTCAGCCAGATGTGTTAATTAATACAAGATCTGGCTGACAATAAAGCTGATCCCTGGAAAGGAGGGGACACCAAGGCCATGGGTCCTTACTATCATTCGTTGGCCTTGGACCCCATACTGCCAATAATCCACAACATGAGCCAAGTTGTTCCCCGAATTTTGCATATCATGTTCGGGCCTAGTTGTCCGTTTCTACCGATCTCTAGAGGACCTGTGTAGGAAAAGTGACTAAATCACACTGGGGGAGAGAGATGAAGGGTTAAATGATAGATGGGAAGAGATGTCTGTAGAAGTAGATGAATGTGAAAGAGAGTGTAGCATGGCTTCTGATGAATAAAAGTACCAAGAACGCCTGCTAACTGGATTTCAAAAAGTAAAAGAAGGTAAGCCGCGAGGAAAGGGAGCCAGAGACCCCTGTGCATTACCAGCCTGTGCACTTTCTGTCATTTCTTGCAAGGAAGGTGATGTACAGTGGGTCTAGTGTGATGTTAGTGGGATTGATGATGAAAATGGATGGTATCATACTGATTGTGTTAGACTAAAGGATGCGAATGTAAACAATGTCAGGTTTGAGTGCCCAGTGTGCAAAGGGCAGGTAGGGACTGTTGATGATGTTGTGGAGAAACAAATGTTGGTCGTTGAAAGACACAGGGAAATGGTCTCGGAACTTAAGAAAAGGAGAGACAGTGGGAAGAAGAAGTTGGAGGCCATTCACCTTGAAGTAAAATCCCATATGGGTCCTCTAGAGAAAGAACTTGGGCGCATTTTGGAGGATGACCTCAAGATAAAGAAGCAAGCCTACCATTCCCAGTGTTTTGTAGGAAATCACTGCCAGATAATTCTCAGAAATTCTGATAAATTACTTGTAGTTTTGGAAGGTTTTCCAAAGCATGAGCAGTTCAAAGAGCTCGTTTCCAGACTGCAAGAAACTTTTTCTTTCTCGAGAAGCTATTTCCTGACAAGACAAGGAAGCGGCAGTGCTTTCCTCAAAGTGCTGGGACTTCGGGGAATGGTCCCCGCGAGTTTTTCCCTGAGGAAAGGATTCCTCCAAAACTACACATGCTTTTATATTTGCCATGTTCCTGAGTGTGCTGCAGCATGGAACACTGTCGGCATGCTTGGGGAACATGGCATTGAAAACATCCATGCCCAGGTTAATGCCGATGAACGGATATATGGTAATGTGAGAGACCATAAAGAGAGGATGAAGCTTATCTTCGCCCATCATGGACAGCAACTACTTTCTGACAAGAAGCACCTAAATACTTCCAAAAGAAAGTGTGTCAAGGATGGCTGTAATGGGCGATATAAGATAATAAACAATGTCAAAACATGTCAAAAATGTTTCTCTTGTGAATAAATCAGAATGTAAAACATGCATTACCAATACTAATTACATCAACACATGTACCAATAAAGTGATAAATTGTTAAAACTGCAAAACATAGTGACTGAAGAAATATGTGAAGAAAAGGAAAAGAACTGTGGTTTTCAATTACAGTTAAATTTTAGAATAATAGAAAGACGCATTAGCATTCCCATGACGTTCCTGTAAGAGCGGTTCGTGAGTGATAGCGGATTCATAGCTTGACAGCGCCCTCTATTGGCGGCAATTCGCGATGGGGTGGATCGTGGACTTTTATTGGTCCTGGACTACAGAACAGGTACTTCTTGCACCAAGACTATGTGTGTACCTGTGCAAATGACCTTGGTAAATCTCCTGCATACATAATAGGGTATGACATAATACTGGCTAGTAAAGTAAACATCCTAGTGGATTTGTGGTAATTTAAGACCTCTGTCTTGAAGAGCTTATGGTCTGCTCTGATTGGTTTACTAATAATAGGGACTGCAACCCGTCTACTGCGCATCGCAACTGCGCATCACACAGCCAAAATAATTCGCGTACAAAAATCCGTTCGCTGAACCCCGATCGGTATTTAGTGGCTACCGCAAAGGATTGTGGGATAGCATCATAGCTACGGTCGCCATTTTAAAGCTACAGAGCTACTGAACCGACTGCCGAAAAAATCGCCAAAATTGACAAATTTTTCGCCAGATTAGCCGTGTTTTGAAGGGTAAGTATTTTTTATTTGAAAAATATTAATATAAAAGGGCAAAAGATTTCAAAAAGAAAGGCAGAAATGGCAAGAGTGGTGTTTAAATAGGGTAAAAACGATGCTTTCCGAGTGGGGAAACGATGCGCAATTTTGCGCCGGCGATTTTTCGAAACCTGTTGAATGCGAGTTTCACAAAAAACAGCGAAAAAAATATTAATCTCATTTTGACCACGTAGTGCTTATTTTGTTATATTTGGAATTTAAGGAACCAGATTTTATTAATAAGTAAATGGGGTATCTTTAATCTTCACCACAGGCATGATCGGGTGGGTTTTTGTAATTGCTTAATAAAAAATACAGAGGGAGTAACTTTATAAAAAAGAACAGCAATAATGTGCACTTAGCTATAGCGTTTGGCTGTTCCAGTAATTGAACTTACTCCTTGTGTAGTGTAGTGAGTGAGTGCTGTTGACATTTAAACAAATTCATCAGGCTTTTTGTGGTCTTATTTTCACATTTTTCTTAAATATAAACCTTTTAAAAAATATAAAAGACATTCATTAAATTAAGATACAATTTTTTTGTTATCTGTTTCCAATTTTTTATTTATTATCATTACCCTGTGTCATGAAATAGCCCCACAATTTTTTTTTTTTTTTTTTTTTTTTTTCATTTCAAATTAGTTAACTCTCAATTTTAAAAATGTGTTGATTTTTTATCTTATGGTTTTATTATTTCCAGGATCTTCAATCATGGGTGTTTCCCTTGATGTATGGAGGCAGAGAATAGGTTGTCATCACTGCCGACCTCCTTCTCGATCCAAACTGGTCAACTATGAGGCAGATTTCAAAGCAAGCGGTATGGGTCTTGGTACTGGCATCGCAGCTCGCACGTACTTGTTTGTCATCATCTTTTCTTCTCTACCCTTGATGATGCTCTCCAGCCATTTGTGTCCGATCACTTTATCTGGTGATGTCGAGTTAAATCCTGGTCCCCCTGTTCCTGGCACAACCCTTCCATTGTCTGATGAGTTTCTAAAGACCCTGAAGAGTGGAAATTGTACGACAGTTCATCTTGATCATGCAATCAAGAACAAACACATCTTGCAGCTGTATGCACTGCGGGAAGCACACCCTGTGTCACCATGGTCGGAAGTGGCAGACTGGATGACGTTAATTCTGCCAAGTTTTTCACGTGGTGACACTAACTGGGCTCACAAGTTCAGATTGAACTGGACCAAACTTCATCAGAAAAATCGTGACCTCCGAAAAAGTATTGGCCGTGATGATGGGAGCAAGCGTTTGACTGATTGGGAGGAGGAACACTATAAGCTGCCAGAAGTAAAAGGGCCTCGGACCAAGACTTCGAAAACGACACCGCCTCCAACTACTGTGTTTGATGTACAAGTTGTTCAAGCTGAAAACCAAAAAATTCGTGAACAGAACGAGTCCCTAAAAACTGAAAAGGAGGAACTGAAACGAAAAATTGACACTCTTCAAGAACGACCTTCCCCCCACACACAAAAGGTACAGAGACGAAGAGAAATGGCTCACAACAAGACCATCAGCAGCCAAAAAGAAACAATACGGACATTAGGAAAAGAAACTGAAAAACTTTCGAGCAAACTTGACCAAGAGAAAAAGAGCAAAAGGTCATTGGCAACAGAGTTTCAGCATTTCCCAAAATATGCCAAGACAATAGCTGATGCAACCAAACCATGGACAGAAACCTATACAACTTCGCTTGAAAATGAAATGCTGGAACTGCAACACACTGTCAAGAAACAAAAAGAAACAATTGACCATTTGCTGAAGGAAAATGAAAGTCTAAGCCAGGAACTCCACAACTTGAAAGACAAACAAGACACAATTATATTTTTCAATAAGGATAAAAACGAGTATTATCCCTTTGTGCATAAATGTGTGTGGAATTTAATTGGAAAACATGTATCGTATGCTAATGTGACTAGCGTGATAACGATTGTTCTTGAAATGGTAAATTTAAAGTTTGATAGATTACCCAGCCAGTCAACTATTAGAAACATGAATAATGAAAGAACACTAGTTTCCCAAATCCAAATTGCAGGTTTAACTGACAAACAAAATACAACTCTAGGCACCGATGAAACTCCGAAAAATGCAGACATCTTCATGACTTATACAATAACTGGAGATGATGGTGAAGCCCATCTTTTAGGCCTTAGGCAAATGGCATCAAAGTCGGCAAAACACACCCTAGATAGTTTGAAAGAAACCCTAGCAGACATCAACGACATCTGTGAAAAGGCGAATGCTGGCAATGATGTAGGCCACAAGATTATGTGCCAAATAAGAAATACAATGTCTGACAGAGCAGCAACTGAAGTTCTTTTTAATGAAATGATCCAGACCTATCGTAAAGAGTGTCTCCCTCTATATCAGTCAAACTGGAAGAATTTCAGTTCTGAAGCCCAAGAGAAGTTGGCAGAAATGTTTAACTTTTTTTGTGGCCTTCACTTGTTAACTTCCATGGCCGATGCCGTTTGTGCCTCCTTCAAAAAGTTTGAATCCTCATATCTAGATGGGAAAAAAATTGGGGCTGCAGCAGAACCTGGTATAACTATTTTTAATACCTCCAGTGGAATCACTCGCCTCGTGCAAAATGCCTGCAAAGCATTAGCACGTGGTGCTGACGAAAAGAATGGGGCTCACCGTGCATGGAAAGTGTTTAAGAGAAAGGTGGGACTTGTGTCCACATATTTCCAGCCATTCCGAGGAAATAGGTTTAATGTAGTTTTTCTGTTTGGTGGTCGCACTTATTTCTTGGCCAACTACATTAAGGATTTTTGTATTGTGCATGGAACATCAAATGGTCTCCTCAAAGCATTGTATGCAGATTGTAAAGAGCCTCTCTATTTGGCTGGCTGTAAAGTCCTGGGCATTATAAATAAAACAATCAGCGCACCCTTATGGAGGATAACTGAAAACAAGGGTCACATTTTAGAAATGTGCAACGTGTACACAGAACTGGTAGAGTTTCTAGAAAAAGTAACTACTGATGAAAAGAAACTTGGAGAGTTTGCTTATGGTAATATAGGATATTTCGAGGAAACACTTCTTGAAAAGGATGAAGTATATGATTCTCTTTTAAGTCAAGGTCCTTTTGATGAAATTGTTCTCTCTCTTCTGCAGCACACACTTCTTACTCTTCTTCAACTTTTTAAACGTGTTACGGAAGATTACCTACCTGGTGGCAAATTTCACACAAACAAGGATGATGAGGCAACCCTAAAAGCGACTAAATCAGTCCCAAAGCATAACAAATTACCAGAAAGAATATTTGGCTATCTAGATTACCTTCTCCATAAACGCCCAAATTCAACAGCCCTTGCAAATGAGGCACAAGTTATGTATGTGTTTAACAAAACTTCTGAATTTGTGGAATCAAAAAGTGAAGAAGAATTAAATGAACTAGTTAAAACTGTCAGGGCTGAAGCAAGAAATACACAAGCCGAAGCAAAAAAAAGGAACGAAAAAATTTTGAAATACTGGGAAGACAAACAACAGGAGAAGGCCAAATCACTGGAAGAGAGTAAACTTCGTAAGCTAGCAAAAAAAGAGAGCTTGACAAACGACATCGCAGAAACTGGTCTATGGCAATCTGAAGAACAGATGATTGAGTGTCTAAATGCACAGAAAACAAACAAACAGAAATTTGAATTAGTGAAAAAGCAAATTCGATTTCGAAGGGAAGTTTTGAATCAATACATGGAGGGTGATAAAGGTTTCACATACACCACTAATGTTCCAAATTCAAACAAACGAAATGACAAACCAGTAGTTGATATGCAAGCACATTTAGCCAAAATGATTAATGCAGCAAAATCTGTACCCTTATCGCAATCTGTTCAAAGGACTCCCGACAATGAATATTTAACAATCCCCTTATTAGTTGGCAAAAAAGTTTCTCACCTGTGGAACACTGAAGATGGCCAAGAGTGGTACAATGGGAATGTAATTAGTCAAGTGCCAGGTTTCCCATCTTGGTACAATATCAAATATGAAGACGACCAAAAGGTGTACTCTCTTCGTCTGGTTGATGATTACAATGATAATTCTTTGAAAATTCTTGTGTAGCTTTCCATGAGTTGATTAGTGAAGTTCAGTCATTTCTTTTTCGGTTAACTACTGTAACTTGTAATTTTCCGATCAATATGACCAAATATGGAGCCTTGATCTACTGAACCTTGATCTGTGTACATGATGATGTAATATATTATTTATGATTCACATCATTATATACAAAATTCAATTGAATTTCCAAACTAATGTATGACTATGATTTTCATCTAAGAGTGCTTAAACTTTTCATACATGTGTACATGTATACAAAAGTAAGCTCTTTTATATACTATCCAGTAGAATAAACTGCTCAAATAACAGATATGCCATTTTATCATTGTACTAGTTACTATAATTAATAACTCAATCAATTAGACTTGTTTAAGTACAGGTACATGTAGTTCTGATTTCTATGTTTTGAAAATTTAAAATGCAAGTGGTAATCTCCAAAAAAAACCATCTCAATAGCTTTTGTAGTTTTTAAGTTATTGTGCATCAATTTTGTTTACGAGTTTGTTTACTTAAAGGAAAATGTGTAAACAAATTAAATTACTTGTTTATGACAAATTAATTGAATGTAGCTTGTGTTTCTTTGACTGTGTTGTTTATCATTGTGTTTTGGACCATTTCTACCCTTTTACCTTTGTCAACAACGCATTTTGTTTACGTAACAGGTAATTAATTTCAGTGGCTGTTTCCATGGCAACGGTTGTTTACTTAATTAATGCTTTTTAATTTTTTTTTTGACCAGTTGTCTTTTACAACATTTAGGGGCTAACTTCAAAAAGTTTCAGACACGTGGCTTTTGAATTGTTCACATTACAGCCATTTCCATTTGTTTACTAATTTGTTTACAATGATAAACAAGTAAAACAATACTCTCCATGAACCAAAGTTTCAATAGGAAAATGGATCGAAAAGTGAAAATTAAAAAATGTGATAACTTGACAACGGAAAGTCTGATTTGAATAATTCAAAAAGTATTTTGATCAGATTGATATACTCCACCCGACAAGCCTGAAAAAAACAGTTTAAAATGACATCTAAAAAATGGGTTGCAGTCCCTACTAATAAGCCTTTTGCGTGTTGATTAACATATCGGCTCGAAACCCTGTATCACTGATAGCGCCTATCAGTTTATAGTGCGCCCGCACCAGACTATTCATGACCGGATGTCGGCCGAGCCGCTGTTGCCAGTCACGTGATTCGGGGCAAGCGTCTTCTTAGAAACCAACGAAGACGCAGCGGTGCGTGGTCTGGTACCTAGAACATATAACCCAATGATCACTGCATTAAGAACGATTGAACGATCGGTACCTATCTACACTCGTGTGTTTTTTCGCCAATGTTGCATTTTGCCTCGAAAACAGCTAGAAGAATTACTAATATTTTGCCTTTTTGTCATGGATACAAACTTTGACAGCTGGAAGATTCCACAACTTAAGGTTTTCTTTCAGGACAGAGGCGCGACAATAACCGGTTACGTGAAGAAAGAGCTTGTGGAACTCTGCAACTGTGTGGCAAATTTGAGGTTGCCCGTCGACCCAAATTTTTCCGACGACAGCTTGCAACAAACACTCGCAAACAGGTTGAAAGACGCTGGGTGTACATTTCCAGATCCGTTTAAGTTGCCAGGATTTACGAGTGACTTTTCAAACATTCCAGACATCGGCCTGTATGATGTTTTTAATTATCTAATCTGTTATCGCGCCGATTCCGATAGACGAAAGTTGCGAGCATATAAATCTTTCGAAGACTACCGTCTATTTTTTGAAGGTCATGTGCTGAATTTAGAGGTGACCTCAAGTTCTGCTTCTAACGTTAGTTCTGCTGAGAAGAACCCAGAATTCTTTGTCTTCCGAGCAGAAGTTAAGCCCACACAAAGAGACAAAACATATTTAAAGAAGGACACTTATTGCTCCTGGATAGTTCTTCAAGCAGAGAGTGGAGATGTGAAGGCTGCTTATTGCGAATGTCCTGGAGGGTGAGTTTCTTTTATAATTTTTTTGTTTATTTTTGATTTGGGATGAATGAAGCCCTAACGATACACCATGTACATGTACATGCATTTTGTAAATTTTGTCACCATTATTATGACAGCCGTATACAAGAACAGTTTCAAAAAATTATGAAAACATTTTTTTTACATTTTTTTTTTTAAATTTATGCAAAATTGATATTTTTACGCAAATTCAAGTCTTCAGTGGGAGGCTAATGTTTAGCTGAAGCAGGTCGTTGCATACCCATGTTGTTTTTGTTTCGTACCCAAAATATTTCACCCGTCATTTAACGTTAGTACCCAAGCCAATGATGAAGGCGGTACTTCAGATGTAGACACAGTGAGAGCATTCTGTGAGGCCAAATCATATCAAGTACAGGACAAAAAACTTGTCAGTAAAAAAAATGGTAAAGCTACAAGTTTCATGGACCGCACCATTACAGATCTCTATCGCAGTTTCCTCAAAGATCATCCCGACATTAAGATCTCTGCATCGAAGTTCCACAAACTACGACCTAAACACGTCAAGCCCCAGCAGAAGGCTAAAATGGTTGGGTGTGTATGTGAATATTGTGCTAACATAATACTGAAACTAAAGGCAATCAATAGTCTTCTTGTGATCACAAAATCCCCTACCATAAGAAATTGCTATGCCCTAAACAACATCACCTTGTGCAACAAAACAGATGCAGATCAATACAATCATCCTGACTGTATTAATCGCCAGTGTAGCAAGTGTGGTGTAGACAAACTCGATGACCATATCGCACCTCTACTATGCAAATCGAAAGAGACCGTAAATTGGAAAAGATGGGAGCTGGTAACTGAGGAAGTACAAAAAAAGAAGAAAAAGTACACAGTAAAGAAAAGGGCACTAATCTCCAAATCCGGTACAGTAAGTGAACTCATCAAGCAGCTCAAAGATGAGGCTATTCCTTTCTCCAAGCATAGTGTTATTGCGTTTATGAAATACGTTAAGCTTTGAAAGTTCTAAATACCGTATCTCGTTGCGTTGTAAAATTATTAATTCAGTACACTGCCTTTGATTTGGCTCATAGTGAAAGTTTTGCCCATCTTTAAATTGTTTGCAAGTTCAAGTATCTACCCTGTGCTTTTGGGGAACAACTCGGGACAGTTTAGTGTGCAGTAAATGTACATCAATGTCAATAGCCCTAGTTGAGGCAAAAGAGAATGCAAAAATCTACAAAGATCAAGGTCAAAATTGAAATACATTTACTTGGATGTTGAGTGTTGTTTTTGCGCTAATGAAGTACGTTAAACTTTCAAGTTTTTAAATACCGTGCAGTAACTGATCTTTTAAAGGGGTTATCTCGTTGCGCTGTATAATGTATTAATTCAGTGCACTGCCTTTGATTTGGCTCAGATACTGAAACCACAGTAAGCTGGCAAAGTGAGCGCGTGATTATTTGTCGGATATCGTTGTGTGCCCGGCAGAAGGTCGTAAGGGTCTTACAGCCTTTTGCCAGGCACTCTACAATGTACGTACAACATTCTTCCCACCAGAAGGTCGTAGGCAATGCAATGACTAAATTTGTAACAATAATGAATAACTTAAATATTACCCTTGGTAAAATTACATGCTTAATTTATTCATTCCTATGCTGAATTTAAATTTCGTACTTTGACTAATAACGGCTTGAGAAGCGATCAAACCCTTCAAACTGGATTTGTTCGAAATACAATTGTGCGTGTATATTTGCCTCTGACCTTCTGCCGGGCACACTTGCTTACCACCTTCTGCTGGGCAACTGACCATATGCGTGACGAGATAGGTCCTTTAAGTAGTATTCAAAGCACATTGAATTGATGAAGAATTACTGCTTTTGTGATTATATAACTTTCAATACTAGTAGTTACAAGGGGTGTCTGATTATTCCTTGGGTAACACAGACTAGGTTTAACAACTCACTGTGTAACGAAGACACCGGAATCTCCGTTACGCGTGAATTAACCCATAAATGTCAAACTAAGAAAAATTTACAGCTTATAATGACTCGGTTAAACTTGAATAACCTGTGTGACTTGCTTATCTGTCATTTTAGGCCTAAGGATGGTATTTCAGAGGGTTGGTTACTGAACAAGCCAAATAAATATTGAGAGGGTTCAATTTCAGCTGATTTTGACTCATTTGAGAAAAAAAACGGTCCTCAATTCCAGGATTTCAAAAATAATTTTTTATTAAAAACCTGTTTGGAGGGCAGTAATGGGGACTCACTGCAAAACCTACCTTGGATTTAAAAAAAATCTCTTCAAAGTAATAAATAACATGACTATGAAACATTGGATTTGGTTTCTCCGTTACAGTGTGAAATATTTACCACACCACTGAATAAACAAAGCTCCACTTGAAAAGTATTTAACATGTGTACTGCAACTTTGGTTATTTACTAGTAGACATTATAAATGTCATACCCATAAAAGTTTAACTTCTTTAGACCTTTTTGAAATTTTGACCCCAATGTCACACATTTGGCCCCCTTGAAAAAAGAAACACCCTCGAATCCTGATGACCGAAGTGCAATGACTGATGAACAACAAGCAGATTTTGTGAACAGACTTAAACAAGTAAGTATAATGTGTACACATTAAAATCATGCAGTTGTTATTCACACCTATAGGAAATATAACTTTGATCAGAGTTTCCCAACAGATAGTACACACTTAGTTACTACTTTGGTATTAAAGTGCTAAATGTTAAGTCTAAATCAAAATGAATTAATACTTTTTGACTATTAAACCCAAACATATGGTTTACAAAAAAAAAACTAAAATATTTACCAATAGGTTGTAGTTTTAATTTTTAAGTCGAGTAAGTGTCTCATAGGATTTGGCCATCTTTCAACTCTAGGTGGCACTAAGAAAAAGATTCTCTTTGTAAAACCTGTGATAAAGACATGGTATGATAAAAATACCAGGGAGAGAAATGTTCAACCTGGTGATCAGGTTCTAGTGCTACTCCCAATACCTAGGCAGCCACTCCAGGCTAGATACTATGGACCATATCAAGTAGAGAGAAAAGTCAATCATGTAGAATACATTATGCCGGAAAGACGCAAACAAAGAAGAATGTGTCACATCAACATGATAAGAGAATATCACGACAGAGATGGGAAGCCAATTGCAGTTGCAGAGGCTGTCAACAATGACCAATAAAACAATGACTGCGAGGACATGAATTGTTCAGACATAAAGCGAGATTTTGAGCCAAGTGTCAAACTCCAAAATTCTGATGTGCACCAGCATTCAGATGATAAACTGTCCCATTTGACAGCTTGTGAACAAGGTCAGTTGACAGAACTAATTGGTAAATACTCACAGTTGTCCACTCAGGCCCATGTTCAGCCATGGATTTGAAGCTGTTCAGCTCCCAAAGAATTTACATCAGACCCATCCAGCAGGACATTAGTCTCAGTGAATTTTGTCCTCCATCTTCAAAAGCCACACATGCCGACTTTGAAACACACATAAACAATGTAAAAACTGTTAAGCAACATCATTGTGTAAATTGAAGGTTCACACCACCATAAAAATAATACATGGATTTGAGGATTGCGTATTTCACATTAACTTCATTTTGTCACTCTTCATGTAGGCCTACTGATCATTATTTCATCTTTGGTTAAGCAAACTCCCAGTTACATGTGCATGACATACTGTCTTACTCTTAGGTAAAATGTGTATGTTTGAACTATGTGTAGCAAATCGTCATATCAACAAACCTTCAGACTATCAAACCAACATTGCACCCTCCATCATTCATCTTCAACCAACTCCAAGGTATATGACTGGGTTCCAACTTCCATAGTTTCTATGAATCAAGGGAGTAGGACCTAGACTACGTTGTATAGGTTTGACCAATTGTTCGACATAAAATACCTTCCTCCGTGGACTACTTAAGTATATGTACCCATAGTAAAACGTCATAATCCTGCCAATAAGAAAATTATTAACCAAAACCCCAATTCATGAAGGGTAGAGTGAGCACATCAGTCTTACTAATTTTTCACTCTCTATCTAGGCCCATTCAAATCCTGCATCTCGTGGGTGATAAGCTTTTATTTGCAGCGAAACACGTTTTTTAGCGTTGCTCGCTTAAAAAACTTTGTTGACCCCGTCGAGCCAGATAAGACCCTCCCAAGGATTTTCGCATGTTTTTGCTCAGCTCAGTAGATCGCGTAGTGTAACACCAGGTATCAATACACTGGATATCATTCGCTCTCTCAGCATAGCAGATGTCTCCTAAGGACTTTCAAGGAGAAAACAGAAAGTTTCTGTGCATAATTAAGCGTGTTCCTTTGAATACGCAGATAAACAAATAAAAGCGTAGGCCTACCCCGATTTGAGCGTAAAATGCGAACAATTGCCTCTCTCGGGGTTAAGTCTAAATACATCTAGGCCTATTTTTAATTTGAAAACAAACAGTCTAAACTGCTGCAGTAAAGTAGTTTGTAATAAAATAATATAAAAAAGTGACAAAGTGGAGAGTCCGTGCGATACTCTTTCCGAATGGAATTTACTTATGAAAAAACGTAGTTGCTCTGCTGTGATGTTATACTTTGGTCGACCAACACCACCTGACAACGTTGTTTCTGGTTGGACAGACGAAGACGAGTCATCATCACTACCACTGTCGGGGACGGTGTCGATTATTTGCTTCGCTAATAGCAAATTATTTGAGATGTATACATAGTCAGGAATATATTCCCTGTACTGGAGAATATCCCTGCAGAGACTGTCGAGCCTATAGTGAATATTGTCAGCACTGCCCTCGCCATTTACAATTACTGTATATAGTCTCTCTACCCTTCTCTGTAAATTTCGACAAACAACGTGGGCGTCCATGTTAACGTTACAATGTGTATCTATCTCCCCGGCTGGGCGACGGCGATGGCCTCCAGCTCAGCTCTCAGAGCGGCAACAAACGCCACTTACGTTGATTTTTTGTTAGTCTTTAGTTTACGAGAAAGTTTGATTGCTCTTTAATTTTTTCGTTAGCTTTCAAAAAAAACCTTTGCAGACATCTTTGACCCTCGTCATCCTGATGACCGAAGTGCAATGACTGATGAACAACAAGCAGATTTTGTGAACAGACTTAAACAAGCAAGTATAATGTGTACACGTATGTATATTGTACTAATTAAAATCATGCAGTTGTTATTCACACCTATTGGAAATATAACTTTGATCAGAGTTTCCCAACAGATAGTACACACTTAGTTACTACTTTGGTATTAAAGTGCTAAATGTTAAGTCTAAATCAAAATGAATTAATACTTTTTGACTATTAAACCCAAACATATGGTTTACAAAAAAAAAACTAAAATATTTACCAATAGGTAGTAGTTTTAATTTTTAAGTCGAGTAAGTGTCGCATAGGATTTGGCCATCTTTCAACTCTAGGTGGCACTAAGAAAAAGATTCTCTTTGTAAAACCTGTGATAAAGACATGGTATGATAAAAATACCAGGGAGAGAAATTTTCAACCTGGTGATCAGGTTCTTGTGCTACTACTCCCAATACCTAGGCAGCCACTCCAGGCTAGATACAATGGACCATATCAAGTAGAGAGAAAAGTCAATCATGTAGAATACATTATGCCGGAAAGACACAAACAAAGAAGAATGTGTCACATCAACATGATAAGAGAATATCGCGACAGAGATGGGAAGCCAATTGCAGTTGCAGAGGCTGTCAACAATGACCAATAAAACAATGACTGCGAGGACATGAATTGTTCAGACATAAAGCGAGATTTTGAGCCAAGTGTCAAACTCCAAAATTCTGATGTGCACCAGCATTCAGATGATAAACTGTCCCATTTGACAGCTTGTGAACAAGGTCAGTTGACAGAACTAATTGGTAAATACTCACAGATATTTACCGATGTCCCTGGCAAAACCAATCTACCTAGTATGTCATAATGTAGATGTAGGCGAAGCTAGACCAGTAAAACAGCATCCATATAGGATGAATCCAGTTCCCAGCTACCCAGCTACGCCAAGAAGTGAAATATATTCTTGATAATGATATAATTGAACCTAGTAACAGTGAGTGGAGTTCACCATGCATTTTGGTGCCAAAGCCAGATAAAACATATCACTTCTGTACAGACTACAGAAAAGTGAACAGTCTGACCAAAACAGATTCATTTCCTATACCAAGAATCGATGACTGTCTTGACCAAATTGGTAAAGCGAAATTTGCCAGCAAATGTGACATGCTGAAAGGTTACTGGCAAACAACCACTCAGGCCTACTGAACAGGCAAAAGAAATGTCTGCTTTTGCAACACCTGACCTGATGGCCTGTATCAATTCAAAGTTATGCCCTTTGGGATGAAGAATGCACCAGCTACTTTTCAGCATATGATCAATTATTTGACAACAGACTTACAAGGACGCTGTGCGCCAGGGCACACCCCTAAATTCCTGAGCAGTGGGTTTCTGGCCAGGCCACTATGTTTATATTATCAATTCAATTTGAATGAGCCCTCTCAATCTGCATACAGAAAATATCATGGGACAGAAAGTGCATTGTTGGGAGTACATAATGATATTCTTCGCACTGTAGATGATAAACGCTAGTGTGTTCTTAGTTCTTCTAGACCTTTTTGCGACCTTTGACACCATAGACCATAATATCCTTCTTGGACCCCTGAAATTTTTGGGTGTCAAGGGTCCCGCTCTCCAATGGATTCAATCTTACATTAGCAACAGAACCCAAGCCGTCAACATTCATGGTGTTTTATCATCACCTGCTACACTCTTGTTTGGTGTACCCCAGGGATCTGTCCTTGGGCCACTCTTCTTCACCATTTACTCTAACCATAGAGCTACAAACCCAAGGAGTTTGAACTTCGCGGTCATCAAATTCAGCCAATTAACGCTATCAGCAAACCCATAGGTAAAGCACTGCACCACCCGCTGAGATCTCGTAAACTTCTACGACCGCAGGCTTGCTTTCACTGGGATGTGCGTCGCGGTGTTTTTACGCTGGTAACCGACAGCCCGCCTTCACTCAGTGCCCTGGAATACCGCATGACGTCATTTCGCTGCATCTTGTTTTCCATCACTGGAGTAAACAAGCACTGTGCATCAAACGTTTACCGCATGCGCAGTTGTTCCTCATGGCTCTCAGCTGTTAGATGTGCATGTGCAGTTACAGCCTTTACGAAGTACTTTCCGACAAAGTTTAAATCACGAAAATCGCACAATATTTCGGTAAGTTACACCATTTTTCACACAAATTGCCTCGGAAATATGCCATTAATATTTTTATTAATTTTCAACCTTTCTCATGAGTTTTCACGTCCGAAAACTGGTTCAATGTGATGGCAAGAAGATGGGCTGTCTTTCAGTGCTAGTCTGATGCCATGCCTATGCATGCCAAATCTTTGTCACGTCTCGATGTAAACAAAACAATTATTCATTTTTTTTTTTTCGACAAGAACTGGCGAATCGCGAAAGTGCCAGTGGGAAGTCAACTCTTATAATTTATATAGGGTCCTTCCTTTATTGGCTTTTATTTTGAGCCTATTTTACTTGAGGTAAAGAACCCCACAAGTTGTGGCACAACTTTAACAATCTCGTTGTCATTTGTCACGATATAAAATTTAGATTTTATGAAATGAGCTTTCTAGCTTTCATGCCTACTACTAGTACTACTGCTGAGTACTAAAAGTGGAGCTATTTTTATTTATGTATTTTTTTTGTGGACTGTCACTCATTTTAGTTATATTGTTATATTTCTGCAAGTTAAAATTAAAAATGGGGAAAGCAAAAAAGAAAAGCCTATACTAGTATAGTCATACACTATAGATAGGCCTACAATATTTAATATTTTTTTTGTGGATTTGTTGTTCCTACTGTGCAGGGAACAATTATATCAACACTTTTTGCAAATAACAAAACTTGTGCACACTGAATGCTAATTTGGAGTAGCAATTGATAAAATAGCATTTTGCTATGCAATTTAAGAGAAATAGTTCACTGTAATGACATCTGAAACTTTCATTCTTTTTAGAAAAAATAACTTATCTTATCAAGTTATTGGGCTTTTTCATATTATCTTTCAGATTGTTAAGTCTACTACGAGTCAATCATGAGTCTTCCAAATATTTGTAGGCTCTGTGGCAAAAACAGAACCCTATGTGCCGGAAGGAAACCACATGAAAAAATGCAGTACCAGCAGCTCATCCTCCGGGCTCTGAATGTTGACATTCAGTTCGATGAGGTTAGCATTCATCCCCCATTTGTGTGCTATAATTGTGTCAAGAATTTGAAGTCATGGTGGGAGAGGGAGAAGAAGCACAAGCGGGACAACCGGTGCAGCATCACATTGTGTAACTTCAATGAGGTCCGTTGTCCACAATGCCATGATGAGGCACTCACCTTGGCAGACATTGCTAGTCAGCATCAAATGTCTGTATGGCAAGGTGATGATTTCTTGCAGATGAGTTGCATGTTGAGGAGTGGTCAGCCATCAGTTGTTGCCAAATTGTTTGTTGATGAAACCTGGGAGGTCAAAGTGGTTAACAAGATGGCATCGTCCCATGATTTGTTTAGAGGGATTCCCAGCAAAATACAGGAGAAAGACGCTATGGTCCAGTTCATCCACATCGTGACACAGAATGGCGTTTGCATCGGCAATGATGATTTCCCACATTTGGTGACCTCCAAGACAGGGATGAATGGGGAAATCCCGATCACAATTACCGGTAATGATGTCTACCAGCAGCATCCATTTTCCACGATACGCCACAATCTGTGCAGCCTTCTCCTTCCCATGACGTCAGTTCGCTGCTCAGCGTGTAGAGTTCACCGAGGTGACTTGTTTTCAATCTCCAGTCGTTTTAAGAGGTAAGAAACGGGGGGAAAACTAACTACATGTATGTCAATTACACAGTCCACAACCAGAAACGATCTACTGAGCCGAGCAGACCTCATTAGAAAAGCAAATCAGCTGAGTTGTGAGAAAAACCTGCTAAAGAAGAAGCTGGCTAACACCCAGATGAAAGTTCAGGAGATGGTAGTCCGGGAGGGGGAAATTCTTCAACCAGACCAGGATTGTCTTCTCCAAGACTTCTTGAAAGCCAACGAGACATCGATGACTACAACATTAGGAGACGAATCACCGGCAGCTCTACTTTGGCAGCAGCAAGTAGACAGCATGAAGAAGGGAAAGGGCATGCGTTGGCACCCTGCCATCATCAGATGGTGCATCGCATTGCAAAATAAGTCGTCGTCTTCATATAATCTACTGCGTGAGAGTGACTTCATCCGGCTTCCCCATCCCAGCACTCTACATCCTTATAGCCACTTTGGAAACCCCACAACAGGTTTCAACAGTGACATGGTGAAGCGCATCATCACTGATACCAACACAGCAGCCATGCCTGATCATGAGAGGAATGTCACCGTAGCATTTGATGAAATGAAGGTCAAGTCCGACCTTGTGTACAACGCTCGATCAGGTAAAATTGTCGGCTTCGTTGATGTTGGGGACGTAGGCAATGAGGTTCTTGCGTTTGAGAGGAGGTGTAGTGGGTTTGTAGCTCTATGCTATAAGTATGAGGGAACAATGTGTGGGTACAAGTGCCACATTGTTTTGACACATAAACACTGTGTAGCAATCTTTATAGCACATGTGCTTTCAAGCAGTAAATACATATACAGATATTTGCCAGTCTTCATTTCACGTTATTCACCCTTTATTGGACCTCAAAGACCCCAATTTGGCAAGCAGTATGCTCCTTGTTTTAATCCATAAAAATAATGAATCACCAAGGAAAGATTTTAATGCATTTTGAAGGAGATTTTGATGTGAAAGTGAAAGTTCATGAAGGCAAACTAAATCAGTGTATTTCTTATCCTCTTTAAGTTACACAATTTGGCATTGGTAGAAGATAGTTTTGCTTGTTCTAATTACTAACTGTATACATGTTTTTGTAAGTTTTCTTGTTCATTAAATTCCAGATTATTATCTCTCCTACTGTACTACACATCTGGACAACTTGAACAGTGCCTCGGTGGTCCCCTTTGTTATGTTGGTTGGTGCGGTACATGTACTTGTGAATACTAGTCTTTTGGGTGCTCTTTGTTGGGTGTTAATTCTCAAAGGTTTGAGAATTACAGTACACTGAAACTCCTCAGGGCACAAGTGAGCCCTGAGTCAGCCACAATACTCAACTGTACCTTTCTATTGATTTAAATCATTCTGATGAGCAATCTACGCAATTGTCTTTCTGTATGTAACGGGGGAAATAATACCCGATTATTTCCTCGTTATATTATATAGTTATTACTAATGTTATCCATGACTACTAACATCCAATGTATGTTATTTACTTTTGTACCTTTAACCATGGAGGAATGAAATACATGGAGTTTGAACGGCCCGCTGAACCCCCCTGGGGTATTTACAAGCCAATTAGCGACTTGGCTGACCAGTGGAAAAGGCATGGAGACCTCCTGCCGCGCGACAGATTTACGACCGCGATAACATCCTGTGTGCACGGCCCTAGCTGCCGAAAATGACCCTTACTGGAGCAAAGAAAAGTTTGCACACGCAAGAGTGTTGAGAAGCTACTACGAACGGACAAATGCAGAACGCATGCGCAGTACCCCTCTAGCTGTACCAGCTGTGCGTACTTTGTTCCGTTCGATGCGTCTCGTAATTTCCAATCTTCTCGAGTTTTTCCTGTTAAAATCCGACTTTCCGAAGGACTAATAATTAAGAATAAATATGATATATATTTATGAATATGATATATATGATTTTAGTGGTTTTACAGTGATCAGCAGTGCTAAGAAAGGCGAGGGTTGTCGAGTTTAGAAATTTCCACGTCCATTCGTGTATGTGTTTCAGCTGACCAGAGTGTTCCAGATTTTTTTTTTGACGATTTAAAATCGCACTTTGAAAAGAAAATCGTGATTTTTCAGCTGGATTTGCCACAATGATTGGTTTTAAGGAAAACTTAAAGCGTCTTTTAGGAAATACTTTGTCAAATTTAGGCATTGAAAAATCTGAATAAAATTGGGCATTTTTGCAATACTAACGACACGTCATGAACGTTAGTAAACACAAAAGACAGTTGATTTTTGAAACATGAACCATGATTTACGATATGAATGAACAAAAATATGTTTTACTTAGAAAATAAATAAAATGTATCCGAAATTTCATGTGCAGGATGTGCAGGATGTGCATCCACCATTCGTGTGTAAGCTGTGTGAGGGAAAGTTAAAGAGATGGTGGGTAAAAGTGAAGAGGAGGAAGATGAAGGCCTCTTGTAACATCGATGTTGTTACATTTCATGAGGGAGTCTGTGTAAAGTGTCAGGGCAATGAGAGCGATGTGGGCATCCCAGCAAGTAAATTGGCGGCGTGGGAAGATGATGCAAGAGGTCGTGGGCTTGTCACCTGGCGTGGATCTGGTTGTCTACAAGTAATGAGAATGAGTGTGCAGACAAGGCGCCCAGAGCTTTACTTTACTATTTTTGAAGATAGTACTTGGCAAGTTGTTGTGCGTGATGTCATGCAGAAAGGTGGAAAGAGTTCACTTTGGTGTGATGTGCCGGAAAAGCTGGGATCTGAAGATGTGGCACACATTCTTCAAAAAATTGTCACATCATTCATCTGCATTGGTAATGAAGATTTTGATGAGTTGGTGGAGTCTGAGAAAGGAGAGAAGGGTCAGATGCCAGTCTTAATTACAAAACATGATCTCTACTTGGATGGCACGATCCGCCATATCAAGTGCAAGCTTCTCCTTCAAACACAAGGCCGATGTCCGATTTGTAGAGTTCATCGAAGTGATCTGATGGCTAAGATAAGTAAGCAGCGGACAAGGGTAAATCTGCATGTGTCTCCTTCTTCCTCAGTGCCAAATAAGTGCCTCACAGCTACACAGCTGCAGGAGAAGGTGACACTGCTGCAGACAGAAAGAAGAAGTTTAAAGCGGAGAGGAGTTTTCCTTCAAGAGAAAGTGTCCTCTATGGTTCAACGGGAAAGTGTTGTAGTTGATGGTCTGCAACATGAAGAGCTAAAGTCAGCGATGATTGAAGCCAATGATGAAGTCAGCGAGATCCTTGGAAAGGACTCCCCTGCATGCCTTCTGTGGGATCAGCAGAGAGAGTCTACTCTGAAGGGCAAACAGATGCGCTGGCATCCTGCCATCATCCGATAGTGTATTGCCCTTCAGAGTAAATCAGCTTCAGCGTACAACCTTATGCGTCAATCCAATTTTATCAGGCTACCCCATCCATCCACTCTCCATCCGTACACGCACTTTGCAGATCCCACCACTGGTTTCAGTGCAGCAATGCTTGAAGGAGTGGTGGCGGACCACAACATATTAACATGTCCAGAGCACGAAAGAAACGTCTAACTTCTCTTCGATGAGATGAAGATAAAGTCAGGGCTTGTTTTTTCTGTGAGGTCAGGCAAGGTTGTTGGTTTTACCGATGTAGGCAGCAACGCCAATGAAGTCTGCGACTTTGAGCGGCGCTGTAGAGGTGAGAAGCAGCCAACAGCAACACAAGTCCTTGTGTAAATGGTCCGGGGAATATTCAGTCATCTTCATGCTGCAATTGCCTACTACCCAACTGTTGGAGTCACATGTGACCAGCTTTATCCTTTGATGTGGGAGGCAGTTTTCTTCCTAGAAGTTGCTGGCTTCACAGTGCGAGCTTTCGTTGCCGATGGGGCATCCGCGAATAGGAAATTTTATCGCGTCCATGAAGAAGATGAGATTACTAAAACTGATCAGCCACTTCACTGTTGTACCAGCCCACATGACCCAACCAGATCCAGGAGTGTTTACTTCATATGTGATGTTCCTCACCTCACTAAAACCACCCGCAATAACTTGGAGAATTCAGGTTATCACAATAAGACCAAGGCAATGATCGTAAGTTAACATTGGAAAATTATGTTTATAACTTTTGCAAGCATATAGTTTGTGCATTTCAATTTGGTTTTTATAACTATGATCACTTTATTCTTGTTGCACTCTATTCATTGCATGGTTAAAAAAACAAAATATTGCACTGAGGTCTGGTGATGGTGCTTTAAATTTTGCTTTATTAAAAAAAGATACATATTATCTACATATAGTTTGGTTTTAGTTATTCTTTTTGGATGGTGCTCTAAAAATGGACTGACAGTTCTTTTTCAGTGAATTTGATTACAGTACATGTATAAATAATGCTTTCCCTTTATATTCGTCCGCAGTTCAACAAACAGACCATCTCTTGGACGCACATACTTCAGTTGTATGAGTGGGATGCTGGCCTCGACCGGCAGTCAGTTGGTTTGCGACGTCTTCACAGAATCACCCATGAACATTTACATCTTACCCCAGCGTTGAGAATGGGTGTATACTTGGCCGCACAGGTAAGAGTGTTTTGGTAAATCGTTTGGCAGTTTCTCCAACCAGTGTGGGGTTGGTTTTAACATAGAGCAAGGAACAGAACGAGTTACAACTCCAGTCTTAATCCGTGAGGCTCCAATTAATCCAATTAGCGCTGCACCCAGCTCCAGTGGAAAGACTATGGAGGCCACCCGCAGCGCGCTACACATTCAGACCGCAGTGAGCTCTTTGTACCCTACGTGTGTTACCGCTTTTCGCTGCCGTCGCTGGTATCACGTCGTTTTCCATTCATATTTATTGGAGAAGTCAAGTAGCAACAAACAACTTCAACGCGTGCGCAGTAGACGATGTATAGCAACGTTGCATGCGCACAATGCTTCATGAGAAGCTTTCGACTTTGAGCTTTCTACTGAATTTTGGAGCAAAAAAATCGTCCTTTTCTGTGGTGAGTTATGACATTTTTTAGGTTTTGCTGATCGGGAAAATTATGAAATATGTAATATTGATTTTTTGATCATGAAAAGAATGTCGGTGGTCTCCGGCCGTTGAAAACGAATTGAGGTTGTTTGCTAACATTTTTCCTATCGGGGGATGTGCATTTGAATGGTGGCCACATCTAGACACAAACTGAAAAAAGGGAATTTAAACTGCCATTTTTGTGACTTTATGACTGTTTTGGGTGGGATTATTTTTGTTAACCTACTTGAGAGAGCCGTAATTATTAAACTGAAATTAGTTTTTGTTTTATAAGAATATTACAAAGTGGTAATTCCTATTGCATTTCGTTGGCCTAAATCATTGAAATGGAGTCATTCTTATTTAAAAACACCCTGGCAAAGGAGTACGCATCAAACAGCCGTGGATAAACGTGCTTTTTTGTGCATGTTGTATTGGTGAAAAATTCAACGGCTGTTTAAGGTTTACAAACTGGTTCGCTTAAATTTTGAGGGCTGGAAGTAAATGTGGCAACGATGTTGTGACGCACTTTTACACCTTTTTGACATATGAATGTAAAGAATATTAGTAGTATAGTGTATTTTATCAGTTTTTAAATTCCTGTTGGTGAGCTGTGTTCATTTGGCAAAAGTTGTGTTAATTATTAAAAACAAAAACAAAAATGTATTTTGTTATCAAATAGATTTAGAAATACCATGCTCTATGTCTATACATTATAGGCTTTAAAAGATACACTTAACTGGCAGAGATTACTCGTTTGTATAACATCAAGGGAAAAGATTGGATTGAACATGATGTGTTGAGGAAGTGAAACCTCAACCCACCTCTGTCCTTCCTTGCACACCTTTGGCAAGTACCATGGTGCTGCTGCTATGCTAAGAAGTGCAACAAAGTTAAAGAGGAGGTCAATTGAGAGATTGAGTGGAAGCAATTAAAAAAAAAATGATAGGTGTTCAGCCAACTTCACTCGCCTGCAACAGAGCTTACATGGAAAGAGGTGCTAGACGGTTGACATCTTCCAGACCCACAAAGGCTACCTTGCTGACCAGCCGCCTTCCTCCTATGCCAAGTTCCTGAGTGTACCAAGTTATGGAACACTGTAGGTCTACTCAGTGAACAGGGCACAGAGAGTCTCCATGCCCAACTTAATGCAGATGAACGCATCTTCACCTCAGTGAGAGATGAAACAACAAGGTCAAAACATAATGTACAAATCGATGGTACAGGATTGTGCCAGGCAGATGAAAATCAGATGTAATAAACAACAAGATGCTGCTGAATTCTATTCAAAGGTATATATTTTGTGTGTTGTATTGATTATTAGATGTCACGTTTATTGTAGATTGTATTGTATGATAATTTATTGATGTTGTGAGTCCAACATTACACATTTTTGTGATTGTTTTTTAATCATTGGCTAAATAAATCATTCTATTCTATTCTATTCTATTCTAATGGTTCCGTTCTTGGAATAATTTTGTCTTACAAACCAAATAGAGATTTGCCAAAGTCTTTAAACATTGGTAGAAAGTGACCCATATAAAAAAGTTACTTATAAAGGCTATTTATATGAGGTGGCCTTAGCTTTCGATCCAAACCGGACCTTCATCAGTGGCGTAAACAAGCACAAACAAACAAAATTTCCATTTATAGCAAAAGGAGGAGCAAAGCATATGGGGAGGCATATATATGTATATTATTTATGTTACATTTCAGATTGCGCTGGCTGTCATGGGATATCAAGAGAAGATAAATAGGTATCATCAGAGGTATTCATCATGGATGTTTGTACCAGTACACAACAACATTAGTGGTAATTCAAGCATTGGAGATTTCCTGCAAGGTGGTACGTAAGGTTACACACAAATATTATGCACAAAGACATTCCAGCAGGGAAAGTACATATGAACGTGTTTCCCTCCTTGCGAACAGCTGTCAGTCATGGAGACCAAGAGAGTGAAAGATGAACTACCATACACAATACCAAAAGCTTATTTAGGACTGTGAAGACATATGTGTCATTGGTGTGAATAAAACAAAAACAGATGCCATAATAGTTTTACCCGTTCAAGTCATTGTTTAGGGTATTCAAAGCAATGAAGGCATGAATGCCACACCACACACTCGACTTTGTTTCAAGTTTGTTTGGAGATAAATAGAATATCACTGAGGGTAATAGCCCTTCATTAACACTCAAGCAAATAAGTGATTCAACTATTGTGAAAGTTAAATCAGAATGGAAAAGACTTAAACCATGGAGGTAGAAATAGAAGGAGATACAACGACCAGCCAAAGCCAATTAAGTATATTAGCACCTCAGGCAATCATGCAATAAACCAATGGAGCCACCCGCTGCGCACAGCAGATTTTACGACCGTGATAAGGGTCTTTGTGCACAGAGTCTAATGCCGCAACCGACCGTGCATGAACGAAACCAATTCATTACTGGAGAGGAGAACGCAGAACGATCAAACTCAGCTGGGGGGAAAAAAACGCATGCGCAGTAGTATTTAACAGGGTCTGAGTCATGCGCCATGATTTCCGTTCGAAATTTCGAGTCTTGATGTTTTGATCTCGACTTTTCATGACCTTCCGTTTTCAGGTTAGTACAAAAATCACATTTTTATGAAGCATGAAAAAGTGAAATTTAGGAGGAATATTTGGAGATGAATTTGAAATGCCCCTGCCACCCCCTGCTTTCGAAAATCAAATGAAAGTTTGCATGATCGTTTGTCGTTACGATGATGCTATTTCCGTTGCGTTGCTATGTGGTCCAGCAAAACAAAACGCATTTATACTTTTTGTTTACATTCGTACTTTTCACGTTCATGCCATGATTTGTGTTTAACAACATAACACAAAGCATGGTTGGGATGCTCTGGATATATTTTAAACTCAGTTTTATGGAATTTAAGTAAACAGAGTGATTGTTTTGCTGGCTTAAAAAATAATTTCTGTTTTTGCTACAGGCCCTATGCCAATAATTTTTCTAAATCAAATTTTGAAGTTCTATTAATTAAATATATTAATAAATTATGAAATAAGCGTCTTATTCTTAGTTGATATTTTGGGGTTCACAAATTAAAATATAACACCAGGCCCAACTTCTATTCTGTAGTGTAAGTTTCGGTCTACAAAATAAACAATTTCAAGTGGGGCCTAGGCTTGCCTTTGGGCCTAAAATAGTTTAACAGATAATTCATGATGTTATGAACCAAGATATTTTTTAAATACAAATAAACATAATGTTCATAAACACCCAGGCTTACTACGTCGATTTCTTTTACCTTTAGCAACTTAAGTAGGTCACTGTAGTGTACACAACCAAAAATAAGATATCAATTTGTGCAAAGTAATGGCATACCAAGGAAGTTGACATTTTTTTTATAAATAATTCATTACAAGTCATTCAATTTTGGATCTAAATGTTTCACTTCGTTAATTTTTTTTATTGGCCGATTTAAAAAAAAAAAGGGGGGGTTTTCCCGCATACATTTTTACATGGCTCATTTTCATATTATCAGAACCAGAGGAAATTCATATTGTATTTTAGTTGTCACGAATTTCAGTTTCCTTACAAATACCTTTTATTTTTTATCTGAATTTTATTTAATAGGTGGCTTTGCTGCAGTAATGGCTTTCCATGGTGATTGTCTGCGAAAATATGCAGGCTTTGCGGTGATCAACGTGCTATAGTGAAGGAGCGCTTTCCCATTCCAAAGGGGAAATTTGGAAAGCAAATTCAGTCAGCATTTGGAATTGTAGTGGGGGATGATGACAGCATTGTACATCTTCCATTCATTTGCAAATTATGTGAGGTGAAGCTCACAAAGTGGTGGAAGAAATTTGGCAGAAGAAATATGAAAGATGCAACCTGCAAACATTTCTCTGCGCATTTTTGAGTCAAGCCAGTGTGATAACTGTGCCGTTCCATTGCCCATTTCATCAAGGCTTGCAGATCTTAAGGCTGAGGGAATGAAACATGGTCTAATTACGTGGTCTGCCAAGGATCGACTAAAGATGGCAAAGATGGATGCAACAGAGGATCTAGTTGTGTTTGTTACTGCTTTTGGTCATCTAGCTTGGGAGCTCTCTGTCCTGGAATAAATGTCCCTGCTGATTTTTGTTCATTTAATCTATCTTCACCCCTACAAGTTGTAGATTGTTCAAGGTTGTGTGCGCTGATTGCTTCCAGGAATGTCTGTGTGGGCAACAGTGATTTTCAAGATCTGGTACAGTTGAAGCATGGTCCAGACGGACAGATTCCGACGCATATCACCCCACAAGATGTTTTTGAGCGCGGTACAATCCGTCACAAGAAATGTCACCTTTTAATTGAGGGCACAGGAAGGTGTATTGTGTGTCAAATCCACCGAAGTGATATGGTTGGGCGGTTAAAGGCAAAGGAAGGCAAGGTGATTTCATCAACAAGCACCATGCCAAATAAAAGCATGACGGCAGAGCAGATGAAGCAGAAGATGGGAAGTTTGCAGGAGGAACGGCGTGCCCTGAAAAGGAAGAGTGTTGCATTGGCTGAGAAAATCACATCAATTGTTGCAAAAGAGGGAGTACAGCTGGATGCAGTAGAGGATAGCGCCCTGAAGCTTGCTATTGAATCTGATGACCAGAAGGTCCAGCAGCACGACTCCTCTGGGACCAACAGAAGGAGTCAATGGTCAAGAATAAGCAGATGCGCTGGCATCCAGCTATCATCAGATGGTGTATTGCTCTGCAGACTAAGTCGGCATCAGCTTATAATCTACAGCGAGAATCACAATTTATCAGGCTGCCACACCCAAACACCCTTCATCCTTATAGCCATTTCGCTGATGCAACCATTGGTTTTAGTTGTTCTATGTTGGAGAGAATATACAACGACTACAATCTGGCCACTTGTCCTGAAGCACAAAAACATGTCGTCGTCCTTTTTGATGAAATGAAGGGTGAAGTCAGGCCAAGTCTAATCAGTGAGATCAGGGAAAATAGTTGGGTTTACAGATGTTGGGGAGATCTCCAATGAAATTTCCACCTTTGAGCGGCAGTGTAAAGGGAACGAGAAGTTACAAGAAGCATCCCACGCGTTAGTGTTCATGGTTCGTGGTTTGTTTAGCTCCCTTCATGCTCCTGTGGCTTATCAAGCAACTTCTGGTGTTTCAAGTGACCAACTGTATCCCTGCCTCTCAAACACTGTACTATACCTGGAAACAGCAGGTCTGAAGGAGCATGCATCGGTATCTGATGGTGCATCACCTAACAGAAAGCTGTATAAGTTGCACGGTGCTCTTTCAAGCTCCCCTGTCTATTTCACCCCCAATCCCATTGATCAATCCAGATGGCTGTACTTCATTTGTGATGTCCCCCATCTAATGAAGACAACTCGGAACAACTGGGAGAATTCGGGATACCATAATCAGACCAGGAAACTTGTGGTAAGTGTTCTTAATTTGTAGTTAGTTTAAAATATTGTTTAAAATTTTGATTTTGACCATAAGAAATGCATGATTGAATAGAGGAAGTACTAAAATAACCTCCATAGTGTGAATTGAAAAGTGACACACCTAAAATAAGTTTTTCATATGAACAACAAAAATGGTCTGTTTTCAAGCCAATACCTGTTATTACCTGTAAGTCCATTTTTCATTTACCGTCAAACAAATGTGATCATTTTCACACCTACTAAAAATGGTTTTATCTTGGTGACTATTTGCCAGGAAAAACTGGAATGGAACTGTTCCAACAGAATACTAGCAGTCAATTGCAATGTGTAAAATTGTAGTGATCTTTTCCCCCTATCTTAACTGCAGTATGATAAGCAGACCATCAGCTGGACCCAGCTACTTCAGCTGTATGAGGGAGATGTTGGCCTGACCAGATGTTCACCGGTACTCCGACGCTTATATAAGTTGAGCCATGAGCATCTCCATCTGACACCAGTGCTAAGGATGAGGGTTTATATGGCTGTACAAGTAAGCATAACATGGATGTGAATTTATTTATTCTTTTGTAAATGTGTGATGTGCTTTACATGTGCACTGTAGCCCTGCATGTATTGTTTAATGAAATCAATGTGTATCAAGCTCATACCAGAGCAAAACAAAACAAACGTAAAGTTCCTAACAATATTTAAATTTGAAAACAAAGCGGTAAAAAAAATGTTCAATTAATCTAGTAACAGCAAAACCCATAATAAAATACAAGTGCTGACTAAGAAAGAATCAGGAAGTCTTATTCAATGTAAACGCGTTAACAAACTGATTGTTAAGAAACTGAGTGTAATCTCTTTTTCACATATATATTAAAAACAAAATCTTTTTACAGGTATTAAGTAGCACGGTGGCTAATGCCTTCGAATCTCTCGGTCGTCATGACACGTCATCAGTTGTCAAGTTTGTACGGTACATGGATAAGTTCTTTGACTGCCTTAATGTGAGCAATCTTCTTCAGGGAATGAGATCTCGTAAGCCAGCATTGGAGCCATACACTTCACCTAATGACTCTCGTTTTGAGGTGGGCAACCATAAATTTCTTACAAACAGACCAGCATAGACTTTGGTACTGATTCATAAAAACAATGACGACTCTGATGGACATGAGTAACCTCAAACAGATGAACAAGCTGGAACCAGTGATAATGTCAGTTCAGGCAATATTTTTGGTGTAGTAAAAGAAATAGAAAAAGATACTCGTCCCGAGAAAAACATAAATTCAGGTCCGTTTAATCCCCCCCCCCACCCATGTCATGATTGTTATATTTATATTGATAGCCGAAAATGGCATAAACTAAGGAGAAACCAAACTGGCCATGCACTGCCCCCAAACTGGGTAAATGTCTTTTCAAAGCCTCTTAAAAAAATTCACCCTTACTGTTCACTTCAATTTCGATGCCATTATGTAAGTGCACTAACAACAAAAAGGTTGTCTACTTTCGCATTTTCTGCAAATGGCTAGTGCATTTTTAGTGGTTGTAATGTTTAAAAAAAAATTTTTTTATGAAGTCGCCAGACACACAAGGCCAGTAAGCCACTCGAGGTGTGGGCTACAAATCAACTGTTTTTCCCAGGGGCTGTTGCCATCTACTCCTGGGGCTGAAACAGGGTAACCCCCTTTACAGTCTGAAGGATGTAGGCTTGGGTATCATCCATCAGAAGCCTGGCTGGTAGAGCAGAAAGCTCTACCGCCCCAACTTTTACGGAGCAATTATGGTTAAGTGCCTTGCTCAAGGACACAAGTGTTATGACCAGGACTCGAACCCACACTCCGATGACTCAGCCACCAGAGCTTGACGCACTAACCACTTGACCGCGACACGCCATAAACGACGTATTTTTCTCAGGTTGTAGGAGTGAAGCACCAAGTACACGTAAGTCTGTCTTACCGAAGATTTCAAGTGAGGCAAAGTTAGTAACCAATCTTCCAAAGGATGAGATGCAGGGTCTCAGAGAAATGTTACATTTAAAATGAAAACGACCGACGAAAAGAAACTTCAATTCAAGGTTACCTTTACAGGCCACCCTTCTCATCATAAATCAGAAATTAAAGGCAGATATGTTCGGTCAAACCAGAGGGAAAAGATGAAAGAGTTATTGAAATTTAAAAAGCCACGCAGGGAATATTTGGACAGTTTTGGAAAACTTAAAGACGATGAATTTTTCTCAGGTTGTAGGAGTGAAGTACCAAGTACATTTCAAGAAGATTTCAAGTGAGGCAAAGTTAGTAACCAATCTTCCAAAGGATGAGATGCAGGGTCTCAGAGAAATGTTACATTTAAAATGAAAACGACCGACGAAAAGAAACTTCAATTCAAGGTTACCTTTACAGGCCACCCTTCTCATCATAAATCAGAAATTAAAGGCAGATATGTTCGGTCAAACCAGAGGGAAAAGATGAAAGAGTTATTGAAATTTAAAAAGCCACGCAGGGAATATTTGGACAGTTTTGGAAAACTTAAAGACGACGAATTTTTCTCAGGTTGTAGGAGTGAAGCACCTAGTACATGTAAGTCTGTCTTACAGAAGATTTCAAGTGAGGCGAAGTTAGTAACCAATCTTCCAAAGGATGAAATGCAGGGTCTCAGAGAAATGTTACATTTAAAATGAAAACGACTGACAAAAAGAAACTTCAATTCAAGGTTACCTTTACAGGTCACCCTTCTCATCATTAATCAGAAATTAGAGGCACATCTGTTCGGTCAAACCAGCGGGAAATAATGAAAGAGTTATTGAAATTTAAAAAGCCACGCAGGGAATATTTGGACAGTTTTGGAAAACTAAAAGACGACGAATTTTTCTCAGGTTGTAGGAGTGAAGCACCTAGTACATATTATAACTCCTTGAAGGTAGTCCGAAAAAGATTCTTTAAGTTTAGATTTTCATTATCTCAGAGGCATTTATCTCCTGTGTGAATGAGTGTTAGATTTTGTCTTAAGTCAAGTGAGACAAACGATTGTTATAACACATCATAGGGGAAAGGGGCAGAGCCGCTGTTCCCACGGTTTTCTTCTGACCACATCACATTTTTGCCATGTCCGGTGTCGCGGTCTCAGGTTTCCGGCGTACTCAGTTTTCCAGATGACCAAATATAGTACAATGATGTCATGCCATGTCTGCGCACAGCAGAGGAAAGTCGTCCGTTTCAGTGCCGTGCTGAGTCGTATGTACATGTCAGGATCGCATGTTTTCGGATCAGGGTGCAGTTACGGATAACGCTGAAGCTGTCATGGCGGCCTCCTCGAGCAAAGGACGTGCAGATCGTTTAAACAAATTTCGTAAGAAGAAAGCTAATGAATTATCCGTTACTTAGACAGCGGTCTGTATTCAGACGGGTCGACGGATGGACAGAAGAGGTTGGTTCGTTATCAAACCAAGAATTATTCATCGATGAGGCGAAGCTGTCATGGCGGCCTCCTCGAGCAAAGTACGTGCAGATCGTTTTAACAAATTTTGTGAGAAGAAAGCTAATGAATTATCCATTACTTAGACAGCGGTCTGTATTCAGACGGGTCGACGGATGGACAGAAGGGGTTGGTTCGTTATCAAACCAAGAATTATTCATCGATGAGGCGAAGCTGTCATGGCGGCCTCCTCGAGCAAAGTACGTGCAGATCGTTTTAACAAATTTCGTGAGAAGAAAGCTAATGAATTATCCATTACTTAGACAGCGGTCTGTATTCAGACGGGTCGACGGATGGACAGAAGAGGTTGGTTCGTTATCAAACCAAGAATTATTCATCGATGAGGCGAAGCTGTCATGGCGGCCTCCTCGAGCAAAGTACGTGCAGATCGTTTTAACAAATTTTGTGAGAAGAAAGCTAATGAATTATCCATTACTTAGACAGCGGTCTGTATTCAGACGGGTCGACGGATGGACAGAAGGGGTTGGTTCGTTATCAAACCAAGAATTATTCATCGATGAGGCCAGTAATAATCATATGATTAGTACCATGTTGTCACCCGGAAATTCAAGCACGCCGGAATACTGAGACCATGATGCCCGCGTGCTGAAATGCCCAGCTACTTCATCCGGAAAACTGAGCACGCCGGAAACCTGAGACCGCGACACCGGGTTTGCCCCAGGGACATTATGTAAGGCTCTGTTGTATGGCATTTTGCAAGCTCAGCAGTTTTCCTTGTCTTAGGAAAAGCTTTTTACCAAATTTGGTCATCTTTTGCTGACCACGCAGTTCTTAGGAATTTTAGGCCACTAATCCTTCCCTGATTGGTCAGACCCAATCAGGACAACAATGTTTTAATATTTTTGGCCAATCAAAGTTAAGATTTCTCTGTCCAAGCACATGGCCGGCAGGGTTTTTTAAACCCTGTTTCGCTCCTGAAACCTCAGACAAAAAACGACCTCGATGCAAGAAGGACTTGCCGAAAGTGATCAGAGTTGCACTTTGCGTTAGCTACCTTCCTTAGGAACAAGTTGCTTCCTTAAGTAGTTCCTAAATCTCTTCTTGCATCATTTTACCACGTGCTCTGTTGATACAGGTAAGCTACTTTTATTTTACTTTTGATTGTGAAACCTTTCCTTTTTTTTATTCAATGCTATAATCGTGTATAGGCCTACGAAAGAGCTTCAGGAGTTCCGTCCAGTTTATTTCTTTCACTTACTGATTTATCTATAAATGCAACATGCACTAATTCAATGACTTCCGAGACCCTGAAACAGACTAATAAAAATAAGGGGGAAAAAAAAACTGAAACAAAAAAAACCAGCTGTTTTGCTGTGCTTCGCTGCAACACTGCTAAACAAAACTTCAACATATTTGACATCTCTGAACAGAACTCTTTTTGAAAACAAAGAACATTAGATAACGTTACAGTTATTAAATTGTAACACAAAATAGCATGATTGCTCATTTCAATTATATTCCCTCTCATTGTTGTTATACTCTTCTTTTTGTGTGTGCAAATTTACACTTTTGATATATTGAGGGAATTTCTAAAACATTTAATGGAAACAATTTTTATTTGATTCTCCTTTTCACTTTGTTCCATTATTATTGATACTATAATTTTACTAGTACCTTTTGATATTGTTGCATGTATTTTAACCAAAGTATTCTTTCCCACAACTGCTTAGCAACATAACTTGTTGTTATTCGATTGAATTGCTTTGACACCGTCTTTTATTTTGTACTTGATAATTGTTGTATCAACTGAGCACGATGGAGTTTCCTGACGCCCTTAAGGAATTTTTGGAAGCACAAAACAAATCGCTAGACGACTTTAAAAGAGTCTCTAGGGTTTGCTCCAAACCCCAATGTAGTACACTGTAA
This sequence comes from Marthasterias glacialis, assembly GCA_911728455.2. Taxonomy (NCBI): domain Eukaryota; kingdom Metazoa; phylum Echinodermata; class Asteroidea; order Forcipulatida; family Asteriidae; genus Marthasterias; species Marthasterias glacialis. Next base: position 14,542,128 of record OU452228.1, on the reverse strand, counting down.
AAAAAATGGGTAATCGAGTGCTGGGTAAAACTATTCACACATATTTTGGTCATTTTTTTACACATTTATGGGTAAAAATTGCTGTTGGGTAAATGTTAGGCTTCACCAATGTTGGTGAGAAGTTGAGTCATTAAAGTTTGGTAATCTTTACCCAACAAAAGGGTACATAGTGCTTGCTTTAATCGTCATTCTAGATGTTGGGTATAAAATCAGCCATAAGCCCACCAGTTGGTTACTTTGACATGATTGAGGGCGCTAAATAACCAACAATCTGACACAAAATGCATCGAGAATGTCATGTTCGCGCATGCTACTGGAGAACTTGTGAGCAATCATGGCGGAGGTTAACACGCTTGAATACATTCTTCATGAATGGGAGCTCGACGAGCTGTTCAAAACATTCACAGGTAATATTTGGAATACTTCTCACAATGAATTTAATGTAGATGACAAGATCATGGCTCACACACGCTATTATTTAGAAATAACAACGGTAAACTTGGTGCACACTACATAGCGTGTGTGACACAAGTCACTGACACAGTGACAGTACCTCGAGTAGACCTAGCGTGTGTGACACAAGTCACTGACACAGTGACAGTACCTCGAGTAGACCTAGCCCATAGGGATTTAACGTTAAAGATAAAAGTCAAAACAAACCCTTTTTTGCAAATTGGTTGTTGTTAAAAATATGGTATGGCGTTTTTTGCTTGTTTGTTTGGTAGATATTTGGTTCAGTTGTATGTGTGTGTGTGGTTTTTTGTCGGTTTTCATCCTTTTGTTTTTGCTTTTTTGCTTTTAATTTTTTTTTTTACAATTTCCAGCAGACAACTTGCCATAACTCATGTCATGTAAGTTAAGCCTTGCTGTCCAACTTTTGAGCAATGTTAGAGCTACTAACGTTCAACTTTTAGGCAAAAGTCCTAGTTTCTTTCATTAGTTGGGTTATTGTAATATGCGTAATACCCAATGTTTGAGTGGGATATTTCTTCCAATAAAGGTTGGGCATTGTCAACACCCATCATGCCCAACTTTTGAGTAGGGTTCCTGCAATAGTAATACTAGTTGGGCAAAAAACATTGCATGACATGTCATTTATGCAAATTTAAGTTGAATTTTATTTTAAACATGCCAAATTTAGTCATGCCCAACTTTTGAGTAGGGTTCCTGCAAAAGTATTACTGGTTGGGCAAAAAAACATTGCATGGCATCTATTTTATGCAACTTTAAGTTAAACTTTTTAAAGAACTGTCCATGTTTTTACATTTTCTAATGTGTAGTGTCTATTTTTACTTAGCAGTAGATGTGTTGGCACTGGTATAATATATTGGCACTGGTATTCTTGTAGTTTTTGTACATGTACTTGCAGTTTTGCACTGTACATGTAGCATATATTTTACGTTATTTTTACTGGGGCTTTCTGAACATGGGCAGTGACTGTCTTTTGGGACTTAAAAATTGTAGCACCTACCTAGAAAAATGTTAGTCTGGTGCCGCGTCAACATAGTCGTTGAGACTTTGTGTTTTTGAGATAGAATTTTTACCATTTTACAATTTAGGACTTACTAGGCCTTAGGCCTATTGACTGCACTGTTTTATTATAGTTACTAACACTGTATAGCAGTTGTGTGTCATGATCATTTTGCTCAATTTTAAGTTTAAGTGCCTCATACTAAATTAAAACAATTAAATTAAATCACTAGGACATGTTATAGTACACAAAAACATTCAGCTGTTTTCATAACCCCAGCACTTGAGAAAACTCTTCTTAATGTATTTACATTTTTGTAACTAGTAAAACATTCTGAGTAGAAAATTTAGTATCAGTTATGTTTTATTCATTTTTCACACAGATAATGCAATAGATATAGAAGCCTTGGAGCTGTTAAGAGAAGAGGACATTACACCGCTAATTCCAAAAGTTGGGTTGCGAGTTAAGTTCTTGGCAAAGTGGAAAAAGCAAGTGAGTTGTTTGCCTTTTTAGTATTGTAAGAAGAAACTATGTTGTGCTACAAGTGCTTATCTGAAGTCCATGGGGGAATTAAGGGTCTTTTCAATCACCTAAAATACATCCATAGTTTACATTCTGGTGCATCAACATTTGTCATATGTAGACAAGATGGCTGTTTGGCATCATTTTCTCATTTATCGTCATATCGACGTCATATCTTGGCAAAGCATGCAGACATGCAAGAACATACCCAAGGTGAAGAATCAGAAAATGAGCATGGCGCTGGTGGATATGAAGGAATGGACGTGCAAGATAATGAAAGTTTGGATGAAGATCGACAAACATGCAAAGATACCCTTGCTGAAGCAGTTTCTTATTTTGTAGCGAACATGAAAGCAACTGCTATACCATATTCCAATGTGCAACAGATCATATATGAAGTTGAAGGGCTGGTGGAGATCATTGCTAATCATCTACAGCATAAGCTTTCCTCTATTGTGGAAGAGGTTCAAACACAGTTCAAGGAGGCAAATCTCTCAAAATTTGAAACAGTTTTTCAAGAATGTGAGGTTGTAAAAAAAACCTTTGAAGGCCTTCGATCACAGTACCAACAGGACAAATACTTCAAAGATAAGGGATATTTCATCAGCCCAGAGGAAAGGGTGCTGGGTCAGTCATTCACATCACAGAGTGATACCTCAACTGGAGGAGTAAAACAGAAAGTAAAAAATGACAGCTTCCAATATGTTCCCATGAAGAAAACACTCAGGAAACATCTGGAGCAGCCAGGAGTGATGGCTGCAATTCTTCATCAACAACCCTGTGAGGATGGCTTGTTGTTACAGTCCTATCGCGATGGAAGTTACTTTAAGGGTAAATTTTCTGCAAGTGCCGATGTTGTCATCCCTATTCTATTGTATTGTGATGATTATGAAACAGGGAACCCCCTCGGTTCTAAAAAAGGAATAAATAAACTCACTGGCTTTTATATTAGTCTGCTTTGTCTGCCTGCTCAGTTCCAGGCTTCTCTTAGTAACATTTTATTGGCAGCGTGTGCAAAAAGATCTGAAGTTGCCAAATATGGCATTGACAGCATACTATCAGTGATTGTGAAAGACCTGAATGATATCGAAAGACAGGGAATAGAAGTTTCTTGTCAATCCTATTCAGGCTTGGTAAGACCAGTTGTTTTTCAGGTGATAGGTGACAACTTAGGGCTTCATGAAACACTCGGTTTTGTAGGTAGCTTCAGTGCTAACTATCCTTGTCGGTTTTGCAAGGCACCAAAGGAGATCACTAAAAAGCAACTTGTAGAAGATGTGTCACTTTTAAGAGACAAAAACAGCTTTGAAGCGGACCTTGTGTTGGACAATGTCTCAAAGACAGGGATCAAACGGTCTTCTGAACTGAATAAGTTGACTGGCTTCCATGTCACCGACAATCATGTAACTGATGTAATGCATGACTTACTTGAGGGTATTTTCCCACTTGAAATAAAACTTACTCTTGGTGAGCTCATTGATGAAGGATGTTTTACTCTTGAAGAAGTAAACAATCGCATTTCTTCATTTGGCTATGGGTTTGCGGATAAAAAAAGTAAACCAAGTATAATTCAGGATTCAGCACTCAGGAATCCATCAGGTTCAAGTGGTCAGAAGGCTGCACAGACAAGAATCTTAGCTTTGTATCTTCCCTTGATCATTGGTGACTTGGTAGATGAGGAATCTGATGTGTGGGAGATGTTCCTGTTGCTGCTTGACATATATAAAATCGTAGTAGCTCCACGCATTAGCCATGCAGGCGTATACATTTTGAAAGCTTTGATTGCAGACCATCATCGGCTCTTTCTGAGCCTCTTTCAAGACCGTCACCTTATCCCGAAACAGCATTTTTTAATCCACTACCCTCGGGTAATACAACTTCTTGGACCTCTGGAACAGTACTCAAGTATGCGCAAAGAGGGCAAGCACAAACCTTTTAAAAGGTGGGCTAGAGCTTGTAACAATTACAAGAATGTTGCAAAGACAGTCAGTATCAGGCATCAGCAGCAACAAAGCTATACTTTCTTACTGAGGAAGCCATTGAACAGTGAATTAGAAGTAAGGGATCAGATTTCTGTTCTGGTTTCTTCTCTGGATGAAGTGAATGATGTGTGTTCCTTCCTTGGGTGTGGAAAAGATGCTCAAGTCATTTTGTCAGGAAGTGTTTCCATTCAGACATACACATACAAACCAAACTGCATGATTCTGGTTGACTGGACTGCCAAAGAGCCACAATTCTCACAAGTAAAGCATATCATAATAGTTGAGAGCAGTATCTACTTTGTCCTACGGTCATGGCATACCAAGTATTACAACAGGCATAGACACTCTTATGCTGTGGAAGAGTCTGAAAGTGTTTTCATCAAACAGCCCAAAGAACTTCTCGTGTGCAGACCATTCCATGCAACTAAGTGCAGTGGTAAGGACGACTCTTCGTGGTACATCATAACACCATTCAACCTTGTATGATGATACTGTACTGGTATGTTTAATACAGAACCATTATTATTACTTTTTTTCCTCACTAGGAAACATAAAACAGACTACTGTAAGAAGCATGGTTATTCTTTGCTTTTCTATGCTTTTCTTTGAGACAATTCCAATTTCATCTGGCAGAAGGAGTAGTGGTAATTTAGTAAGTAATCATATATTTAATCTAGCCCCTTTTTGTATTTTGTTGTACAGTTTGGACCTCGGGTAACAGCAATACCAATTCAGCTACCAAGGGATATGCTTGACTTTGGACCGGAAACGGCTTCTTTTGATTGTCAGTCAATGCTGAGTTCCAGTTCGGACTTCAGTGAAGTTGCACCTGTGTTAGGCACACCAGTAACAGGGGATGTTTCCAGTGCAGCCTCTTTGTCAGACTCGGACAGTTGGGCTTCTTTTCCATTGTCACAGATGTCACCCCCACCCATGAAAAGACAGAAGAGACTTTTGTTTGTAAGTAAGACGTTTGTTTTTAAACTTAATTATCTTTAATTTTTATGCAGATAGAGCTTCTGTTTTTTCATTGTGTGTAGCTCAATGGTTGTTTGCTGATTTTGTTTTTAATAGTTTTACAGCAGCTTTGCTAAAAGATGATTGAGCTTCATGAAGTCGCACAAGAAAAGTGAAGACAAGAAAGGGTTCCCAATTATTGAATAATCACCCTACATCTATGCCGTTGTGTTGGAATTATAAGTATACCAATGGTAGACTTGAACATTGATATTTGCATATTTTGTGTATCCCTTCCTTACCCATAATGTATAAAGAGACATATTACCATCTTTACCACACACAGTTTCCTTAGGACAATGCACAACTTGTATGGGTAAACCCCCCGACATTCTCAGTTTTAAAAAGGTGACCGAATTCCATTGGGAAAACAATAGGGGCCTTGGGAAAGGGACAATTTTGAAATGATATGTATGAAAGCAATTAAGATAAATTTGAAGGACTCCTCACCTTTTTCAGTGTGTACAACGGTTTACCTTGCATACCAATCTGTAAAAGACTATAGCAATTATATCCAATCTTCATATATATCACTGTTCAACAGGATACCAAGAAGATTCTTAGTGAATCTCCAGAAGGAAAGAGTGTCACTCGGAGCATCGAGCAATCTGGATTCTTGACGAAAAAAGTCAGGCATCAACTAGTCAGGATATTAGTGAGCTACTTGATTTCCCATCATGGAAAAAAGTAAGTACATGTCTATAAGGCCATTCGAATATAAAGTTGGATTTTGTTAATGACAACATGGATATGGGAACCTTCACACCAATTTTGTGAAAAAGAGAAACATGTTCAAATGACAAGAATGATGTTCATGATTGATACGTGCTCCAAAAAGGTTTTAAAATAAAAAGAAAAGAATATAAATTTATTTGAAAAGTTACAGTGTCATTTGAAAAGTGTTAGATTTACGTAACCAAGAATGACAGAATGGCCTGGAAAGGGATGACAGAAATAACAAAATAAAGTTTTCAAATGCTGCTTAATCAAAATTCTCAACCCAGAGTGTTTTTGGGGCAGTCAAAACTTAAAAACTAATGAGGTTTAAAAGAAATTACATGTTCATGACAGTAAAATAAGTCTTGCATGAGCAAGGCCAGCCAATAAGTCATAAACATGCTTGTTCCTGTTTGTTGAAATGTGCTTGCTGAAATTGTTGTTAATTCATATACCTTCTACAAATTGATGACAAAATGTTTGTCCTTACTATACAATTCCTGAAAACACAGACCAAAATATATGGCAGTGTACTAAGTACTTCATTTTGTTGGTACTATTCCGTTAAATCCTCTCCCATGTCACACTTTATGCTCATTATTATAGAAATGGCTGTGTTTTAAGCAAGTATTTTCTTTGATGTTACAGCCCTGGTGCATTTGAAAAGAGTGCTCTGGCTGAGAGTGTGATTGCTGCATTCCCAAGCCTGAAAGACCCTCAAGGAATCACAGGATATGTAAGTATTAATGTTTGCCTTATTGAAGGGCAACCCATCCGAATCAGAGAGGCTTGTACAATTGAATGGCCCTAGTCATCACCACGACTATTAAAGCTTTTATCTGAAGATTGGAAATAGTATGCACACTTGGTTCACTTAGCTTATGAATATTCATATATTCTACATTAAATTTCAATAATTATTAAAATTTTGTGTACATACTTTCATCTTGGAAGGTTATGAGACAATCAACTCCATATGAAGTATGGCAAATTGTGACTGTCCACCACAAATGGGCTTTAAAGTAGGTATAATAATATTGAGGTATGTCCAACAATAGAAAACACAAGATTTAGTCACAAGCGGTGACGTTTTATTTTCTGTCCACCAAGCAACACAAACACACAATGTACAATTTTAAAACTTATTTTCAGGAGTCTTAACTTGCCAAATAATCTAAAACCCAACTTTTTAGCCCATTCCTGGTGGATGGTCACAATTGTCAGTGCATGTGAAAAACAATTAGACCTGTCTGTGTAATTTACATATGCTTTGTCATTGTTTTACTAAAGGAAGCCTTTTACACTAAAGGATCCAAAGGATGCCCTGCAGGTGGTTATCTTGAAGAACACTTGCGTTATGTGAGGAAAAATATGATAAGAAAGGAGGAAGTTGGAGAGCATCAAGGAAGGAAGGAGGAAGTTGGAAAGCATCAAGGTAATTGACCTATTACCCCCCCCCCCCCCCAAAAAAAAAACAAAAAACAAAAAAACCCATCGACGACAACAACAAAAACTCAAAAACTAATATAAAAAAAATATAACAAAATAACAAAATCCCCAATGCCCCATAAACAAACAAAAACTATGCCACATAAATAGAAAACAAAATTAATTAGAAGGCCCCATGCCCGTGTTACACCACAGATACTAAAGGATTCTTTATCACAGGTCTTGTTTGCATTGCTTGCTTGGAATGTGTAACAACAGCACTCAAGGAAGTTTGTGTTTTAGGGGCTGGACAAAAAAAGGAAAGTGGTATTTCTGATGCACAAGTATCATTGTCATGTCATATAAATAGAGTGTGCTCATAGTTTTCAACTTCACGAGTTGCCTCAGGAGTACCCAACCAACTTGGTTCAGGACATGGAAGCAAGGACAAAATTTAATGAATCGCTATAACAAAGGGACTGAATGGATATTATTTAATATAATTTATCTGGAGGTTATAATAATATTGATGTGTTTGTACTTTTTAACAGTTAATGCAAGTGCAGCAACTCCTGATGAACCCGATGAGAAGCAAGAGACAGCCGAAGATGTACTTGCAAAGGTTCAGTGGCTAAAGGACAACTGTGCACCTACTACCAAAGTCAAAGAGTACATGTCATTGACATCAAAGCACAGGGCAGAATGGGTGAAAGATAGGGAGAGAACTGTTGCAGAAATCTTGGAGGAGTTCCCCAGGCTGCTTGGTATTGGGATGGTAGGTTACTACAAAGTCAAATCATTTCAAACTGTGGTAGTCAATATTCTTCTTTTCTCGAGCTCTTTATTTGTCAAAGCAGTGAGAATAATATTGTCTGCATTACATTTATGGGGTGTGAGAAACTTGGTTAATGATTATTTAGGAGGCTACCATAACAGTCTTGAAACCATCCTGGTAGTGCTGTAGCTATCACTCAGAAGTCCTGGTTAATTCTAATTGTCTTTGCTTCGCACTAGTTAAGTTTTATACATCATTTTCATAACTCTTTTGTGTACTCATAATGCTTTACATACCCTTAAAACCAGTCAGTCCTAGCTAATGCTGACTTTGATTTTCTTTGTTTCTGAAGAGTTTTGCAATATTGGTCAGCATGTAATTTAGCTTTGGGGAAGTCAATGTAGTGCTCCACAACCAACAAGAATGTTTCATTTAATCACTTTTACTTAAGATTGAGCAAGACTTCCAGCTGATGTACCCAAAAGTTGCTGACAGACTGACTGACAAATGGGGCGGCTTGTCGGACTCACTGATAGATTATGCCACACAGATGTTTCCTCTTTGGAAGGATGTGTTAGGTCTTGATGCCAGTACTGATGTAAAGAAACTGACAGAAGGTATTTTTCACATTTTGAGAATGTCGGGTTGTCCGATCATTGCTTAATTCATTGGAAGAGTTGGTAAATTTTCAGAATATAATTTTGAGTGTTCTCAAGACAACCATCCTCCAGATTAATTTGAAGTGGCTGAGGATTTCCAATTAAATGCTGCATTGACGTAATTCCCTTACGTAAATATGATTTCCTTCATTACGGTGATAACTTGGGTAAGACACACAGAATGTAGGCCTTTATCATGCTGAATTCATTTTGGCCATGCGCCATAGTATCCAATAAAAGTAATGATTGCCCATATTTATTTACATATAAAAAGGAACCAAACTATTTGTCCTTTCAGCCTCGGTTTGGTTACATGACTTCAATGGGAGAAATACAAGATGGCCTCACAATGATAAAGGTCTATTGAAGTTGATCCTAATATGGCAAAGTTAAGGCGGTTGATGATTACTGTTTTGGACCATTATCCTAGTGTTGATATAACTTGCTCAAATTTCCATACTCTCTTTTTAACAGATGAGAAGATCAACCTGTCATTCTTTGTCATTCCAATGATATTTGATGGCTGCGACAAAAAGAAAACTGGTGGCAGATTTGGGCCAAAGGAAACAATGAAAGCCTTTATTGATGTACAACTGGTGAGTATTGTCTTGCAAAATGATATTAAAACAAGTATCTCGCATTCCTTTGGCGGATCTAGGGGGAAGGGACTATGTGGCTTTAGGGCTCCCCCCAAAAAAATAAAGTAAAGAAAAAAAAATAAGAAAAAATGTTGAAAAACAAAACTGCCCTTTAGGGATCACACCTCAGTTAAAGTACCCCCTTATGGTGTATCCAGGCACTGCCTCTTCCCAGGTTTATCGTTACTTGGATGTGATCCCTGGCCATAGGGCAGTGTTTGGTTTTATGAATTATTACTGCCATCCAAAAAGAAAGGTTGCTGACAATAAATAGGGAGACCGTAAGCATAGGTCAGTTCCAGTGTCATAGGGAAATCTGTTCCATAGTAGCTTGACCCCCTCCACAATTCTTTTTTTTTGGAGGGGGGGGGGGGAACAGTTTATTCGAGGGTTCAATTTAGCTGTCCCCACCAGCATACCAACCCATAGGTGGCAGATTCAAGTCCTGCTCCAGTAAATTTGTCTATATTTGCTAAAAATTGATATTTTCTTATTACTTTGACTTTTCGCAGGATATTGTGCACATGCCAACGTACTTAGAAAAAATTGACGCGACAAAACATCCTCAGCCATTCCTGCTCGTCCTGTACAGTGAATCAGTGCTAAAACCTTCCAGTGTATTTGTGATTATTGAGAAGAACACAATTCCGCAACCATCCCTACTGAAGGCCATAGATGTCTGCTATAAGGCTCACTTCATACTCGACTGTAAATACCAGCAACTTTGCACAAGTGTGTGGAAATTCTTTGAGAGGTATATTTTCAACCAGCCTGGAATTCCAACAAACAAAGACAGTCCAACTCTAAGAGCCCTGAGGGCATTTTTGGCTTTCCGAAATTTTCCATGAAAGCTTCCCAGATTGACCATGGGCTGTTTGACATTTTGTTGTTTACCTATTCATTCATTCCTTGTTACAGTGCAGACTCATTAATGGTCATGACATTTGCCTTGTTTAGAATCGTATGACTGTCAAGAAATTAGATAGTAAGACTATGGGGGGAAAACATGGTTGTTCTTTGACAGGTTACTTAATCTTTCAAACCTCTATTTGCTTTCAAACTTAAAAGAAACAAACAATACTACAAAAATCATGACAGTTAAAACTAGTTGAATGCAATTGAAAGATGTATTAATTTATTTTTTGTTTCTCTTACTGGAAACAAACTCTTATAGTGTTATGTATAAAGTATCTCAATCATACATTTTTGTAAAACAAGGGCAGACTTTGCAGAATTGTGTGGAAGATCTTTGAGAGGTGTATTTTCAACCAACCTGGACTTCCAACAAACAAAGACAGTCCAACTCTAGTACAGGCCTGAGAGCCTTTTTGACTTTCCGAAATCTTCCATGAAATTTTCCCATCTCAATCATGTTTTGTTTAAAACAAAGGCAGAGCTTGGGGAATAAGGGGTTTGCCCTTTACCAACACTTTGAAATTAACCCGGCTGTAATAAAATACATGCCCCTAGATGGACCCCCTTCTGAAAACTCCTGAATCCGCCTATGTTAAGGGGTGATAATTCAAACTGTTTATATTTTATATTTAAAATAATAACAGACATCAACAACACCACTACCTCAAGATTTTAATTAAGAAGCAAGTGTAAAACATTGTTTTCAACTTAACAAAGTCTGACTATGTTGTACACCAAGTTGATAATATGATTATCGTTTTTTATGAAGAACAAACCCTGAATATTATGTTTACTACTCGTTGTATTCAACTCGTTTAATTTACACACTGTAGTGCTTGTTAGCAAACTTGTTTAAAGATAAGTTCTGTACTTTGATTAATTTATGTAGACTATTCCGAGTGTTGTCGGCAAAGTAACACAAATTGACACAACTCGACACTTAACATTCAGTTTATTTGCGTTTTTCCAAAGGTTCACGAAAGAAGTCTATTGGCGAGTTATTTTTGACATACGTTTTATTAGTGCACAGTTGTCTTTAAAAAAAAGGGCATTACAAGCAAGTTTCCCAAAGGTTTAATTTTGATAAACTAAAATTTGTTTGTTAACGAAAGTCTTTTGCAATTTTTAGGTTACTTTTAGTCAAGTTTATTTATTAAGCCAAATTGTTACTGTTCAGAAACAAAAAGAAAGGCAAGGCAAGCAAGCACCAGTTGTTTGAGATTTGTTTATATTTTTATTGGCATGTTATTTAATACAAGTTGTTGTGCCATTTTTGAGAAACAAACAAAAAGAAAGTAAAAACAAGCAAGTGTGTGTTTCAAAAGCTTTAACTTCGGTAATTATAAGATTATGTGTGTGAAAGACATTGCTGAAAGAGCAAGTTACATCATGTTCTAATTGTTTTTATAAAACAAATGTTTTTTTATAGAGCTATTTACAAATCATTTTTTCACGAATTTGTTTCGCAAATAATTTTTGATCCTTGAAAAGCCTCACATATATTTTACTGACTACTAAGTCTGTTTATCAAAAGAAGGTCCTACCTTTGAGGTTGCTTAAATTGTTGAAGCGTACTTTCAGTGCAGTTAAGAAAGTTCAATAAATAAAACATAAACAAAGGAATTGCATTAACTGTTTATTTTCTTTCCCAGCATGTGTGTAATTCATTTAAAATATTCCAACAACAATGGTTAAAATATTTACCAACATTTGGTGGGAAAAGTGACCAATTTATGTACAGAAATTTAAACGAACCCAATAATTGGATACAGCATTTACCAATACATGGTGGGAAAAGTGACCAATATGTGGTCAGAAATTTAAACAATCCCAATAATTGGATACAGCATTTACCAATACATGGTGGGAAAAGTGACCAATATGTGGACAGAAATTTAAACAATCCCAATAATTGGATACAGCATTTACCAATACATGGTGGGAAAAGTGACCAATATGTGGACAGAAATTTAAACAATCCCAATAATTGGATACAACATTTACCAACAATTGGTGAAAAAAATTACCAATTACCCCAAAAATATTCACTAACAGTTGGTTGAAAATTGCCCAGTATTTGAACAAATACTTTTAACCAATAAATGGTATACAAAGCATATCCAACAGCTGTGTAATTAGAATTAACCAACTATGTGTAGTTGGGTTTGCCCAATAATTTAGTAAATGGTTTAACCAACGGCTGTTGGGCAATAATTGCCCCAAAACTGGTGGGGCTGATATTTGAACCAACGTTGGGTAAAAAGTTGGGTAATTTTTACCCTTTTTTTTTTACAGTGTAGTGGAAGATGCCGAGTCAGTCACTGACAAACCCAAAGTCGTACTGATTGGTAAGACCAATAACAGTAACAGATCGTATCGTAGGCTGAGGTTGTTCTCTGGTTAGATTTTGAAAACTGGCGATGCCTAGCCAGACAACTGATTAAAGATGAAAGTGTTTCCGACGGTGAGAAGAGAAGTCAGGTAACAGAATCCCTGGTTCCACCAGCACTAGATATCGTCTGGGCAGTAGGAGAAGGGCATCAGCCAGCGAATACTTAGATTGTCTCTCCAAGGTATATGGTTCGACGGCGGACAGGGGACGAGCTGTTGACGCTGTTCCGTTGTGAATACCAGAAAGAAAGGGAGAAGGCGTTGGGCTATCTTCTTCGCTCACACACAATGCTGACCCGGGTTGTTGAGAAAGGCGGCGCAGATCAAGAAAACAGCCCAAAACTTCTCTTCTCTGCAGCCAATTCCAGCGAGGCTGTTTGTACAACGATTCTCTTCTTCATACATTTCAGCTTCAGCACAAAAAGATTAATCCGCCCTCTGTTCTGGAGTTGCTGAGAGAGGTGAGGGTGGCCGAGTCACAATTGGAAGAGAAAATGGGCCGAAAAGCAGCGCACCACTCTCCGTCTATAAAGAAGGTGTCTTCCATGGAACAGACGGTAGGCCTACCCACACCCCCGACGAAGGCGACGCCCCAAACCGCCCATCACGCCATAAGTGAGGTGGGGGAATTAAGACAAGCCTCCACCGAAGATTGGACAGACTTTTCAAGTCCCAACCGAATGGCCAGCGAGGCAACTCTTACCCCGGGAAACAGAGGAATACCCAGTCTTTCTTCTGCTATAATTGTGGAGAGGATGGTCGTCGGATGGACATGTGTAAGTCGCCCAAGAACCCAACCTGGGTGCAAGAGAAAATGATGGCCCGCCTAGCTGCAACTAAACCTCAGAATTCGGGAAACGCCGGCGGACAACTGTAAGGACCCAAACAGTCGTCCCCCAACTCGTCCAAGGGTCAAGTGTATCACAAGACGAGTAGTGTGGCACAGTGTCAAGAGATTTGTGATGTTCCCCATGGTATGGTCAGTGACCAAGCCATCACCCCAGTCTTCATCGATGGACACCCAGCCCATTGCCTCCTAGACACCGGGTCGCAAGTCACCTGTATAAGCGCCGAATACCATGCTAACCATCTTCACCACCGTCAGCTTCAACCCCTCTCACACCTTGCGGTGATTGGTGCTGCTGGTCAGAGGGTGCCCTACAAAGGCTATGTAGAATTATACCTCAAGTTTCCAGCCACAACTGCTGGTGCTCAGAATGAGGTTGTCACTCTAGCCCTTGTGTGCCCTGATTGTCGAGAAAGAGATGATACACCATTACTTGTCGGGACAAATACCAGTGTTGTTAGGGAAATGGTGCGGGTTTGTGAGCAGGAAGGTGGCAAAGATTTCCTCAGAAAACTCTCCGTCGATAGTGCGTGGGCACAAGCTTACAAATCCTCACCCAGTTTGAACCAGTCCGGCAGTCTTGGGTCATTTAGGTCGTTAAAGCATACCACAATCAGGCCAGGTGAAGAGATTGAAATTGCCACAGTGGTGAATAATCGCTCTCGTTCTAAGCGAGAAGTCCTCACTCATCGAGGAGGACAGTTCATCCCAACTCCCCGATGGCGTTGAACTGAGAAGCAGTCTGGTTGATTTATCTGCTAAGAGGATGGCAAGGACAACAGTAGTCCTCACCAACAAATCCTGTCAGAGTGTTGTGATTCCTGCCCGATGCCGTCTCGCTACAGCATTCACCATCAAAGAGAAGCTACCTTTTAACGACCAAGTTCCACCTGTTTCGCCATTGCCGATTAGTCGATGCTACTACACATTTGAGTGTTATTGGAAAAGCATCGACTATGCCATCACTCAGCCCCGTCCTCATAGCCCCAACTCCATCACATTTTGCGAACATTTTAAAGGACTATCCTGACATCGTTCGCCCAATCCAACGTGAGACCCCTGTCAAACACAGTGTCAAGCATCACATTGTCACCACGGGTCCACCAACAGCGGCTCGTCCTCGTCGTCTTGCCCTAGACCGACTTCATGTTGCTAAAAACGAATTTCAACACATGATGGACTTGGGCATTGTGCGACCATCAAGCAGTAACTGGTCCTCCCCGCTTCACATGGTTCCCAAAAAGCAACCCGGTGATTGGCGACCATGTGGGGACTATTGAGCACTGAACCAATCCACGGTACCGGACCGGTACCCAGTCCCACACATACAAGATTTTACAGCATCTCTTCATGGTGCAACTATATTTTCCAAAATCGACCTCGTCAGGGCGTACCATCAAATTCCTGTAGCACCGGAGGACATCTCAAAAACAGCCATCACCACTCCATTCGGACTCTATGAGTTTGTAAGCATGCCGTTTGGATTACGCAATGCTGCCCAAACATTTCAACGTTTTATTGACGAAGTCACGAGAGGTTTGGACTTTTGCTGTGCATATATCGACGATCTTCTAATTGCTAGTTCAGACACTGAACAACATCAAATGCACCTGCGTCTGCTCTTTGAACGCCTCAACCAATATGGCATCATTATCAACCCCACCAAATGTGTGTTCGGTTTAGAGTCAAGGAGATGACCCACGTCTATTTCCCTCTGTTTCCCCCTTCTTTTTTATTTGTAGCATGTTGGTCAAGCCCTGGCCCTACGTACATATATTTCTGTATTGATGCATGACTGCTTGCTATATCACAGATGCTGCTCATTTCGTAAAGTCTCTTGTTTTGAGTTTTTATTTTTTCATTATTTTTTTTAGGTCCAGGTCAATATTGGAGAACACAAAGACAAGCTCTTAATCTCGGTAAACCCAGGTGAATCTCTAGTTGACATTGTAACATGTCTTGGCCATTTCGTTGAATTCGTGATCTCTGAGCCTGAGCCAGCAGCAACTGCAGCAGAGACCATCAATCCATTCAAGCTTATGATGGCAGCCCAACAGCAGTCTAGATCTCTTCCTCCACCATTTTCCGAGGTTAAAAAGAACAGGAAGATCCAACTAAAGAATGACATACTTAAGTGGTGTGAAAGTAATAAATTGGGCTGGTTGGCAGATGCAATTGACCAAGGAAAATACTTTGTGTCTATTCTAGCTGATGTCATGTGGGAACTTGATGGGCATAGACAAAAACTAAATGGCCGGAGTTGTCATGTGCCAGCCATGTTTGATCAGTTCGTTGACTACAATAGACCAGAAAAAGCAAAACATCGAAAATGGATATGTCGTAATCTTTCTAAGCAGAAGGTAGTTGAGTTGTCACATATGCTGTTTGAGTTGTGTACCAAAGCATTCATGAAAAAACAGATGTGGAGGTCAGTGAGAGAAAGCTTACTACATCTTGCTGAAAATCTCGGGAAGTATTCATCATACTTGGAACAGCAAGTTGATGCTTCGCAAGAAGTGCATGCAAAAAAGGTAGCTAGAACCGACACACATGAGTGGGAAATCTATTCACCACAATGGATGATTGATTTTGGGAAATTTCCATGGCGTCCGTTGGAATGCTGCCCTTAATACAGCCAGAGATCAGGTTGGTACATACTGTCAGCTCGTTGAAAGTGGATGCATTTGATGGAAAAACCGTGACAGTTTTTTGCAGTTTTCTCAATAAGTAGGCACTGCATTAATCAACTCAAACTTTCACTTATGAGTTTTATTTGATGTATCTTTCTTGATATTCTTGCCTTTTAATTTGCAATTATGTTGACAAAACCAAATAAAACCACTGTAAACGTGTTCAATGTCTTGTCCAACATGTTTCTTTTATGAACTTTATGTTTGAACAGTAGAAAAACAATGGATATTTGAAATTTTTTAAAAGAATGGCGGCCATCTTGAAAATAAAAAATAAAAAATAAAAAGCCCCTCCTCCTTCCTTTTTTTTAGAAACCCGGACGCTAAACATGTTTTTTTTTTTACTCGGCCTAAGGTTTGATTGTGGAGGGACAAAGGAGAAGTAAAAATCTTGATCCAACAAATAATCCATAAACAAATGAAAGGGGAGGGATGGAAAAATATTATCTGATAGAATATAAATGGAAAAGACTTTTAGAGGAGTGGATAATTTAACCAAAGCAGTATGGTAAATGAATGTTAAATACATGATTGGCATACGTGAAGGAACATCACTGAAAAATAATGGCTGCATCTCCGAAAGGATCGTTTGATGTAGCAGGTAGCAATCACGAGGAACAAGAGTATGGGTCTAGTGAGTTAGTTCACGGTAACCCTTGTCGGCTAAAGTGTTTGGAGCAGCGTATGGTGACTAGAGCTGAGGACAAGACAACTCCTACCCATATTCTCACGGTGTAAAGAGAAGATGTGAAACTGTAGAGCCTTTGTCTTGTCAACTTCAACTGACATCGACCAGGCACGTAGTGGTCGAATCGTTCCATAATAAAGTGTTTGTGTAGATTCGCGACTATCATGGGAAGAAGGACAAGTTGTTTTGGAGTAGCCCCTGTGGTATCAATTTGACGCTGAGGAGTGGAAGACTATGGTGGGAATGATGCCTGCTATCAATGATGCGCTAGGGGAAGTGGAAGTATGTTTATTTTTTTTAATCTATCTATTGTTTAGTTTGGTTATGTTTACCCCAATTCTATGTGCAAACCCGTGTGAATGCAGTTTTTGAGCTCAAATTAATAAGATCTTCTATGTCTATCAAACAGTGTCTGACCAGCAAGAGGCTGAAAGTCAATAAGAAAGAAGACAACCAAGTCTCTGGCGAGTCTGCGGCTGTAGAGTCTAGATTAAAGGACAGGGTTCTTCACAGTGAGGAGGAGCGTCTGCGGCTTCCTGGGCGTCCCCGGGCTCTGCTCCGCCAGCCGGCGGTCGTCGGCTTGAAGCGATAAGGTTCAACACCACAAACAACCACCGCTGGACCAGCCGCACCGCGGGGCACTTCAAGTTCACTCATGTCGTGTTGTTCAGCCCCACCAACTTCTCCCAAATCGCTGGACGACTGACTCAGAAAAGTCGCCCATGTTAATGGTTATTTCGTATGTAAGTTGTACACATGTACATGTATTATACAAGCAGAATGTTCAATACACAGACGTGTTAAATACAGTACTTGTCCAATCGATCGTGCACTGAACCAAATACAAGCCAACTTACCCACAAAATTAGGCTTAACAAAACCCCAAAATTCCTTGAAATAAAATTTTTTAAATCGCTCCCTGGTTATGTGTGTGTTGACTTGTAAGTTAAAAAGTCAAATTCACTGCCGTTTTGTTTTTAAATTTTGAGTTCTTTGGGCATACTGGGGTAACTTCCATACACAAGCAATGAACACAAAAACAACTGGGGATACAGTGACGTCATGAGTCGTTTGTCACGTGGTTTACGTGACCTTGCGTTTTTCAGATTTTCTGCTGTGAGTGTTTGGGAGAAAAATGTTTTTTTTTTCGCTTTTCATGATGTGGCTAGGGACTCGTATTATACATTTTTTTAAATCCTTAGGACTTCAGCTATAAGATATGTGGTGGAAGTCTATTCTTAAAAAACGTTAGAGCCCCACTTTAAGAGCGATGGCAATTATCATGGTACTTCATAGTACATGTACTTCATAATTTTGTAATCTGGACATTCTCGCAGACAGAAGGTTGGCAAATTGCAAACGGTTCGCAGAAAACCTCATTAGAAATGCCCACGCTAGTTCTCTTTTGCCCCCTACTAGGCTTGAAAACCATGGTAGGTGCTTCAGAAATGCTATTAACTTTTTTGACTAATAATGTTGAATGTGCAATTTTTAAAGCTTTTCTTAATGTTTATCATACTTGCTGGTTTTCTTTGTACTTTTTAATTGTAACATACATGTAATTTGGTTATTTGGCTACTAGATGTATGAATAAAATAATAAATCAATCAATCAAACATGTATAGTTCTGTAGTACTACTACTGACCTGTAACCTGTATGTTTAGTGTATTTCTGTATGTAATGTACACTCCGTAGGAGATCAACACTCACGCTTGTGACCTAACATGCATAATGCATTAGCAACTGACAAATCAGGACGCTTCGTTGTGGCCCCCTATCCAACAAGTGGTACGGGGAATAAAAATCGCAACACGGTCGCCATTACTGTGTATATTGCGTGTTAAATACATTATAAAATACGGTCCATCCACACACACAGAAACAAAAACTTGCGTTATTGCACACAGGGTGCGTTCGCTGGTTTGGTGATAGGACTTCTGATCTTTGAACCTTTGGAGGTAGACAACGCCATTTTTTCCTATGGGGACCATGTACTATTTCTAAACCATCGTAAGCTTGAGATCGCGCTCCATATATGAGTTCCAACATACACCAAATTAAAGTTTAGAATACGGCCTAGCTTAGGCCTGATACTTCACGGAGGCAATGGAGGCAATTGCCTCTGTTGCCCCTGGCCGGTCATTGCCTTGGTGCCCTTGAAATGCTTCAATACAAATAATTTACGATTTCCTTGTGAAGGTAACCTTTACCAAGGAGAAAATGCCTTGGTGCCCTTGCCCTTTCAAGAACGAAGCAATCAGGCCTGCTTTCTATCCATGTATATAACTCCAAAAAACAGTTTTGTGACATAAGGGTCATTTTTACAGAGCTGGTCACAAATCGTCAAGAGAAATTTGCAGGTTCAAACTTACCCCCTTGCAGCACCTCATCCTCCCTTGGTCAATGTTCAAAGTTGACAAAGAAACACTGTATTATTTGCATTACCAGTTCAATCAGCCACGGTTGTGATGACTCTGTTGTGCATACCGGCGTAAACAGTCTCTGGCCAATGTTGACGGGTCCTATCATCTGGTGTAATTCACTAATCCTGGCAGAAAAGAAGAAAAAACACAAACTTTCAATAATGAAATACAACTTGAGTCGACAGTGAAATCCCATCAAATGGAACTGTATGCGAGGAAACCACATCAGAGATAATTAAGATCCCCTTTCACATGAGAACTGATAAACTTACGTTCCTTGTTTAGGGCACTACTGGTCTGTCCCAAAGGTTGCGTGCAATATCATGACAAATATTCACACGATCGCACACATCGCGTTCCCAATGTCCATCGTTTTTTCGTGTATCAGGTGAAAGGTCATAATTGTTTATTTATCAAATATCTCTGCCAGTGTCCAGTTTAACGCAACAGAATTGCGTTTAGACAGGTTAACGTCGATCACTTTCTTGGAGCGTCATTTCTGTTTTTTCTGCATTACAAACCGAAGATGGACGTCTCAGAAAGCAGGAGATCGAGGCCACCGAGGCCATTGGCATCATGCCCTGTGGAGTTGGCCAGCAGGCCCCTCAGAAAAAATGCACTGTCACTACCAACTCGGCCAGCATGCCCTTGTAAAATTTCTCTGATTTGGCCAGCAAAGGCCTGCCCCCGTCCTTCTTAAGATCGAGGCCTGAGAAAGTATTCTTTCAGCAATGGAAACAAGTAGAAAAACCACCTCAAAGCAAACCGGAGGTGGTAAGAAATGGTCAAAAACCACGTGATCGTACAACAATACACAACAAACTTGATATAATTTGTAACAAATATTATTTCTTCTAGCGACGCCATTTTGATGATACCTTGGAGACGAACAAACAAATGACTTTACTCACTCCTGGTGATGACGAGGGTCTGTTTGCGCATACGTGATCTATGTGTGATCACTTGGTACCTTGGTAATCATGCCGAGCGTCGTTTCACACGACTGATGTCGGTTTTCGATTTTTGGGGAAAATCTTGATCCCCGTTGTTTATAATGCGGGTCAGTGGCGATTTTATCCCAAGGATTCATTTCACACGACACAAATTAGCTATGAAATATAACACACGACCATCGTTATGAGCTCTCGTGTGAAACGGGCTAAGGTCAGGGAAAAGGCTGGGAGTCTAAATTGCATTTTATTTATTTATTATGATTATTATTGTTGTTTGTTTGTTTGCTTGTTTATTTTTTTAGAAGTGTAGCCTTATCAGTTCTCAAAGAACTGTTCTCCAAAGGAACCCTAAAAAGCCCCGGCTCAACATTGATAGACTGACTGTAAATGCTTCCATTCTTCGCACAAATCAAGATATTTGACACAAAACCAACCTGTGAAAATGTCAGCTCATTTTGTTGGTTCATTTACGAGAAAACTGTAAAAATGAATTCAGCATTTTTGTAGGCATTCCTATAGGCAGAGTTTTCGCCTCACTGAGATGAAAACTAACTTTGAATCTTTTTTCATTTATTATTTAAAAATGATATCACTTTAGGCAGAAATATTTCAAGGAAAGTTTTCTACAATCATTATCTTTATACCATGTAAGGTATATGTAAATCTGTTAACATTTATGTTTTTCTTCTTACCAATGTTGAGCAGGGGCTTTAAAAACATAGAGTAAATGTTTTTCCTGAAAAAAAATAAATACAAAACAACAAGAATACAAAATTTACCAGAGACTGTGCAGAGTCGACCATCTTCCAAGTTGGCTGTTCGAATCTCAAGTTGTTTTGGCCCATGACAAGTGTGTCCCAACCAGTCATCAAGTCAGGGTTGTACATGTGAGCTGATTCCTTGGTCAGCACACATGTGGGTTTGTGTGTGTGTTGTTAAGGCTCATCATCTCAAAGTTCCAAAGAATCTAGCACAGCGTAAGCCTGCCCGGTACATGAGAGAGATGGACGACACTGACTTGACATGGAACAGGCCAACTGACTGCATTCGTGTAGATGGATCGTCATACAAAGAGGGGCCATATATGGCATCAAGAGGTGCAGTTTCCATACACCAAGAAGCATTTGAAGCTGAAGAAGCAGATCAAACTCGTGACTGCTTGCCAGTCTGGGGGAAGTTAAAGTTATCTCAACAAGGTGGATCGTGTGAACGGTTGTTTGTCAAGAGCTCATGCTAGTATGTTCATTCCATCTACAAGTCATGGTTCAAAATTTGTATCAAATAGACTTAATGATCATTTGTTTGACAGTACTCTAAGAACAACTGCAACAAAGGTTTACATGAAGCGATGTGATGGTGCACCAGCTGGAACTAGCAAGATGGCTCAGTGGTTTCTTTCCCTGCCTTTCACCTCTGTGGACCCCGGTTCGAATCCCGGACTGGAGCCTTGCATGTGGATTGGGTTTTCAGTCCCTACCTGATTGCGTGGGTTTTCCCTATTTGGGGTTTTCCTCCCACATCTAAAACTGACATTTCTTCAACATCTTCTCCACACAGGTATCTTCAGGCCTACAAGTCACTTTTGAGGGTCCCTTGGTTTCATTACCAGAAAGATATAAAAAATAAATAAATAAGATTAAGCTTGTAGAAGGAAGCGAAGGTGATCTTGCAGATAATTTGATGGAAAGACGGCCGTCTCTTGTAATGCTTCAAAAAGCTCTCAAATAGCACTGAAGCAACTCCTAAAAGAGGTGAATGGTCGTTTATCAAGCGCTCAGTCTTATATGTTCATTCCATAGATCTGCAAGTCTCGGTTCAAATTTTGACTAAAACAAATTTAGTGAACAAAAGTTGAGAGGAATCTAAGAACTGCGGCAGAGTAGATGAAGTAGCAAGATAAAGAAGCTCGTGGAAAAAAGCAAAGGTGATCGTGCAGTTGAATTGAAGGAAAGGTCTGCTCTTTTTGAAAATGTTTCAAAAAATGTGGGATGTCTGAAATAGACACAGGAAGAGTGGATTGCCATCCCTTTTCTTTCAGCAGTTACCCTGCTACAAAAAGCATTGCCTGCATCCAGCGTGCAGTCAGGAAAGAAGTCCTATGGTACGAGGTGTGACCTGACAATATCCATCCATTCCAATGCTGGTTGTTGATCCCCATCTCCCATGCCAATGTAACAAATGGGATGGTCATTGTCCAAATGCCCAGTGGATCCTGGTACTGTCCTAGCTGTAGCTAGAGAGGGCACTTTCAGAATCAGTCAGTATTCTGCATCTGCAATTAGGAAGGGTATTATAATGATGATTCATTACGACTGCAAAGAGTGCATTATTCCATGGTTTCATTTTGGTTAGGTTTGTTTGTTTTTCTTCCCAAAGCAGACTGAAAGGGAAATAGAATAGATGTATACAAATGTGTCCCTCAAGTTGTTTATAATTTATTTATGTACTTTTTCAAGCCAATATGAAAATCCTGCTCCAGTCAGTTTTTCTTTGTTCACTCTAAAATTAATTAAAATAATTTACAAACTTAACATTTGACAAAAAAGGAAAGAAGTGACCCAGCTACATAAAGGGGGGAGCTACCCCCTGATTGGGAGAAGTGGGTTAAGCTATGGTTAAGCTGGATAACATGGGGGTTAGCAAATGAGTATTCTTGAAGTGTTCTTGCACGAAGTGTGAAACGAACATGGGATGGTGGTGGGGTTAACATTTTCTGAGATTCGATTTCCTGAGAATTGGCTCAGTAGTGTGAAATGGGCTTTTACAGTAAGTTAAAGGTCTTTTGCAATAGACCTTTTTCATGGTGCGGCCATCTTGATTTCCTCCCGTTTAAATCAGTGTAACCAAACTGAGGCTGGAAGGGCAAATAGTCTGGTTCCTTTTTGTACAATGCATGTTAGCATCCATTACTACTATTGGATACAGGGAACCTGACCAAGATGGTGGTAGGTGTAAACTTGATGACTTTATTAATTGTGATAACTGTTCTGGTGAGAGGTTACGGAGAAGATGGTTTTCCAATCAACAAATTTAACTTGGTGAAGATAGTACAAATTTTACCATTTTGAGGTAGTGTGGTGTCAGAAGTGGTGGAGCATTATGGTGAACTTTGAGGACGAATTCTTGGGTCAACTTTGGAGTTGCAAGGTAGAATAATTTAGTGTACATGAATACAGCGTCTCTCTCTGTGAAGAGCCGGTAAGTGCCGTTGCATGCTCAGTCTTTCTTCAGATATATTTTGGACTTTGCAGTGTTTGTATTTCATCAATGAGAGGGGTAAAACCCATTCCCCAGAAAAACATTTTCTTTCTGGGGAATGGGTTTTACCCCTCTCATTGATTAGTTATTAAATATTGGGAAAAATGGTCTTTGAGAGAAGTACCTGGAGGGAATTCTTTAAGAGCAATGTTGTGAATTTTATTGCAAGAGTTCTTGTCAAGGTCTGTTTCATTTGTTGCTTTACAAAGTTAGTACATGTACTAGCATAATAATATAATATAGAACATTTATATAGCGCCGGTATCTGCCAAAAGAGGCGCTCATGGTGCTTGAAATTGCCATGGAGAAGCCACAGCTGTGTATTATTGATGTTCAAAATTGGATGACTTGCAACAACTTAAAGCTAAACCTAGACAAATCCTAGTTCATTTTGCTTGGTACCCAGAAAGTAGTTACATGTATAATGTCTAGGCCTATACTGCTTAGATGGATGCCATCTGTTAGATTGCATAATAGGGTGTTTTGTCTTGCCTGAGGCAATTTGACTTCAACCTGGTAACCTCAAAGACAGAGACCATGTGGGGTGCTCGGATTACACCCAATGACCCCCTTATCTATTAAAGGGGCTCAGTTGTTGTTTTTTCGACATTTTTGTAACAGGGCCTTTAAACCAAGTTTAGGGAGAACGTTGGTCATATAAATTGGCCTGAGTTCAAAGGTTATAATGAGCCTCTTTTGGTATGCTCCACACCCTTGAGAGAACATAACCCCATTACTCAGGGAACTTCATCGGTTACCGATTAGAGAACGGATTCGATTTAAAGTTGCTCTTTTTGTTTATAAAGGCTTAAGAACAAAACTACTCCTAAATATTTTTCCACTTTACTGTCATATTACAGTCCTCCCTGTTTTTCTTCGCTCCACATCAGACATCACTCACTTAAATGTTCCCCCGTGCAAACAAAGTTCTGGGTCAAAAAGTTTTGTTTATCTCTATTTTGTAAAGCTGACAACTATCCATATTAATCTCTATCTTGTGTGCTATGATCTTGATGGAATAGCGCCTTATAAATTGTAAGTGTTATGTTATGTTACTTATCTGTTAGCTTGCACAAAACAATTTCATCCAGTAAGTTTGTACAGCAAAATAATTGGACAGAAATGTTTCTGTGCACACGCTAATATTGGGAAGCAAATGACAATTTTTGAATATCAGCAACTGATACAATTTTGTTATGCTATGAAAGTCAAACTATGCACATACACGCTTAGAAAATAACACGTACAAATTCAGTACCAACAAAGTTTGAACCAGTTCCAGTGTATTCAGGTTACATCATCATGTAGGATTGAGTCCCCTATATTCATTTGGAGTTGAATGGTTCATTCCCTAGATGTTACTGGGCAACAGAGGGCGCCATTACTTTTACGCGTAGCCGCTCAGCTCACGCGCTGGTGACTGTGCAACCGCGAATCCATAAAAAGGAAAGCATGAAAGTGGCAAACTTTAGAGACGTAGGTACGTAGACAAAGTTTAAATAATTGTATTAGTTTATCATGGAATGAAAATAAGCAATACATCAATCAGGGGTGTGAGTGGCCACATAAAACAAAAAAACCCGAAAACTTTTGTTTAGAGTTTAGTGCGTATAATTCAGAAAAATAACAGTCATGCAGGTATCATGTATGTGTGTGTACAGTATGTTGTGAAAGGTTTAGATGAGAATTACAAAGGAAACTGAAGTTATGCTTGGTAGAAGGTAGTGGAAGGCCTATTTTTTTAATCATTTTTGAAACGCCATATCTAGCGTTGCGGTGGCCCCGCAGGTCATTAGAAGTCTCACGGGGTAGATTTACAATAGACCGATCCATTAAGTCCCGCCCCTAAACTTATTGATCAATCACAGCATTGGCTATATCACCACTGTACACATGGGAAGC
This sequence comes from Marthasterias glacialis, assembly GCA_911728455.2. Classification (NCBI taxonomy): domain Eukaryota; kingdom Metazoa; phylum Echinodermata; class Asteroidea; order Forcipulatida; family Asteriidae; genus Marthasterias; species Marthasterias glacialis. The sequence goes on along the minus strand of OU452228.1, from coordinate 14,516,851 downwards.
ACAATGTGCGTCTCTTCAATACCACACTGCACGACATGAACGCACAGGCTATAACTAATAAGTATACCAACATATGTTTACATTTTCCAATAGGACTTTTATTGTGTCAGACTTTTGTTGGCGTACCCAAGGCTGTGATTGGTCAACACGTGAGGGGGCGGGGCTTAATGCATCTGTCTATTATTAGAGCACTTCTATGAGGGAATAGTAAATTTCTACTGAAACATTTCAAGGGGCACCGAAGCAATGACCAGGGGGGCATCGAGGCAATTGCCTCCATTGCCTCTATGAAGCATCAGGCCCGAGGGTGTTCCCCGTTTCCCTTAACTCTTCTTATCACTCGCCAGACGGACACAAGAACCTGAATTTTGAGTAGTCTGCATGATTTTTCACAAGTCCGCATAAGTCTTTCCAAGAATTTGTCAATGTCATGTTTTCTTTTCCCAGACAAAAAAAATACACAAACATTTACAAAGACGAAGCATCCCCCCCCCCCCTCAAAAAAAACCCACACTAGGCCCCCCATTTGTTTTAATGTGGAAAAAGGTAAAACAAATTTGCAAATTGTAACCTTTGCCATATACTAGGCCATGGGGGTTTGTGTCACGGTCTACGACACGAATACGACTTTCAAGAGGATCGAGGGTAACGTTTATCGCAACCCCCGTCCTGTACTGCTGTGTATAGTCACCACAGCCATTTTCCACACAAGGTTTCATAACTTGTCCTCATTTAAAACACGTGCTGTACATGAATTCAATTCAACGTTTATTTCCATATCCAGCAATGCAAAATACAGTCAACAAATCACTAGTTTGTATAAAAATACATCGAGTGATTATATTAACAAAATAAACATGATATGACAATTAAGAAGCTGAAATGGAGGCATAATCAAAAGACCATAGGCTTATGCTGAAATGCCTTTTAACAAAGACAGACAAGACGAGACTACCGGAAATTCAAGACAATCAGACGTCAACAAGACAAACAAAAGGACAAGAACAGACAGACGAACGGATGTACAGAAACAAATGATGAGATGCTAAATGCAATGCATGGTATAATGAAGAACAATGGATTGAGCAATGTGTAATAATGAAAATAAGAATAAATAGTAATAAAAAATAAATATAAAAATAAAGAGAATGAGCTATTTTAGATAACAAGACACTAGATGTTTCTTCAGGGATTTCTTGAAGCAACCCACAGACAACTGAGATTTAATTTTGCCGTCAATACTATTCCAAAGGCGTGGCCCATAAAAGCGTAGTGTGTTCAAGGAATAAGATGTGCGAGTGAAAGGCAAATAGAGATTATGGTGTGATCTGGTACTGTAATTATGAATGTCATGGACTGCTGTGAAGTATGAAGCAAGAGCAGGAGGAAGAATATTGTTAATATATTTGTACATGAAAATACCAATATGTAGTTTGTTAATATCAGAGACAGTGAGTGTTTCAAGTCTAGCAAATAGTGGTGCAGTATGATCCCGGGGTGTGAAAGGGTACAGATTCTGATGGCTCGCTTTTGGATGAGTGTGAGTGAATGGAGACGATTGGTGCTACATCGTGCCCAAACAATATTACAATAGTTGAGATAAGGAAGGATTAAAGTGTTATAAAGGGAAAACAGAATGGGAGGGGGAAGGAAGGAGCGAAGTTTTGACAAAACACCAGTGTTCCGAGAGATGGTCTTAGTGACTGAAGAAATATGGTCTGTCCAGGTGAGTTTTTCATCCACAATAACACCTAAAAACTTAGTGGAATTGACCCTGGATATAGGAACATTGTCAATAGCAATAGGAGACGAAGGAAAAGAGGGATTGATAGATTTACTAAAGAAGATGCATTTGGTTTTACTGGAGTTGAGGGAAAGTTTGTTTGATTTGAACCAAGAGGAAACTTTGATGAGCTCGCAGTTGAGAGTATAGACAAGAGAATCATAGTTAGGATTGGAATATATAATAGTGGTGTCATCAGCAAATAATAGAAAAGATAGTAAAGGAGATGAAGAATGGAGATCGTTCACATAAAGTAAGAAGAGAAGGGGACCAAGAATAGAGCCCTGGGGCACTCCATGGCTTATAAAAATCCGCGCAGATTTACAGTTGTTAATAACTGTAAATTGTTGACGACTCTCAAGATAGCTCTTAAACCACTGGAGAGCACATCCTCGAACACCATAGAAATCAAGCTTGGAAAGAAGAATATTGTGATCAATCGTGTCAAACGCTTTAGATAGATCGATAAAAACACCGGCGGTACACAATTTGTCACAGAGAGAATTTGAAATGAGATCGGTAAGATGAATAAGAGCCATGTCAGTGGAATGTTTACTACGGAAACCAAATTGATAGTCATAGAGAATGTTGAAACTAGCAAGAAATTTAGACAAGCGATTATAAATAAGCCTCTCAAGAATTTTAGAAAAACATGGAAGAACAGAAATAGGTCGATAGTTGTGAATGTCCTCGCGATCACCATTTTTGAAGACAGGGGTGACTTTAGCAATCTTAAGATTTGAAGGAACGGAGCCTGTAAGAAAAGAAAGATTGAATATATAAGCAAGGGGATGAGAGATAAAGGAAATGACAGACTTAACAACCGAGGACCGAACATCGTCAAAGCCACAGCTTGTATCACTGTTAAGCTTTGTACCGATCTCAGTGATTTCATAAGGATCTGTTGGAATGAGAAAAAGTGATGATGTGTTAGTATTATGTAAGTAATCCATGCAGTGAGTATTAGTGCAAGGAATTTTATTAGCAAGACTTTCACCAATGTTAGTAAAGTAAGAGTTGAAGGCATCAGCAATGTCGGTGGGATTGGAATAAACCTGCTGCTCTTCGTGGCATGTATCCGGAATATTGACTCGCTTGTCTTTACCAAGAATGTTATTTATTTCTCGCCAGGTATTTTTCATGTTGTGTTTACACTTCTCCAATTTATTGGCGTAGAATGTTTTCTTGGCAAGACGGATGGTTGAAGTCAATCGATTCCGATAATTTTTATAGAGATGTTGATTAGCCACGGAAGGATGTCGCAAATAACGTCGATACAACCTGTTTTTGGTATTGCAGGAAATGATTATAGCTGGAGTGATCCATGGCTGGTTAGAATTTTTCTGACGACCACTCCTTTTCATGATAAGAGGGAAATGATGATTGTAAATGCCAGTAAAAAGAGAAAGAAATGTGTCATAAGCAACATCAGCTTGCTGGCATTCAAAAACTTCACCCCAGTTCATGGAGGCTATATCTGAAGAAAATGAACTCAAAGTAGAAGTATTGATATCCCTTGTAAGAAAAGTCTTGTGAATAGGAGCAGAGTCAAGAAAACATGAAGGAGTGATCTGAAATAAAGGAAGATGATCAGAAATATCAGTATTGAGGATACCTGCAGAAAGAACATTGTCATTGTTGGTTAGTATATTGTCAATAAGGGTGGAGCTGTGAGGAGTAATGCGTGTAGGCTGATCAATCAGAGGGTGGAAATCGTAGGAATAGATGGTATTTACAAAGTCATCTGTGGGATGATGACCAGAACAAAGAAAATCAAGATTAAAATCTCCCATTAAATAACATAGCTTCTTCTCTTTAGCAATGGTGTTAAGACAAGAATCAAAATGCTGCTGAAAGTTATCAAAATGATTACCAGGAGCCCTATAGACATTTCCTACGATCAGATTACAAGAATAATCACGCTCAATTTCAATAAAAACTGCCTCACAGCCATCGAAAGAAGGCATAAGATCATGGCGAACACGAAACTTCAGAGAGTCATTAACAAACAACGCCACCCCTCCTCCTAATTTATGAGAACGTGAAGAGTGGACCAGCTGGTAATTGGCCATGGTTACGTAAGGAGGAGGGCTTTCTCTGAACCAGGTTTCAGTGAAACCATAAATAGAAAAGGCGTGAGTTAGGGTGGACAGATAATCCTGTATATCATAGAAATGTCTACAGAGACTCCTGGAGTTCATATAAAAAATAGAAAAGCAACTTTTATCAGGAATATCAAGAGCATTAAAGCCATCACTTTCTACATTATAACAAGTACCATTATTTGCAAAACAATCATAAACAGTAAAATCAGAAAACATCTCAAACAATCAAAAATGCTACATAAACCATAAACAACACACACAAAAATGAACAAGTAGAATAAACAAAAAGTATGAAAAGGCGAAAGGAGAAACGGAAATATTACAAGAGTCACTGGGGTACTTATAAACAAGGTAAAAGTAAAACCTGTACACAAATAACAAGCAAAATAGATATTAGCACACGACAGATGAAAGGGGGAGGGACTAATAAAACATGCAAAATGAATTGGTATACCAGGATCCCACAGAAATGTAGTTTAGAGAGAAATCAATAACACGGAAAATAACAAGGCGCAAAATAAATATATTAATAAGCAATTAATAAATGCTATAAGCAATATAAAACAAGAAATATAGGAAAAAATGCAAAGAAAAACATAAAAGTTGGATGACAAAAGTCTTCAGGAATGTTCATGATATGCAGTTCGTGGAAGGGATGACCATGGATGGTATGATGTGGAGCAAAGAAACACGGATGATGCAGAGAATAATGTCATATGGATACGCTGGAAGCATGACTGAGATGGCTAGGCTTGTTAGTAGAAGTCAGCTAGTGAGCCGCCTGCACCTCTCCACTTACCAGCCACGAACCTGTATTTCTTCCCTTCCTTGTAGGCTGAAGAGACTTGCGCAGACCATTTCCTTTTCTCCTGCAGGTCGGCTCTAGTCAGGTCTTCCACGCAGAAGAAAGGGGCATTGCTCAAGGCTTGTCGCTGTTGTTGGAGAATCTTGATCTTGTCCTGATAACAATTTAGTTTGATGAGTAGGTGTTGTGGTTTACCGTCCATCTTGGGACCATCACGGTGAGCACGTTCCAATTTCACCTCGGGCATTTTGAACTTCTCCTTGAAGAATTCCCGAGAGAGATCCAGACAGTCCTCACCTTTCTGCTGAGGGAAGCCGATCACCCGAAGGTTGTTTCTCCGGGAGAAGCGCTCAAGCTTATTCAGCTGCTCGGCGTGGTCGGCCATGATCTTATCTGCCTTTGCAACCATTGCTGTTAGCCGGTCAAGTTCTTTCATCTTCAGCTCTACGGCGTCAATGCGCTTACTCTGGAATTCAATGGAGTCGTTAATGTACACTGACATTACAATAACATTCAACATGCACAAACAACGTACACTGTCTTAATTCTGTGAATGGATCACCACACGTCGTACGGGGAGCGGGAGGTGAAAACACAAGTTGACTTTCAAAAACTTACAATGTACTTGTCCATTTTAGCACCTTTATTTCCAATTTTCAGCGGTAAAAAGTCGGTCCTGTCCATCCTTCGTCTTCCAGAGTTGCACATGACATGGTTTTCGTCAATCCATTTGGCCGGTACACGTCGGTCAGGCTGAAGGTCAGACGACAACAAACGGCAACCCTTCCACAACAAACGTGGCGAATCGTGTTGAGTGTGGTGGCCGGTGTGGGGATGTGAGATCTAGGGCCTTACCCAGTACAGTAGCGGTGCCATGTACGATCTTGGTGTGGCTGCACGCGATCATCTTTGATATGCTGGAAGTTGAAGAAGTTTATTACTTAAAATCAAACACCTGCACACAATGATTGTTTATAGCATACACCCAGCACAGAAGACTTGTTGCTCTTTACGTGAACTTGATATGATCCAACGTGTTTGTGTGGGTGTGTGTTGGTGGGGAATGTGAAGAACGTGGTGATTATCCGGAAGTGGGCGTGGTTTCAACGACATTTGATAGTTTATTGGATCCCATCCAACGAAAGTTAGTTGCAAAGTTAGCCATCTCCATTATCAACCGAGGTAGAAATACCTTGGGATTGCCATTCCTTGAGATGTTGTTGTTTTTAAGCGGTTCAACCATGGCCATCGATCGAGGAAGGATGGTTTTAACACACCATAGAGGTTAGATCTTAAGTGGGACTTGGGAGTGTACGTTTTTTTAAAATAAACTTTTTGATTTTTACTTTCAAGAAATGAGGCAACAACTTTTATTTGTTACAATATTGATTTTTTTTGCAGAAATTGCACATGCCTCTCCCTTGAGACGCTGTTTTGCCACTCTTTTTGCTAATCAATGACAGTGCCTGCTGGACACGCCCATAGAAAACCCTCTCACACACACACTGACAGGTGCACACACCCTTGAACTGTTTTGCCAGGCTTAGGCCAATCCAAAATGAACGAACGAGTAGCCAGACTCCATCTTGAAAAAATGACCCTAAGTCTTTTTAGCAAAATTAAAGGCCATTTTATTTTTTATGAGGGCTTAAAAATGCTCCATGTTGAAAGTGAACAACCACAGGGGCACAATATCGGACCATTTCCCAACAATCTTTGAAAACCATTTTCTTCAAATATTTGATTACATTTTATTCATGAGGCTCTGCGCATGATTTTCTCTATTTTGATTTTAGTGTTCGGACGGGCCCACCGGTCTTCTTCTTTGGTTGAGTCGAAGCATCGCACCTGCATGCGCCCGCATCAAATTGCAATAGCGCCCTCTCGAATTGAAAAAGGACCCGCAGCAGCTTCTCAACCAAAAAGCTAAGTGAAAAATAAATCAGGAAAGTTAAAAACAACAATAATATTCCCCCCTTATTAATACCCATTGGATTACCGTAATTTGTTTTTTGATATGAAATTTTGCTTATTTTTATTAATTTTATTCATTTGTTATTTTGTTTTTGAAGATAGTTTCGAGAAACATGGCTTTCTTAGATGAAGTTTCGAGAAACAAACATTTATTTAAATGTGTTTATAAAACGACCGGTTGACATTTGACAGTTATTTTTTACAGGAGATTTATCTCTGAATATTTAATTGGTACTGGCTACCAGCGAGCTGATTTCAGATCGAAACTTACATTGTCGAATATGAACAGCCAGAGATTGCTTTATTTTATTTATTTTCAATTCTTCATCAGACCTCAAGTTGGACAGGGACACATCTTTTAGGCGCTGAAGATTTTCTTTTCAAGTTATGATACACGATTGACAGATAAGGACAAAAAAAAAATTCTAACAAGTTTTGATCAGGAAGAATATTTTTCCTTCTTCTTTTTAATTGATAGTTCCAACTTTCCGAAATTTAAATTACAGTCAAACTGATACGACGAGCGAGAACCCTTACATCCAGTTTCTTTTGATGATTTCCCCCCATTTTGTTTTGGATAAAATTTCTTTAACAAAAGAAGAAGAAAACAAATGAAAATCCACAGAAGATATCCTTAAAAAAAAATTTACACCTAACTTAAAGGGTCTGTAGGCCTATATGTTTGGTAATGACTCTGAACATTTATGGCAATAATAACTTACTTGGTAAGAAGTACAGCAGCTTTGGATAGTATAATGTATTTTGAGAAACGTTTCACTTCGAAGTACTGCAGCTATGGAAAAATATATCACTTTTTATCCCCAAAAATTTGAATCGAAGAAGCGTTATGGCCGTAACGCTTCTCAGAATGTGTATTCCAATGACGGATACTTCTTCCGCGTGAACACCCCTGCTCCAGATTTTTTTGTGCTATTTCAAAAACCCTGCCACCTTTTAAGTCTACGTTTCATCAACTTGTTTCATTTTACGCCAAGACAATGTAAGGCACAACACCCTGAAAAAATCATGCATATAATGAGCATCGAGATTAATAATTTTTAAACCAACAACTTCTTTCTGTATATCGAAAATTTGTAGGTCATGATTTTTTGGGATTGTTAAAAAAAAAAAGTCCAACATTCTACCCATTGGGTTGTTGATTTTAGGCCTGGGCAAAAATTGGGGTAACTGGCCCTCGAAGATTGCCCCAGCGTTGGGCCCTTTTTCCAAGATGGAGTCTGGCTAATTTCCTCGTTAGAGGTGTTTTCATTAGGAGGGGCATAGGCCTACCTTTAAAAAATCGAACCTGCCCAAAAATGAAAAGAAAAAAGAAGTTAAGTTGTTGATTTAATTTCAAGAGGCTGACAGGTTGTTTGTACGTGTTTTTGAATATTTTTTCGCAAATACTTTTTTACGCACAATACAATTAATTATGTGGGGACGCACAGCCGTGGAACGAGGTGCATGCTGGTCTAGATTTGGCGTTATCTATACCAGATGCACGTCCTTCCACTGCTTGACGCATGCATCCCCATATAACTGTATTGCACGTGAAATGTATTTGCGAAGTTGTCCAAGACGCCACCATCACTTTACATTCGCCCTCTATTGGTGAAACCAAGCCAGCGACTCTTGAAAGTCGGCTAGAAATCTACAGGTTAATAGCAAACAGTAAGGCTTTCCCACTGAACATTCCAAACCAATGAGATCATTTTTGAGCACTTGTCATTTATCACGCACGCAGCCCTCTGATCTGTCTGTTCAGTCTCTCTCCCCCTCTCTCCCTGGCTTCCCCTGCCGTTTCAGACCTTAACTCTCTTTTGGGTTTCATTCTCAAAGCTTTCCAAGGTAACACAACGGCAACAATACGGAAAACCCGTGGAGACTCTGGGCTTGGCGCCACTGGTTTCGGCTCGCGTGTAAAGATTTCTAAGCCCCTGCCGAAGGCACACGACTTTTTTTATCGACTGGGAAAGTGCCCACTCATTTTACCCGCGACCGGAGTGCCACCGAGATTTCAGTCATTGAAAGGCAGTTGCTTTTGTTCATTCAACGGTTGGTAGGCTTGCTGAAAATCACCTGAATACTATTTATTTCGCATTTTTTTCATGTCTGGATTATTGTGCTTTATTTACAATTTACAGTTGATAGGTCTCGCTGTTTACAGTATTAGTACAACTAAAGAATAAAATGAGAAATCGCGGGGTTCTTTTTTCTCCCTATTTTGTTCAATATAGCGACTGTGTTCTTTGGCACAGAAGATCCGTGTTTAACGACGTTAGCAGAAAGTAAAAGGGATGGCGCATGTAATTCGTTATAATTCGAAACTGCATGTGCGGAACTTTTCCTAGCTCAGTGAATGCAAAAACCTTACCCATTTTGTTGAAAACTGACATCAAAATTTCAAAACATTCCATAGAGCGTGACTGTTTCTGCATTTTACCAGTTAAGGTTTAAAACTTTTGCATGGGCCATGGGAGTACAATCTAGTGCATGTTTGTGGACACACCATGTACACGAATCTCTCTCTATCTCTCTCGACGTTTCGATCAGTGAGCTCTGATCATCTTCAGCAGCATACAGATCGAACCGTCGATTTGTGTTATACCACCGGTTCTTTTCATATAGGGAGATTTATGTACATGTACATGGTGTCTCCGCAAAAACCTCATTAGACCACTTCTTACCGGTTGACCAGAATATTCGAACAAAATGGATCAATTACAAGCCGAAGATGTCCCCGGTATGATTGATTATACGACAGAGATGGATCCAGAAAAGTGTGGGGATAAACATAAGCCTGGTGAACGAACAACAAGGTTTACAGAAACAATACATTCATAATAAAACTAAATAAATAAAAACTTAATTAAAAAGATAAACAAATGTCACTTATTTAAAGAAATTTAAAAGAAAAGTCGGGGATATTCCTTTTTGAAGTGCACTCTATACAAATTCCTCAGTCAGAATGGGAGACTTTTGAGACGATAGCAGGCGTCCCACAGACCGGTCCTTTTCCATTATTCTCAGCGATGAAAACAATGGAAAAGGAGCGGTCTGTGGGACGCCCACTATCGTCTCAAAAGTCTCCCATTAACCCGGATCTTGGTCCCAGGAGGCCAGACTTGATTCCCAGGTCAGCATGCCCCCTCCAATTTGTCTCCTGATCAAAAATGACCGTGAATCCTGATAAGCGACCTGCTTCTTACTCTATATACAGCACCAAAGAAATAACAATAGGTCTGAAAAAGGGGGTTTAAAGTTAAAAAAAAATATATAATAATAAATACATGCAACGCTCGCACGGAAGTAATAAATGAGTATTAAAAGAAGTCAATATGGGATGCAGATTTGGTTTTCAAACACTCCAGTGAGCGATAGACCTCCAGTAGTCTACTTTCAGTGTTGTAGCCATGACTAAAGTTCACTAGGGGGCACAGAGGGTATTGCTTGTCATTCGGGGCCAAGGTACCATGTTTTTTAAAATAAAATTACATGTATCTACATTTTTGTCATGGGGGGGGGGGGCACCCGGGGGCACTGGAAATTTGTGGAGGGGGGGGGGGGGCACGTGCTGGCTACTTCGGGCTCGATTTCACCACAAAGCACTAAGATTCATCTTTAAGATGAGTTTGTATTGTGACATCACACTTTGCTGAGCAGTTACGGAGAAGTTAAGATTGATTCGCACTTACTCTTTGTAAAAGCGAGCCCAGGGTACCAATCAAAGAATAGTCCACAAAGAATTTTCCGGAAGTGTGGTAAAATGTTTGTTTGTTACCGTTTGTTATCTCCACTTTGTATCTTTGCATTCTGAAATCAATTTATCATAAAAAATAGGTCAGAGTAAAAATGTATGGTATTTGCTGTACAGTGAACAAGCAGAATTGATTTTTTGACATCTGGCCGTAGTTATGAAATAATATGTCAAGATTTTTTTGAACAAAAGGACAGGCAGACCAACTGGGAGGTTATTACGATAATCTATATGTCAATAACTGATTGGAGATAGCACCCCTTTTCGGGCAGATCGGTTTTAATTGGGTTATCTTTCGGCTGTCTAAAACGGTGGCCATTTTTAGCAGGGGATGCTGTGTAGTCTGGACATGATACACAGTGGTGTCCCCTTTTTTTCAATCTGGTTTTATCATATTGTGGGTGATTGTCGCTAGGAGATGCAATAGCAGTCACATCACTGTGCCAAGCCTCTAGGTCTCACCCTTGTCACTACTAAAGCTGAAACACAGTGAACTTTGCTGTGTGATAATAAGCCAGGCAAGATGAGCCTTTGATAAGCATGAAACGAAAAACGGAAAACACAAAAACATATTTTGTTTCGACCCAATTCAACTGACGTCATCCATTGCCCAAATAAATCTTTGTTTTGTGCCATTTTGGGAGGCAGTTTCCCCGTGCGTTGGGCCGTATCGGAATTGGCGGCTGCGGCTACGGCTACGACTGTTGCTAAGGGTGTTGCTAAGGACGTCCTATACTTCAACGCATGATGACGCAGTGATCCAGCCGTAGCCGTAGCTGAAGTAGCCGCCAATTCGGACACGGCCTTAGTGGATAGTGTTAAAGGGGCCGTGTCGTCATGATAAGAGGCGTAATTGGAATGGTCACATAACAGTTTGACAAATCCGGGTGAGCGTTCATCTTTTCCTGCACAGCCACAAGCCTGCGAATAATAATGACGACACAGCCCCTTGAATAACAAACTCGTGCAATTTTACACATGCACCGTAAATTATCAGTACATATGTAATTTAACTCTCAAAATGGCAGACTGTGGGCTGCGTGTGACGTCAGTGCAAGGGATCTATACTAGCCTTAAGTCACCGTCCGAAGCCGTATTACTAAAATATACTGCGCATGCTGTAAATATCTCTGGATTCAATTGCATGCCTTGGAGCACATGGAATAATCTTACATGGCAGAAACAGGCTACCAGCAGAGTTCCAAAGGGTTAGCACATATTGGCCTACTGTACTGGTTCCCTGCAAAGTTTTGCTTGGGTGGGTGTGTGGGGGGTTGGGGGGGGGGTGGGGGTTTAGGGGTGCTCGGGAGTATGAGCGGGAAAAGAAGTAGCGAGTACTGTAACTAATGAAAACATTTTGCGTCTTGTTTACTGCAGGTTGCCCTGAACGGCAAGCAGTGTGTATACTCCGCTTGGAGAAAAAACAAGTTTAACTTTGAACAGTTCTGTTTCAAATAGTTGGTCGTTTATCTTGATTTAAACATAGAGGGCGGGTTTATCTAATCTATTGTAACAGGTTTGACTACCAGTTATAGCCACACACATATAGTTTTATGGTATAGGCCAACAAGATACATGAAACTTTTCCCTACCCCTACCCCTAAAATGTACTCTTTTACACCCCAAAACATTGTAAATCATTTCCGTTTGTAGTTGACATTTAACCGAGACTGTAAGTCGCAAAAGTCTTTCACTAATATCAGTCGTGGATAAAAACAAATTGTATATAAAATGTGGGGGGAATTTGATAAAAGTTTGCTTAATTGGTAAGGTGGCACTTCCAATTTACTAGTCGGAAATGATGGAAAATGGCTCTTGTCTGACCTGAATGAATCTTGAGCTCAATTTCCTTCCCTGGAGGACAGATTCAGAGCCTCGTCCATCATTTTCAGATCCCGGTATAAAGACTTGACGCGATCACTCACAGCAAATTTCAAGCAGTTACTTTTTTGAGAAAAGAGTCTTGGGGACTTTGTATTTTCATACTCCCACTAGGAGGGGTCGAACGCTTTCCTTTTGTGGAAGAAAGACTTAAAAAAAAAAGAGAGACTAAAATCCAAAGCGATATTTATTCTGAGTTTGAAAGGTTTCGGAAGTACGGTTAACCGGCCGGGAGCTATTTACCAGACCAGGACGATGGATTGGGGCAGGCCGGGGGTTGGAACTGCCCACATCTCGGCCTGCTGTGTTAGTTCGCGCCCGCTCCATCCATCATCCGCAGGAATAATGTTGATACAACGATATCCCAAACGTTTTTGAAAGGGAACCAGCACCATATTGTTATCTTTGTGAGAGCCGGGTTCACCTATGATCTCTCTCCTTTTTTTCATTCGCTAACTCATTTCTAGTTTGGTTGTGCTGACAAAGAGTCTGACGCGCTGTTGTACCTGTTTTTCAAGTATCCGACTCAAAGTTTCTTTCGAGGTCTTTATTGGTATTTAGTCATAGCTTAGTGAATGCAGGTTTTCGGGGGCCTTGCACTGGTGAAGTTCGCAACCTCATCAAGCTGTTTCAAAAAGTGAACGGATGTACTTGGAAAAAATTACCCGATGTCATTTACCCAGTTTTGGATTTGTTTGTTCTCTGATGATTGATTGATTTACAATACGATGACAGATATAGTTTTAAGTGTCCGGAGGAGGAAAGGACCAGACCAGTAGGGGAAGCTTGGACCGGGTAGCAGAACTTTCGGGAACAGGTGCCCGGGAACCCTTTTGAAACTGACGGTGAGTGATCAGTGAACCATTCAGGTGACATATTTTGTTGTTGCTGTGGTCATACGTATAGCGCTGCTGCTTTTAATAATGCCAAGGGCTGGAAATCCACAGGTATTTGCCAGACACACAGTGTAACTGATACACGTTTACCACTTTTGTTGGCTTTTATAACATGTATAAATGAACCTTTTGGAGTATTTTTGCATTGTAAAAATAATAGCAAAACCATGATAATGTAATATACCAAAACATTGTTTTTAGGCCAATCCACTGTATCAAAGGCTTACTCAGAATTTGGGGTTATAATGTGTACACGGAAGGAGAAGAAAATAATTACTAATCTGTTGACTCAAAATGTTCCGTTTCACAATACCCCTACACGACAAGCCTATTGTAGGAGTTTCCTATATGATTACTCATCGACTGATTAAATATCAATTATTTATTGACATTTGACATGAATGCTCAATTAATTACAGTGACACTCCCGTCGCGAGGCCACGTGTCTCACGGTTATCAAACAAATAAAAAACTACACTTGCAAAATGTTTTTTTGTTTGGGGGTATGGCACGTATGCTTTGCTATGACGTCCATTTAAACCTAATCTCTTTCCGTGATGGGTAATTGAGCCCACATTAGTTTTATCCATAGAGTTATCCTATAAGAGCTGGCGTACAAAACCATGCGACACGGTCCGCCATTAAGCTTTTTTGACCATTTGGCGCTGACCAGTCATGGTCACTCTTCATTTTACACGGCAGACATTTTCTAAGTGGACATTCGTATGCAATTGACCCATAGGGGTTTTCGCCCATGGTGGGTCAGCGGAGTTCCGTGCGTGACCATAGCGAGTGCTCCCTCCAATAAACTCTACGGTTTACCATGGTTCCGCCATCTTGTATTTCTCTCCATTTAAATCCACGTAACCAAACCGAGACCGAAAGGTAAAGTAATCATGAACCTTCCATTACTTAAACTCACACAAAAGTGCATTAAAAGTTGCGCACAACATTGGGAAGATTGAAAATAGAAAATCTTCACAGATTTGCACATAATTTACTTGATAATTATAAACATGGTCATGGTGGAAAACTTCCCTTGATTTTTTTTTGCCTGAAATGCAGAGCCCAAAACCTGATGTTAGAAAACAGTGAAAACATGGTGTTTTTCCCTTTTTTTTCTCACGACTCCGATAACTGATTGAGCTTTAAAAAAATCACAGTTTTTTTTATTGTTTACATTTATACGTTGTGTCACACACAGGGTCGACACTGGTCTTTATACCGATGTTGTCCGGGGGGTATGACAATGTGAACGAATCAGACACAATGTGAAACATGATAAAGCTCATTCCATCTATCCATTGTTATACAATTGTGTAATCATCAAACGCTTTCGTGGGCATCTAAAACCTATAAAAAAATGGCCATCTAATAAAGTAAATCGATTTTCTTTATCAAGTTTTATTACAATCTGAAATACTGAAGTCAAATAAAAATTTCCCATAAGAAAGTGGTTCAAATTTTTGATTTAGCAAAATTGAAATAAACACATTCAAACATGCTTTTGATCAACGACACAGCGTCCACTTGAAAACGTCGACACGCTATATAATGACGAAAAGTCCACTGATCAATTTACTGACTGATGTGTTTTTAGAAACTAGAGGATTTGAATAATCGTATTTACCTAAAAGAAAAAAAAGAAGGCATAGCACTAAATAAATTTACAAACAAAAGGTTATAATAATAAAATATAAGCAATTTAATTAAAAAAGACATATACAAAATAAAATCTCAAGAAAATTACAAAAATCACAAATTTTAATTTGCTTGCCAAGATGAAGTTATTTCAGCAGTGTCACGTTGACAACTCTATAAAAAGAGTGACTAAATTGTTCTTGCGTGGAGTACTTGGTTGTAGACCAATGTAGGGCGGAGGTGGGGTGGGGGATATTCCTTTGCACCGAAATAGTACAGTTTTGTATGGAATTGGCTCACAGTGCATTTACCCGCCATAATGGCGGCATGGACAAAGCCCAGTGTGCACCACCAGATAACAACATTTACCTGGTTGAATGTTATCAGCAGTTACTGTTTGATCTACTCTTACAGGGATTTGTCTCATTATGTGTTCTAACCGTGTATGCATTTCCTACACTAAAAGAATACAAATTTATGAAGCTTTTGTCCGTTAGAAATAAATAGTTTCTCTTTTAACACAATAGACCTATTATTCACAGCTCTGGAAGTGGGACATTTAAAGCACAAAGAAAGCCCTGTACTCGTTACGGTTATGTGCTAAAGCTGCTTCGTCTTTAGGGTCACGTGGGGCAAATATTTATGTTACCATGGTTTACATTGGAAGACAGAGTCCAACCGACTCATAAGTGGTTACAATGTCATACAAATAAGACCTCATGCGCCTGGATTGTAATAGGCTAAATAAAAGATGTTCCATATTGTGTAAGACTCGTGAATTCTACCCCGATTCAGCTGTTCCTCAATGACTGATCTACACAGGAGAACGTTCAAAATAAAAATACTGGTGGCAGCGGTGGGATTCAGCCTGTTTAATAGAAGCATGAGACAATAACATGTAATATATTGTTAAAACCTTGAAAACGTCGCAGAAACAGCACTCGGTGTGCTGATACTGTAGAGGTTTAGAAAGACCTTTATGTTCCATTTTGATAACTTAATGGATGCAGGTTTTCTTTTTTGTTGTATAAAGGTAAAACACATGATTGCTAGTCATCGAAAACCAATTGTTAATTGAATCTGGGTAGCTCACTGATTTTACAATGATTACACCTGTGCCGATCATCCAGAGACAAATTTTCGTCTGAAATACTGACCAAAACGCTTTGTAAATATCTTCTTTTTTTTGCCACAAACAAGACTGCCATCTGCTGAAGTTATTATTGGTTTGATGTAATGCCTTTTTCTGACGTGAAAAACAAGAGCAACACCAAGTTGAAACACTGACGCTGCAGAAAATCGACACTCCTTCATGACCTATTTAAAATACATATCATTGTTTAAAGGCAATGTACATGATTGGTAGGGATTAAAAAACATTGTTTAGTTTCAGTCTGAAAGCTTCCTCTTTATGAAGTTCATACTAGAACCAAATTTTCTGTGAAATATTCCCCTCTGAAATGCTGTCATAATTTGGGAAAACTCTATCTGAAAACCTAAATTAAAAACAACAAAAAAGCTAATTTGGGTTGTAACGACCGATATTAAGGACAATGGGTTTACATGCTGAAAAGTGTGCCCCCTTTTTTTTTTTACTATTTTCTCCTGGCTCAGACAGGTTTGTATGTTTTCACAATCAGACAAAGTAAGAACACTGCACTGTCAGCTTTACCAATCCTAAATAGTGCCTTTAACAATAACAAACCATCCCAAAAGTTCACTGTACTGAACTAAACGTCCATAACTATAGCATGGCCCAGATAAAACAAAAGATAACACGCTGAAGGGTCATCAATAGTATTCACAACTCCATAATTAGATAAAAACAAACATTACCTCTAAGCCGGGGATAATCATAATTAACTTGTATGTAAAACTATATGACTAAGAAGTTAAATACGGAATTACAAGTCACGATTCTATCAACAGTTGCTCGTCAGGGTTTCTTTGAGGAACATGTGTTTTGACGAGGTCTTGGAAGTTTGTCTTTTTCATGAAACCCTGTGATTGGTAACGGTTTGACAGGTAAGCTAACCCTTCATGTTATTTACTTATTTAAATTCTTTGGGCAATACATTTGTTTTGAGCAGAGGCCGTACAGGGAATGGCAAAAACAAAACGAAAACTAAAAAAAAAACTGTCATCAAAAAGATATGCCCAGGCACCCATACCGCTGTTATTCACCACCCTACTCCTCCATTACTGTAAAAGGGTGAAAACCACTCGTTATGTCCGCCATACCACTCTTACAAAGAGCCGGCCAACTCTTTTTAGAGTGAAAGACGGGTATTTTCAACTTAAATCAGAGTGAAGTTCGCTCCTATTTCACTCCTATAGGGTGATGCACAGTGAGTTTTACTCTCAAGATAGCCAAAATGACACCAGTCGGGTGAGAGAGTGGATTTTACATTTGGAGAGTAAATTTATAGCCCAAGTATAGCCCACGTAGCTAGAATTTATTTTGAATGCAATAGATGTGATGCTCAGGAGCAGAATTTGTTTAAACAACTAAGCCGGGTGTAATTTTTCCTGTTCTATTTTCCCTCATTCGAATGCATGGGGATGTGCTCATTGTTCACTTCATATAATCAACATCACATCTTGAGCCCCGTTTCACACATAGATGGGAAATTCCCGAATAGTTTGGTTAATGACCTTTTCACACTCGAATTGCTAACCCAGGAAGGAAACTCCATATAGCAATTTTTTTTTAAATTTTCTATTTCATTTTATTTTTTAAATGCAATTCGCCCATCACAAAGGCCCAAAGGCCACTCGAGGTGTGGGCTACTCTTTTGACGGGATAGAAACCTGCCCCAAAATGCGCAGACAAAAGCCATGGCGAGATATAAACACAAGTCTCTTCACAGCATAGAACAGAGAGGGGTAATTTTTTTTTTAAATTTAATTCTTCGGACAATATACAACTTCCAAGCAGGGGCCGTCAATGAATCCATCCGTTGCGAGACAAACATAACTGCCTCTTCCCCTATTTGAATGTCCCACTTCCTCTTACTGATTGTCAACCAGCAGTGACCATCCGTTAAATCAATGCAGGCAATTGTTTTGATACCATCCTAATTTTGTTGTCATATTTCGAATCATAGCACTGAACAAGTACTGTACTGACGTTAGTTTATCATGACTTGCATATTAGTCCCCTGACGACATAACACCTTATATACAATAACAATGTAAGATGATTCCGTGTTTGTTCCGAGGATTAAACAAAATTAACACTTCCAATGGATATTCCCACGGAAGATTCCAACGTAATAACTTCACTCCTGCTATTGATTGAAGTTCCCAAAATAAGTCAGTCCGGTGGATACAAGGTTAAACCATTATCTTTGTCCAAATGTTACACGTTATTTTTTTGTTTAATTAGCATTCTGCTGATCTGTGATTTGAGATATCGGTACGTTATAATGTACAGAGGTTACCGATTTGGAAGGATTGGTGGGTTGGGGGAACGGTGAGCGTGTCCGACCGTGCACACCGAGGACTTTACCCTATTGGTTTGCCAGACGGAGTGCGTCCTCGTTTGGCTGTTCGCACAAAACCAATGGGGATGTCGCTGAAAAAATTAAGTCCAAACAATGGGAGAACACACAGATTATGAAGGGCTCGATAACCTGGTCGATAAACATGTGCGTGTGAGGGGAGGGTGGGGGTGTTACTTAATGTTTTCATGGATTAAATCTTTTGTAATCTGACCTGAATTTAAAGGGTCACGTTACCTTCGGATTGGGTACTTTTGGGCTATAAACAGCGTTTGTTATCAAATAAAAATGGTTTGATAGTTATTTCAACAGTAGAATATAATGATTCGAATACAAATTGCTTGAGGTTGTGTGGTTTTTGTTTAATTTCGTGACAGAACACGTTCTGTAATTTTGTAGAAACGTAATTTTTGACTGTATGTATAGTAGAGAGTGGTTCCGCTGGTTGTATTTCCGAGAGGCAAATTTATGTCTTTTGAATCACTACTCACTGATTACAGCATACTGTATGGAGCAATTCCAAACAGCAACATTTTAAGAGATTTGAAGGCGATGTGTCCCTTCAAATTGACATAATGGACAAACCTTTTCCATAATACTCCCGTAATACTCTTATCAACCCTTGAAATTGTGTCTTTAACATTGATATTCTATGGCATGAGCAAGGCATTGGTCTGACTTTTGACTATTTTCCATGGTCAACGTATTATAGAAACAAACTGTTCTCTTATTTGTGTTACCTTTAATTAATATTATCAGAATTATTTTTAGTTGGGTGGGAGTCTCTTTATGCTGGGATAATTTTGTAAAAAAAAAAATAATGATCATATTGAGTAAGAATTGGAAACGATTTTAGTTGTTTCACATCATACATACTTGTTAACCATCTAATTTCCTTCACCCATCATGAGAGCGAAGCGTAATTGCCCACAAGGTGTAAGGTATATAGCGCCCTCTTTCTGCTCAAACCCACAAACTAATGTCAATTAAGTACATGATCTTTATCTTTTTCAAGTGAGTGGAAGTTGGTCAATTGGTCAAATCTTGCGGTCGCTATATGTATTTTGGTAGAAACCGCTTGCAGTCATATGGTCTCGATCGGATTAAACGTTCATCCTTGGTCTAAACTATCCGTGACACTCGTCCGTAAAGTGCTGCTTTATTTCTTCGGCGCGCATTACATGTAGCGTTTTTTAATGAGTGCACAAATTTGTAAGATTTAAAACATAAAATGTTCACAGATTTGCGCATAACTGATATAACTAAAGATGGTCATGGTGGAAAACTTCCCTTGAACTTGAAATATTTTTGCCTGAAATGCTACAGCTTCTGAGAAATGGGTAAACAATTAGTTTTGAGTCTCACGAGTTCAAAATCTGATGTTTGAAACCAGTGAAACTATTGTAATGTGGGTTTTCAATGTTTTCTTGACTCCGTTGGCAGATTGATCTTAAAGTTTGAAGGGTTTGTTTATTTCATGTATATGTTGGGTCCCAACTATATGCATTGACAGTTGGCAATGTTGGCTGCGTGCTTCAACACCTACATTTATTACACCGCAAAAACTGGGATGTTAAATTGATTCTCTCGGTATCTACTATGTGACAACACCGACATGGTGTTAGTGATCCCCATTGCTTTATCGTTGGTAACATAAACACCATGTCGGTGTTGTCACATATAGATACCAAGAGAATCATATCAACACCCCGGTTTTTGCAGTGTACGGACCTAGCACGAGACCCGACTTAAACCAAATCTATAAACCACTGGGGCACAGAACACTCGAAATTCCTTCAGATCGATGATATCTTTCTTCCTTGTGGAACGGTGATCAAACACCGGGGTTTTGTCATTATTGATTAATCGTCCTTTCGGCCTACTTATCTGGGATCGGGTTTTAATAGACAATTCAGGACAACAATAGTTGCATTATGGATTAATTCCTAATAGGAATAAACCCCTCAAGGGCGCCCCCAGGTCACTGTTCCCAGACCCATTGTTGGGGCTAGGATGCCCCAAAAAGAAAATGCCCTTTAAATACTGTAAATATGAAAATCTTGCTTACCTATAGTAATGATGATGAACAGTGTACACTAACTCTCTGTTTACGTTTGTCAAACCAATTTTATTCTGTATAAGAGTTTAGAGGATGGGGTGGACTCGGGGTTTGCGGGGGGGGGGGGGGGGAGGCACTACCGGTACTCTCCGTTTCTTTTCGATGAAAAGCAAACATAGGTTCCCGGTGTGCGACCATACTCGAAGTAAGCCCATTGCCTCCCATCGTGCCTATCGGGGAGGAGCGGGGGTGCACTCTAAAAAGTGCCGGGTCTTGGTTGGAGTAGGGTCAGTACGGGCCATACTCATGTACGGGTCAGCATGTACCGTTTGGGGGGGGGGGGGGGGGTCAACGTGACCCAGAATCTGAGTTGAAAACACTTAACTGAATCAGATTAACTGGTCATGTTGACCTCCAAAACGGGCCACGCTGACCCGGAAATAGGTTTGGGGTGGAGAGGGGGTAGTTTGTGCACGTTTTCATTTCTTTTCGGTGCAACGATCACAGACTGGTTTGGAGACCAACCCACCCCCTCCTATGGGATGGAGGGTGTGTGTGTGTGTGTGAAAATGTACGTTCCTTTTCTGACAAACAAATTCAGCTTTACACCAGCATGGGATGTAAAGCCGTTGGTCCCATGTGTCGTGTAGTGCACGTAAAAGAGCCCAGGGGTGGATTTCACAAAGCACTGGGACTACTCTTATCTCGAGTTAGGTTGAGTAACTAGTCCTAACTTATAGTCCTAAGTTAGGACTAGTTTTGTGAAATCCAGCCCAGTACACTTTTCCTAAAGAGAAGGGGTTTGCCCCGGTGTATCCGGGATGGTCTGACAGCAATATGCGTCACCTCACCTTGTATCCCTTTCCTAGTGTTGTATTATGGTGGTTTCGTCTCATAAAAATCATTCTGAACAATCTCCACCAAGTTCGGCACCAGAAGTGTCATTTATGACAGACATGTCGCATTGTAAATGTACAGTATTGTTATTATTATAACTAGCAAAATTATCCCTAGCTCCTTGTCAAGCAACCAACCTTTGGTAGTATGATTACAACTCGTGGACCATCTTGCCAAATTTATAAAATGTGGTTTAGTTGGTTATTGTCTCTTTTCCCAAAATGATTGCAGTCGGTAGAGAAAATGTTTTTGTTCTCTTCATGAAGCAACGATTTTACCGATCATTTAGCCGATGACGTTTTTAAAAACGGGACAAAATTACTGTTTGTGTTTCATCTTTAAGATACGAAAAACACTGAAATGGCTTCATTAGGAGATTCAGTCCCCTCTATCACTGTTATTCGTCAAACACATCTATTTAAAACGTTCATTTCATTACAAATTCAACAGCGCAAGCGTTACAAACAGGGTGAATAGGAGCCAATTTCAGTTTTCGATGTGGGTGGAAAACCCTAAATGGGGAATTAACCCACGCCATCAGGTATATGGCCTGAAAACCCATTCCATAGGCTCCGGTCCCACGGGGCGGATTTCGTACCGGGTCCCACAGAGGTGAAAGGCAGGGAAAGAAACAACTAATAAGACAAACTGATTCCCATGCATCATGCATACAAACACAGTTATAAACGAGGACCAGGGGCGGATCCATGATTTTCCAAGGGGGGGGGGCGTGAAATTTACCGATCAAGCAGCAAATGATGATTGAAGGCAAGTGAACATTGTAGTATAATGTCGGAAGTTTATTTATCATTGCAAGTGGGCAGGATGATATCTTGATTTGTTTTTTTTTCGGAAGGAAAAATGGGGGGGGGGGGTGCCCCTCACGCCCCCCGGACCGCCTCTGAGGACTGTTATTGATGGGAACACTATTTGTTTCACACTTTTGTATTTACGAAAAGAGTGTATATAAGTGATGGTGAATTTCAGTCTCAACTGAAAATCGAATTCATCACTTCAATTCCATAATTGATGTCAAAATACAATTCGCATTGAATCGACCATAAAGAATGAGATATGGCCACACATTGGCACTTAAATAGAAAGGTCAAGCTATATAATCCTTCGTTTTTATCCTTGATCCACTGACATTGAAACCATAACAGGAACAGAATATCTATAGTTTCATGGAGTTTCAAGCACCGTCCTTGGAAAGAATGGGTCATCTTTCAGGCAAATTTTAACCCGATCGGCAAGGTGAGCAGTATTGTAATAGTGTCAATGCCAAAACACGGTGGCAGTCTGGGAAAACCTCAATTCCAACAAAATACTACTACTGGTTGTTAAAACCTTCACAACAAAGCCATCCTCCTTTTGAAATTACGGCAAATGTGTTTGATTTCAAAAGCTGACTTCTAGTTGACATATCTTATTGTGTCCAACTAAAAGTATTTTCAAAGGGGGGGGGGGGGGCTAGCGTCAATCATTGTCTTGGTTATGATTTTAAACAAGGTAAAGGTATCCAATTGTGGTTGAACTTTAGGGTATAATGATATACACACCGTGGTGATGTGGTAAAGCATTAAGGTCTGTTGGGGTAGGACTATGGCCCCACCTTTACAATTCGGCAAAAGGACACATCAAAGGGTTCAATGTATATAATTCGGTTATTATATTTTCTTTCTCAATCAAGTCCATTGGGGGAAGGTATAGCCTTTAAGGCACATGCCGAAACCCTTTGTGGGAGTTTGTTGAATTTTCCAGCGTTTAAGATAATGCAAATGAAACTGTGCGGTAAAATAACTGCTGCTTTTTTTTGTAACATTTGGGGCAAGTGTTACCATTTCAAGAGATAAAAACCGGTTTACAGATCTTTACGGCAGATCAAACACGACCGCGCAACAAACAGTAACAAGTCAAGCAAGGGACACTTCCTCCATCTAATACAACTGAAATTTAAATGTTCCGGTGCGCCTTAGATACACCCACCTGTTTGCATTTTTATTGCGCGGGCAACACAAAAAACTAGGCAAATTGAAAAGTTCGTTAACGGTCAAATAAAACATGATGCATTCCGCAAGTTGGTAAGAGTGGCTCATGTAAGGAACAACATCGCACATTCACGATTTGGTACAGCGTCAAAGGAAGAACACATACTACATTCTTCAGGTTGTTGGCAGAGAAAATTGCTCAAGTTTGGAACAACAAATTACCTTCGTGATTTGGTACAGCGTCAGGGCCGTAGGCTCATAGACTACTTGAAAACAAGTGGGTGTACACTTGTCAGTAGTCATTTTCATCAGCTTTTTGTGATCAGTCATAACAAGAGAAAAACCCGTTCACAAAAGACCGAAATCCATCAAGAAAGTGGAACTTTCCCTCTGGTGAAAAAAAGACCAGGCTGCACGGAAAACTTCACCATCATAATTGTGCAATGAGCCAAATAACTGATTCCCTCACATCTTTCGAAAATTCAACCTAACCATGCTAATCATTGTGCTTTTAACTATTATGACACACCATTGTTTTTTGAATTATGAAATTCATTCCAGTCCCAGGCTTAAAAAAAACACATCATGCAACCAACCTGTAAATAATCTATCACATTTTAGCGGTACCCTTTTTCAGAAAACAACAAAACAACAAACATAATGGTTTATTTTTTGTGTTGTTTGAGAAGGAGCCGTTGGGACAATTTCCTCACGCAAAAATGCACATATTTCTCAGGATGATTTGTACCGGTTGGCCTGTGCGATTAAGCTGATAAAAACTACTATGTATCGTTCATAAGTTGTAGTTGTTGTTGATGT
This sequence comes from Marthasterias glacialis, assembly GCA_911728455.2. NCBI lineage: Eukaryota > Metazoa > Echinodermata > Asteroidea > Forcipulatida > Asteriidae > Marthasterias > Marthasterias glacialis. The sequence continues at coordinate 14,492,743 of OU452228.1, read as the reverse complement.
TGTTTTGTTGTTGTTGTTATTGTTGTTGTTGTTGTTGTTGTTCTTGAGGTTCTGTTATTGTTGTTGTTCTTGAGGTTATGTTGTTGTTGTGGTTGTTGTCGTTGTTCTTGAAGTGTTGTTATTGTTGTTGTTCTTGAGGTGTTGTTATTGTTGTTGTTGTCATTGTTTTTGTTATCATTACAAATCTTGTTCATTCATTTAAGTTTACTGGGGAAATTTAAATTACAGATAAGCCAAGTTCAGAGTAAAACGAGGGCACATTTTCACGGAGCTGTCGCAGCACAACAAGTACAGCTAAGCACAAAAGAAATTTGCTAAGCTACCGCGTCAACATACCATCTGTAACTGGTTCCCTGCTCATGACTTTTGCTCAGCAAACATTTTGAAGCAATATTTTCTGCTTAAGCATGTCTAAAAAAAAATCGGTCCTGGAAGACACCATGCAGGGATGTTGTGCGGTACTGACTGATTACAATGTGAAATGGATTCATGAAATGCTGTGTTATATCTAGGACAATAAATGAAATTCATACATCACAACGGAGATCATGTTTCCACCAGAATAGGTGTTTACAGCATCCACGATTTGATTCACTCTTTTATCCAGTATAATACCTTTTATTCAAAATTCTCTCCTCCTTTACAGCCGAGTGTGTTCATCTGCTTTATCACATCAAGGGAACGTGTTTTTAGTCTAACTTTCGTTTCTCAAAAACCCTCGCCTTGTTCTTAAAGAATAGAATGCCACCAACATCCTCAAACACTTCACACTGTACAAGTGGTCACCTACACTACTTCGCTCTGGGCCTTCTTATACTTTGTGGAAACATAAACTGCGTCGGCTCGTCTGAACAAACTATTGGTAAATACACTCCGCGGTGGTTTAAGGTGCTGACTGGCACTCCCGAGGAGCAAACGATGGATGCTCAAAACTTTGTCTGGATGTTTGTTCAAGACACCCACTTTATATGGGTAAAACATATTTTACATACCGACACGTGGGAAAGAGATCGCTTGTGATAATAAATAAAGTGTTGTACGAGCCAGTTTTAACTGTGGTTTTCTTACATTTGTGTGTGTGTGTGTTGCAGGTATGCCGTGTAAGGATAAGGGTGCGAAATAGACGAGTTGCCAGGGCGACCGGGTCACTATAACCGCCAGTATGTGCGAGTCGCTACCGACGTCACCGAATCTTTCCCGCAAAAGACAATCCGAATTCGGACCTGCTCTGGACCCTCAACTGCGACAACGCAGTGGTAGTGTACACAAACGTTGGACGAGACTATTACAACATGCCAGGCGCCAAAGTTACAAAGAATCGCGGTGCAGCAGGGCTGACACCACGGCAATAGGGGGAGCACCCCCAGTGGAGAGCGATGGACCGGAACATTACGTGCACCTCTTACACATCGCACCTTTCGTTCAAAGTTTTCCTCAGTTGAAAAAGAAACTCACGCAGTGCGATTCGCAATGGATGCTCAACTTTCTGGAACTTAACGGACTTGGAATACTCCTTGAAGCTCTGACGAGGCTGAGTCAGCCGTCTACAGCTAGTATTGCCAGGGCCTATGCTCAGGTGGAGGTAGTGGAAAGCCTGAAAGCCGTGATGAACAGCCATGCGGGACTGGACTTTATTATTGACGACCAGGACTTCGCCCGTAAATTGGCAACAGGTAAGCCCACGCGAGGAGGGTCATTGCAGCACACAGCGTATACAAGCTCGCAGTCTGTTAACTAAGCATACACTGTAATTCCCGCGCTAAACAATTTGATTGACAACTTGTACAATTATCCATCAAGATAGGCTACCTCCGTGATGTTAAAGTTTAAATATAAGTGGTCGCTCCATAGTGGTTACCTACAGAGGGGTTAACCAATCTAACCATGGTAGGTCCCTGCCTCCATAGGCCTGCCAACATGTTGCAGCGACCCAATATAAACCCCCCTATCGTTTCTGGGTCTTCGACTCTAACCTATGCGATCATTGAACCTTTTCAAAATCAGTTTAGAAAACACATGCTGTGGGCCAAGGCAAAGTTTGTAATGTTTATCAACAGTGTATCTATTTTTGAATCTTAACAAGTTATCTGACGAAGAAAAACAAAACAAAAAACAAACAAACAAACACACACTACCCTGCCCAACAAAAGAAAACTGCAAAACATTAAACCCTGACGACAGGTATTCTAGACAATGAGTATACAGAAAACATACAAAAACGTGGACATGTGAGACCTCCACTATCTGGACATTATTTTAAAACGAATTCAGATCTTAACACTCGAAGTGTTGGCCAGCATAGACATATCCTGTTTTGATTGAAAGATCAGTTTATGGTCTGACAATTTAAATTGGCCTGATGAAATACAGAACTGAGCCATATATACACAAAACCAGTAAATATCACTTCGATGATCAGTTTAATCGATATCACTTCGATATCAACTCGATATCAGTTTACTCGATATCAACGATATCAGCACGATATCATTTACATCTTCCGTAGACTATACGTGGTGTGCACGGAAGAAGTTCGTAAGGCTGTACGACCTTTTTCTGGACACACAAATTACAACTTTTTGCCCCAGCAGAAGGTCACAAGCAATAACATTAACAAGATGGCTCTTTTGAAAAAAACAAAAACCCTGCAGGACATATTGTTTGTATATTTGTTGCTAGAATTACTCCCGAGACATGTTTTTCCATTCCTATGGAGAATTTAATTTTCCTGAATGACTTACAAATAGCAGAAAAAACGACAAAAAACCTTTCACACTCAGTTTTCCTGAAACACAATTTTGGACAGTAATTGCTCACTACCATTTGCCGGTCACACTTTTGTTACGTGCTTCTTTCAGGCACACGACGGGCTGCATAAATAACAGCGAATTCACAATATCTTGCAGTTTCATTTTGTATTATCTCTGATGGGTTTGTAGTGACTGTTCCCAGTTTTTGTTTTTTTTGTTTTTTTTTTGCACAGGTAGTTGTTACAACTGTATCTCATTTAACATGTCTATAAATCGTTGCCGTATGTCGGGTCTACTGTACCCATTCAAACACACAAGAAAGAGAGAAAAAGGAATGTTACGGCTTTACACATGTGTGTTATAATAAACCGTTCCCGGATACTATTTTGTTTTTTTACAGCGATACGCACACTGCACTCCATATACCACGCACATTACGATCTTGTTATGTACAGTACATGCCTGTTTACAAAGTACACTGGTACAAAGCCACTGAGGGTGACCCCGAAGGCAAACTTAAGCCCCCCTCCACACGACGACGTACAAGTGTCCAAATCTGTCACACGTCTCACCTAAAGATCGCATCACCAAGCACAACGGGACAGCCAAAAAAACCAAAAAACCTATAATTGGAAACTGGCAAGTTATTGATAATGTGAGACGGTTTCACAGGACCCCCATATTATATCATTGCCTTCGAAACTACCCCATTGGGGGTCGTACTTCTACCCCAATGAATGTCCATTTCTCCCATTGGAGGTTTAAATTTGTTGTTAAGACGAGTACAGATAGGGGTACGGACACAACAAAGCAGCAGCCTTCTGACGTCTTAGCCGATTTTCTCATGGAAGCTCTGAAAATCAATGCTTACCACACGAATACATCGAAGTGTATTTTATTGATTATATCATGGGAACGTCAAAAAGTTCATCTGTACGGTGTACTATACGGTGTAAAACAAAACTTCAAACCCATGTGTTGCTTGCTTCAATACAATTTTGGCACTTAAAATGCTTACTGTTCAATACAATAAAGTTGCAGATGTCACCACTGCCTTATAGGTTATAACAAACACCCAAGTTTTAGACGAACAGATTTACCTTCAAGCAAAACATAACACGGTACTCGTAGAAAATACTACCGTACGGTACACCGTATTAACTATTTCTGCTTGTGACATGCTAGTCCTGAAAAATGCAGCCAGTTTGTATATAACAACTGTGACGTCATGTTTAGACTCGCCAAAAGGGTGTTATGATTGTTTGTCCTTTCCCACGTTTACTTCGGTGTGTGACCTCCCCCCCCTTTTTTTCATTGGTCCCGGCTGGAAATCCAATTGTATCTCAAAATTACAGAAGTTTTAAGGATGATCCTATACTGTACGCCCTTGTCGTTAAAGAGCTGTTTTTAATTTAAAAAAAATCGTCTACTGGCTAAATGAAAACAGGTGTCTTTTCTGTTCGTCTTTTTTTTTGTTCATCGCAGTCCGTGGTCTTGAAATCATTCTTTGCACGGCCTTCGGAATTCAGAACTGACAAAACCCTCCATGTAATTGGTTGACATCTTTTCAAAACTGCGGCTGTGAAGGACATAAATTTATGGATTGGGGAAAAAAAATGAATAAAATGGCGGGTCTGCACTGTGATACCACAAACCCGTTGTTTGGTCTATCTATCCGTGACTAGTGGTAAATGGTAATATACTTGTTTCGGTGCTTTTTCTTTTGAAAAAGAAAAACTATTTCCAAGTAAGAAAATATACCATTCCCGTGTACACAATCCAAAATCAGTCATGGCTATACGAAACTACCAGAGATCATTGTCCAGATAAAAGGAGATTTAAAAGCCTCGTAAATTTCTGTCACTTCATATCCAGGTAGCGGCGGTGGAGCGTACAGAATTGTAGGTCTTGTTTGAGTACCGAACTGCACGGTGGGGGCATATCGGGGGAGGGGTAACTCCCATTGTGGAACATACAGTTGGAGAACACTTAAAATGGCGCACAATATTGAGCCGATAGAAAACCCTTACGGCTAAACGATACCGTCAATATCAACTGAACCGGGGGATTGGTTCGGTTAAAGGTAAAAAAAAAATAAGATTGGTAAAGTTGATAGTGCAGCGTTCTTACTTTGTGTGTTTCAATATAATATACATGCTGAGGGGAAAAAAAACATGTGAAAATGTGGGCACAATCCGTCGTCCGAGTCAGGAGAAAATAGTGAAAAGCCGTGCACACTTTTTTAGCATGTAAATCACATTGTCCGTAATTTCGATTGCTACAACCGAAATTAAAATGGAGGTCTTCAAAGATCGTAAATTGTCGATGATGATTACCAACGAAGCGCATAATGAAGAGCAAATCTGTTATAAAAAAAAAAAAAAAAAAAAAGAGAGGGTGAATTCAAAAAGTAATCAAAACTTCTCAATAGCTCCCGATGTATACAAAAACTGAGGGTGACTGCAAGTCCATGATGACAAAGATTTACTGTAAGTTGTTGCAAGAAACAACTTCAATGAGAAAGAAAAGTACGTTACTCGTTTCCCCTTTGTGAAATGCCACTTTCGGACAACAAAAGCACAACAGAGTCATTTCCGAGTTAAAGTTTTTAATTAGCAATTTGGTCCGAGTCTGGCCCGAGGGGTGTTGGCCCATGGGGACTTTGGTTTATTCACTCTCAATACGGTCCCTACTCTTGGCACCGAGGGTCGAAACCCTACCCACCCCCAGACCAAGTTAGGGGTTTGGAGTAAGTAAACAGACCGAGGCCCTAACGAATGCTTTTATCACAGTGGACAGTCAAAAAAAAAAAAAAAAAAAAATTGCACGTCGTGATCAATGGAAACGCTGCGGACTCGCCCAAGAGATTTCGGCAGGTTGTTTTTTCGGACACCCTCACGCGAACAAACAACCTGTTAATAGAAACGTGTGTGCGTAGGTATCCTCACGTTCTTGTTGACTACGGATAGCACTCAAACGTTCTTGGTGGAATTCTGCCGGTCGTAGTTTGATAAAACCTGGACAACCGGAAAGGATGTGCTTTTTATTAGAGGACAATTAATAACCCGAGTTTCTTTTTAGAGTGGCACGTTTTAAACTTGCGCATAGGTCCTTGCTCCACGATTGAACCCAAAAAACTGATCCTAAAAGAAGCTATAGGGTTATGTTTTTCAAAGGAGTAGTCATGCATTACATTGGTAATGAATTCGACTTCCACTAGTGCAAGATTAGCGATGATTACTCCTCAAATCAGATCGGGCTTACGCTGTGTTTGTCCGAGTAGGGACAATTTTCCAATCGGCAAAGAATTGGAAACCCCAAACCGTAGTTTAGGTTAAATTGTGTGAGTCTAGTGTAACCCATTGAACGTTTGACTTGCTGTATACTCTGACGAGATGTTCTTGTGAATGGAAATTCAGTTCTAGCCCAAACCTAGACTTTTTCCTGTGACATATTGAACGTTTGACTTGCTGTAGTCTGACAAGATTTCCTTGTGAGTGACGTTACAAAGGAAATTCGGTTCCAGCATTTTCCTGTAATATTTTGAACGTTCGACTAGCTAAGCTGTACTCTGACTAGCCTTAAACAGAGCACAGCAAGTCAAACAATTTCCTTATGAAGGTGAAATTGCAATGTAAATTCCATTCCAGCCTTTTCCTGTGACATCTTGAGCGTTTGACTTGCTGTATTCTGACAAGATTTCCTCGTGAAGGTGACGTTGTAATGGAAACTGAGTTCCAGCCTACACCCAGACTATATATAGCATGGTTCCAAAAGTGCATTGTGTTTCTAAAAAAGAAAGAAAAATAAATCCCAAACCACCAAAGTTGACAAAGTCCCCTCGCTGTGACCAGGACCAAAATCGACGCCTTTATCGCGCTCAAGTCGGGCACGGGATGCAAAACAGTGTCAAGAATCAAGAGGGTCTGGACATCACACTTGCCCGTTCATCTTTGACCCAAGGTTACCATAGACCTCAAATAGCGCCGACTGGAGTTCAGGAGCCACACATGCAGACGCACCACTGCTATATACCGAAAGCCTGAACCAAAAGCCATTTTTAACAATGCAATGGGATATCAATTAAGTGAGACCAAGTTTGCAAGATCACTACTGCCTTAATGATGGGTTTACAAGGGGGTTAAGGAACGAAAGTGTACACCAATAATACACAAACAACGTTAGTTAGTCTCCTCTTTGTGATCAGGTAGTGGTAACACATATAATCTGCATATCGCTATAACGCCATTTTGTCTGGAAGGGTTTTAACCACACGCTTTCTCCAAAACAAGTTTCCACGAGGTGGAGAACGTCTGAGCGTACACGGAACTACCCACACACACACACACTAGGTTCAGTGTTGTGGAATAAACCCATCTCGTCATCATCCCTTTGAGACCTGGTCTGCATCCTTCATGAAAGCCTCCTCATTACCTCCCAAGAACTCATTTCAAAGAACGCTGCGATCGCTCCGGCGCGTCAGTATTGGGAGTTGATAATAAGCCCCTGACGGGTAATTTAAAGGGTAAACATCATCCGTTAATTGCGGGTTTAGGTATTGTCCAGGGACACGGGAGCAATTATCCTGTACCGCTGAATCTTCTTCACCATCAGGTGAAGACACATGAATTTTATGATCAAATAAGAGTTGTTGCAGTGTTAATAACTCCATGGTTAATGCACAGGTATGGTCCCACCATTCCCACTAGGTTTGTACTGACTAATCTGTTTATTTGTTGCAGAAAGTTGCTTTTGTTCAAAATTGGAGTCCGATTTCTAAAATTCATCTTTCGAGGCCTTGTGTGTATGATTGTATATAAGGGTTAATCCCATATCTCACTCGGTATTTTCGACAGCATAAGTGAACATTTCCTCATCGCCAACCCTCCATCTCAATGACCAGAATTAGAAGTCATGATATGACCCCTGCTGACTTGTTTTAGCCAACTGCTTTGTTCTGGTATTTAAATAAACAAGGAAACATTTGGAGAACGCACAATCCCAAATGTTCAGAAACATGTTTGTTCTGTTCACATCAAACATTTGCCATTATTCATTTTTGGTTTTATTAAATCCATTCTGCCACTGACAGAATGGATTGTTGATTCGTAGTATATTTACTAATTTGACTCAAAATTACAACAGCCCTGTAACCTTTTATACCAGTGACAAGACGTATCGATTCGATTTAATAGTTCCGTGTTAAATACGAGTTTTTGGACTTTGGACCTGAAGACCACGCAGCTTACTGAAAAAAAATATTCATGACAAATTTTGCGACCGGGAAAAAGTCCCAGACATGAAATTTTACTTAAAATTCGCGACTTGGAGAAAGTCGTGAATTTTTCCATGAAATTTGACGTCTCAATATTTAGGTCTTGTGTGTCCCTCCAGAGCCACCATATCTAACGACACTACAGTAATTTTTTTAACAATCCTACGAGACTTTGTTAATGAAACTTCTAATGCTTCTCAGCGTCAACCGTCAAACCCCACATATCCACTCCTCATTTGCATCACAATAGTTGGCTCTCTGAGAAAGTGAAAGTCTAGATAATCCATATGAGGATTAACCAACCTTCATCCCAGCTTTACAGCCTAGATCCAGGATTACTTGGCCACCTACATACCCCTTGTATAGCCAAAGCCCTTCTTGTCAGTGCATTCCAGATTAGGTGATTTTTACTATCCCACACAGCCTTTCAGAAGCTTCTTTCTTGACCAAGCTGCGGGCACTCTAGTCTATAGCATACAAATATAAATGCCACAATCACTGGAAAAATGATGTGCTTTCGTTTTACAAAACCCTGCAAAGAATGACACGGTACCACATCATCCAATCCCAGACGCCGTTGAAGATGATCCACGAAACACGCTTTGGAAACCCAGGTCCTCTCATCGAATTTTCGGACTGTTCCCAACAGGTTGTTCTTTTAAAGCACTACAATATGAGAAAGTGCTAGTTGAATATTAAACAAATAATAATAATAATAACGAAAGAAACATGTATATACTTTATGCTTATGAATCGTGAACTCTTGTATAAAATGATTCGTGAATTATCGAAGTTTAATCCGGTGGTATTGCGGACTAAACTTTAGCCGAACTGAACTTTCTCATTTGCGCTTCAAATAGCCCAAAGACCTCTCGGACACTAAAATCACATCAGTCTCTATATCTCTCAACGACCATCGATAGATTCCTTGTACACTCAAGACCTTTAATCTCTTTGATTCTCGAGGTGATTTTTTAAAAGAAAGTTTTGCCGAGTTAAGATCATGGAGCCTCTATAAGCACAGTGTGGAGGACCCGCCGTGCGTTGCCTCTTCTCGGTTTGTTTTTTCAAAGTGGTTTAACTATTAAATTGTATACATAGGAGTAGATTATGCATATTTGCTACCAAAAGCCCATTAAAGGCCAAATTTGCCACGCTTGATGAAGTTCATCGTACAGGTAGGAAACTCTATCTTGTCAGACCACCCGACAAAATCTGAAACACAAACCAAACGGTTTCAATCTCACAATTACATACCGTCAGCCACAGATAATGGATACTGGGGTCCCTCATTTTGTTCTCCTGATTCAATTTCCCGACACTCCAGACTGCCTGGGTGTTACTGACCCGTCCACATTGTAACCCGAACAATTTGGCGGTGTTTCGAGCAGGACTCTAACTAACCTTGTTCCCTTTGTTCGCCCTTTCACGCAGCGTTAGACACGGACAATGTGACGGTGAAGAAACAAGTCTTCGAGATCCTTTCGGCTATGTGTACTTACAATGCTGAGGGATACAATAGGGCTATCGAGGCTCTGGAACACTATAAGGTAAGTCCAATACGTCCCAGTTGTGTATACGTTGACGCAATCGTTATAAATCTGTTGGCTCCATCAACTGGCGGCCATTTTTAGTCTGGTTCTTTGACCTTAGAAATGTGTGCTGTAAGTCTTCACCATTTTGACACCAGGGTTAGTCTGAATATACCGGTCATATTTTAAATGCGACGGCCATCTTGGCATGGTAAATTACCTCGACTCCTCGTCATTTGGTGACAATGAACTTATTGCAATGCCACCACCCTATCACGTCACGTTTCACTACTCTCTAATTCTATCTCGATTAGAGAAAAACACTTCTACGAAAAAGGACCAACCTTATTTGTGACGTTTCAACTTGTTTTTAATATGCACCCTCGCCCCGCCGCACGCAAAATCCAGGTCAATACCTGATCACTCACCTTTTCCTTTCACAAAAAAACCTCTAACCTACATTCCTGGATTCTTATGACGTGTGATTCTAGGATTTTCAGTATTCATTGAAAGGAGGTGAAATGATAAATGACATTTTATGACGGCTGTTCAGGCCTACACCTATTGTTCAGCAGTTAACCCTTACGGTATGCAGTCAACTGACTTCGCCGTGTCATCAAGTTGGCCGCCATTTTGAATCTAGCCGAGTACGTGACTTTCGTGCTGGAATGCATATTACGAAAACTACAGAGGCAAATTATATTTACAGAGGCAAATGATATTTAAACACCGTCTCCTGGTCACCCTTTGTGGTGCATATTGTTACAAGATTGATCTCAACACAACACTGCTACGAAAAAAGATTTGTTTCAACTCACCAAATAATAGAACTCTATCAGTCAGATCTTATGATTGTAAGGTAGCCATATATACGTGAACTCTCAGCAGCCTTGACTCAAAATGATATTATCTTGTGTCTCACAAAATGAAAACTTCCCGTAAGTACTGTGTGCACCTGGTAAAACAAGAGGGAAAAGTGTTACAAGACTTGAGGAAATATTGACCATAGATTTTAACATAAAGGACGGACAATTTTTGTCGATTTTAGATGATGGATATCTTAGGATGGGAATAGATGACGATAGGTGGCAGCAGACTTACCAGGTAAATTGTCATTGTTTACGTTGCTATAAGCATGTGCACACTTTTTAAAACAATGGATATACATAGTAAGTCTGCTGCCACCTAGCGTCCTCAATGCTTCCCATGTCATTGCTATGTCGTAGAGGGCAAACGCATAGCAGTGACATGGGTTCAATGGTCGCTTGGGACTCCCTTGGACAGTTACTTAGGCCGTATCCAAATTAACGGCTACGGCTGCGACTGTTGCTAAGGACGTCCGATACTTCAGCCGTGACGACGCGGCGATCCTGCTGTAGCCGTAGCCGTAACCGCCATATTCTGGTACGGCCTTTCAAGCCTATGGCTACTAACATCAACGTATGTTTGTTTCCATTCTCATCCCTTTTTTTGACTTAGATTCTTTGTCTCTATCAAATTTAACCAATAAGATACAGTTTTGAAATAATGATTTCATAACTGGAACAATACAAAAACGAAGTGTCACTAAGGAAAACAAGCCTCGTTAAACTCTGGGCGATATCAAGGGGCGGGGATTGCCACCCGGAACCGGCAATGTTTACAGCCACAACTAAAGCACTCAGCAAAGATGAGTTGACAGTTTCTCCCCCCATAAGAACTTTTGTGTATCGCATTGTTTGTAATTTTGATCAGCTCGCTGGTATAAAATAAACAGGTTGATCTAGCACTGATTGATGGGCACCACCTACACTGCAAAGACCAACAATCCGGCAATAATACTCGGTCATGCGTGTTTGAAGAGGAGGTGATCATAACAATACTGCAATCAATTGCTTCTCTTGTGTGTTGGTGTTGGTTGTGGGGGGGGGGGGGGGGGGTGTAGTGGGCGATGAGAAGGGTACGCTTTGCACTCGGTTCCAATCCTTTGGTTTTTATGGACAGTGGTCATAAAACTATCCACTGGTAACTTCATCACAACAGGTGATAACGATTTGTTAGAAACAAAACTGGTCACTATTAAACCTTATCATGCTTTACACGCAAGGTTGCCTTGTTTCCACTTTTATATCCTGTCGTATTCGTCTTCTTTTCTTCCCACTCCACTACAGGGTGCTCCCCCACTCTATGAAATCCCCGTGTAAACACATTCTAATTGCTTAATGATTCAAAAATGTATTTGACGATCTATCAGAAGTTTCACAATCACTTAAAGTTACACCACATAACATCAAATCCGATATATTATGCTCAACTTAATACGAGGGTCGTCTGAGGCTAATCAAGCTATACGACCATCACAAATGAAAACGCCACTACATGTATATACAATTATGCCGAATTTCAAGGTCATCGTCCATCTTAAAGGAGCCCTGCACTTGTGATTAAAAAATGCAGTTTCATTGAATGATCCCTCGCGTTTATTCCACGCTATCCATACGCTAACCGACCCATTGCGCCTGTGAAGATCGAAGGCTCTCATTTACCAAATCGCATATGATATGGGGGCCGTTTTCGAAACCACGGCTTTAGGCTTCGACTCCGGCCGTAAGGGCACCGTCCGCCTGCCGGTACACGTTGTGAAAATGACTTACAGAGCTCAAGCCGGAACCTAAGCCAAAGCCGTGGCTTCGAAAGTGCCTAGAATTTTAGGTTTTGCATTTCGTAATTTAACAATCTCTTCTTAAAAGGTGTATATCAAACCTTCAGCTCTTTTCAGAATGTACGTTTTTTTTAATCCAAAGTGTGTTTTGGAGATTACACAACAATATTTGTGGATGATGACCAATTATTTTTCTCAGCTGATGATGAAGAGGAAAATGCAGAGTCCGAGACAAATATTTCAGTCTTGTTTGAACTGGCATAAAATAACTCGCTACCACAGACCAAGTTTGCGATTGAAGTATTAGTTTTTTTTTTTTTTTTTTTTTTAAATAAAAACGGTGTATTATGATACATGCATTACATTTAACATACTAACCCATGGGTCTGTAAAATTCACAAAGAGATACTTTTATCCGTTGTTAGAAAGTATAGATTTAATGCTGTCATTTATCATGGCTGTTTTGTAGAGTGGTGGTTGTGAAATCATTTAAAAGGATGTCTTTCAAGAATCTGTCATTAATATAAATGTCATTCGACGATAAAGTACAGTTTTTTTCTTCTTCAAAGTCCTGGGAATGGTGGCTTAACCGCTGCATTCCAACCCACGTTGTCCGATCACAATGAAAAGCCACAACTTTAAAATAATCACAAAAGTGTGTCCTCAAAGATTTCATGAAGCCCAGTCACTCATTTACAAAAGAAATGCATATTTCATTTTAATTTCTTTTGTTACTTAATGCACAAAGGAGCCTCTGTAAAAAGATCATTTCAAAATCGCTTGGGGGCGTGTACTTTGTTGGGGAGCGCCCTCAATTGTTCTGGCCAAAACTTCCCGTGGGCATAGTTTTGATTTCATAGTTTTCCTTGCAAAAATGTCAGCTTACTTCGTCGGAAATTCTAGGGAATAATAGTTCACAAAAGGATCATTGTAATGTGGACGGAAATAAATCCAGAACGCATTTCAACGACACGTTTGTCAAATTATCCCAACATTTCATCAGGTTTTTTGCTGTGCTCCTTGATCAGGAAGATTGTTCCTGTTTTTGAGACCATTCCGGTTTCTGAAAAAAACGTGCAACTCATGTTTTTTCTGAGACACTAGAGCAAAGGGAAAGCAGAAAGGGGACAGAGCTGCTGTCACCCTTAATCTATCAACTGTCTGGGATTTATATTCTGTTGTTGATCTTGTTTTGTGGGCGCAGTTCAATAAGAACATGTTACAAAATGTTACAGAATTTTAGTTAAATGAGTTTTTTGTTTGTTTGTTTGTTTGTTTGTTTGTTTTTGAGGGGGGAGGGGCAACTGCTTTCTTGCAAATCATTGGTTTCGCTAGGCATTTGCAGAGTCCCAGTCCCACCAGTCTAAAGTTTCCTTGAACTTGTTGTGGCCACTACAAAATCCCCCAAACCGAGTTTTACTACAGTATCCTGCTTGCGCTTTTCTCTTCGTGAAAATGCCTTTGTTTTCTGTTGCAATCGCTTATTTTGTTGTAAATAACGTGTTTGAATTACCTCATTAGACTCGAGAGTACCGATGTAATGTCCAATTCTCACCCGTCTCAATTCCACTAGCTCACGGGCAGGAATCTCGTATTCATCAGTAGGACCACCGGAATTGATGTCTTCCTGACCCCACGTTTAAGTGCTTCAAATTCCCTATAAAAAATGTTCCTTGGATTTAGTTTTCAAATCGGGGTATTGTGTTTTTGTTTTTTTATTTGGAATTCCATGTTCCGCTCCAGAGGTTATGGTTGCGTTTATTAGGCGATGAATGTAATTGGGTAACCGAAATCGAGCGTTCTGCACGAATGGGCACACATTGTATGTTGAAACTGGTGCGTGTGTCTTTTGGTGTATTGGTTTTTAGTGTGCGCGCGTCAGGCGTGACCGAAATTGGTGTGGGAACTTTTAGATGTGAAACCATGCACCACTGTAATAAAAAGACTCGCATATTATTGTAGATTGTAGATGTTAAAGGTTTACTGAAATACAAATTATTAATGCTTTTATGTTACACCTTATGATTTTTATAAAACGATTCACATGTAAGAAATAATTTTTTGCATTCCTGTGTATTTTTCGCATAATTTGTTTTCTTTAAAAAATTACAGTCTTCAGGAACGCCCACAAAAATAGGTCACTTGCTAACATGGCTTGATTCTCAACGTGACATCACATGCATTACATAATGTTTCCTGAGCTATTCCACAAAACAATTGGGTCTGCCAAAGGAATGACAAATATGTGTGCTTCTATTAACAAATTCATTCTTGGTTGTAATGCATGTGATGTCACGTTGAGAATCCAGTCATTATTAGCAAGTGACCTATTTTGTGGGCGTTCCTGAAGACTGTTATTTTTTAAAGAAAACAAATTATGCGAAAAATACACAGTAATGCAAAAAATGATTTCCTTACAAGTGAATCGTTTTATAAAAATTATAACGTGTAACATAAAAGTATGAATACTTTTTATTTCAGTGAACCTTTAAGTTTCTTACCTAGTTATTGGAGCATTGTATAGAGAGAAAGACAGGAAACTGAGGATTTTGTCTATACAGTTTAAACCTTTGACCACTCATGTGTGTTTCCGTTGAGGTTTGTTCAACAGGCTCACATGCAATCGGCAGCAAGAAGAAAAAAAATACACAATCTATAATAGCCCCAATCATAGGTGCACATGTTAAGTGGCTGACCATTATCAGCAACAAAATGAAAAGCAATGATGGAATAATTATTGCACAATATTGCCTATAAATCAAGTTCATAGAGAGTAAAACATGCACCAGATTGTCAGATACAATGTCAGCAAGTTGGATTGATGTATCGTTATCCTCGTTGATAATTAAGGATCTTTGTTACAATAGGCGCCACCCATATAGTTGGTGCCACACAGCACTGCATGATGTTTTTGCAAACATGTGATATCACAGATTACATGCATGGTATATATACATCATTTTAGAAAGCTTTTCCCAGCCTTATTAATAAAACACCACATGCATAATGCAACCCATCAGTCTGATGTACTTCATGTTCTAGTTTGATCGAGCATGTTTGTGTTACATTATGGATAAAAGTATCGCGCAGAGCTGTATAGTTCTAAATAAATAAACCTTCGGTTTACTCTGTCCAACCAAACCATCTCAG
The DNA here is from genome assembly GCA_911728455.2 of Marthasterias glacialis. Taxonomy (NCBI): domain Eukaryota; kingdom Metazoa; phylum Echinodermata; class Asteroidea; order Forcipulatida; family Asteriidae; genus Marthasterias; species Marthasterias glacialis. The sequence continues at coordinate 14,477,395 of OU452228.1, read as the reverse complement.
TTTTTCCCCATTCAGCACCTAAATCAGTTGATAAAATAGTCTGCTCCCCTATTTTACACAGTTAGACTGGTTCCCGGTTCCAACATCGTTCTCTTTTGACTGTAATAGGGACCGGTTTTTACTATCTATATGGCGCTTTTGATTGGCCCTCGATTGCGAGGGCGCTTAGCAATATTCTAGTTTTAGAGATGACTGGGCTATGCTCATGACGTGTGCATGTTGTTGTTTGATACGAGCACACGTGTGTATCGTAACCCTTCACCCTGACATAGTGAACCAAACTTCAACAACAAAACTCAAGCTAACTTTAGAAGAACATCGTCTGCACGATGAGAGATTCTGAGATTCTGTGTCCGCCATGTTTTGTGTAAAGGCCGCGTTGCTTTATGGGATTACGTAGACCTACATGCTAGTTCTAATTAGCATATACCTGGCAGAAGTCTGCCAGGTATATTTTCATTACCCAATTTTCATTACCCACTACCGGTCCCTATAATATACAGTCAGAACGAAAACAATGTAGGGACCGGGAACCAGTCTATTACACAGTGTGACAAAAGCACACGTTTCTCCCTTTATGGTATACAGGGAACATGATACATGTAATAGGTTTTGATGACGTCTCGCTTCGACTCCAAAGAAGCGTGGTCTCGTATTCAATGGCGCGTGGTATATAGTTCCCCTGATAATCAGACGATGCGAATAATTTCTATAGGTACCGTACCGGTAAGTTCATACTGTAATTATGTACCACGCAAACTGGAATCAGCCAAATAAACCACAAGAACTGTATGGAAATGTTAGTTTCTCCCACTCGCTCACACAATAGGCTTTTGTTATCCAATGTGGCATTCATAGTTTCTTTATACATGAACACAGAAAGTCATAAGCCAGATATACAGGCCAGTGATTTTTATGTAAAGTGGTTTGGCAACAGCTGAGCAAGTATGATGTGTTTTTTTTCTTTTTGGAAAATGTTTGCAATAAAAAAGTTATTAGGGACAACTATTAACTGTTTTGTTCCGTTAGTTTTTAACAACTTTTGGGGGAAACTTCAACAAATGCCCATTTTCAATCCTCGTTTTGACATGCTTTAAAGGGTATCTACACCAAGTATTGAAAATATAAATGTTCACATATTTGTACATAACTCACGTGGTAAATTTGTGTAAGTGCTGTCACTAAGTTTTGATATTTCATCTGCTAAACTAACACGGCTATATCTCTATTATATGGTATAAAGATGGTCATGGTGAAAACTTCCTTTGAAAATATTTGCTTGATATGCTGTAGTTTTTGAGAATAGAGTATAATTAGATTTGACCTCGCGAGACAAAAACCAAGGTGTTTGAAAACAGAGAAAAAAAAGGTGATTGGGTTGTTCACTATTTTCTTGTGAATCCGATGACCAATCGAGCTTAGCATTTCACAGGTTTGTTATTTCTTGTATATATTGGTTCACAAAAAGTGTGGATCTTTGACAATGCTGGCCGCGTGCTTTAAGGTCCTAATTAAAGAGACAGTATTATCATGCAGAATAATTATAATGAAGACAAAGTTTGGCTTCTGCTGTGAAACACGATCATTTTAATCATGTATAAACACTAACTCTTGCTATCTTGCCTGGCTGGAATCAGACTCGACTCAAAGTAAAAACAGGTTTCGTGTATTCATGTTGTATTCCAGTTCGAAACCTTTGGAATCTTTTTGAAACATTCCTAAACCCTTTCGTCTATCAAACCAATGTTCTCATACCGGTGGTTGATTTAGACAAAATCATAGCTGACCTCTACTGAACCTTAATATCTTATAACGCGACTGATCAATGCTGACAGACTCTACACACCGATCGATGTACTGATCAAACAGCTTGAGTACATGTGCTCACACAACAAACTCAAACATACCTGGTTGTCACCAAAGTGACGTCATGATTGTAGGCTAGAAACATTAAGGTCGAGTTGGTTTGTCTTTACATAATGTAACTATGAAAGGACCAGACCAGGAGTCTAATTTCATAGAGTTGCTTTGTTAGAGAAAGCTTTGCTTATTCAATATCTTTCTGCTTTAGCGAAACGAAGCAGGATACCAGACAAAGACGGTACATGCAGAATGGTTGTTTGGCTGGAAACCCCATTCCACAAAGCAAAATTGTTTTGTGCCTTATCAGCTGGAGTTGACCCTTCCTTTGCTTCGTCTGAGCATGGAACAATAAACTAGATCATTTCTCCATGGTCTGAGAGCTTAGTATGATTATACACGGTCGTTATATACATCACGTGGTAGTGGTGGTGGTGGTGATGATGGCAGGGGGGGGGGGCACATGTAGTTTTTAGAAAACGAAAAAAATACTTTTTTTGTGATGATTTTTTTTAATAGCATTACATCCTCCTTACCTACCATAACTAGCAAGCATCATACTTTAATGAACATCATCAATAAGGGTTTAAACCAAAAAAGACACAGGATAAAAACCACGCAACCCCAAACAACAACCAACCAACCAAACAAACTTTTGAAGCACCTGACAATTTTGTGAAACACACGAAATAATTGGACATAATTCTAACGTGTTGCGTGATTCAAATGCGTTACAACCGACCAGAATCCCTGCGTGTTCTTGTTCAGAGCGGGAAGTTTCGGGATATCAAGTGGGGGGAAAGACTGTTAATTAGCACTGACGTCACATGCAGCTACTGGCTGCCAATGATCCGCCATTTTAGGAACTGAATTGCCTAAAAGTTAGCACAGCACAGTAACTCACAAGGGGATCGAACTCCCAAAAATGGCACAACCAAGATGTATCGTCCGGTGAATTGGGTCGATAGCTGCGTCTCTCGGAAACTGTGAGAAGTGGCCCGAAAAGAGAGGCTGGTGCGATCACAATGCACGGGCCTATCAACATCTCCGGGAATATGGGTGCCGAAAAAACATGGCCACGAGGCGTTTTCATCAAGATTAACCCTATAATACTCCAGACGAAGTACTCTGAACCACGGTGCACTTTTATGACTGATGACGATAACAAATACATAATCGACAATTTTTAGTTTCAAAAGCATTCAGATATGTTTTTGACCAGTTTCAGATCGGATATAATAATGTGGGTCCCTGTTAAATAGGTAGTAGGTGGGCGGGGGAGAACAACAAATCGGTCAACTCATGGTTTGTGTTTGCCAAGAGCAAATTTGCGAGACGGTGTATTAGAATAGCTAGGAGTCAGTTCAAACTTGCTTTTAGCACATCAACGTCAACATGTTCATGCTGTGAGAATTTTTTTATGTTGAATTTATGCTCAACGGTTGTGGGTGGACGTCAATTCAAAGTATATAACTATTTGGATATACATAAGCCTATGTCTGTGGTTTAAAAACATGAATTAGTTTTAATTAATATTTACAAACAATGAATATTAAAAAAAAAATCATAACTAATTCACGTCGAGTCATGACTCATGAATTTCAATGCATCAAATGTTCATACAATTAAAGAGGCATAACATTCATAACCAGCCTGGCTCAGAAGTGATAATTTTGGACCTCTACTCTATGGGGAGACATATCCTTAATTGCTGCATCTTCCTTTAAATCAATCTGCCCAAGTGTGGACCCGACCCCCTTGACCAAATCCCCTCAAATCGTCCCCGTTTACACTCTTAAATCCCCCGGGTCAGCACTGACCCGGAATCCGGGTCCAAGTGGGGATGACTCATTCCCGGGTCAGCCTGACCCATTCCCGGGTCAGCCTGACCCATTCCCGGGTCAGCCTGTCCCGGTAACTGGTTAAAAAAAATGGGATTTCAACTCGGATTCTGCGTCAGCTTGACCCATTTCTGGGTCATTTTGATACAGATTCCGGGTCATACTGACCCAGAAATGGGTCAGGACCCACGGGACCCGGAATCCGGGTCAATTCCCGGGAGTTTATACATCATGCAAGACGAACATCAAATCTCATTTAAGCAAACTTATTCTGACAATTAAAAAAGGATGGGCTCGGGAAAATCTTTGAACCCCTGAGCGAAGTGGTTAGTCCGTGTCCGAATCAAGCGACTTCGGCTACGGCTTTGGCCGTCGGCTGCAGCGACAACGTTGAAGAGTAGGACTTTTCAGCGATCTGGCCATAGCCGCTGCCGAAGCCATTAAGAGTGGTTTATACCCTGGGCGCCATAAGCGCCTGTCTGGGCGGATACTGGCGCTTTACAATTTTTTTAAATTATTATTATTAACTCCATTCTGATGCACCCACAACAATCAAAGTAGAAGAAAAAACAGCATGTTTTCGGGCTTCACCCGAACACCTACAACGAGGTTAATTATTTTATAACCATTTTTCATGATCATGTTTACATGACCAAGATCTGAAGGATAAGAGTGCGGAAGGGGGGCGTTGTCAGACCTGGGGCACCAAAGAGGGGGTGTTAACTTTTACGGAGTGTACTACCTTCCCCACAGTACCTCCCAGAATTGTCAAATCCACAAAAGGTCCACCGGTGGATCCGTCAGTGTGAACAGATAGTTCATTCTAAAGAAATTCTATAGCTCTGTTATTCTATGACATTGTTATTACATTCTCAGAAATATTAGTGTCGCTTTCGTGCGGCACATTCGTGACCGCAGACCCGTGTCTGATCTCGTGGATCACACGTGAACACCTTTGGCTATTATTCAATAGACGTGCTCAACAGTGACCGTAGGTTCGTTATATTTAGTCAGGCGCTTTTCACTTTAGACACAATGCAGACTTTTTTGATCATCATGACAAATTAAATTGTCAAAACGTACACGGTATGCACTGAATTTAAAAATCACGGTGGATGTGGTCACGATGCAAGGGTTGGATCCTTGGTTCATAATCAGTGAACGCGTTCAATGGAGGCTCTGGCATTGGGTCTGGAAACCTATACCCAACTTTATCACTTCGTCATGCTTTCTTGTATGCAGTGTGAACCCAAAGCTAAGTTGACAAGGGAGGCCAGACTATTGCCCCTTGCAGCCTCGGTTTGGTCACGTCGAATTGAACATCACGGGCAATTTCATGTATAAGTGACTTTGGGCAACCCGTTCAGATTGTGGAGCGAGTGCTAGTGTAGGTAAGCGATGTGACGGCAATCAGTCTGCCTGAATACTTAAAGTGTCAGAGATAGGCCCCCCAAAATATAGGTTAATACGGGACGTGACTTGCGCCACTAAGTCAGACCAATGTGTTTTGGATGGGGGGAAAAATCACACACGCTGGCTTATGACGTCACCCCAGAAAATACTGATCATCAAATGTGACAGCGCCTCCAACGTTTGGGATGAATTCGTTTCTTTTTTTAGAAAACAAGGAAGTGTCTGATATTAGCAATGAGGTACCTCATATAATGAACGGCCCGGTAGCACAATATTAGCTGCGCTGCACACGTATATGGACGGATGCTCGATATGCGACGAGTGAAGGCCTAGCGCATGCAGCCAGGTATATAGGATAACGAACACGTGACACCACGGGGGTTTCTCCAATTAAAACAACCTGCACGCTCTACTCTCACGACATGCACTAGATTCCTAAACTCATCCATCTCATTACCAGACTACAGACTGATATCAAATCATCCAGCAGATCTAGGCACAGCATCGGACGGTATATACCGTACCGTTGAGGTCGCTCGGCACCCACTCGACGCACGTGTGCTGCGTCACCGCACCACTCAGCGCGCATATCATTTGAATACCGTACATTATTTTTTAGTCAGTCCGGAGAAGGAATCGGGGCAGACGTTCTGGGATGCGATCACGTATACTATAACCAAGTACCAGCAGACACAACAAAGCCCAGCCGATACCTTGCCGCTGCTTTGGGGGAATCAGATCGGCTCATAACCGTCTGGACTTCGGTCATGGATTCACGCGGTGCTTCTCCTGTGACGGTTGTTATGTGATCATTTCCGTTCTGACCTACGCATTGCTGGATATTGCATCTTCGGCAGACGGTTTCACCTCCTCAGACAACCGACAAAGGACAGGTGATTATTGCCCGAAATTCCCGGTGAGAAAATATTTCATCTGTTGAGTTGCTCCTTCAACTATTTTTTTTTTGTTCCGTCGTCAAAAAAAGACACCAAAGCAGAGCAATCTGTCTGGCACGTTTCGCTGATTCCATTTAACGGCTGCATTCGATCCACCGCTCTTAATAAATTTTCTCGTTAGTTGATATTTATATATAATTAATAATTAACATAAGGGTTGTAGGAAGAATTGATTGTATAAGTATTTTTGCTCTAAAAATCAGTTGCTTGTTGAGTAACTCAACATACTAATTGTATTAACGCAATCTAACTAGAAGCATCTTCCAAATGTCCGTAGTTCATGTTTTTATAAACGACCGCTAATTAAATACACATTTTATAACATAATTAAAGTCTTCTATCATTAGCTAATTAAATAACCAAATGATGGTATAATTGCCGTGGTGAATTACGTGGAATGTCTTGATTATCGAACGTGCCGATATAGAACTTTGTTGTATGAATTGGTGAACTAAAGAGGAAGCAAGCATGATGTTCAAATAACCACTCCCTTATTTGTAAGAGGTCTTCGTGTTTTCATTTATACTGTCATTTTTTTTACTATATCCATAGGATTAATGTTAATCTGATTAATGTTAATCCTTTATAGGATTAATTTCAATCCTTAATATCTCAAATGTTCGTAACATAATCAAGGTAGAAACAAATTAGAAGACATAATGTAGGTACCGATGTTATCGCATAAAGAAAAGTTGTAAAATTTCAGTCCGAAGGTCGAGTTGGTGCTGTAACCAATCATCTTGATAGTAAATTATTTCCATCCGAAATGCTGTCATTTGTTTTAATGCTTTCCTTTTTTTAATTGCACATGTATCTTCAGATAATACATTTACCGATACGTAAAAACATGTGTAAAAAATTTACAAAATATGAAACATCAAGTAATAAACTACAAGGGAAACTGACTGGGTTAATTTCAATTCAATTTTGGGTGACAAAAAAAAAGAAAGAAAAAAAGAAAAGGAAAATTGACCGGGGTTTCACTTTTTCTTTGTTCACCTCAAACTATGAAACATTATATATACGTGTAGGCGTATGTACATACGCCGTTTTGTCATAAACGCATGCATCCTTTTCAGTGGAATTTTCACACAATTTTGATATCATGTTTCTTGAAACATTATTCAGACCAACTCTTAAAAAAAAACCTGATAATGCACAATTCCGTTATACAACACTGTTGTCACAACCGTACGCAGTAATACGGCACTTAACAAGGATTATAAATTTATTAACATATGGCCATATCTTCCCGGGCTTACGTTACCAATTCACTGCCACGCTAAATCGTACCGTAGTCGCCCACTGTGGACTATACTATTACATCATCGCAGATGATGCTCGAAACAGTATATGATTAAATGAGCTGAACAAGCAAGCTCAATGATGGTGTTGGTTTATGGAAATGCATTCACACTGTATACAGATCATGAAATATGAAAACCAAGAAACGATGACTAAACTAGAACATCGCATATCAGTCAAAACGATGAAGATAAACCAAACTGTCTAGTCCACGAAGAGGTCCATGTACTTTTTCTTCCAAAAGAGAGAGAGATATCGTTACCTGGCGTATCAGACAGACTCATTAAATATCCACGTCTACTTTGCAGCCATAACTGTGTAGTTTAAAATGTACTGCATCTATATTCCATTCAAGGTGAACTGTAATTCACTGAAACATAAAGTGAAGTCGTTACTGTTTGTGTACCGCCATAACGCATTTGCTGTTGCTATGGTGCGTTCAGATGACACAACTACAGAAATTTCCACTGGTTCACGTGGATTGATAGATTTGACGGTTCCCCTCCCAAAATGTAGCAGACAAAGGGGCTTATATTGTATTCCATCGATACCAAAACCTGGAAGCGCAGCTAAAATGCAATTATTAGTCTTATCTCGTGCCGCTGGCTTGTTATCTGGTGAAAAGGGTATGCTTAATGGTATTCACCATGCATTATGCATGCCAATAAGGCCGACGGGAGATGGAGCCTATATACTGGGGGGAAATTCTGACCGTAAGGATAGGTCCTTGGAAGACTGAACAAAATGAGCTTGTCTCGCACGCGAGAGAGATGGGTGACTCTAGTAACGTGTGCAAACATCTCATAATGATCGTGCAGTCTAGAATATTCTAGTGATTGTTCAGTCCAAAATGTGTAGTTCGCGTGTGATCAACGTAGTGTTGAAAGATACGAGTTCGCACGTGATGTCATATCACCATGTGCATACCTTAATTGTGACCATAAAGCTTGAAGTTCGTAATGAGATAAGTGAAAACTGTTGAGCTTTTCTTTCTGCCGCCCTTATTTACTTTATAAGATATCATAATATTGTGATCTGGTGAGATCACGATCTGGAACACTGAAACGAAGTCTGAAGAGACAATTCCTGCTTTACACTTAAATTGAAGGTAATTTTGTGGGAAGTCCCCCCCCCCCCCCCGCTTAACAAACAATTTGGCGTGTACCAAAAGACTTAACAAGGAAATAAGGTTGGTATCGCGTTGGAAACTATTCCTGAAATTATACACAACGGAACACGGTAGTTTGAATCAATAATATCAACCGGTATCTCTGGAAAGCCCTTTGAAATTGTCACTTTCCTTGATACTACACGCAAAGTCACGGTAGAATTGGAACTTGAACTAATTCAACTTGAATACAAACCACCTGTACTGTGTCACGAACGCCATGCAGCTTGTAACTCGAGACAGGTGTAGTTTCTCACAGATGTTGTTTTTCCCTATTATAGCAATGGCACAGTGATCCATGAACCTGACAGAAATGATAGGAATGCCTTCTTATTGATTAAACATTATCAAACAAACAGAAAACAACCACAAATTCCCAGCTTGTTTTTGGAGAAATTAAATTCTGTGGTTTATAGCGTGTTCAGGAGCCTAACATTGATTTTATTCAGCAGCACACACGTCTCTCGTCTCTTGTTCATGAACGTCATGCAGGTCAGTCCGCTCAATTGCATCAATATAATGAAGTCTGAAAAAGAGAGATGCGAGCTCTTTCAAATACAGGAGCTGAACATGGAATGCAAGATCAGGGTTTAAGATCCCATTCGGTAATTATAGGTGTACAAATTAATGTCCAAACGTAACGCGGTGTCCAAAAAAAAAAAAAAAAAAACCCGCCAAAACTTAAAACAGTGTGTCCAAAAGACACCATTCCGACTAAAGCATAGACTAATCCGAGCAGCTTGTTCATGGGCGTTTACACCTGTCCACTGCAGCTATGTGGCCGCCGAATGCGCATGACTACGCACACGCTCTGTGAATCCTCCATGCTGATTGGTACATAATGTGCGCTAAACGCGCTATTGTCGTGTTACGCGCGCGTGCGGCAGCCATTGGTGTATAGGTGACCAAAATGCTTTTAATACAATATTTTTGTCACATCACTTTCTTGTTACACGGATAGTTGTATATAAACACATCTAAATGGGTTTTAAAGTACTGTAAGAACTCTACAAGCTGTGGTTGAGTTCGCCTTGGATGCAGAGAGACATTAAGTGCAGTTAAACTCTGTTAATATTTGGTCAGCCTCTACTCTTATCTGACACTTGTATAGAGAGAAACAAATGGACAAGTTGTTTTATGTAGAGCGTGTACTATGTACTGTTTCAGACATAAGTTGTCACCATTCTATGGAAATATTGACATAGTTCTGTGATAGATTACCTTTCCTTCCCTCTGCGTGGGGGTGTTGGGCATCATTCACCCCCTACAAACACGGGACAGCACATGGGTAGGATATTTGCATTGCCAGGGTCAAGGCCTGAACTCTGAATGCTCCCCAACAAAAAGAGGCCTCTCTGAAACCACACCTTCTCCAGAACTTTGCCCGGGAGGAGAGGGGTGTAGAGTGGCTTCCCGTTGCCCCCTCTGTCTGCCGCCCTGTTCGGTGTTTACACGTCTGAGGACGGGGGAGGGGTCTTTTTTTAATGTGTCATTGATTGTTAATGCGTTTTTGTTATGGTTATATTTTGATCAGATACTGAATATACAATATTAAATTAAATGATTTAATCGTGAGTCATTTCTTTAGCTTTTTAAAATGAGACAAAAGAGTGGGAAACCACGAAAATGTTCGAGCCTATCTCGTCTACGTGATGGTATTTCTTCAAGACTGTACAAGATCAAGGTTCGAGAAGTCTTGCGGAAATAATAAACATACAGCACATTGTTATCCCTCAGTCTGTTATCGCATTGGGGGTAATTCTTCACATTGTGCCCAATCATGACACAGTCATACCCTAAAACTCATGCCACTTAAAAAAAGGAACAAATAACTTTCGATACGGCAATATTGAGGGGGCGTTTTCACATCATTTTGTGGTATCCTAAAAATAGTTTTTGGTTTTTTTTTCAAACAAAATCAAAGTGGACGCAGATAAACAAGATTTCAATGGTAGACCTATAGCGTAATCAACTGTGGAAATTAAAAACCATGTTAGGCCTAAATTGTTCTAAAACGATTGGATGATTTCAAATCTATATGAGCGACCCCCTTCCTTTACAGATCAGTGATCCACCCCTTCCCTGCGTAAGTACATGTCTTTCATTGTAAATCAACCCCATATCTATTTCGTACATCCCGTCTGTCGCCCGCCTCCCATTAACAGAAGGCCCCTTTTCCCGAACAGTATAGGCGACAATACGTTGGAATTGCTACTTACGATGTTTCATGCCTAATGGCTGTAATCCAGCCTTCAAAGGCCCCTTCACCCTTTTTTCGTTTTAGTTGTGATCGTGCTCCAATACCTCCAGAGCATGTTTCGAAAACATTCATCACTCTGTTTCCACGGCGACGCGAACATACACTCGAAATGTCAAGACGATGACGACAGCACGGGGGGAACCACGCCGGTCGATTTGAACTGACATTAACTAACCAAATGACTATTTGAGCATGTTATCAACAAGTATACGCCTACACGTAAATCTATTTTAAACTGTTTGTGTGACATTTAATGTTGGTATTGCGAGGACAGAAAATACAGTGTAAACCACTCTTTTCCTATCTCCCTGTGCAGAATTGAATGAAATAGAAAACGCAGCACGAGCACACACTACCGTTTTCGGTATCCAGTCGTGCGATTTATCCGGATTTGTTTCTGTTCCAGAGATCACCATATGTCTTTCATTTATTACACTTTGTTTGGATTAAAACATTTTCTATTAAGTGAAGAAAGACACAGTCCTTGTGATGTAGATTTATGAGTGTGTGCAAAGCCGTCAAAGTGAGATGATCCCGGAATTTGATTGGGCAGTCTTCTGGCATTTTTGACACTCTGGCGTAACACCAGTAGCTGCTGGCCACCAGCCGAACCTCCCCTGGACACGCTTCCAGTGCGTGTATTAATTGATTTTCTTGAGATAAATCATGGCACCCATGACCGAGAGTCAAATGGTTCAGTGCAGTATAAATTCATGTGACCTCAATGTGACAAAAAAAAATCAACTTGTTAGCATGCAACGTTTATGTTCACGTGGACGCAGCTTCGTATAGTATTAACATAATATAGATCAGCTTGGTTATCAAGCTCGTACCCAAAGGATACCTCGCCAAAGGTTACCTGTCAACCCCACGTCTTCCAACTTGATATCAAAACAGGAAAATAATATAATGACTTTTCCCTCATATTCCCACTGAGAACTATTACCTGACTAAGAATACTTTTCCATATAACAATAATTTTCAACTCACTTAATATTCAGACGACCACACACAAAACAGGAAATTAAAAAACCAATGCAATCTCAAATTTTCAGATTAGGCCTCCAGATTGTCATTAATGAATAGACTGGGTAGAAAAGACCGTCAAACAAAATGCATTTTTTTTTGTTCATGTAAGATACACATCATGTAGTCGATGAAAGAACAGAGCAAAACCAAACCTCACACTCCTCTACCGGATCTCACAGTGGGAAAGCCAATTTAAATCACTCAGTTTCTGGTTCCAGAATCCTGTTAAGTTTTCCCTAAAACCTCCCCTGTTATCGAGCAGACAACTCTATATAAACAATGATTAATATGTAAGTTCCCCATTCCGCTTTCAACTTAATTGTATTAAATTTGTTAACACACCGCAACAAGGAACATGGCATTTACCTGAATTTTTTGTTGCACGGTTTTTTTTCTTTTTATGAAATTCTCATATCAAAACAGTAGAATCAAACTGCGAGGGGGAAAAACATTACCTGTCCACACTCTCCTTCTTTTTCAGTGGTTTTGTTAATCTCGTGATCAATTTTGTTTTGTCCGCTCTTAAGAAAACATGACCTCGGATCTAGTCTAATCAAGCAGGATTTTTGTATGGGCAATATTATGTCGTATTTTTTTTTTATTCATTGTGTACCGTTAGTTTCTAATTTGATCGGTACATTGTGTACGCCAAGTTCCATCTGTTTATTAAGTCATTTGGTTGTATTCATCTGCTGACAATTCCCGCGGAAAGGATTGTTCGGTGAAAAAAAAAAAACCCCGGCTTATTCTGTGGTGGTTGGGTTTATGGGAATCACAGCATGGTTTACCATTTGTACTGGTCGTTCGGACAAAACACGAAAAAGGACAGTCGGTCACAATCAAAACCACAAATTGAACTGTTCCGAAAGGTTCATTCATTGGCAAGTCCCTACTAATGCGTCTGAACATAGAGCAAGAAAACTTTTTTGTTATAAGCTCGGTTTTAGCTTTTTTTCCCCCAAAAGCAAATCTGAAATATTTTACTTGGCAATTGAATATTACGTCTGCAATCAGGGTTTAACAAGTTGCAGTTATGCACCGGAGTAACCCAATAATTTATTTGCCTCATTTAATGAATATGAACGGAGCTCTTTATTTATTTATTTCAAGATCTTTAAACAGGATACAAATATCACCTCAACGGCTGTTTTAGGTATGGTCCTGTGTCTTAAAAATAACAATACTGAAAAAAATTACTTCAAAAGACACTTACAGTCAGAGTAGAAGAGATTTTAAAAAGAAAAACATCAAGAGGATTAAAAAAAACCTAAACATTAATTTGTTGATACATGTTTTTAAGACCACCAATAGACGATGCATTTTGGGCCTTAGCAGGTAACTTGTACCATATTAGCAGCACCAGGATAATTAAAAGATTGCTTAAAACATTCCATGTTAGGTTTAGGGAGAACAACATTAAGAGAATCCGCATTTCTAGTATCGAACCCATGCATGTCAAAATACATCTCAATATTATTACAAAGTCTGTCTGGGGCTAAACCATGAACACATTTATACATTATTGCAGGCTGAATAGAAATCCCTCCTCTGTTCAAAAGTCTGCCATGAAAGAGTTCTAAATATATATCATCACCGTGAGAATTTACAATGGTATCTTCTATGCTTGTCTCTGTATGTGGCACCATTGAAAGTCACATTTACATTGGTAATAGAGAAACGGCTTGCATTTTTGGCAACTGTTAGTAATTTCCTCTGTTTTTAAACGTGGTGCTCGAAATCCATCATTGATTAAAGATTAATATCAAGCCAGGTTGTGTATCTTGACTCACCAACGTACAATCACAACCGCTCATTAAAACCGACTGTTTCCTCGTGGCCTGTTATACATCTAAGTGGTCTTTACTAAAAAACTACCGACCCACATGATGACATCAGCATGGTTCCACCATGCTCTACGGTTCCACCAGCCTACATAACTTCTTGACAGATCAGTCCTAATTAACTAGCATTAATTAGGCATATCTCAACATGTTTGTAAGCAAATGACGATCTCTGTCTTTCACCACTGGCTCATAAATCGTGTGTTCATCATGTATGAGAAGAATCGAAGACGCCCCGATTTTGATTATAACATCCCCTTTAACTTTCACGTCACAAATCAATAAATGAAAACTCACTCAACATTTCTTAAATATCGGTATGCGAATTGACTGTACACGCCATTGTTGTCACGTGCTTTATGACGTGGGAAGGGAATATAGATATTACGTGCAGTTGTTTCGATTACCGTGTTTGTATAGTTCAACATGCAGGCCTTAATGATATCTAAAATAAAAAAAGACAATTTATTTTACACGTCCAACTTCCTTCTAACGTATCCTTCATGTCAGGAAATAATTTATCAACTTCTGAAGTATGAACCCTTTTGTATCGATACAATGATTTTCATTATTTGGACGTTTGACCCGCTCATTGCGCCTTCTCGACGCCGCATAATGACAGCCGGAATTTCACCCTTCGGACGGGCAAGGTACGGCATAGTTACAGCCACCTCGGTGCATTGTCCGGTAAATTTTTTGGGGGTATCGAGAGGGCCCAAGGGCGCACCTTGCCGGGGGCTGATTGTGGGAACCGGCCCAGAACAAGTTATACTTTTTTCAGGAATGTTTAGAGTACGTGCTATTTTATAGGGGTGGCACCCCCCTAAAAAGTGCAAGCATGAACGTGTCTTTGTATATTATGGACACTAATCTTTATCGTGCCCTTAAGCATCCTTGTCGTGTTCCCTGCGTGCAATAATCAAATAACTAGGGTTGTCATTATAAAGGAGCCAGCCTATTTACCCACTTTATCTCGAATACGTGGCTTCGGCTTATAGGCTTCGTCTGTCTGTTTGAAGCCACGTACCGAGTGCAAATTTTTTAAGTAAGACGTAGCCTAAGCCAGACCCAAAGCATGATTTCGAAAAGGCCCTTAGCCTCGGATTAGATTAATTTGTTCACATGTGAAGAAAAAAACAAGGTAACATTTCTTTTGGGGAAACAAACTTCCCCCATGAACGGACACGCAGTTTTATTACCCGTTAAATCAGTCAATGTAGCGGAACACGCACAAGCAAAACTATTCACTATGTCAGTTTGAGCATGGCCAAGATCAATTAAAAAACCACACACCGTCCAATGTGGACAAACGATAGTTGTTCAAACCAACAAGGTGCCGGAAATCTGAAATCCTTGAGATTAGTCGTTTGCAATTACGCAATGTGGATTAGAGTCTATGCCCTGCAGTTATTCATAAAAATCATAGAAATGTATACGAAAGAAAGGTAAAAAAACACAGCCCTATTTCGATAATATTTATGATTTTATATTTTTTAATAAGTAGACGGTTGAGTGAATAGATTTGTTACAAATGCAATAACGTACTAGCCATGCATCCAAACCAACTGGTATGCTGAAATTAGTTAAAAAAAAAAAAAAAAAAAAAAAATAGAGATGTACCGGTAGGGCCTACGTGAAACAAATAAGGAATCAGTTGAATCACGTATAAAGAAACGAATCCACATTTTATGAAAACAAAAAGCGAAACTACATCAGGGAAACTGACTGGGTAAATTGATTTCAAGTTTTGGGTGAAAAAAAAAATATTTTGAATATGGGGATAGGCTTGTACTCCAATGTTATTTTCGCTTGTTTATTCAATGACAAAATGTAGGCCGTTCCGTTTGTAAAAAGTCTTGGAACAAATTTACAATGGATATTGTATAAGGGATTTAAAAGCATTTTAGGAAAAAACTCAGGTTTTTGTTGCAAATTTTGTGGTTTAAGATTTTTTGTTATACTCGGCATAATAGAAAATAAGTATGTGGTCAGACAGCATTTTTCTCTCAACACAATTGAGTACAGAAGACACGGGGGTAAGGAAATACCTTAAGCATCACAAAGGATTTATGGACTGCTAATATGGCAGTTATAACCCTACTGTTGTGTACAATAAAATAAACTAGAAAATGAGCTGTATTTTGGTTACAGTCATTGATATATCAGTAAACTCATAACGTTCATACTTTGCAAAGGAAAAAAAGCCCGCAGGCTTTTTTCTTATTGCACCAAGCCCGACGGTCATTGTAAAAATCGAGCGCAAATGGCTTGAAACGGGGGATTAACTTCAGTTAAAGGTTCGTCTAGAGTTCAAGGACCGTATACCTTCAGTCTTTTGAACAGGTATGAAATTTGCCCCGTCCAAAAGGGAGAAGGAAAGAGATTTCACCTCGTTGCTTAGGGAAAAGTCAAACGCATTATACACATTGCCTTGTTCCGTCAAATCAGCCAGCTGATGCATAAGTAACGAGGGAGGCTCCCGGTAGAAAATCAGGGGCCTTCTCCGGGGACGCGGAAGGCCCTGAAAACGGCGCCTTCTCGCCGTAGTTGGCGAAGCGCTGTGGATCAGTGTCTTAATTTCTCAGATTTCTGCTCACATTGAATGCGTTTTATAGAGGATTACTTACCGTTTTAAATATGCAATTACAAACGGGGAATGTTTTTTTTCTCTTTGAGTATAGCCCAAGGGCAAGGCAGTAAAACTTGGCTAGGGGACGTAATTGCATTTGGGATTAATACATTAGAAATTTTAGAGGTTGGGGTTCCCGTATTAAACCATTTATTGATAATGTATGGAAGAAAAGAGTCGGAGCCCTAGTTATTGCATCTATCAAGATGTTTGAATTATGTCAGATCAAATATGAGGGTTGCCTGGCCGTGATTATAACCTTTAAGTCCAGCCTGGTGTTGCTTACAGTGCTGAAGTAAAATCAGCATTTTGTGTGTGAAAATGCTCAGATTTGCTGAAAGAAATAGTATGAAGGGTACCCCTCCCACACACACCCACACACATGGGGGTTTCTGTCCGCTGAAATCGAGGACCGTAACAAAAGGGATCCGGGCGTTTTGACAGAGTAAGGATATCCTTGCTTCGCTCCCGTGTACAAAACCAACGTGGGGTCGATATCAACATATATCTTTTTTTAGTTGGTGGGATCGTTTGGCCTATTTTTTCCCCATTTAGTAGGTCCTACTTATCTCGCAAACGATCTTTGGCTTCTCCTAACTAACAACAGCGGGAGCACCCATTTGGCATTTCATGTTTCTCCACACAATGTCCTATCTTGTTTTTCTAGTACTTTTGGTTGTACCCATAAGAGATATGGCGGAAACTATAGAAGTGCACTGTTTGGTTTACACGAGGCTTAAGAAATCTATGTTTTCAACTGTGTTACCGGTACTGGTTGGGATTTGAACCCGGTCTTTATGGCAGAAATAGAGAGTATGGCAAGACTGAACCTCGTCCCCATGGTTTACTATGTAAACCCTATAGTAAACCCTGGATAGTAAACCCTGGGATGGAAACTCCTTACTTGGACCCTGATTGGACAACGACTTTACAATAGAAACAAACGTTAAACAGGCTATTAAATCTGGTACCGGGGAATGAGAGTTAGTCAAAACAGCCTTAATTAGTCAATTTAGACTATTTTGACTAATTTTAGTCAAAATGTGGTCTAAAAGGACTAATTAACGTTGTTTTGACTAAGTTAGTTTGAGAGTGTATGACGAAGATGTGAATTTCGAAAAGCAGCCAGACTATTCTAATTTGCATACGTATCCAAACATTTTGGATATGCAAATGATCAAATACCAGGGTGAGAGAGCGGTCAACCTCGTACTGCTCGACACACCCCGGGGACGAGGTTGGCGATGCTATTGTCTACCCTCGTAAATATAATGTACAGGTGCTCAATGGGGATACAGGGTTAACTTGTATGTAGGGCAAGTTTATTTGACCGGGTTAATAGAAGTCTATATGTACAGAAATTCAATGCAAATGGAAATGGCAAATCTGAGTGCCGTGGTAAAATAATTCTCGCCATTTTTATACGTGTTGAGGATGTTGTTTATCATTTATTCATTGAGCTAGAAAATTGAGCGTCAAACATTTGGGGGGGGGGGGGGGGTTGGCTTTTTATAGCACCTCCACGGCATTTAACTTGTTTTCGTCAAAGTCATGGAATAACTAATGTCATAATGTGAATAGACTGCACTTTTGAGCCTTGCTAATAAGCCGGGGTTTACTCAGTTGCGCACCCGTGAAGTGATGCGGGTACTTACCACTAAAGTGCTCATAATTGCCTTTGGTTCACGCTTTAAATGGCAGACGAATATTAGATGAAATATATATATATATATTGTAAATATGAATCCTTGAGGAGAAGGAAGTTGGGTCTATGACGGGGAAACAAGCCCACGGGCGATGTATGTGCGTCTTATCCCCTCACCTCTTAGGATGAAATTAATGCGATTATACGGTGCTTTAGCCACGTGCCGGTATTTTCCGTTTTTATTTTGTTTTCACTTTTTTTTATATATATTTTTACAACAGACAGTCTGATCCAGGAATGCTCTGCGGAAACAAGCATTTGAATGAGCCTTTAGAAAACAGCCATTGTATTATTATTTGAGGTGGACAATGGTTGTTCTCAGAACATTTCTTAGTCATAAAGGCCGGGAGCAATTAATTTTTCCGATCGGTTTATTTTGTGATGTTGTGTTGTATATGTGTTTACACGACTTCAATGCATAGTACAATATACGAAGAAGAATTGAATTAAACGTGGATATTAGAATATTGTTTGTAATCAAATTGACTGTTTTAGTTCATGACACATCAGTCAGGTGGTACAATGGCTTGAAGTACGTTTTGCAGTGATATTAATCTTCAAGGATGAGAAATTTCAAACTTCCAAATCATGTTCTTTGCTCTATTTATCTACTACTGAGGAAACTGTTCCCACAAGCTCCTTGAAATCTATAACTCCTGGGGTTACAAAACAATTAAAATGCCATCATTACAACAAGCCTCCCAAAATTTGGATTCGTAGTTTCAGACACTTTTGTCAGCAATGATTTTTAAAATTAAGGTCGTCTCCTGCGCCCAGACGTTCGCTAATTTGATGCTTCAAACGTAAAAAGGTACAAACAAACTTAACGTAAGAATGCTAATATTTGAATTTTTTTCTTAATGCACCAAAAATGAAATTGAAGGTCCTCCCACAATTTAAGAGAAACCTTAATTTGCCCTAAACATTTCGCGACATTGATAGGCTAATAATGGAAATGATTAAAAAGTCGAGAAATTGGCTGGGATACCCTTTATTAAATAACACGCACTGATTTTCATGAGGTACTGGAAAGGACGGGAGTAGAAAAAATCAAGATGGCTGCGCTGCATTTAAGTACGACAGCATCATGATTTGAGTTTACACATGACCATTCAGGCTTAATCTGTGTAAACTCACCAGTGGTTTTTTTTAATTTTATTTAATAAACAATGAGCCGACGCGACACCCTACAATTAATGAATCCCATTGTCAACACAGGCACTAATGGCCTCCATTAACAACAACATTAATCTGCACAAATTTGTTTCACACACACAGTCATCTCATTGATGATTCATTGGGACCTGCATCGCTGATTATTAGATACCAGCTATAAAAAACTAATGACATAATCTAAGGTACTCAAAAGTGGAGCGATTGAATCATTAGTGACCCGTGCTGCGAGGTGACTCTTGCCAGTCTAGGCGAGATGTGGGAACTTCAAACTGCATTCACAAGACACGTGTCTATGCTGCCTTTGCAACCAGCGTTGCTATCGTACCATGTGATAACAGATCGACTGGCGTAGTTTCATACATCCTGCATGTTCGCACCCATTCTTGTCCGTTCGCTTGGACGAACACAACAAAGGCAGACAGATACGTAATTATGCAGCACATTATCTTTAAGGGGTTTGTCTTAAAGCATTTGCAAATGTTTCACTGTGAGTCCCTTCGAGCGATAAGAAGAAAAAGATGTATATTTTCCCCTCTATCTCGTTCAAAATATACTTTGGAAATACTTCTTTGCCACATATGAATTTCACGGTAAATCATTACATGTCGTCGAGTGCCCGGAAGAAGAACGAAAGTGTGACCGGCAAAAGGTCGTAAGCAATCACTGTCCAAAATTGTGTTTCAAGAAAAACTGAGGGTGTGAAAGTTTGGTAATTTTTTCTGCTAATTGTAAGTCCTTCAGGAAAATTAATTTCGCATAGGAATGGGTCTTGGGTGTCAATTCTAGCAACACATATACGACAGAAATGCCATATTTGTTTTGCAAAAGAGCCATGTTATTGCTTGTGACCTTCTGCTGGGGCAAAAAGTTGTAAATTGTGTGCCCAGAAAAAAAAAAGTTGTACAGCCTTACAACCTTCTTCCGGGAACACCACAATGTTTTTTTTACTAACGAGTAGAAACGGCAATGGTTTCCCCAATAAAGTAAAAAGAAGGGACTAAGAAAAAGGAAAGGAAGAAACATAAATGTTTTCACCACACCGTAATAAACTATGAACAGCTTGGAAGGATGCCTGTGGCGTTACCATTGAATATCATTAGAGGTCTGCCAATCACAAGGAAATATCCACTCGGTTAAAGCGAAACCCGACACCCCCTGAGCTCTCCGGCTTCAAAACATTCACGGCTACATCTCTCTCGCTCTCTCTCTGCCCCACAAAAATTGCCATTATAATAGAATCAGTTGGAAGCCTGGGGAAAAAGGTAGATTTCCGCTAATACGAGAGTCATGTAATCGCCCTAAAAGGTATATTTTGTGTAAATTGCATTAGCATAATTGTATTTCTGCGGACACGCGCCATTGCAGTGAGACAGAGAGCGATGTTTCGGCAAGGTGTTAGATTACCACATGGCCAGATGGCGTAACCCACTATACATTTAGCTTATATGACTCAGAAATTTTAGAGTTGGGGAGAGCCCATTTTGGTGTATATCGGCTCTCTGTCTACAGGGACCTTGCCACGGGTATGCCTGAGTGAATGACTCACTCACGGCTTATGAATTTTCTTCCAGCGTGGCAGGTTTTTAAATTGGAAAAAATAAATTCTCGCTGGGAAGGCGATATTTATGCATAACGGTTCAGTAATTTATCAAAGCAACGGTCAATAAATGTTACAAGAAGATGCCAAATAGCTTTAATCTTGTTTACATGGTCGTGAGCTTTGGGACTTGGGGGGTAAGGAGGATGCTGCCAGGAGGTTGATGGGTAAATAAGACTTAACGGGACGGATCAATGTCAAGAGGATTAAAGGAAATGCCAGACACGCTGACGGACGGACAGACAAACAACCCTTGTGGTAATGCTATACATTGTCTGTAGTCTAAGCTCGAGTGGGAAAGGTTGGAGAGGCACACTGATGACAGGTAGCCACGTGCCTATGGTGATCGCCACGTGGCCACCTGCCATTTATTCAACCTTTTCAATGGTAACTGTTAGACCATATACATGTATACATATAGTTGCCAATAGCGACTGTCAGTAGTGGCATCGCTATAAAAAAAAGTATTTATATGCAAGAAGTTGTGTTCAACTTGCCCAAATTGGCCAGTTTGTCCTCTGTCGTTAACAAAAAAGATGATATTGCATACCCTGTTGCCGGACGGTCTATATTGGTGTATAGCGGTGTACACCTTCCCTGAGCCTTCTGTTGCTACCTGGCCACACCTGTAGTCGGCTAGTTGTAGCCATATAGCAAGGAGATAGCCAAAGTTTCAGCAGTGGTCGTAGCACTCACTAGCCTGTGTGGTTGGCTGGTCAAACCCTTGCACACAGTGAGCCTTTAAGTAGTGTATTGTAACCTAAGTGGCCACTAGCCATACAAGCCACTTGCTTATTAAAGTGGCCCATGAGTCAACCGCTGACTATAGATCACGGTTGGCTGGCAACTACCTTTATAGCGTTTAACAGTACAAACCCTAACGCACAGTGATCATATTAATCTACAGCCAAAGTGGCCACTAGCCATACAAGCCACTTATTAAAGTGGCCCATGAGTCAACCGTTGACTATGGATCACGGTTGGTTGGCAACTACCTTTAGAGCGTTTAACAGTACAAACGCTAACACACAGTGTGGGTGATCATATTAATCTATAGCCCAAGTGGCCACTAGCCATACAGGCCACTTGCTTATTAAAGTGGCACACGAGTCAACCGTTGACTATGGATCACGGTTGGTTGGCAACTACCTTTAGATCGTTTAACAGTACAAACACTAACGCACAGTGATCATAAGTAATCTATAGCCAAAGTGGCTACTAGCCATACAGGCCACTTGCTTATTAAAGTGGCCAATGAGTCAACCGTTGACTATGGATCACGTATGATTGGCTGGCAACTACCTTTATAGAGTTTAAAAGTACAAACCCAAACGCACAGTGACCCTAGTAATCTAGCCAAAGTGGTCTCTATCCGTACAAGCCACTTGCTGGAGGTGGCCAGAAGCCAAACGCGGACCCCCACTCGAGTGGAAGTTTCATGATCAACACAAGCCGCTTTCCTTGTGGGCCACCTGCCAGTGACTAATCAGTTGATCCACATATCGGAAACATGACTGCAATTTCTTCAGCCTTTTCAAAACATTTTTTAATTATAAATTCACGCTACCATAATATTAATAAAGAAACCATTATACATTTGCCCACAAGAATATCAGAAATATACCGTAAGTCTAAGCTTCTTCGGAAGTAAAAAAATATATATACACCAGTCAGACCTCTAATTAAGAAAAAATATCACAAGGGTGGATAATATATAAATGAAATTCGCTCGCAGGTGATTGACAAGTTGGTGAGGTGATGCTCGCAGTGTGTAGACGCCATGTCTACACGTACACATATGGCGGTTTGGTTTGAAGCTTTTGTCACGTAGCGACGTCCATTTGATCAAAATTCATCCGATCCTCTCTCGATAAGGGTGGTCGTATTTATTAGTGCATAATCACTCCATGATGGATCGATATGAGTCATTTGGGGCTTCAAGATGTAGAGTGCACAATTCGTGACATCCAGATGATCACAACGTCGTAGCCTCAAATAAATTAAATATTTGTGGAAAAATGTACTAATAATACACTAGTCACTCTGATCAACACGTGTTCGCATTTGAGAAACCTTATAACTTTGTAATAATTCTAAATTTTTTAACACAGGGCCCCCCATGGCTTCCAGTTCTTAGATAACTGATGGGGCTACCCTGGCTAAATAAGACGAAATAAATAAATAAATAAATAAATAAATAAATAAATAAATAAATAAATAAATAAATAAAAAAATAAAAAAAACCTGGATATGCTACATTTTGTATACAGTCGCATGCACATAACAGCCATATTGTGAAATCTGTACAGGTCGGTTTAAAGATAAACTTGTTTAATTTAATATGGATTGAACGTCGTTTCCCCATTACCTGAAAACTTTGTGTTTTTAAACTTGAGACTAGGATTAGGGATAATATGGTCTACCGTACATTGCAAAAACTGGGTTGTTAAATTGATTCTCGTGGTATCCATATATTATGACAACACCGACATAGTGTTAATTTCACCAGCAATAAAGCAATGGAGATAACTAACACCATGTTGGTGTTGTCACATATAGATGCAAAGAGAATCAATTTTACACCCCCGTTTTTGCAGTGCGCCGTATAGTTGATTTGGTTCAGTTGTACACTAACCTCAATATACTACGCTCTTCTCAACCCAACACCCCCCCGGTCACACCAAAGCTGTTGTTGTTTTTGTTGAGCGTTAGCGGTTAAACAAACAGAAGTTCTATTTTCTCTGTTTCTCCTTTTGAATTTCGACGTTTTTATTTGTACCAATCACGTTAATGATGCAAAGGAGCTTTAGAATGGACTCAGTGGTCAATTTAACTACGGTTCACTAATAATAATAATAATAATAACTAATTTTTATACCGCGCATATCACAATAACGTCTCGATGCTTTTACTAATACCCCTTTAATGGCCAAAAGTGAAACAATAATTAGTATTGTACGGAAAACCATTATGATAATTTAATACATGCGGCTAGATTTTTGCATTAGGAGGGGCTTTATGGGACATTGAATTACTGCTGGATGGATCCATAAATTGGTTGTCCGATAAAATAAATGGATGTCACTCAACATTATCATATATGAGTAAGGCTTATTGTAAAAATATAATAAATATCTTCGGGCAGATATTCGCAAACTTTATTATAGAATGTATTGAAGAAACTGATAATAAGAAAAAAAAATGAAAACAAAAGAACGACGAGGATGGGATTCGAACCCACGCGTGCAGAGCACAATGGATTAGCAGTCCATCGCCTTAACCACTCGGCCACCTCGTCATGCGTTACGCGAGATGGTTCGTTTTTCTATGAATTCGCAAGGTAGAAATGCAACCGGGTGCAATAAATTGTTTCGGAATAAAAAACGACGAGGATGGGATTCGAACCCACGCGTGCAGAGCACAATGGATTAGCAGTCCATCGCCTTAACCACTCGGCCACCTCGTCCTACGTTTCATATAGGGTTCGTTTTTCTATAAATTCGCAAGGTAGAAATGCAACCGGGTGAACTAAACAAAAACACGACGAGGATGGGATTCAAACCCACGCGTGCCTTAACCACTCAGCCACCTCGTCATCTGCAGAGGATCTAAAACAAGCAACAGTAAGTCCTAATTTGTTATCGATCCTGCTGTACACGTTTTTGGCTCAACAGTTCCAAATCACCCTGTCTATGTACAATGCTACCACAGCGGGCATCTTACAAGGTTTTCCCCACAATCCCACTCCGTGACATCCGCGCTCCCCTATGTGCAAACTCGACATATTATACACGCCCACAGTATGGCGTCCAAACGGCAGCAATTTTGTCTAAATTACCCTTAAAGTTAAATTTCATTTAAACCTTTTCCCAAATAGTTTACCCTGCTCGTGTTGTTTACATGGAAAAGTAAAAACACGTAGTAATGCCGAGCGTTTGTGGAATTACTTTTACAAGTAGGCCTACTGTTTTAAACGACGTTTCCTTTGATCAATATTTATGTACATAATGTACAAGATCAAGGTCACTATCCCTCTACTACCGTCCCACTTCAATCGCCATCAAATCCTCTCCCTTCAAATTGCATTATCAGCGAGATCCAGCCTTGAGATCGACAACAACACAATCCATAAAGCAGACATCCTAAAATCAATTACACGTGTTCGGCAGTAAGGTCGACTCGTCTCCGAGGAGCCGCATCAGTCATAATTATCGCCGGCCGACTTGTTTGTACAGGCGCCGGGGAGGCCCAGGTGACGGCCGGGTGGTCAAACAAGCGAGGCAAGGTGTTCATCTCGGGTTTTTTTCTCCGTGTGCAAGTGCTCGTCGTCAGCTCCTGCTTTCGGTGGCAATTTCATTCTCTCACGTTTCGTTCTCTCTCCCGTCATCCGGAATCCGGAAGTGTGATCAAACAAAGCTTGTGAATGAGTGTAGTCTGCCGTTAGACTTGTTATTGGTTTCCATGGAAAAAGGGGAGTGGGGAGGAAAGTCTTGTTAGGTTTTAACTCAGGGAGAGGGGCTCTGTGAAGGGTGGTTAGTGAAGTTGTGGATGTAGACCAGATCTATGAATAATGTTATTTAATTCACTTGAGACCCCTTGTCGCATTACGGGTTTGCTATCGTCTTGTCGAAAAAACAAAACAAAAAAATATACCAGACTGTTACCCATTGATACACAATCTCATGTATTCAGCCAGTCATAATAAATGACCCCAAGCACACAGCGCCATGGAACTTCATGAGCCGTTAAGCAGGCCAAAAAAACCACAATGCCGCATTTGCCTCCGTGCGTCAGCATTTCGACAAAAATACTAACCGCCGATGGCTATTTTTAACACGAAATCCCTTACAAGTTGTTTTTATACCTTCAGATAATTAAAACTGATTAAAGAAAGAATACTTTGATAAAGTGTCTCTTTTCACATTCTTAATGGGTTTGTGGATTGATCCATTCTTCTTTAGCAGTGTTTCGCGATTTGGGGGGATCCCAGTTGTAGTTGTGAACAATCATCCAGACAACTTATCTCTCATTCTTGGAATACCATACCTGTAGCTTAACAGCCATCACATTTGTTGTAATAAGTTGTGACAACCCCTGTTAACTCTCCCAGATACAACTCTGCACAAGATTTGAAGGGATGAAAGGAAATTTGGTCCTATATAAACCATGAGCCGACGTAAGAGGATTAATGTTTCCTAATCTCAAAACACATCAACGGTTCTTTGTGCGCACGCAGTTTTATGGTCATCTTTTGTGGCATTTCTTCCCTCTCCTGCCAATCTATCAGAAGGCTTGGATCCAGTGGGGCCTAACCAAATTAAAATTTCTGGTCGATTTATCACATTTTTTTTGAAGAATTCTTAACCAACAGAATCACTTGATTGGCAATTACGCAAGGACGAGAGCAAACATGCTCGTTCTTTCTTGATGTTAAATTTGGCGGCAGGATGAAGACAACTCTACCAAATTGGACAGATGTTTTGGCGCGCTTTTTATTCTCTTTTTTGTTGTTTGTGCCGAGTGGTCTTTAGAGTATTTTAATAAGGTCTTTTTAAACAATTTAACGTGTATGTCTTTTCCTGGAAATAATTGGCACAGAGGATTTTAAGGGATTACGAAATTGACAATTTAGCTGACTCTACCAAACTCTTAAATGGTTTTGAATTTAGATTTTGGATCCTACAAATCTAATTGCCTCAGATTTAAAGGGGACATAATCTCACTGGTACTTTCTAATTATAATGTAGGCCTTTTAGTATTACAACTTTGTAGCCTTTTTGGTCTTCTTCGTTTTAAGTTGTATCGCTTTCAAGTGTAATTGGCTATAAATCTATTACATTCTGAGCGAGCACTTTTTGAAAGATATGTTTGCGGATTACAGATTCTGATCAGACCCGCCACCTGGTGCGATAATTTAGCGATCTGCGACCCAAAAACTGCGTTGCCCAGAAATGTTGAAGAGTTTCTGCCCATTAGTAGATTACGTGTGTCAGGGCTTACTGGATTAAAGAGAATTCAATTTATTGATACAGCGAGAAAAACCTACCCCGGCAATCACTGTGCTGGGGTTTTTTAAACTTCATTTCAGTAAAGGTGTACTTCGATGTTTGAACAAGGGTGATTTTCAGCTGCAGAAAGGTTCAACACATTTTGCGTTTTAAAAAGCTGGTTTCAAGACTTGGAAGATACAAAACACAGCACACTGTGTTTGGTAGCCAGGATAGACATGGGTTTGTAGCTCTAGTCATGTATTAGACACCATATATTCCTTTGTCAATTTAAGCATAGGGTTTTAACGCAGGTTACCACGAAGATAGAAGTAGGCCTAAGTGACATGTCCCAGAGGACATGTCCTATGCAAAATCCCGAGACCTCGTTGGCAAGACTTTGTAATCAGGTAATAACCATTGTTATACCGGACCTAACTATGAATTATGTAAACAGACACACAATTAAAAATAACTCAAGGCCAATCATTATGATCTTATAGTTAAACTCACTGCGCATGGCTGGCTATGTTTTAATGACAACTTTGCATCACTGTAAACAATTGGGAGTATTTTGTTCAGTGATGGTCATCGTGGTTAGTAATTGCGTGTGACGTGTAAGGGACTCCTTCGTTCATGGCTATGCCGAAGAGCGACATGACGTAATGCGAATTTCAACAAATCTATTGAATTTTCGATCATGAAACCGATCTCGTTGTAGTGATGGGGGCAGGGTGGTAAGGGGGATGGGGGGGGGGGAGGGGGAGGGGCACATCAAGCCAATAAACGAAATGTAACCTCCTACCCCATCCCTACGCCGTCAGAGACAGAATGGCGTAAGTATACCAACGTCAAAGGTTGAATAGGATTTTAAAGACTGACGGAAATAGACTTCAAGTATGATTTATGAGAATGGGTTATCAAGGCCTTTGAAATGGTTAAGTTATTAATTGGTTTAAATGACAAGCCCTCTTGTGATCGAGAACACACTTGCTTTTTCAACAGTACATGTATATGCACTAATTGACGACTCTGCTGAAAGTTATTGATAAATTGTAAATAAAGCTATAAATGTTGTGGTGAAAACACAGAAAAAAGTTAATAGTAATCATAATAATAATAAACTAGCATTTTTATAAAGTGCTTTTTCCCAATGGTTGCTTTGCGCTGAGAACAATAATTGCAGAGAGGAACAGTGCATTGGGCATTGAGTTGATGAACAGAGTTACCAGTACGAATGTTGAGAGGTACAGCGGGTACCAGCACCTGGGTCCTGCTACTGAGAATGCCTTATCAGATCTGTATGTCTATGATGAATTTACACAGTTACAACTGTCAACGTCATGAATTGATGTTTTTTTGACATGCATCCATTTGGGCGGGAGATAATTTCCACCAACTTAATCTCTTGACCTCTGACCCAATTGAGCGGAAGCACCTCACGGGTTGGTTTCTATACATGTAAATGACTCCCGTTAATCAAACATTGAAGCGATCACTCCCTTTTTCACTTTTGAGATCTCGTAGGTTGTTTGTTAAACTTCCACTTGGGAAGTACAATACGTGTACGTGACGTGTTTTTACGTGAACACCCCATGGGCAGGGTCATGACCTCTTTGCAACCACTGATGCGTTTATTCACTGCTAGATAACTGACTGTATTGCTTTTTACTCGATGAAATTGTTTGAACAATTTCAAACCCCCAATACAAAGCCAAGACACAGAATGATGGTTTTAATCCCAGAAAAAGATCAGGAAAAGATCTGCACGAAATGACATGTTTTGTTTAGAAAATGGTACTTAATTAATCTATGGTATTCCGATTATGTTTTTATTGCTTCGAAAATAACTTGCAAATAGGTGTACTAACAAGACTTTGTGTTCTTGGACAGGAAGATTTATACGGTGCTCTGGAAGTGCCATCCAACATGTTGAGGATCCCTAAAAGTAGGATGTCGACTTCCCGAGATTTTAACTCGGGACGACAACTTGAAATGTCGACTTCCCCGGATCATCTTAGGATGACGACATCTTAAAACACGTATGACAAAAAAAATAAAAATAACTTAGAACAAAATTCGGTATGTCGACATCCTACTATTGGATGTCGACATCCTGGAAAAAAATTATCTTAGAAAGTCGACATGTTGTTGAAAGGATGTCGACATCACTAAGTATTTATCTCTGGATGATAGTCGGATGGCACTTCCAGAGCTCCGTAGATTTCATATTGATAAATATATCAAAATCGCAGCCCGAACCATGATTCCAGGTTGTTCGAAGTATATTCCCCGTTTAGTCACCCAGCTGTTTCCCATAGGGATGTTGTCACCTTCGAGTGCGTGAGGGGTACGGCCAAGATCCAGGCCTTTAGTGGCTTTGGCTGTCTTCAGGGCAACCTGCATGGCTTTCATACCTCGTTGAATTTTGTGTTGTTTTACGGAAATACCTGCATCTTTGGAGTGTCGTGGCCGAGCGGTCTAGTCCGCCGAACTGAAGTTCTGTAGTTTATATATTGTGGGATCGAATCCCGGCGTGGCCAGTCGCGACACTTACGTCCTTGAGCAAGACACTTTACCATAACTGCTTTGTCCTTCGGATGGGACGTTAAGCCGTAGGTCCCGTGTACTAGGATGGGTTGTGCGCGTAAAAGAACCCAGAACACTCATCGTGAAAGAGTAGGGGTTTACCCCGGTGTTTCGAGGCATCCTTGGTTTCATTACCAGAAAAATAATAATAATGATCCATTTTTGATGTGTTATTTTTTTGCCGGGAACGATGCTAAAGTTTACAGGGCCGATGCAAGGTTGTCAGAATTGGTAAAGTTTTGTTTGTTCATAATTAAGCTATAAACCTGAATGTCGCGAGGCCAGTTCATACAGGTGTTGCTGACTCCTTGAAAAATAAAAATAAAACCAGACTGTGTGTTTTTCTCTCCTTGTTCACAGCTCTGAACAAACAAATCAAAAATTGACTTGCAGTTAACTGTTTGTTGTCAGTGTTCGCCGTCATTTCGAATCAGTAATGCATTTGCCTTACAAGTTGCAACAATCATAGCTCAAGGACAAACAAAAAAACGAATTTCGTTTTGAAAGCCCGCAGTCCATGATTCCCCCAGGCTAAACAGAAGAAAAAAATCAAAAAGTGCACGGGTTAACCCCCAGCAAAATTTATTACTTGAAAATGAGTTAATACAATAATTGTAGGCAGGCGGGAACGAAAGAGGGTATATACGCAGATCGGGGTAGAACACCGAGAAGATAAACAGACGACAAACATAGGTAAATGTAGGTCACCAAAAGAGGATCCCAAAACGCAGGTATAATGGGAGTTTTTGTGGCGCCGTTTTGGAGTACCTTTTGTGAGATTATTTACCCTTGTTCAGCTCCAATTGACGTCAGTTTAGAGCCGAGCACAACTTAGTACATGTTTATACCTTGGTCCCATAACACCCTGAGGGTTGTTGGGTAGGATTTGAGGGAGGGGGTATATAAGTACATGGTTAACACCTATTTGACGTATTTTATGATGATGGTAATGACTAGTTTAGTGCTGTTACAAGGTTACCTATTTTCAACACAAATTGAAGCGATTTGTTTATGGTTTAGGGGTCTCGTTCGGAATTCCTGATGGTATTATTGGTGGACACGGTTGAAATTTGGCCGTACGAAAGACCAAGGCGTTGCCACAACAGCAGTGCACGGAGCGTCATGCCTTCGTAATTAATTTGACTGGGTTGGGGTTTATTTTTGGCAGTGAAACCCAGATATCCTAAAATAAGTGTACACCATTACAGCTCACGTAAAGCGTGGACGTTATATGTCATACTGAAAATGCTATATCGAAGATGGTATATTGCGTTCTACGTGAACGATCGAGCAGGCTGTACAGAGAGGTTTCACGTGACGTCACATAAGACCTTTTCTAATGCTGCGTGCACAAACAGACGCTGAAAGTCATTCAGCAGCAGACGACGGGTTTTTAGCCAATGAGTTTGTACATTGCTGGACCCAACATGGCTGCGAAAAGAACTGTTCTTTAGGTCATGCATCCTCTCTATAGCGTGAGATGGCAGTCGGAACCAGATAACTAAACTAACAATTTCATTGTAAATCATAGAGCAAGGGCCAATCATAACATCCTGGTATTTTGTGACTACACACATAGTACGTCACTGAGAGCTGGATTCATACACCGTTGGTAAATGAAGCCAAAGTTATTCTGATATTGATCACCATGGCAATATTGGCTGCTGGGTCCCCGTCTGCTGCGCAACAGCTAATATGAGCACCGACGACTCTCGTCGTGCCAAAAGTGAGGCAGTCCAGCCTCGTTTTGGTTACAGATTGACTTGAGTGAGAGAAAATAAATGTGCCTGATAAACACCTTGGGAATTATCGCCTGTTCTGTCTGACCATGGCGCTATGCTGTGGTCTGACGTGGTAACATTGTTTTGCTCTTCCTTAGTATCATTATATCAGCCGACGGCTGATAACTGTGGTCCTGTATCTTCTTTCTCATCACGATATCACGTGATCAGCCTGAAAATCGCATCAACTTCACAAACGCTTTAATTGTAACCAATTTTGAACACGAGGACATCTGACCAAAGCTTGCACTAGGTATTGGGTCAAAGGTCATCTAGAGGTCATTATATGGAAATTTTATGGAGTCATTAGAGGGCATTACATGGACAATTACTAAATGCTTCTTCTCCCAAAGCTAGCGAAGTCAAACTTTGTCAGTATCATCCATGGGCCATGCTTCACAATGTGGTGTACGCAGAATTGGAACAAAGGCCACATAGTGGTCACTAGTTCATTTGCTGATGCCACGTGATCAGCATGAAAATATAACTTCTAGACGCTGTAGCGAATTGTAACAAAACTTGGACATAAGGACACAACTGACCAAAGATTGTACTATCCATTGGTCAAAGGTCACCTAGAGGTCACGTAGGGGTCATTTCACTGAAATAAATAAAAAGGCTTCTTTTGGCCACACCCTCCTGCCGAATTTAGCCATATTTGGTCACATGCATCTTTACCACGGCCCCATGTAGGGTCGGCTGATTGCTGTGCTTTGTGAAGCACAAACATTATGCTCTAGTTGACGTTGTTACAGCCTTTGTTCTATAGGCCTACCGAAGACTGGCAACACCCGAAAAAATTACAATACATGTATTCATGATTAAAAGTCTGATGGTTACAAAATGCACATTTACTATTTATAGATGTGCTTATGAAAATGTCACGGTTATATGGTTTGGCTCATTGTTATCCACACACCTCTATGAGGCAATGGAACAACCCCCATTTGTGTTCAATCTCGAAAAAGCGAAAACCAGCGACTTCACACTTTTAATACATTACTTTGCATTGGGACACCTAAAGGCTTACGAACAGTTCATTCAGGGCGATGCAACGGCCTTTAAAAAACATTACAATGATAGCTCAAGTGGCAATCTTGTACAAATCTCTCTGTATCCATGTTTTATATATAGGCTAGACCTCTTCAGATTGAAGAAAAGGCTCTCTGTGAGATGTCCAATACATACCCCGGACAAGCCGGCAGCAAATAACCCAACAAAGGTCCTATTAAGACCAGTACACCTAGAGCTGTTGAAAAAAATCCACCCAAATCCTCAACAAGAAGAGAAACGTGTCAGGAAAAACCAAGGACATCTTTTTTAAGCCAAATACAAACTAAAGGACAACTTAGTTTGTATAAAGACCGCTAATCAAAAAAAAAAAAGAAAAAAAAAAAATTACAGAGGGAGCTTAAAGTGGGGATTAAGGTCGGATAAGTTGGTATTCCACCGTATGACTCGAGAGCTAGCGTCCCGGTAGAACGGGGATCGTCCTCGGTCTTCTGAGTCAGTGGATGCAATTAGGTCCGATTTCGTGTTGGGTGTTATTGTTGCACAGAAGGTGAGATGAAGATGGTGCGGCTTAAACGCCGATGTCCTATAGTCTCTGAATAGGTTGGAACAAACACGTTCACAGCGGCAGAATCAATATCATTGAATGGTACACTGTGAGGCTTTTATTGGGAGAGACCTTGTAACGCTGAGTTGAGGGGAATAACAAGAAGATTCAGTTTTGTGAATAGCATAAAAGGCTAATTAAAGCATGTAATGGATTAATATTTATCTCTCTAACTGGGGGGAATTCAGGCGCCCTTTGAAGTCTTTAGACTAATGGACTACCGCCATGGCAGACGAGCTCATAAACAGCATCTGTGCAAATCAGTGGGGGTACACGATCAAACTAAATGGAGTATATTTACCTTGGAAGACAGATCAGACTTAATCTTAAGGAGCTATTTAGGATTGAACCATTTAGAGTTACTGAAGCTAACAGGTAGATCAGCAAGTTTTGTTTCGTTTTAAACAAAGTACGATGCATAGACACGTCGGTCTGTGCTTGTGTGAATGTAATAATTAGACAACATGGACCTATGCCCCAGCAACAATTACATTTCTACCTCACTCTAAAAACGAAGTGTTCAATTCAACATTTTTAAAGAGTGCGGTGAGTGACCACTCTTTAAAAAGTGAAATTGATCTCAAATAAAGGAGTTATGACATTATATAGTATGTTAGATTAGACTCTGACAATGGTAATTTAACTTTCAGTTTGAAGAGCGTAGTAGCTTGAGTAACATAAAGATGACAAGTTTAAGTAATACACTCTAGACGTTTAAAAGAAAACATCTTTATAGGCCTAATTACTAAAAGGTAAAAACACTTTTTCATTTCTGGAGGTAAAAAAGTCACAACGCAATGTCAGTGGCCATGTACTGCATGCGATTTTGTTAGTACTTCAAAAGAGGAGTATGATGGTGTTAGATTCACCATGTGAGGGCGCTAGTCATTTTTTTCTTCAATATTTCATTCTCTCTACATGTTGGGCAATGTATCCCGATGGTTTGATTTTTTTTCTGCAGTCCGAAATTTCCACTGTCGTAATGATTTTCAGTGGGGACTTTTTTGTTTGAATCGATTCCAAAAAGGGGGAAAGAAATCGAGGATGGCCAATTCTAAACTGCAGAAAAAAGCAAAACTGTTTTAGGTAAATGCATGCTAATCGACTCAGTGAAAAGGCTATAGTTATAAAGTCTGGCCCATTTGTGGCATCATACTGTCTCAATACCACAATCATTGTTTAAAAAAAGGCATCTTACAACAAAAAATCAACATGAAAAACATACCAAGTTCTAGTTGAAAATAAATGACCCCTTTAAAAATGTTATTTACTTTTATTATCGAAAGAATGTCGGGTATACTCTCATTTCGCCTAAATAGATTAGCGGCCTCGAAATGTGCCACCGTGTCCAGGGACGCGTGCCAGGGCCAGACGAGGAGGCTTCTCCCCGGTCTCCCACCAACAATGAAAAGCACAAACCATGTTTTCAACAAAAATCACAGTGGTGTGTTTACATGAACTTCAAAACCGACAAGACAAGAACTGGGTTAGAGATTTGTGACAATAACGGTGTTACGGCTTACCGTGTGGAAGTTGTTATGCATTGCCAAGAATGATGTGTGATGTTTCTGATGTCAAAATGCGAGGCGATAACATTCTTGCTGACGTCACGCATCGAACTGTGTGGGAAAACAGGAATGTTTTGGTTTGGGAGTTGGTCATACTCAATTGTTTGCCTCGTGAAATGTCTGTTTTGATGTCACATTTTAACTTATGACTCTTGTTAAATCTTATTTATTGAGTTATCACTTTGACTGCTCGACTAGTACTTAGCGCCGTTCGCCGTGGTACAACTTCCTGGTGGTGCAAAATATGAATTCAGTGTTTTTAACACTTTTAAACTAACGAGCAATCTAGAGTTGCTTACAAATTCGCCCAGTCAAGAAAAAATACTTGCTCATCAGAAACAGGCAACCAGCCAAACTACTATGTTACATACCGTACTATTTCAAACTGGTACTCTGGTATACTGTGCTTAGCAGAATTGCTAAGCTGAGTTTTCTGACTGGGCAGCTGGGACATTGAATGATGGAAAAACAAAAATATAACCCTTTGCCGTCGAAGATGTAGCATCGTGGGAGACACGTCTGCGTAGAAATCCTTCTAATCTATGTATACATCCCCAGTACGTGCAACGATTTGGAAGTCAGGGCTCTGTCTAGGCAGAAACTCCCTTGTGTTGACAGCAAAATCACTGAGGAAAATCAGGGGATTTAAACTTTGGCCTCACTGGATCAAAAGGAGAGGGGGCAAGAATGAAGAAATTCCACCATGTATACTCGAATTTCTGTCAGATTCGAAATTCAAATTTTAAAGAAGTACTTTGACGAAGTTCTTGCGAACTCTTTTTTGGTATCAGCCAACGAACATTTTCTTAATTTAATCACTGGTCGAAACCCGTAAGGGGTCAATCCAATAGAGTTTCATAACCAGTAATTACAATGTCATTATTTTGATTACTTATAATAATTGACTTTTGATATCATTGGTTTTTTGTTTCTTTGCAGAAACTCAAAAAGGAAAGATTTCGGTTCAGCCTTATACTGAGCGAGTTGAAACAATCGAACGCGACTCCATATAAGACGACGTTGGTGGCGTTTATCAACTGTGTCCTCGAAGCGACCGAGCCCCTTCACGACCGGATTAGAATACGCAACGAATTAGTAGGTAAGTCAGGACACCATACACCCCCACTGAACTCATTGAAAAAAAATAGGCCTTTCTTTTGTTTACAAACATTGACCACC
Organism: Marthasterias glacialis; assembly: GCA_911728455.2. NCBI lineage: Eukaryota > Metazoa > Echinodermata > Asteroidea > Forcipulatida > Asteriidae > Marthasterias > Marthasterias glacialis. Next base: position 14,441,893 of record OU452228.1, on the reverse strand, counting down.
GTTTTGTATGAGAGGCCTTGGGTATCACCAAATCTATAAACTGGCTTGGCGAAAAAAGTGGCATTTTTAGTAAAAAAAATTGAAATATTTTGATGAAGTATAAGTTTACTTTTTGTGTTGATAGTAAATTTTATTTATCATTTAGTTGGATATTAATTTTATAGCGTTATTGGTCAAATAATAAGTGTTGTATTTTTGCAGTGAAGGCCGCCCATAGTTTTGCCAATCATAGTTGGCAAATCTTGCGGCTGTGACGTTGCAAAAGAAAGGTATATGGTGTCGTTCTCTCTGGTACCATACAGGGCGAATGCACCCTGCCCTCCCTCAAAATTTGTTACGGAGGATGGAGGAGCTTCGTAATATAATTTTTCTTAAGAAACCCAAACGTTGGGGTTGGAGAGATGGGGTTGGGGGCTGTACGATTTTTGTGTACTGTGAACACGAAGGCCTATACGACATCTAGACAAAACTCGTAAAGTAAATAAGTGCCAGACTGAACTCCAAAATCAACAAGACAAGAACATCGCCTTGCGAGTTTGAATATGAGCAAGACAAAAGATCTGCCTCGAGAATTGTTTTTCCAAACCTTCAGATCGAGACTATGGCCGACGATGACCACCAGCCAGTCAAAACTCATTTGTAATCTAATTTTGTTGGCTATACCGGTCTGGTCGAGGTGATCATCTCTGTTGTTGTTGTTGTTGTTTTTTTTTTGCTTCGTGACGTTCGCCGCATGAAAGTTAAAAACAAAATCAATCGTGAATAAATAAAAAAAAACAAGTGATTGGTGTTCACACTTGGTTGTATTTCAATAAGAGACGACGACGATAATTTCGCGGTCTGTTGAAGCCACGGCTTTGCGATCTTGTGCCATTTTGCCGGAATCATAATTGATAGATTCCAAATCATCGGTCTTGGCTTCGACTCTGAAGTGGGCATGGGCTGTGTCAGTGACTGTTCAGCAGGAACATCGAAATAAATTCAACGCGATCAGTTCAACTCGTAATAAAAAACCCAAAACAAACAAACCGTATTCCCTATCGTGTGTGTCATGTGAACTTGTTTGACGACCAAAGTTGTTCACATTTACACCCCACCCATCGGTCCCCCTCCAACTAACCCCACCCCACCCCAAGAGCGCTATCAAATCCAACAATACACACCTTAAAATAGCGATTTCCCCAACTCATAGATGTTAAGCATGCATGCTTTCACATTAATAACAACAGTACAGCAATCGTGAACACTATCAGAAAAAATGCCCGTCGGTTCACACGAACTTGTTACTGTTGGAAACTCAATTTTCGTGAGGCGCCTTTTGTTGGGAGGAAAACGAGTGGAAGAGCGCGAGCACTGGCTGCTTCGGCAATTTTCATAGATGGTATTTTCACAGGGTCCGCGCACAAAGCCGTATCACGCCGGGTGTCAGAAAGCTACGCCCTTCAAACTATGCGTAGTACAGTAACCAAGGCCACCAGATCGTCGTTGTCAACATGTTGTGAGCAAAACACAAACAAAATACTTTCATTTCATTGGTTTACAGTCGGACAATTTTGATGCAATATGCCGTCAAAGAAACGTCCCTGGTGACTCATATTATAAAAATTATGCATTGAACTATGGATTAAAGCTGTTAAAACCAGATTAAATCTCAAAATAGGCCTGTAAAACACTTTAAGTTATATATATATATGGAGGGAAAAAAAAGAAAAAAATCACTACTGGGGCTTGAAGTCGCTAAGCCCTGACTTGAGACGGGAGCTTAGGGCTTGCAGATGACGTTCTACATTTTTTTATGGGTCAACTGACTTACATCATGGCCCGATGTCTCTCTATATTAGATATGTACAGAGCAAAAGAGATAATTTATCACTGTAAGTTCCCATTTGTTAAGATTTTCTAGCCCCACTTCCCCTTTTCCGACGACGGATCTGTTAAATCATTTTGCCGCAAGGCACACTACAGTAAGAAGCTGTGCTGGTTTGCTGAAAGACAGGGGCGCCACCTACTGTCGTATTTAGGCCAGGGGTTGTGGGAGACTACAGTTTAATCATACATAGCAAGGAATGAGCTTTCCTCCGCCGAGCCGTGGTTCAATAATTGTTCTCGTGTTTAGTGGTATTAAGGACGTGTAGTGACCAATTTAATAACATCTCGTGGTCAAGCTTCCAGAGAGAAAATCTTAGTTGCACTTTAAAACTTGACTCCGACATTTTTTTTAATGTTGTGTGCCAAAAGTGCTTCCATTTTTGTCAAATCTGTCCGTCGTGATATTATTGGGTAAATAGTCACCCTGCTAAACTGGTTCAGTTATTACAAAACCAGTGCGACCTTGCGACAGGGTTTTGAGTTACCAAAGGGTCAAACGGCTCGTACGATTTCGACTGTAAACTCCTTTTTCTATGAACTGTTCAATTTTTTTGTTCGATGAGATTTTGTTTCTCTTCAAAACACGTTGGTGTCCAATTGTCACGGAACCGTGCCAAGACAAGGTCGCTGTTCTTCATATCACGCCTCCCCTTTCACAATTCACCAGACCCATAATGCACTGCAGTGGTTCTTCGAACCAGGGCAACTACACGAACAGGCACAGGTATAGTTCCGTAATATCTCGCCAAAGCGCTGATCAACAGGTGTGTGTGATCCATCCAGTCCAGACGTGACGCCAGTACATTCTAGAGTTGATTGAACCGCGCTTTTGTAGACGGATCGTGCTGAACTGTTGAACCGTTTGTTGGTTTTACTCAAGTTTCTAAATAGCGCCACCACCCGACAAGACGTTGTCATGTTATAAATCATTGGAATGCACCAACCAACTAGGGAGCAATTTACTGAAGTGGTCACACACACACACAAAAATGCCAAAATAAAAACTGTTTATGTTTTCTCAGGCATTTTGTGCACGTCCATGGGATTATTTACTGACATGTATCAGATGGTTTTTATCTCACAGTAAACTCTAGGAAGTACCACGTTTGTTAAGTTTTGACATGAAAAAAATGTCAATTTGTTTTTCGATCATTACCGTACTCATTAGTTAGTTGTTGCACAGAGCAAGGACCAGCTCTATAATGGTTGTGGGGGTGCGATGTAGTTTCTGCCCCGCTGGGTTCGTCTTTTTCAACAAGTCTTTTTGTTCTTCTGAAAAGTAAGATGCCATTACGTCTTCTGTCTGCTCATCATCCACTGCATTATCCTAACCATGCTCTTGGGTATCCCCCGCTGTTGTTCTTCCTTACCACGGTGTGTGTTGCGTGTTACCCACCGTCCGTCCTGCTGTGAAGGTTTTTTTTTAACCGGGAGGGAGAGCTCAGGGGGTCTACACCGGTCATGCATCCTGTTCTTTTGTGCTCCACGGTGTCCGTCTCGGTGTTTTTGTCTTGCAGATGTACTCTGGAGATCAGGGTTTTTTTTAAATCTAAAATGAGAAGTTTTGTGTTGTTGATGTGTTATGTCTACTCGTCAGAAGACGCATCCGATGTTGTTTACTTGTTTACAGCAGATGTTCTTCCAGTAGACGTAGAGTTTTTGAGCCATGCTTAAAACTATGTACAAAATTTATGCAAGCACCGAAGCTTTGCATCTTTTTTTTTTTTAAATTGGGAGTTTTTTGTTGCTGTCTTGTGTCTATTCGTCAGAAGACGTCCGATGTTGTTCACTTGTTTACGGCAGATGTTACTTTCGGTAGACGTTGAATTTCTTGAGCCATGCTTAAACCTATATGTACAAGTTTATGAAAGCACTGAAGCTTTGCATCTTGAGGAATTACGGGAAACGTCGCCAATGAGTACAGAGCCAATCACCCTCAGCTTCTCTGCATCAATCTCATCCAGTACTAGTAGTGTGTTCGAATGAATACAGCGATGTCTGCGTACTTACATCTTCACTAATTATTTATTTCCATGTTGGCCTATCAATAAGTTTTACACAAACATGACAATAGTGTACCACACGTTAAAAAACCCCAAATAATATGATTTGCATATTTGAATATACCAAAGGCTTCTACGGACATAATTACTTTAGTTTTATTAAAGTAATTTTTATTGAGCTATGCATGAACTTCGACTGTTAGCACTTCTGACTCAGGGAAGAGCGTTCCGTTACAAAGTGGGTATAGCAAAGAGAAAAGAACTTGGTAGAGGCTTTCGAGCGAGTGAGCGAGCAAGATGTACACAAATGTACATACCGACACGTACGAGGGGGTCAGACAGGGGAGCAGAGTGCACCTCCCGTAGGAAACCCTCTCCGTCTTGGGCCCGGGCAACCTGTCAGAAAGTTTGCACGGACCTCGCATTGAGTCTTCACGGACGGCTTTACACAAGAAGTTCAAATATCCATTAATATAGGGTGGGTTTTAATGGACCGACAGGTAAAATAAAACATCGTGATTGCCTTTCACTGATAAACATTTCGCTGATAAAACCAATTCCTGGTCACAAAACGCTCAAATGGTTTTCCTTTCCAGAAAAAACCTAGATCATTTCTTTTATATAACTTATGGGACGATTTCGAGCTCGGGATACGAACTTCAAGATTTCAGCAGAATGTTCCAGTTGTTCCCGGAATACTGACACGTCGTCACTTTGGGCAATTTGTCATTGTCACCCCAGTGTGGTAACGACAATACCTGGCTGTCCAGGAATCACTACTCCCAGCGGCCGAGTGGCTTGCGGTGTCGAACTTTATTGCTCCTAGGGGCCATGATTTTATCACCGAGTTTCTCAATTACAATGCAGACAATTACGCAGAACAATTTTGTAGACTATTATGAGGTGGAGTTTTCGCTGGTGACCGATTTCTGTTTAGTGGATTTCTAAATGATTTGCAGCCCTGTAGTCTTTGAAGTTACGTTAGTGATATCATACATCAAACCAGACGCAAGCTTCATTTTATTTTTTTTTGGCGGGAACATTTTAACAAGGAATATAGAACTGACTTACGATCGTTTTTCTTTTTCGAGGCCCGAGTGGGGCTGAGGTAAAAAGGCGGAGTTCATCGTAGAATAGAGCAAGCTGGTCCTTGCTCTATGATCGTAGAGCTATGGGTTAATGGATTAAATACAGGTATTCGTGTAATACACACGCCCCGAGATACAATTTCTTGCTTGGGTGCGTTCCTCACGCGACGTGCTGGTCCTTCCTCTCTCTTAAAGAACCCTTCTTTAGGAATGCCAAGTACTGAAGGTAAAGGGATACCAGTGGTATTCCTTTGATGTGTGTACTTCGTCAAGATAAGAGCAGTCCTGCCCGATAAGGGCGAACTAGACACTATAGCGGAGAAGTATAAATAAATAACGGAAACGTTTAGAGAGAGCTTTTTACAAAAGGTAAACATTCATCGACCGTGGAACATTTAACCGCGGACTAACCATTCTAACCCCGCGGTTGAACCAAGGAGGTCAAAGTGACACTTACAGTACATTTCACAACACCGAGGACCAAGTCCGTCGAGTTTCTTAGACCCTAGGGAGGAACATAGACCATGTGGCCATGATGTAACCTGTGACATCACAATGTGTACAAAAGAGCCACAGAGTCTGGACTTTACTACAGCCACGGTTTGTACACAGCCCATTGGAGGACAACTTACAACCTTACATTTTACGAAAACGATAGCGTTTTATGAAAAGAAAATAACAACATGGAGAGGGCACGTCTTAACACCTGTTCGGCTTTTACTTATACACTTCTCTGACTATATGTGGTGATTAAGACAAGGTGATAAAACTCCTCACAGAGTCGAATCTTGCCTGTCAGGAAAGACACTGGAATGTACCAGCTCACTCTTTTTGTAAACAAGGCGGCGTGGTCTAAACCTCATGCTCTGACAAACAAATAAACAAAATCACGATCATGGAACAGTTGAACCTAGATCTAACTCCATGTTTGAACCGTAGAGCAAGGGTGTTCGATAACATTGTGTGATGCAGGTTCACGCAACTATCACTGCAAAAACGGGGGTGTTAAATTGATTCTCTCGGTGTGACAACACCGACATGGTGTTGGTTATCCCCATTGCTTTACTATTGGTAAAATTAACACCATGTTGGTGTTGTCATATATAGACACCGAGAGAATCAAATTAATACCCCAGTTTTTGCAGTGTATTATGATATGCCCCCCTTCAAAGAAGAGCTATTTTAGCTAAAAATAAAATCAGAAAACCTGTCTACTGGGTGTAAAATTAACAGAGAAGCAGTCATGAACAATTGCATGACATGTATTTTTGAAAGCTTCATGTTTGTAATTAACAAGATGTTTGGCACATAACAGTCGTGGGCTTAGCAATGGCGGCTCTGTATGAAACAACATGGACCATTGTAACAAACATGGCGTTTTCGAGACCACGGGCTTCAGCTTAGGCTCTGGCTTGGGCTCCGTCAGTATTTGAAAAAACGTACGCTTTCGGTACGGGGCTTCAAACAGGCAGACTTTGCCTAAAGCCGGGAGTCTATAAGCCTAAGCCGCGGTTTCGAATATACGGACATAGTTTGGTAGACCCACGGGAGACGGTACAAGCACCGAGTTGTTTTGATTACAAGTGCCAACAATCGAACCACTAAAATCTCATTCAAATCTTATATGTAGAAAATACAGTTGGAGAATAATTTATGTGAAAAGGAATGCTATGTCGCAATAATAGCCCAACTGTTACGTGCACTACCGCACGTTGTGGCAAACGCACAGTCAAAGTACTTTGTTTATCAGATGTCACAGAGAATACTGATGTGTTTTTTTCTCCTCAAATGTTGAAACAATATCAGATAAAGAGTGGGGGAAATAAACAATCGGCAGGGACCAACTTTTGTCAAGTGCAAGAAACCATTAAAATTGGATAACCTATAGTGAGGTTGTTTCTCGCTGAATGGTGGCCGTAATTTACCGGGTGGTTGTCAGGGCAATAGGGATCTCTTTGCCCACAGGGCACATACCAGAGTGGAGTTCCATCCACCAAAACAAAAACATTTGTCAAGGACTTTCGTCTGACCAAGTTCTGACCCTAGTCAGCTGTGCCTATACGAGCTTGTAACCATGGCAGCTGTACAAGAACAGAGCCACTCAGGCCCCCACGTGAAAACCACTTGCTTGGGTGAATGGATGGATCACGGGCCGCGTTAGTGACAGGGCAACAACCGGCCCCCGTCTTAATGACCAGCCGGCCCCGTTGTTGACCTCCCATTGCCGAGGGGGGAAAACAAGAATCCACACCCGGGGAGCGTATAGTGTGGCACGACAAAGCCGAACATTAATGCTGGGGCTCCATTCCTCCCCGCTGAAACCATAGCTGGGTACCATAATCAGAACTCTTTGCATTTCAACAACTGGGTCATTGTGTCGCACTCATGAGCATTTTCAGAAAAAACTTCCTCGTCGCCGTCCCTTGCCAGAATCTCTGCTACGATCTGAACGTCGTTTGATCACATCTTGGAATTTTAACCTTTTTTTGAACGTTGTCCTATTATGACACGTGCACAAACTGATGACGGACTGTGTACCCCCAACATGAACGGTGTGATCACAGACAGAACCCGTTCGTTTCGTAAGAGTTTGTTCCAGTAATAATCAGGAACAACCCCCTTTTTCACTTGACGGTGTTTCGGATTTTTAAATACCTGGATCATTAATTATGCACGAATCTTCCTCCTCTTTCCCTGATGCAGGGTTGAAACTGTTGGATGTTCTCTCGGATCTGAGGTAAGTTAACTTTCTTCTGACTGATTATGTTCAAGAATTTCAAATTAATGTTCGTGTTTATTATAGATCGAAACGGTTAACGCGTGGTGAAATTTGCAGAGTATTTTCCCTTCCTTTTGATCAATGCCTTGATATATACCATGGGATTCCTGCATGACAAGTAGTTTTTGCGAAGAAGAGCACACATTTAATGCTTTTTGTGTAAATTTTATGAACAAATACTCGGTTTTAGATACTACGTAAGATTTGAAGCTAACAACTGTATAATTTATACATTAACACGTGTCCCCAGTAATGCCACTGCGTGTTTGGCAGATGGAACATTGGAGGAATGGGACCCACTGCACGAATCATCCGGAATGAAGACGTAGTTTTTCTTGTAAATCCAAATTCAACGCAATCGAAAAAGTCTAGGAATTCAAAGAAAACGGTCCACGCTGACCAAATCTATAAGGGCAGAGTTATGCCAGCAAATACAGCTCCTTCTGCGACGAGTTGTGAGCTCAATCAAAGTGGTTTTCCGTGCTCATTTTCACTCACGAACCCTTTTCATATTTCCAAATCTCTAAGCTAAAAATGATACATGGGAAACGACTTCTACTGTTGTCTCCCTCATTGGTTTAAATAGAAACATCGTGTTGAGCTAAACGGGTTCACGTACACCCAATATGTATTGTATTATTTGCACGTGGTCTGAATGTAGGCATAACATTTTGATTTCTCAACTACCCTCGACAAGGTACATTCAGCACAACCAATTTTATTAAACAAATATAATATGTTTCCTTTTGTAAATCAAGTAATTATATTTAATTGAGGCACGAAGGACCACACGGGGTGATTTTAACCGGTCCCCTGCTGGTCTGAATGCCTTCGGGTATTATCTCTCAATGTTCCCCACGGCAAGGGCGTTATGAAACCAGCGAGACCGCTGGGGGCCAGTTGGGCTATGTAAGAAACGTGACGAACGTGACATTCGAGCGTCTTGCTATCTATCACTCTCCGAGTATTGTTTTAGAACCACACATAATATACACAAATAAACTTCATGTTGGCAGACTTCACTCATCCAGGTCAAGATTTGGCAGATGTTGTTTGTACTTTGTTATTGTTTGATAAAACATGTCAAGTTTGTCATGACGATGATTGTTTTAGTGAGACATCTTTTTTTGGCTTTCTTTTTGTTCTGTGAGAAGACAATCAGAGTATACAGATCGAAACGTAGAGTTGTTAAACAACCATTGGCTCTTTCCAGAACCACACCGATTCAATAGAGACTATTACATGGTGTCATCGCAAAACTTACTTGATTGTTTTTGTTGTTGTTTGTTTGTTTGTTCGTTGGTTGTTGTTGTGTTTTTTGTCAAAGTAAATTAATTTTCATCCTCTAGTTTCAATAAACACGTCATACTACATCCCCTTTAAATGTAAGATGTAGGATTGGTAAAGCTGATAGTGCAGTGTTCTTACTTTGTGTGGTTAAGTTTGAAAACAAAACTGTGACAATTTGGCCGAGAGAAAACAGTGAAAAACTGTGCACACTTTTTTAGTATGTAAACACATTGTCCTCAGCTTCGATCGTTACAACCGAAAATAAAATCCGAGGTCTTTAAATTCTATTTTCTCGACCTTGACAGTATCAGACAGAAATATTGATATTATGGAAAATTGGCACTGGTATGAACTTCATAATTAGTAAGTTTTCAGACTGATAGTGATACTAGTAAACAATTTGTTTATGAATATCAGTCTTTTCTAAATGATGAGCATTCACCTTAAAAACAGGAGGGTGTCATTTTGTAGTGGATACCACGAACACGGTTTCTGTCTTGTCAGGGATTCTATAGTGGCTTATTCAGATTGCTGCAATCGTCTAAACATGAATTGTGGATTTGAAGGTCTTCAAAATGCTATACCTTCTCGAGTTTGACAGTTTTCCCGGACGGACATTTATTTCCCCGGGGATTGGTCTCGGCATGAACTTGATAACCAGTGAGCTCTCAGATTGAAACTATAATCGATTTTTTTTTAGCCTGATGATTAACAGGGACCCGTACTTTGTCTCTGAACTCACGAGATTCTGTACACAGTTATATGGTGACATGTACATGTACAGTAATGCCTAATGTGCCAGCCTGCTATGTTCACCTATACTAGACCATTAGACTTGTAGTATAATGGTATCATGCAGGTTACATTAAGTGCGGGTACTGGTCTTTGACAATTACAAATGTTGTCTGCATGCTTTTAAACAAAGTCATAATTTCGCACATTTTCGCAAAGCCACATTTTCACACTATTATATCGGTATTAATCATTCATGCCATCAGGTGCACAGTTTACTAAAGGAACAGTCATTGCGCGTTCTGTTTTGTTCTATTACTTTTTATACTTTTCAGCCTACGAAATAACGGCATGCTCTAAGTTTGTTTAAGTGTTGCATACGTTTTTGACTGTTCTCCTTAATGTTGGTAAGTTACTTTCTGTGGGGTCATATTGATGGAAACATTGTCATACACAAATAAACACAATGCTCATACACGTACACTTACAGTATTTGTCCGGAGAACAACCTTTCAACAGACTAACTGCGTCCATACTTTAGCTTATGTTGACAGAAATACGCAAACTTGGCCACATTTTCACGGTGCATACGGTAACCTATTACACGACTTGTTTTACCACGTGTCGAGGATGGATTAACTGAACTTAGCCAACTGAGGCTGGTTAACATAACTAGCATTTTCACGGTACATACGGTAACCTATTAAGTTTGATCATGCATTGTGGATCGTAGAGAAACAGTACTTAACCAGTTCAAGCTGGTTATAGCTAGTAAGTCGAGTTTAAAAAGTTAGCGTGTGTTCACCTATAAGTCGAGGAGGACGGCGCTACATTTAAAACCGTTTTATTTTGAGAAGGTTGAGTTTGCTTATAACCATAAGTTAAAAACCTTCACCGCTTTCGGGTTTATGTCTCAAGTAAACGTCTTTATCGAGACAAATGCCTGACAATGTTATGCATCTAAGGAACGCCACTGTCCATCTTTCCACTTCGCACGTCGAATCACAAACGTCTGTGATGACAGAATTGAAGGGAAACCGCGTGGATGATTTCATAAGCCTTCACAGTCAGTGTACGGGTTTTCAGAGAGCAACATTCACTCAACCACCGAACACGGCTTGGTCATTTTTCACTTATCTGCGGCTTGTCAGGCAGCAACCGATTGCTGGTTCTGACAAGGCATGGAAACATTATATCGTACCCATGGGCTTTGAGACATTTCCGTCTCCAGCGTCAAACTTTAAAGGGAATTAGTGCCGACTATTAAAAACAAACTTTTGTTTTGAAAGATTCTTATTTTTCTCATTATATATCTCCAGTTTATCCAACTAACTAAATAATTCACAAGTAACCACATCAAGACAAATAGAAGAGGAACTTAATAATATGAAGTACTAGCTGGTGCAACCATTATATACTTCTGTTTTGGGAGGAGTGGTGGCTCTGAAAAGAGACCACAATGGCTCTTTTCAGAGCCCCCACTCCTCCCAAAAGAGACTATCTGACCCTTGCTCTATGGCTATAGCTTCGCATTATTTTAAGTGTTTTAAATGTGATTCCTCGCCTGTCCAGGCTGAAATACATATTCCTACGTAAATTAATGGCGGTATACGTTACTCTGAAATAATAGACTGTAGAGCACAGTATAACCATAGGCCTTAAAGGGTAAATTTTAATAGAACGACAGTGGACATTCCCCACAACTCAACGTTGGTGGCGCTCATCGAATGATATTAACGTCACTTTCCATAAGCTTTAGTCAAAGAAGAAACTTGACCGGTTTCACCAGTTTATGTTTTTATGAGGGACTTTGTGAATGCTCATTCATCAGGCTTATCTTGACTGCGGCAATCGGAATAAGCTACGGTTCAAAATACTACTTCTTGCACTCTTACCACTATTTCAGACAAATATTTCTCATGAAGGCTGGTTTTGGTATGACTTTTATAATCAATGACCTTTCATAATGCAATATCATACTTTTTTTTTGTAAATTATTACTATCCCCTGCACTTTGTCTTTATGTGTTAATGCTAGCAATACTTTGAGTCTAAATCCATTTTGTATAGAAATTTCTGGATCTGACCTTCACAGGGTACTTACAGGGTAGTTTGCAGCCGGTAACCCACAGCTATCACATACCTCCAACTCTCAAAAACCCGCATTGTTTTCCCGGACATCTGGGATTCAGAACTTGAACACAGTTGGCATTAAAAAAGCTTTCATGGTCGTTGCTAAAAGGACGGACATACCGTGTGTTTATAGTCCTCTTGTGAATTACATTTCAAGGGCTAGAGAGGTTATTAAACACCAGTGAAATATTAGCTTCTGAATGATATGTTACTGATGGGAGAAAATAGTCACAAGTTTCTGAAATACCTAAGGGAAGTTACACTGACCCACTTTTCGGTAACCTCGAAGGAATGCCGATTACATAAAAAAAAATAATAATAATAAAATGAAAGAAAAAACCCCACGAAAACAACTGGAACGACCATAATATTTGGTGTGAAGTGGTCAAAAGTATCAGATAACTGTGTGGATAGAAACTGTAAAAAAAAACCGCGCACAAAAAAACCAAAACACACATAAAATCATAGAAAAAAAGAAAATGGACGTCGGTTTGAGGTTTGTTTACATGTGAGAACTTTCCAGTAACACTTTAATAACAGTTGGTTCGTAGTATATGGTACTTAGGTAAACAGTGAATTTGAATACAATTTTGAATAAGAATCGTACCATACTGCCTAAGTGCGTGAAATTATCATTAAAATAAAACAAATTAGAATTGTTTCCAATTCCAGAATTGAATTTTGCAAAAGGCAAATTACGATTTCAGTAACAATTTGTCAATAATGAGCAACTAGAAGTCCAAATCTAGAGTTTCCTTTCCTCCGCTCAGTTCTATATCACATTGCTTTACTTACAATGTTCTTGACCGAAGTAACCGAAAACCCTAAAATTCATGAATATGTGACCCCAGGTTATTTGTGCCGATAATGCAGTGAAAAGAGATATGCATGGGCATTATTTGGGGCACATTACACGGACCCACTACACCCAGGGGTTCACCTGCGTTTCATAAATTGAATACATTTCAACAGTTTATGCAATTACCGTAATACATGACCACGAGAGAAGGTCAAGAATCCATGGTTAAAGGTGCAGTCTTCTGACAATGTGCTCAGGGGAAAGTTCAAGACTTCACAGAGTTACGTATGGGACTTTCAGAAAGTTGAACCCTCTGAAACACAATTAAGATTTGATTTCAGTGATTTTTATTCTAATATTGGGCATCTGCAAGGAGAATTCCCACAAGGATTGACATGTCATTTCAGCTGCCATATAGCAAACTTAACGGTGTCCAGAGGCTGACAAGGGGGGTGGGGGCAAGTAGGGGTACAATATGTTTCACGGGGAGGGTTAGCTGCCCCTTTGTCCTCCCCCCACTGGCTACGCCACTGACTTGAATTATCTATGACTAAATACACATTTTAAGTGTACAATATTTATTTACCGGTATTTAAGATGTCTACTCGGCCATAAAAAAAGGTCACAACTAAAATAATTAGAGCACCTTAGAGCAAGCCTTTAATACGTCAGGCGTGCCTTTTTGACAAAGATGGCGCATTACAAATGAGGCTATTATTATTGTTATTAAAATGATTGATACATACATCAAATACATATCTCGATATATCGATTTGGCCTATACCTTGGAAGGCTTGACCCTAACTTTAACAATCAGTCAAGTTTGGACTGACCTTTACCTTTTAATTCTCTTCCATGCCGCCCACTTCAAAAAGGTCCTTCCCTTCTGAAGAAAGATTATTCAAAGGCAATGTAGAGCACTACTTGAGATATTGATACCTTCCTAAAAAGCAGAGTTTAATTTCTCTCAATTTATGCTCAGGTCACTGAAGGGTGCGTGCGTGGGTCTGAAGGGGGTCGGGTGGTGCCGGGGCTGAAGGGTTATTTTTGGGCCGGTGACCGTGGTGGAATTCCTCGGATAAGACCGTGGTGTTGCTCTTAGCAATGACATAAGGGAAAGCAGTGGTTGGGTCGGTGTAGAGATTTATAGTTTGTTATCTGACGAGATTTACTTGATATTTGTACAAATTACACGCCGAGGAGTTGTGTATTGCCCACATGCCTACTGATTTAATTGAAGAAATTCAGTGTGGTTTATGTTGGGCATATCAATGGTGGCATTTGGTGTTTAAGTTCTTGTTTGGTTGTTGTTGTGACGGTTTAAAATCTACACATAATTTCTTTCCATTAACATTCTCGTCAGTCACATTTTCCCGAAGCATTATAAACAGAGCTATATCAACTTTCAACTATGAACAAAAGCTTTTTTCGTTTTTTTAAATTTACTTTATTTTTTTTGTTTAGATATAGGGTCATAGAGAACTACAAACTATTATGCAAAGTTGTATGTATGCTTGCCAATTTCCTTTTTGATTCTACTACAATGTTGTTGTTTTTTAAGGAAAAGCCGCTGAAATCTACTGTTCTTTGAGACCATTGATCTAAAATATCCGCTTCAATCCTATGCATCATTATGTTCTTTAGTGTACATGCTATATTGTTAAGTCATTCAATACTTACAAATCACAAACTTGGGGTTGGTGGGTGGGTCAAAAACATTTCGCAAAGAAGTACAAAATATACAAGACAAACAGATTGTTTGAGTGTTACTTCAGTCTGTTGCGTTATCCATCATTATCCAACCATGATCAAACCCTACCTGCACGGAGCACACGAGATATGTTGAAGTCACAAACGAAATCGAGAAAACAGATTCATACAGATAATCGGAGCTGACAAGTAAATTGATTTTTATCCGTCCGTGAGATCGAATTCAATAAAACATTTCAACGCTACGCTCTTAGCGGGTGGGGGATTCTGCTTTTGCGTTGCGTTTCCAAATGTCAGAGGGGGCAAGACAACAAGAAAAAGAGTCGGTTAAAGAAAATGTTGTAAACCTTGACTCTTGGTCTTCTGCATGCGCCATCCATTTCAGTTTGACTGGCCAAGTATTTTGTATAGGGTTTGTGTCAAAGTGGAGCCCTCTTGTTTACTTATTTCATTAAGAAGACCACTTTAATGACGTATTTCTGAAACCCATGCTAATAATAGATTACTGTTGAGCTTTAATAGTTTGTTATTATTAGGCACTGTATAGAGAATGTACTGAATGGAGAATGTACTGAATGGGAACACAGTTGAACTCCAGATCGTCAGAAGCCTGATCCTGGAGACGTGGTTTCGAAGACGCCTTTGAATAGCCTGGTCCCGCACAGACCGTGTGACCTGTGACATCACAATGTGTTTACAAAAGAGCCACAGGGCCTGGACTTCCTGCAGGCACGATTTGTACACAGCCCAATGAAAGACCAGATCAAATCTTTTATGGAGATTGCACTGGCAGATTTGTATCCACTTTTTGATATGAAGAAAGTGGGTACATCCTTAAAACTTGTTTAGCTGTTTGTTATTTTTTTTGTATAATTCTTGAATTGATGTGAAAATTATGACACAAAATGTTAATTTTCCCATATGACCAGTGCAGTATCTTGCCTGCCAGCAAGGCCCTGGAATGTACAAGGTCACTCTTTTTGTAAACAAAGGTTACGTGGTCTGCAGGCTGACCTGTTACCATTTACTGGTACCACCCAGGATTGGTAACCAGTGTTTATGAAAAATCCATTCATTCTCATTATTCGTAACGGCACAACCATCAGAGCACATCGAGGATATATAATGACAAATATAGCTAAAATCTACTAGCTTTGCATTTTGACTCAGTTGTACTGCAGTAATTAGGTCACAATGTTTCATACTCAATGCATAGCTAGGCCCATAGATTAGAAAGTAAACCTCAACTTCAAATTACCGTGAATACAACTTTTTGAGAATTACAACCTGTCATCATTCCTCGAAAAGCCCGAGTTTATGAACCTCCTGGGAAGGCCGGAGGCTTGCGGTACCCGGTACGTCACAATCTCAGGATGACATTGTGACATGCTCGTGGTTTCAGCATGCTCTCATTAATGAGATCAAGGTTATCATCTGGTGATTTAACCCTAGATTTCCCCCTGGCTTACTGAAAGTGACCACGATAAAGGTTTTTTGTTTGTTTGTTTGTTTTTTTTTTTTGTTTTTTTTTTTTTTGTTTTTTTTTGGGGGGGGTAATTTATCGTGGTCTGTTTGGAATTGAAATATTCCATGTGACAAAATTCGGAGGTTTGCCCAATCTCTCACCCCCAATCCCATCCTCGGGAGTGGTGAAACAAAATATCAATAAATAATCATTCGTTAAATTTGAAGTTTGCAAGAGTAGTTTTAGCTGGCTCTTAAGGGATGCACCATATTTCCCTAAAGAGTTTTAAGACATTGGATCTGATTTGGGTTTGGGCCATCCCAAAATAATAACCAGGGGTAGACAAAAACAAAAACGTAATGCACTTCGATGCATGTGTGTGATGTGTTTGGTGGGGTCTGCCCTTAACTTTTCCTTTCAGTGACTTGGCTTGTCACTTCAGTAGTATAACAGCTTTTCACTGGTCTAAATCTTTAAGGTTTTCTTTCTACATTGTCATTGGTACTTCAGAGTGTGAAACCATTGGAACAATCAGTGAACAGTCAGTGGTTGACGCATAGCTTTCAGGGTTTTCCCATAACGTTTTCATTGACTAGCCAGCCGGACCAGTTAAGCTCGTCAACACTCAGTAGACAGCCATCTTTTTCAGTAGTCCGTATTTCGTATGAAGGATGTTTTTCAACACTGAACTAGCCAGCCGGACCACTTGGAGAGAATTTTGACTGGTCCTCAGGTGTTTTTAACTAGCATTTGGCCAGCGGACCACTATTATTTAAGGGAGAACGAGGGATTTTAGAAGTAATGAACTGGCAGCCATTTAGACAGAATTTTGAAAGGTCCTCCAAAGTTGTAACAGGCGTTTGGCCAGCGAACCACTGTTGAAAGAGAGACTGAGCTGATTTGTTTTGCTTTAAGTATGTAGTTGTTTAATATTCATTTGTTTATTTACTGAGAGTTGACCACCACAAGGCAACAAGTGGCAACTTCCGCTCAATTGTATACAGCTGAGGAATCAGTTCTTGGGATTAAACAGGATGAACTTTATAGTACTAATAAAGAATGAAACTAATCTACACACGATTGAGTTCCGTACATAATCCCTCTATGGAGGGTATGCACAACATAGGTAAAAACAAAAATAGAAAACTTCACAGATTTACACATTACTCACATGGTATACAGATGGTCATGGTGGAAAACTTCTCTTGAAAAATGTTTACCTGAAATGCTGTCATTTTTAGAGATTAGTTAAAAACAAAAGTTTTGATTTGATCTTGCGAGTCTAAAACACGATATTTTGAAAACAGTGAAAACATTATGTAGGTTTTTTCCCCCACTTAATTTCTCACGACTCTAATAACTGATTGAGCTTCAACTTTCACAGATTTGTTTTGTTATGTATAATATGTTGAGTCACACAAAGTGTGGAGACTGGTCTTTGCATGTGTTTATACAGTGTCCCAAAGGATGGACACCTCTTTTAGAGTTGCAGATACATGAGAGTAAATTTCTTACGGAAAATGTGTCTTTTTCTTCTTTTAGAAAATCTGAGACAGAAGATGGCGATCTTATCGAACAGCTGGAGTATTTTGACGAGAACAAAGTAAACGATGAAGAGCAATTCAGCGTACCCCAGGGGGTGGATCTCAACAACCCCGTAGATGTCTTCAATACAATATACGAACAGGTGAGACCCGTTACAGGGAGTAGGCCTATAGGATAGCATTTCAAGAAAAGGGATAAGAGTTTCATTGATAGATGATAGATAGTAGTCTGCGTAAATTGGCAGAAGGGCTTTCCAAGGGCTTTCCTGGCAGGCGAGATGCTGTAGATGTTTTCATTTTTAAAAATACATTTTTTACTGTATTATTTAATGTCATCAGTAAGTGACATACGAATACGGTTTTATAATGTGTCAGCCCATATATCACATATAAAGAGTTGATAATAATTGGACGGACCTTCTATAATTTCTCCTATAGATCGAATTTGCATCAGTAATTACTTATAGTATTTGTGAGATTAAAGCACCAGCTCAACATTCTTAAACTGACTGTAAATGCTTCCATTCTTTGCACAAATCAAGATATTTGTAATAAAATTAACTTGTCAGCTGTCATAAAATGTCAGCTCATTTGGTTCTTTCGTTTGCGAGAAAACAGTAAAACTGCCATCAGTATTTTTGTACGTATTCCTATACAGGCAGAGTTCTCGTCTCAATGAGACGAAAACTAATTTTGGATCTTATTTCATTTATTATTTAAAAACGATAACACTTCAGGCTGAAATATTTCAAGGAAAGTTTTCCACCATCATTATCTTTATACCATGTAAGGTACAAGTAAATCTGTGAACAGTTATGTTTTTCATCTTAATACCAATGTTGAGCTGGGGCTTTAAGGTCAAACATGGAGGACAAATAAACCTTGTTCGGCTGTATGATTTATTTACTACTTTATGAACGATGTTGAGAAATGCGTATAAACAATAATGATTATGTTACGTCCACGGTTACACCACCTTGGTTACACACTGCACGTAGGAAGGCTTTCCTCCATGCACAATGGGGCAAGGTTGCACATAACCTTGCCTGCCATGAGATGCCCCAATACCATCCAAAGTCAGTCTGTAAACATGGCGACGTTTATGTGGCTTCTCGGGTCAAAGGATTTCAGTGCTAATTGGTGCGAGGCCATTGACCCGCTACGGTTGACCGCGGAAACTTCAGCAATCATCTCATTTTCACCCGTAGAAATATAAAAACCGCCCATCACAATACAAATCGTTATCATGCATTTAATTATAGAACAACTCCTGGTATTCGGTTACCTCATAGAACTAGAACTGAAGCTCCGTACTCAGTTCTTCATTTGATTGGTTCTGCTGGTATTTAGGTTCCAGCTTGGTAGTGAAAGTGATATACTTCATCCGTGGTTTGGACTTCCTTCATCCATAGTTACACCATAGAGCTAACTTTATACCGGTAGTGCTGGTAGTGTAAGTGTTAATATTCTGCCAAGAATTTCAATCATGCCTTATTTCTCTTTGAATAATACTTCTGTCGGCACTATAAGATTTACACCCGACTACATCACATCTCCTCCATAGGGCTGTCATTATCTCTACAATCCTGCGTGGGCTTAACAAAAGCCACCTAGAACAAGGTACTACTTGTGGTAGTGAACACTGGAGTGGTTGTTGGATAGAAAATTGTTTGATAACCTGATATTGTGGTAGCAAGTCCCCCGCCCGGGGGCTCCTAATGAGAAGTTTCTGTGGTTATTCATGCATTTTGGGGTGAAATAGGAAAAAATGTGCCCATGATGAATTAGCCCAGTCTTATAAGTATTTGCTGTATCTGTGGGCGTGGAAGCGTTTCACTGATGGCCAGTCAGGAAGTATCGCTTGCTTGGTTTTGTTTTCTAGTAATTGCTAACCGCAATTCCCTATTAGGTTTTTTTTTATCAATAATCGCACGTATGAAAACTTCTGCTCTGTGGAGAACACAGTTCACCTTGTTGCAGGGTATTGCAGTTACGGCAACCCTTTTCTTCAGATTTGCGTTTGTCTTAACCCAAGGAGGTACTCTGTACACGCTGCGAGGGTCTAATAGTTTACAGACTTGTATAAAGCTGTTGTTCATCATGGATGTTCACGTTGGATTATTATTGGACTAGGATTTGATAGAATCACGATCGTGACGATGGCATATGCAACAAGTGGAGTATAAGAAACAATGCTATTCGCAGTTTGGGGACAGTTGCACGGGAGCATGTCGATGAAGCCGTGTCGTGGGGGTTGAAATTGCTGAGGAGACAACCCATCTCTGTGACATGCATGGTGCGTCCATGTTGTTGTGAGAAAGGGGTATCCCGTACTGGGGTTTGAGTAAAGAGGAATCTCAACAGAATATCTCTGTGGTTTGACTTTGAGTAACTTACAGCTAGTAACGTGGTGTAAAACGTGACAAAGAGATCGCCGAGTGCAGCTGTGAACTGCAACTTTTTGAGAATTGTGCCCAATATTTCTTCTTCTATGGTAGGCCTACTTACTCTTCTGGAACGAGGTTGTACTGAGTATACAGTACCATCTGGAATATTGTACATGAATCGTAATTACTTTTATTACTTCAAGTAAGTATTTGAATAATTTTTAATGGTTATAATCAATCTCCATGGTTATATGATGTAGTCATAAAATGTACGTGCTCTAAGTAGAAAATAATGGAAAGTTACGGTCTTTAATTTCCGAGCGTGTAAACTTGAATGTGTGTGGCTACGTGGCTGTCACGGCATTCAACGGCAACAGTTACCAATATGGGTACAGCCGAAAAGTCGATTTCGTTTGGCATTCAATAATTACTATTCTCATATTACAAATTTCATTCCACTAATAGACCGATTGCGCGACCCACGTCACGTGACCTATAGTGGGTATTGAATGTAAACAAGCACGACGTCCTCCATAGGAACATAGAGCAATGATAGAAAGGTACGGTACGGTACATGATGATTGTTGCATTTTGTTTATTCGATGATCGAGGCTTTTCTTTCTCGAAATATGTCAAAAGTATTCCATAGTTTGTATCAGAGACCTTCGAGTGGCTGAATAAAGCCAGTAAGGACAGTTCCAGCAAGTCTTGAAAATTCTACAAGTAACGTATAAATGTGCACGATGTTGTAGTGTAGTTGCATGCACGACGGAACGTTTGGGCCAGACGACTGCGATCACCCACACTTTTCAACACACACATTTCACAGTTTTGAAGTTGAATGATAAAAAATGGCTTTCCAAAACTGTTTGATTCCTCTGCCTATTTGAAATTTCGCAAGGCTAGGTGTAATTGCTCACTTTTCCAACGTTCTTTTATCTTGCTTTGTTTTTACAGTGATTTAGGCCTACATTACAAACAAAATAACACTGTTATTAACAGGCGGGTGGCTACATAGTCGTCCGACGTGCATGACTCAAAATAAACCTCTTTTGTAGCAGTATACTGGTAGTTCACGAATCAGTAATGTGATTAAAATCAATGTCACAACATACATATTAAAATCAATGTCACAACATACAAACTGTAACAAAATGGCTTAGTAACTGTGTTAGTATTACCAAAAGCCGACTGTTGATGCGACTCTGTCGGTCATAGCATGCACGTGCACGCAGTTTGCCATCGGCTTAGATGACGTAGTACCCACTACAGGTCACGTGACGACATGTAAACATTGGTCGCGCAATCGGTCTATTACCGTGACCCAAAGTATAGACTGGCTCTTTTTTGTGTGTATTGACTATCAAACCGCTATGTACAAGATGCATTACACGAGGATGTGTGGCATCAGACCGTTACATCATGACATAGACTAACCCAAAATAAGCGAAGCACAAAATAATTGTGTTTAATATATTAATACCAGAAATAGGTTGCCAGCCAAACTAGCATGTCACGCGTTCTGTTTGTAACTGGTGTTCTGCTTATTTTCGCTTAATAGGAAATGTTTAAGCACTATAGCCTGTTTAACTGGCTCCATGAAATCGAGTCCTAACGAGAATGAAAACGTATTGTATTTAAACACTTTGTTAGCACGTGTATAGTCTCAATTCGAGAACAAACTTGTTGTTTTCCCCCGGCGCCCGTGTTTAATGATGCCGACACAAAATCGATTCCGACTGCGTGAATTCTATTTTGTAAACTGCCGTTTTAACAGACTAGACGTCTGCCGCAGTCGCTACCAGTCTATATTAATGGCGTCATTTATCGAAACTATAGAATAAGACACCAACACAGAATTTTGTCTTTGAGCAAAGACCCAAGTACATCACCTTTGGCTTGTGGTAGCTGGCCACATTATGGGTGTTATGATGAGTAACTTTATAAAAATCACCCAGGTAAAAGATGCGTCATGCATGGTATAAACGAGTACCCCCAAAAGATAAATATTACTAAAAAAAAAAAGATAAATACAAGAGACAACAAATAAAAGGAACTAACAGTAACCACCCTTTGTTACTATTATCTTACAATCTAGATAAAGTCCCAGCTCAACATTGGTAAACTGGCTGAAAAGGCTTCCATTCTTTGCACAAATCAAGATATATGTGATAAAACCACCCTGTGAAAATGTCAGCTCATTTCGTTATTTTATTTGCGAGAAAATGCATTGAGCATTTTTTGTACGCATTCCTGTAGGCAGAGTTTTGGTCTCACCATAGAGCAGTCTTTGCTCTATTGTCTCACTGAGACGGAAACTAACTGCGGATCTTATTTCATGTATTATTTTAAAACAATAACACTTCGACAGAAATATTTCAAGGAAAGTTTTCTTCCATCATCATCTTTATACCATGTAAGGTATATGTAAGTCTGTGAACACTTATGTTTTTCTTCTTACCAATGCTGAGCTGGGGCTTTAAGGTGATTTCATGTATATTATCACGGAGTTCACACCTACGTCGTACTTTGCCCATCTTTCCAAAACGGCTGGATAATCACATTATAATTAATGAATGTTTTATTGAATAGAAACATTTATCAACACCCAGGTTCGCTGAGTAAGGCGAAGAATCAACATGGACTATGAGTTGTGATCATTGTCAGCAACACAATAACAAAAGTCCTTGGAACAAATGCAGCTCTGTTGTGAATTATGCAAGTGATGTCATGGTCTCGGCATGGGTTATTTTTAACCAGCACCAGATCTGGTTAATGAATGCTTTGGTGATGTGTTTACTCTGTAGGTCGGTTGACCGTGGATTGTATTCAACCATGCATCGTATAGTTATGGGTGGCAATTAATTACGCACTAAACTATCTGGTACCATTTGTAATAACTTACCGAGGGAATTTAATGTTAAGCTGTCCGGTATAAAGAACGGTGCCATATATACAAACTATTCCACAGTGAACGATTTCTCATTGCTATAGCATAGGAAAGGCTACAAAACATGCATCAGTTGCTACTCAAACTTTATCCTTCGCTACTAAATATTAGCACTCAGTGTGCACAGAGCTTGTTCAGTCGAAATATTTTGAAAAAAAAATAAAATTAGCTGTTGCAAACTGCTCAGCAACCACAAGGACCTGTTGTGTAAAATGCATACAGTTGTTATAATGGCCTCACGTTTCGACCCAAGCAGAGTCTCTCTCAAAGGCTAAGTGACAACACCAGCACCGGTGTTGTCATTTAGCCTTTTGAGAAAGACTCTGCTGTGGTCGAAACGTGACGCCATCCACAATTGTGTGCATTCTAAATAACGTTGCCAACATTTCTGGACGAAATCTTTCCCTGTGTTAAGTTTTCAAAACACATACAATTGTTGTAGCTCTGAGATAGTACGATGCATTAATGTAAAAGGGTTCGTTGCAGTATCCGCTGGACTACTTCTTGCAACTTGTCCGATAAACATTTATCTAACAATTGCTTCAAATGTGCGCAACAATTCATTCTTACTGAATGCAAAACATTGCCTGCATTAAGTTAAATTCCAATATCAGTAATTGGAACCTCCTGTGTGGATTCAATGTAGAAACAAAATGATAAACCGGTCATACAGACAAATATCTCCATTATGAAGCGTTGTTTTTAAAAACAAAGTATTGGGTTGGTGTTCGGGAACTATCGGAAAAGAATCAGCCAGACAAAAGGAAAACCAAGAAGGGGAAAAAACACAAAAAGGATTGATCAAATTCAATCCGAACTTCTGAAGTTTACTAGTTAAAAAGTTAATACTAGTACCATGTTTTCCAGAAAAAAAGATAACGGCTAAAATATTATCAAAGTCTAGAAAATAATTTGAAGACCGAAACAACTATCGCTGCTTAGTTCGACACCACACATCATAGATGCGTGTCAAATAAGTATATGTGCGAAATAAATGGACAAACTATGGAAGATAAACAGTTTTTGTTTTCATTCTGAGTTGGATATGATTCATAATGACGGGTCAAAACACAACTCTATACCATCTACCAAGAAATGCTTTCTTTTATAAACATTATATTATGGTCTTAATATCAAGTCTTATATCAAAATATGAACCCAAACTGACATAATTGGGGTGTGGTCTGTTGGTCAGACTGAGTGTCGTCTGTCATTATCAGCAAGAATGGTTGGGTAGTGGTCGACCAGCCTGCCGGCTGCGCGACTTGGGCAGAACTGTTCCCAAGGACAAAAAAAAACCCAAACATCTATTCAGACTGTTAAACTTTATTGTCATAGCACTGTCACTGCCTCGTGCCTGATGAGCGGGACACACGTATTGAAAATCCACTCTGTAATGATTTTGATGTCTGGTCTAACCATAGAGCAATGGTCTAACTCACGAGTGGTAGGCTACCCCCAAAACTTTCCACGGGGTTAGACATGCATTGGTCCTCAATCATGAGCCCATCATTAAAAGAACATAAACTGTCCAGTGATAATTTCACAGAAACGTTCATTGCACTGTATACAGCCTCCTATCAATGTCTATCATTCAATTCATTTCAATTCAGTTGTGAAAACACATGAAATTGTCATTGTACAGCGGTAAAAACCACATCAACAACCTTAAACTACACACGCTTAAAATTCCGCAAGTGTGAATTACACAGACAATAAGTAAAAAAAGAGAGAGCACAATAAATAGTCACAGAGGAGCCTACATATTGGCACACATAAAGTCAATCGTAAAACTATTTGATGAAACTGCAGTTAAAAAACTGTGGATGGCAGTGGGCAGGATTTGTTTTTTTAACCATGTTAATTGTTATTTGAAGGTATAGTTGACGATCCTACCTAATTTATTTATTACAATCGACGGAATATGCAGAGGGTGTGTCATGTTCTGTCGGTTACACACCTATGATCCGACGCCCCTATGTTCCTGACACCCCTAATGTAGATCACGAAGGGTTATTGAAACATGGGATTGTCGGAACATAGGGGTGTCGGAACACAGAGTTGTCGGAACATGGAGCAGTCTGCTGCCAGTCAAAATTATGTAAGCACTTTCACAGAACTACCCACTGTGTGCTATATCTTTCCCATGGAGGTAGAAAAAAGAGATAACAAATACAAACAAACAAACAAACAAGTGGGGTACACGCATGATGGTGTGTTATGTTCTGTCGGTTACACACCTATAATCCGACGCCCCTATGTTCTGACGCCCCTAATGAGTTGTCGGAACATGGAGCAGTCTGCTGCCAGTCAAAATTATGTAAGCACTTTCATAGAGCTACCCACTGTGTGCTGTATCTTACCATGGAGGTAGAACATGTTCTACCTCCATGATCTTTATACTGTGAAAAAATGACACATTGACTGATCTGAAATAACACATTAGGAACACACAATTGTCTTCTTTTGAAATACTATGTGAAAGCGGTCTGGATTCACTATGTGAAAAACACTGTGACATTTTTACAGGGGATGTTTTCCACTTTACGTTCCAGTTTCGTTTGGTTTTAAACCAAGTCATTGAACAGAAAGTTAACAACGACTGAAAAGTACTCTGACACGGGACAAAGCAAAAAGAAGTAAACAACAAATACAAACAAACAAGTGGGGGTACACGCATGAAAGGTCTCCCAATCTCCTCTTTTGTTGAAGATTTTTTCATCATTTTTGGACAACAAATTTTCATTCGCATTGTGTCTCACATTCTGGAATTCCCTAACCTTGGTATGTCTGCTGATACAAATAAGTGGTTTGTTTACTATCACAATAATCAGAGAAGTTGTGACTCTTGAAATACAGGTTAACCGCTACGGCAACGGTGACTCATGTATTTGTAATGTATTGGGGGTACTGTGTAAGAATGAAACCAACTCATACCATACAGAAGTAGAAATCAGTCACATTATTTGATGAAGTGCAAATCATTCTAGTGTAATTTTCGATTTTAATTAAGCAATGTCCTCTTTGGATGTCCCTCACACGCCTACGCGATGTTTGTTACACGGTGACAAAAAGTACATTTCGTTCGTGAACTTTTTTTTTTAAACTGGGTTCCTCTTTCATTTTGTAATCTGTCAAACCTTCAAGGGTGTCATATATCCAGCTGAGATATAACCAGGTTTGCGTCTGTTCATGTCATGATGACACGAACCTTACGAATGGGTTGTTGTTTACCGTGTAATGCATTCACATGTTTTAACACAGGGATTCAGAAGCCTCACCCTGAGAAGTTTGTCAAGGGATAAATAACTCAAGGCGTGGTTTTTCCTTATGGAACTGTTTTCCCTCCAGACGAACGTTGGTGTCGTGGGTGAGGGAGGCCACACGTTACGCCCCAACCCAAACCAATCCACGTGATGTCTAAACTTAAACTTGTATGCCCCCCACTCCACGTTCTGGTTCGACTGAGATGCCTTTATAAACTGCATCCTTAAAACAAACACTGGCTTCACCAATAAAGTTTACATTACAGTTTACACTCCCGAACCGTATGTTGTTGTTTTTTTACATCAAATAGATTTCTGTTTTCCTATTACGGTTCGTTGTGAACCCTAACATAAAACATAACTGGGTGTTATTCCAATGTGATAATTACTTGTATGGGACTAGGCCAGGGGTGGATTTCACAAAGCGCTAGGACTAGTCTTATCTGGACAGGACGAGTAACTGGTCCTAACTTATGGTACTAGTCCTAACTTAGGACTGGTCCTAAGTTATGACTAGTGTTGTGAAATCCACCCCTTGTCTCAGTGATGACTATAATCACAACGCGTTGCTTCTCAATCAAATGGCACAAACACCGTTAAAGGGGCACATTGCCTTCAAATCTCTTACAATTTTGCTGTTTGGAATTGCTCATTGATTCTTTTTAAGAGTTGCTCATTCAACAAAACACTATACAGTGTGTTGTAATCAGTGAGTAGTGATTCGTAGATATTACATTTGCCTCTGGAAGTACAACTATATAGCGGGACCACACTCTACATGAAAACATACGGCCCGCCATTTTGCGGAGTCAAAAATCTGCGGACCTTGTTTGTCACGAAATTAAACAAAAACCACACAATTCCAAGGGATATTTATGTGAATAATTTTACTTTTAAAATATCTATTCCCTTTCCTAACAAACGCTTTTTTTTTAGCACAATCCGAAGTCAATGTGTCCCTTTAACACAACAATATTACAGCAAATTTCTTGAAAACGAATCTACCACAGTCCACAATCATGTTACGTTTCCCCTTTTCCGTTGAAGGCTGCAGGAAATCCAAATTTCCTGAACAGACTTCCTTTAAAACGAGTGTATAAAATAACATGTCTCGATCTAATACAGAATCAGGAAAAATGTGCTGAAGCTGTCGTGTGGTATTAAACCAATCTAATGGAATAAACAATCACTTTTCTTGGATTTATAAGTACTGTTGATTCGTTTTATCTTTTATCAGAATCACCGACAAGTTTGCTGTGGCTGTTTTGTTGTATTCTACCAATCTTTCCTGGATTTAAACTTACTTGTTTTGCTGTAGCTGAAACGTTGTCAGCTGGCAGCTGCAGTTTTCATGTTTTTGTATTTTCCACTTTTCGGAAAACCAAACACAAAGGTGAAAACTTACAAATGGATTGGTTTTGACTATTTTTAGACTGTGAGAAAACCAACCATGTTGAATGCTTGTGTCCAAACCAGTTATAAAATAACATCAAACATAGGCCTATTATATGTTTTGTGGTATTTTTTTTTTATTCCCCAAAACAAACAATAAAAACCAACCGGCAGATTGAGCTATTGTTGTACGTCATGGCTGTATTGTTTGAAGGTTTTTCCCTTTCCACTGAAAAAGTCCCAGATTATCCTTGATTCAGAAAGAACTCTTCAAAGAATGTTGTAGGTTTTTAAAGCCATAGACTGTCAAGAGACACAATATCTGACCGTGGTTTTGTTTGTCTTCAAGCTTTTTTTTTCGCCAGCAAAGAAACATTCTTCAGGGTTACGATTTACGCGGAGCAGTACGCAGGGTTGAACATTGACGCTGGCGCCAGTATATGTTTGAAAATCACGGCGTAAGATAGACTAGCGTTGAGTCGCTTTAATAGGTGAAAGTCGCATTGTTAATTCTCAAAACAGAGACAGTTTGTGTGGATCTTGAGAAGCATTAGTGCAAGGACTTGGGGCAAGTCAAATCGAGCTGTTAGGCACACACGTGATGCTAGAAACAAAGACGAGTTTTGAATCGGACACTTGGGGATCAAACAAGTTTGATTGGTTGATGGGGAATGAAAAGAACAAACCAAGCAAACACCCTAACAAAAATGTACGAAAGTAAATATCATTAGTGTTGAAGTACCGGTGCATTTACAGACGAAATAAAATATAATGAGAGAAAAAAAAAACACACACAATAAAATACATAATTGTGCAAGTGCATTGTTTTAGAAAGTCAAGGCTATTTGCAAATCATTGAAATTATTTAGCCGTTAGATCACTGCCAACTTTGTATTAATGACGATTCTACTGTAGATAAAATGGTTCTAGAATTAGTATGCAGGTATATAGCCTATACATGAAGTTAACTCCAAACTCCAACACAGTGGCCCATTAACTAAAATCATTACTGGACCAATCAAAACACGCACAGCTACTCTACAGGCTCAGCTGTGTTAGTGACTGATGACGTGGATGACGTCAGATGTGCGCCGGATGAGTCATCATATAGAACCATAACAGTCAAGCCCATCTTCGCGATTCAGTGAACACATGTACATACACAGCACAGCACACACTGCAGTGTTTCATTCAACCTACCTCTCAGATCACATCTGGTTACTGAGAACTCAAGTCGGGAATTCCTCCCTTTGGATGGCTGTTGGGATTACTCTGTTTAAATCCGGATTAATAGTTCTCCAGAAGAGCAGTGAATGTTTCGCGGATTTGTTATAGGAAAGAAACTGCTTCTCGCGTAAGTTGATATTTAATTTAAAAATCATCTTGGTGTATTTTTGAGTGAGTAATATGACATTAATAGCCTAAACTTCTTGATCCTCGCAAAAAATAAGTCACTTCGTGCATCGGGTAGATTCCTAATGAAATTGATTAGGGGCCATTGATATTTGGACAGCAATAATTATCAATACATTGGATTATAATTTTATATACAGGCAAGAGACTTGTGTTATTACTAATACTTCATAATATTTATTTTTACTGGTAAATGGAAATTAGTATATGCAGCTGCCATGACGTCATTATGTAACCGATCTGTCTTAGAATATTGTGTTGATACTTTGCACAGTCGAGTATCAATCTTTTATGAACCACCAGTAAGATTATCCGACCTATAAAATAAACGCGGGTCCCAAGTGTAGATTAAGAATAGCCATGTCAGTTTTCACTCTCTCCACGCACTCGCGAAGGTTGATGACTAGAATGTGCGCGCTACGCTATGGGTGTGTCGGTGTTATGATTATTGCTCATGCCGAGTCTTTATTAAAAACATTATATCTTGGATGATATTGCTAATTGTAAATCGTAATTTACTGAAGTGGGAAATGAATTTGTAATAATAAGTTACATCTGAATGTTGTGTCGCTGTGTTTCGTTTTGACTCTTTCCTTTTATGGATGCTATATGACGGTGCGGACGGAACTTTGACGCGCATTCTTCTTGATACTGTATATGTGCGCTTCAGATTTCTTGCTGTGATTGTTTACTTGTTGGAGTTGTGGCAAGTGGGAAAGTTCACATGAACTTACTTTGTTGTTACCCATTCATTGCTTAATAAGCAGGAATTATAATGCAATGAGCCCCATTTGTCCTTAGATTTAAAGCAGTAACAATTAACAATTGTTCTGTTGCGAAGGATTGTTTGCTACTGTGTGATTAGAAGCGCATATGGTGGTTACAAAATATTCATAAACGGGAAGTAATTAAAACAGAAAGGAAGGTTGTTGCCTTGTTGTTCAAGAACAAATCGTGCTGATGGCCTTTTGTAAACATTTACCAACACCAGTTGTTAAGAGAAGTCATTGGCAAGACCACGTTAAATCTTGTACCCGTCATTTCTTGTCTTTGCTCAGGTGTGTGACACCCCTCACGTGACGCCGTTCCTGACCATCCTGCAGCACCTGCTTCAGATCGAGCCGGCGAATCCACTCAGCGACACGGTGTGGGACGCCGCGGAGAAGCTGGTCCACAAAGCGGTCCTCCTGGAGAACAAGGATCAGTTCGAGAAGCTGCTCAAGGTCGGGGAGAGGGAGCTCGTCAAGACTGTGACTTCCTACAAGAAGGAGAAGTCGAAGGGTGGTGGAAGCAGAAAATCCAGTAGCGTGGAGAGTAGCGTGGAGGGATCTCATGGGTCAAGTGGAGATGCTATCATGCCCCCTCTTGAAAACAGGAAAAGGACAGGTACAGCAAACGAGAGAATGTCTGGGAGTCTAGACGAAAGTGCAATAGTCTCATCGGAGAGTAGGATGGGGATACATAATGAGAGTCAATCAGTTAGGGTCAGTGGAAGCGGAGATGTGGTCGGGGACTTGGACTTCGGTAAGAGGAACTCACAGATTGAGTCGTTCCCCGTCTCACCTGCTGCACCGCCGCCGCCACCGGCACCACCGTCACTAGGAGGTGTCCCGCCGCCCCCTCCCCCTCCGGCCCCACCCGGGGGAGGTCCACCACCTCCGCCCCCACCCCCTGGCGGGGCGCCTCCACCTCCACCGGGTGGGATGGGACCACCGAGTTACCCTTCTGCACAGTCAATGCCTAGCTCATCAGCGATACCCAGTGTCAAACCTAAAATGAGAATGAGAACTCTGAACTGGAGTAAGCTACCGCCGCACAAAGTGATGAACGGTAACAACATTTGGGCTAAAGTCAACATGGTAAGTCGGATAAATCAACACTCTGTAACAAGCAATTTGGCCGTCAAAATGAGAATGTTTTGACAGCGTGTCTTTGGGTTCGGAAAGGCCATGCCCGGAATTAGGTCGAGGATGTTGTTTTCGGTCCAACTCTAGAGCTTGCTAAAGTTTCGAGATCGTATTGCAGACCCTGACGAACTAGGTACAGTTTCGTGTTAGCAACTAAAGATTCAAATTGCTGGTTTCTCAATTCAAAAATTCACTTTTGAATCAGTAAAAATCAAGCTATTCTGAAGTCAAATAAGTCCCACATGTTTTTTTTTTTTTTTTTTTTTTTAAGAATGCATATAAATTTATAAACCTATTGAATTTAATGAATTTGTTACGAAATACAGAAACGATAATTTTGAACTGGTGAACCAACAAATATGAAATCATTATTCTAAAAATGAAACTGGATTTTCTTTTATGTCGAACATCAAACATACCTGAAAAACATGCTTTCGATTTAAATAATAATGTTTCAATCATGCTCTCAATTTTTAGGGTACACGTCCCAGAAAGGAAAACCTTCCCCGGGGAATTTTTCTAGAGGAATTGTACCATCAGCCTTCAACACAATCCCTCCCACTCGAAAATATAATTATGACGAATTCGTTCACGTTCTTTCAAAATGCAGTCATAGCGATCGAACGCCCTTGACCCTACCCTAGTGCTCGAGTGAATGAATGCCCATTTTATTCTGGGTGGTGGGAGTAAATCGCGCGTGGAGAACTGTTCTGTTCACTTTGTCAACTGCAAGAAAAGGGTTCCATTCGGCGTGGAATGTGGGTTTAATCAAAAGAAAAAGGGCTTCTTGTCAAGACTTTCTTTTTTTACACACCTGTTAAAAATGTAACTGTGAATTTCTGTTGGCTGCGGACAAATGACGTCACTTGAAGCGCTGGGGGTAGACTTTGAAGTGTTTTTGCGGATTTTGAATGTGGAGGCTCACTTTTGATAGAATGTGGGGCTGCGTTTTGGCAGGAATGCTGACACACTCAAATCATTTCAACCAAGAGCTGAAGGGAGAAATATCTCCGTTCATATTTCAAGCAGTTGAACTGTGAAAGGTTTATACGGAATAATATTGTTCCAATTTCGAGAAAACGGTGTATAAAATAGTGAAGCGTTTGGTTTGCAGTAGTTTTGGTCTTTTTGTTATACTCAGTTAACGATTTCCCTTCTAAAAAACCCGAACAACACAAAAAGCAAAAAACAAACAAAAACATTGCTATAATAAATGGAAAGGTTGCCACTCGCTATACCCTAACAATAATCAACTCAGAATCTAGTATTCAGTGTGCACAAAACATGTTCAGTCTAAATATTTTGCATTGCAAAATTGCTGGACGAAATCGTTCAGCTTGTTAATTAATATTTTTGGTATTATTCTAAAGATGTAGACACGTTATGAAAAGTATGTTTTGATGCCATAAAAAAGCTTGAAACGCTAAGACATTTTCTACGAATAAAGGCTATTCAATTTTGTAAAAATAATGAACAACAATTGTTGTCCAGAATAACCAAGGCCTTTAGATCAAACTTGAAGGACCACGACCACAAGTTTGAACTCCACATTCCGGAGTTTAATCCCATTTACCCCCATTACCGCATCAACACAGTGTAAAAAAAAAACCAACTGTACTTAGCATAAACAGCGGCACTTTGTTCACGGACATTTTCATTCAGGGTGGGATAAAACCTTGCTCTCGGGTCTAGCTCTCCTGTATAAAGCACAGACTTGTGTTTGGAAGAAAAGTCGGCCCTTCCCTAACCTTCCGTTTAACCCGAGAGTCCCAGCCTTGCGGGGGCTAACTATAGCAAATAACTACAGCTCACCTTAATGGGCTTTGGTGACCGCTACAAAGAACAACCGCTCCCCAACCACCGGAACAGCTTTGCCCAAACCTCCACTCATAAATCCCCTAGTCCAAACAGGCTGCGAGTTTTAAGCATGTGTAATAACAATTTACAAGTTGACATTTCTTCTACCGTTGGGGTAATTCCTTGTTTTGTTTGTGGCAAATGTTTATTAATGTAGTATTTCCAAGTCATCAAGAAATTATGCGAGGTTGACAACCTTGGGCATAAAGGAAGTCAAACATCTTGACCGCTGGTGTACAGTCGTAAAAAAAATAAACTAAACAATCACAAAGGTGTTTTATATTTTTATGGAGGTTTCTTAGTAATCTTAATAGCGCTATAATGCAAAATGATTCACGCAATGACCACAAATTATAAGCGGCCTGACTTGCCCTTCTGGACCTTTCTCACAGCATCTTGGACGAGGAAGACCGTCCTCTATGTTTGGACCATACCAATCACTTCAGAACAAATAAAATGGAAAAGGATAAGCGCAACAATATAGGGCCTTTTAGAAACTACGGCTTGGGCTTGGGCCCCCGGCTTAAGCTCCGTCAGCCTGTTTGAATTCCCGTACCGAAAGCGCACGTTTCAAAACAAGTAACAGTAACAGAGCCGAAGCAGGATGCGTGGTTTCGAAAATGCCGTATGAAAAGTGCATTCACTCACACTCCCAAACGCTATTGCAAGCACTCCCGATGTTCCGCCCATTAATTTAGCACCATTTGAAACCCGTATGGGTTTTAAAGGAAACCCGTATGGGTTTTAAAGGCATGGCATTCATTTTGTAACTTCTACTTTCTTATTTCCAGTGTAATAAGTTTGTAAGCTCAATGAATATTCGATCTAACCACGGAGGAAAGAAACTTTGAGATCCTGTCTCATACAGATTTGTGTTGAAGACTTGCAAGAATTCCTCACAATATGTTTCCATGTGGTGTGTGCAACGTGTGACTGCCCGCCCCTTTGCCACTTGATATTAGGCTATAGTATTTATACGAGCCGATCCCTCTCTAACTATTTGGGTATTTTTTCGGTGTTTTCCGTGAACAGAGTCGTAAATTATATTACAGATCACCGTAGCATGAAGAAAATGAATATGTGTCATGCATGCTGCATCGCAAAAGAAGAACTTTTGCCTTTCAAAATATTGTGTAAAATAACAATAATGCTAACTCGGATGTTTAAAGCGAGCCACCAACACGCGACCGAACAAACAAGTATCAAAAAGTGGACTTGCTAGAGTGAAGATAGGTCAACACAAAAACATCTATAAACAACACCACCGCCCAACAGGCGGAGGAGGGAAACCTCCAATCCATAATCTAGTCTCGAAATAATGCCAAGATAATGTTAAAACGTCTGAAGGAGTGTTTCGGGAGTGGAACAGTTGTTCATTTATAAACCCAGCTTTGTAGTTTCCGTGAAAGTTTGCTAGCATTTTCATTTGTTGGAAAACAGTACTAATATTTCTTACTTTGTCAAATATAAACATTGTTCCACGGCACGTCGTTCCTGTTTTAATCAAGAATGTGAAGAAAATGGGTCCAAGAGAAGGAAGCATATTCTCAGCCCCTCTTTTTCTTTCCTTTTCCTTGCCATTAAAAACTGAAAAACACTATTAAGTTTTGTGTGCTTTGTGGTTTTTCCCCCCAATAACAAAGTTGCAACTCTATTCTTATACATTGCGTTGCCTTACATGATGACATTTTTCCAAAAGTATCTATTCTTAAAACCCAGAGTCCCCCAAAAATCTTATCGGTGCCAAATGCACCCACTGGTCTGGACTGATTTTCAAATTCGGCAATCAGCAAACCCAAACCAATCATGGTTTGTAAATAAACACCCGAATATTGCAATTTTCACCACTTTTACACATTTACATTGGCTTTTGATGACTCAGTGAAACTTCTCTGTCAAGTTAACTAATGGTTATTCTGATTACGGTATCCACTATGTTGGGATAAAAATGTAGCGATGTGACTGTATAGAGATAGCTCCAAATTTTCTCATCCTTTCTTGCAATCTGTCTCCAGATACAGAATGGATTCAGTGCTGATTGGGAGACGATGGAGGAGCTATTCTGCCAGCAGATGAAGAACAAGACGCAAATAGACGGCAAGGAAGACAAGACGCCGAAGAAGAAAGATTCAGTGGAAATGGTCAGTTAACATAAACGTTGTCTTTTTTATACCACGCTCTGTCGTAGCCGTTAACCAAGGCGTTAGCGTCACCCCCTTTGCACGATGAACGCGATAGCGAAAGCTGTTTTTTCCCGTGCGTGATCTGCACCGCCTTTACTAGAAGGCTAGCTCCAGCCACAAGATGTCAACGGAGAACAAGTTCAACGTCAAGAAATAGGGATAAATATTTTGGCAACATGGACACGAGAGGAACAGGTGTTCACCTGATGTTTTCCCAAAGAACATCGCCGCAGTCACCGCATGCCAAAGAGCCATTCATGCAAAAAACGCACCTGCAAAACGGGAACCTTGACGGGTGCCTCAGGAT
This sequence comes from Marthasterias glacialis, assembly GCA_911728455.2. NCBI lineage: Eukaryota > Metazoa > Echinodermata > Asteroidea > Forcipulatida > Asteriidae > Marthasterias > Marthasterias glacialis. Next base: position 14,406,820 of record OU452228.1, on the reverse strand, counting down.
TGTTTGCGCCCATGAAAAAAAATAACAAAATACGCTTCATTGGGGAAAAAGTCCAATGATCGTCTCGATCAAAGTTATTTACCATTCTCGTTTTTTTCCCCATAGATCAATCTTCTTGATGGAAGACGGAGTCTAAATGTCAACATTTTCTTGAGACAGTTTAAAAGGTTTGTGTTTCTTATGATTGAATGCATAGGCCAACATGAATGACATAAAACCGATAGTGGTGGGGGCCTATTGTTGTTCTTGTGAACGTTCACAACCACACACGAGATGAACTAAGTATACCTCTACATGAATTAATCATGCGAGTACCTTTAAGTTCAAGTATATAACAACGCACTTCATTCGGCAAATGAATTAATATCTTGTATTGTCTTTAAAATTGTCCAAAGTCCGGTTCATACATCAATTGGCTTGGAATGTAAAGCAAATTTTTGTGATTCAAAAAAAAAATAATAAAAAACAAAAATATTATAATAATAATATAAATAAAATAATAATAATAACAAAAATCAGAACGCGCTCTTTTTCCCTTTGTGACCAAGAAAATTTGCTCCCGGTCTTAATTTGATCTCAAAATAAATTCTCACTAGAAAAATATATGTAAAGATTAAATTAATGCACATTTTGTATACACCGTTACGATGGCAGCAGCTGATAATATAAATAATTATTCAATATAATATTATATCTACTTCTTTATTTCCCAGCACAAATGAAATAATCGTGAAGCTGATCAAACAGGGAAAGAGTGAAGCCATCGGAGCCGAGAAACTCAAGAGTCTACTGAAGATTCTCCCCGAATCCGAAGAGGTTTGTAACCGAGTCCGAATCCAGTACAAAGAATCGAATCTGCGAATGTGTGCGTGTAAACATCATGAACATCAAACTAGTCGAACACAGTGGTATCATTGTACTCAGTTGACGTTGTCGATTCTTTGTCTAATCACATACACTTATGTAGATACAGGTAGGCCAAGAAGTTTCTCAAGGAAATAGTCGTGGTCTTCGCATAATGGCACGTATAATGTCAAAACATGGAGGTAGAAGCCTTCGCGGTAACAATAACACTACGGCTGTTCCCGTTAATAATTGTTTACATAGACATTTTATTGTCCGAATTTCCTGGTAGGCTTTTGTGTGATTTTGAGGGAAACAAATGAACGATAGACAAACATTGAGCGATTATAGAGTCTGGGATAAATCCTGTTTACACAGTAAACAGTATTACACAATAAAAACATTGCTATTTAGTACAATGGACATGTAGGACAATAAGTCATGGAGGAAGGAAATACGATCCAACCATTCTACTGAAGCCTTCCCTTTAGATTCCAGCAAACAGAACGGGTAATGTCCCATTACTGCAACGACAACCTCGTGATCACGAGATTGAGAATTAAGACTGTGTTATGTCGCAGTAACAGAACACCGGTATGTCCTGTTACTGCAGCCTAACCTCGTGACCACAGATTCCATTTCCGATTGAGATTTTATTGAATTTTGTGTATTTTTTTCTTTTCCTCTAAAAGGTTGAGATGCTGAACACTTTCAACGGTGACAGATCAAGGCTTGGACCTGCAGAGAAGTTCTACATTATGCTCATCAATATTCCTTTGTAAGTCTAAAAGAGGAAGCAGAACTGTGCAAATCTGTAGCTTCTCTCAAGAAGATCCCTAATTACCCAACCACAAGCCTGTGAAAAGTAGAACTTAAAAACAAGGGCTCTTTCGATCTCCTAATTACAAGTTAGTCGTCAGTCACTTTTTAATTAATAATATTTTTTTGAGTCTTTGGAGAGCTTTCTCAAGTTTGATACCGTCACAAACCACATCTACTTTACTCCTGTTGAAATTTGGCGAACATAGTTTCGGTACAATGAACGATTAATCGTTGCCAATCTGAATAGTTGATACTTACGCACATTTTCCCATTTTGCCATGGGCGATATAAATCATATGTCCTCCCAGTTTAATTTATGAGGGGAGGGGATTTGCTTTTGAAGTTTGGAATATTATTGAAAATGTCTGAATGAAGTGTTAACCTTCAAGTCAAATTCTGGAGTATTCTGGAAATTTCTTTGTGGAGTATTCCTGAAGCTAATTCTGTATACAACCCTTGCGAATAACAAGAAATTGTCGCTGTAATCTTGCTTTTTTTACGAGACGAAAGAATTTCTTTTCGACCTCCCTCTTTCCCTTGACATTTTCAGCTTTTTTTTAATTTAGTTTAAACATTGACCGTTGGGCAACCTTTACAGCCAAGGAAGCGCGCAGGCTTTGTCTGATGGATTAGGGTCGATATCAGATTCGGTTTGCGATGCTGCATTACTCAGGAAGGTTTAAGATCTCAAAAGATATTACTCGCTGGAAAAGAAAATGTGTATAATGGTAATGCTATAAAGTCCAGTGCTATTCGTTACATGGACACACACAGTGTTTTATAATCTCGTTAACAAAACTTGTTATCATTACTCCATGCTTTTCAAACAATTTAGTTACAGGAATAGCTTTCTTATGTGATGTTTTTTGTTAATGTAAAATGTACGTTACAATTTGAATGAACCAACTCTACCAAAGGCCAATAATGCACCTGACTGGAATCTACAATAACGCCCCCTTTCCCGCCACAATTTAAACCGATATAAGATCACGTGTTCTCCCTCCTTCAGCAGTTGGAGACTGTCGCTAAGAAAGTGAGATGTCCCTTTTCACTGTTTTTGTTTTAACATATATTTTTAAATTGTTGTTTTGGATTTTGTTCTCACAGTTATAAACTTCGAGTAGAGAGTATGTTACTGAAGGAGGAGTTTGCATCCAATATGGACTACCTTATCCCGTCCATTGGGTGTATCATCGAGGCATGTAAAGGTACGGTGTGATATTTAACAGCTATATGGTCTGTATCATGATGGGGCCATCTTTCCATTCAACCGAATGTACTCTCTAAAACATTCGTTCTGTTCGCCATACCACTCTTGCAAAGAGGCATATGGCGGACAACTCTTTTTAGAGTGAAAGACGGGTATTTTTCAACTTGAATCCGAGTGAAGCTCGCCTCCACTTTTACTCAAAAATGGTGATGCAAAGTGAGTTTTCACTCTGAAAAGAGAGAGTGAAATGTTCACTATTTTACATTTAGAGAATAAGATGTGTCTGAATGTGATTGCACTGAATTGCACATAATTGAAATAGTCAATTTATGGCAAATTCAACAGGCAAGACGAGAGATTATCATTGCTCCGACCCAAACAGTTCAAATACCCAGAACACAAAGATGCTATTAATGGTCTCGGCCACAACGGATTTCCGCATTAGAATGCGGCGACCAATACTGAGACTTTCGGGGAACTAGGCTGGTCCCTGATTATCATTAGGCTAGGATCGAACTGGTTAACAGGGAACCAGGCAAGATGGCTGCCGAATCTACATGCGACCATGACCAGACTATAATGAGCAAGATTGATTTAATGTTCATAACTGTCGATCAGTTACGAAACATAGATCATGGACCACTGGAGCATAGCTCCTGTCGTCAAGGTTCATTTACTCTTACAAGGAAAAAGAGCACCGCAGCTAAATTATTGATGAGACACATACGTTAGTTTATCTTATTTACATCTGTGTTGTCAGACTTATTAAAGGTGTGTGAAGAAATGGGTGGTGGTGGGGGGATGCAAAGGGAATTTCAAATCCGTTCACTGTGTTATTGCGTACAAATTACATATAATATCGAAAAGATTCAGAAAGAGAATTCGTGTCACAGAGGTTTGGTTGCAATAATTTTCGCAAAGGATACATTAAAGGTAAAATACTTGATCGGTAAAGCTGATAGTGCAGTGTTCTTACTTTGTGTGATTCAATATGTACATGAAACAAAAAAACTTGTGAAAAATTTGGGCTCAATCCGTCATCCATGTCAGAAAAATCATGCAGACTTTTCAGCATGTTAACCCATTGTCCTTAATTTCGATTGTTACAACCGAAATTAAAATCGGGGTCTTCAAATGCTATTTTCTGGACTTTGACAGCATTTCAGACAGAAATATTTATATGGAAGATCGGTACTGGTATGAACTAAATAATCAATAAGCTTTCAGACTGATACTAATATTTTTTTTATGAATACCACTCCTGTATCCAACCTTTAAAACACCATAAAACATTTGATAAAAGCACTTTTATCAACACTTAGGATAACTTAACTTGCAGATTAAATTACATCACGAATCAGTTGTCATAATTATATCTTAATGTCCAATGCCCTTATCATTTGTGGAAGAAAAAACTGTTTAATTAAAGGCTTGATAAATGATTAATATTTTTGGTTTGATTTATTTCTCCAAATTCTAGAAATTCTGTCCAGCTCGTCCCTGAGAGAAATTCTGTACCTCGTACTCCTGACTGGCAATTTCCTTAACACTGTAAGTAAATTCTAATGTTTAAATTAATTGGTAGTTGATTGAGTCCAAAAAAAGTCATGAAACACTTAATACGTTGTACTTATTTTTATTTTTGTTTTGCAGGTGCAAACAATTGTCAAAGTTATGTGGGTGTTTAATTGAAAATGTATGGTCTGTCCGTATACATGTATAAATCTATTTCCATCGGCATAAACAGATTGTTCATAAGGGGAGGTCAGTCAATCGAATTCCTTCAACAGCAAAAATATGCAAACATCAATGAAGATACTGCTAACATTCCTACAGTCACGTTCTGAATAATTTGGACTTTACGTTGCCGAAGTATTAAGGGGCATTTTAATTAGAGGCAGGCATCACAATCCAATCAATTTATTATTAGGGGCATTTCAGAATTATCTGTTTTTAAGTATTGTTCTTTTTCAATCGAAAATGATGGTGGGTGGGTCAAAGAAAATAAATGAAAAATCGAAATATGAAGGAACCACTAAGGAAAAACCAGAAAACATTTTTTTGAAATGGAAAACAACGATGGTTGGTGGGGAATTAAAGTAAAATTGAAAAACATTGAGAATTTTGAACTATGGTCATTATTATTGGTAGTTGGAGAGCACTGGTTCAAGTCCCGCTCTAGTCAATATTTTCCCTTTCAAACAACTCTGGATTTTACATCGGCCAAGTCAGTTTCCATTTATGCATGCTTATTGCGACATAATCTCAAAAGAACTTTGCGATGTTGTTGCTTTTTTAAATTTGCCAAACAAACTGAACCTGTTCGTAAGTTTGAACTCTTTTGTTTTTGTAGGTTTCGGACTTCCAGAGAAACAAATTAATTGATATTTTTAATTGGTATGTTTTGATTTTTGTTTTTAGGGTGGCTATGCTGGAAACGCAGTCGGATTCAAAGTGTCTTCGTTATTGAAATTAGTGGAGACGAGGGCCAACAAACCACGCATGAACCTCATGCATTATGTGGCCACTGTAAGTACAGTATGCTTTTTTTTTTTTTTTATAATTTACACTTTGTACAGACAGCAGAAATATTCATTTTGGTGTTTTCAACAAACGTGTACCAAATAATGTTTTGAGACCTTCTTGAGGATTTTTGAAACAACATTGACACATTGGTCGGGACAACAGCTCTAGAGAAAGCGTCCTGTTATTGCTCAAGTTCAGGCCAAAAAATGAAACACAAGAAGAAAAGAAACACGAAAAGAAACTCAGCTATACTGTCATTGTTATCTTTACCGAAAAAATCCTTAATTTAAGCTTAAAGACAACTTCTAAACCTTTTTTTTTTTACAGCAAGCAGAACAGAAAGACAAGAATTTGCTGAAATTCCCCGAAGAACTGACTCATCTAGATGAAGCTTCTAGGTATGTAGGTTTTAATAAATCCACATCTAATTCAGTTTGACTTACACTTAACCATCTGTTACCACATATTAACTAGCCTCTTTCATTTTGAGTTTTGTAAAGGTTCACTGATTCCACCAAATATGGTCAGGCTAGATTAGATTAGATTTGTTTTTATTGTCCAAACAAATAGGTAATCGATTTTAACTGGCAAACTGGTAAAATGGCAATACAATAATGTAGTTACAAACACAAAATGCTATGATCATAAAAGACCACCATAAAAAAAAAACATACAGAGAGACTGAATAAAACATATCAACAAAAGACAAAAGGTGATCTGGCGAACAGAAATAAAAAACAACAAGACAAGCTCAGAAAACAAGGGCAGGCAAGAACATTCTACAGATTGTCATGTTTTACTCAAGAACGGTGGCAAACAACACTGTCATGGTTTTCAGTGATGTAGTGCAACGTTCTTCAGTTGGGAGGGAGAATCGTTGCAGCAGAATACAAATATGTGAACAAGTTACACTAGCGTCAACTGTTTAAGAACTTATCTTAACAAACGGTGTTGATATTGTAACACTTAAAATAGATGGATGTTTTACGGGAACAGAAATTGAAACTCGGGTAGATAGTTCTCTGTGGGCTGAAATACAAGATTGTTTTATTAAGACTGTATGGCCAATGAAAGAGTACAAATCACAATCGAGTATAGTAGCTAGGTGTAGAAAAGACGAGAAGAATGAACAAGGATTAAAGTAAGAACAAAATGGCATTGGGTTTGGGGTCACTGGCATTGTCAGTGGTACATGGTCATTGGGGGTGGTCCATTTGTAATAAACTAACACAAATCCTGAGTTTCCCAGACACAGTCTAGACACTGGTCTCAGGGGTGGACATTGGCATGGTATGGTTGGGCACTGTTGTCTTGTGAGACTGGGGGCGGGGAGGGTTGGGTTTGACAACATTACAGCTTGAAATATAACCAATCAATGAGTCGTGTGTTCATTTCTCTTTGCATCAGGTTTTCCATTGAGCAGCTTGCGAGCGACATCAAGGTTCTAGATGAGAAAGTGTCTGTGATCGCATCTCAACTGGCCGAGGATAATGAAGACATAGCAGAAGTGAAGGATCAGATCCAAGTCTTCCTCAAGGTACGAGATACTTCTTTCTACAAAATTGATGACACTTCAGAATAGCACCCGTTTCGAATCAAATAGTAGTAGACAGAATGCTTATATCCATTTTACTAAGAAGTATATTATGACCAACATACTCTAATACTAATTTGATCCAGAACACCCCCCTCAAAAAAAAAAAACAAAAAAAAAAAAAACAGAACAATAACAAAACAAGACAAAAATATTTGTGCTTAAAATTGTTGCATATTTGAAGAGACAATGTTATGGAAAGTTACACAGAGAACGCCTTTTAATGTACAATCAATTTACATTACCGTAATAATGTTATGGACAATATTGTGTAGCGCCAGGATACGCCAGATTGGACGCCGGTCATTTGGGTCATTTATTTCATTCCTTAAACCATCTTAGCTTCCTTGGGAGTATATAGCCTGTGCTGACAATTCAATCACAAGAGCCATCTTATAAGTACTCATTTACATCTGGGTGAAGAGAAGCAATTATGGTTAACTGTCTCACTCAAAGACACAGTGTCATGATTTGGATTCGAACTCACACGTCGATCACTGTAGCCACCAGAACTTTGATCCCAGTGCAACGGACCGCTCTGTTATGACACGCAAATTTTGTTTCCCTCCACAATATACTAACACCAGGTCATATTTTCCAAGCCAATCTCATGAAAATGTTCAACAGGAAGTAACCCCTCCTCTCAGGACAAGACTTAATTGGTTGTGTTGTGTTTCTTGCAGACTGCACGAGATGACACAGATGAAGTCAGGGAGATGCTAGCCTTTGTTGAGAGGATGAGAGTCAGCATTGCAGAGTACTTCTGTGAAGATCCCACTACCTTCAAGCTGGAAGAATGCATCATCACCTTCAAAATATTCTGCCAGAAATTTAACAAGGCCGTCACAGTAAGTTCAATTCAATAAAACGTTTGGGACATTCTCCACTGAATCGAATTTTTTTGGCCAAGTTTAAAAGAAGGGTCGTGTACTTTGTACACAAGCCAGGATACCGATTTCACGTTGCATACTTTAACAGAGTGTTAAACATCGTCTGCAGAAAGTTTACCAGATGACAGTTTAAACCTTTTGCGAATCTGCCTTCGTTTGTTTTAAAAAGATGGGTTGAATCCATGTGAGTTTTATCAGATGAAAAATCTTCTGTGTATTTATTATTGCAGATGTCTCAAGTAATGAGGTAACTTAACTTGGTTTCTTTGTTTCACTAATTTCTTTAGGAAAACGAAACATGGCGGATTCAAGACCTCAAGTCAGAGCAGAGAAGGAAACAACGAGAGGAGCAGAAGTCCCACAAGAAGAAAGACGGCAAGGCCAAATCTCTGAGAAGTCAGAGCCTGCCTGGGGGGAAAGAGTCGGGTTCAATCATGGACAAGCTCCTGGGAAAGATTGGGATCTCGTCCCGTAAGGCCAAGCCAGAGATGGACGTGGAAGACAGCCAGCCTAAGTCACCATGTAGCCCGGAGGGCGATCCAAATTCCCCATTAGTCAGGGGATCTTCAGTCAGAAGATCCAAGCAGAAATTTGAGCAGAATCTGAACGCGATCACTGAGAGCGCAGCTGAGGCGGTTAATGCCGCCCCAAAAGTGGTCGTTGACAGTGACAGTGGCTTCAACAGCACCGGTACATGGAGCTCCACGAGCAGCAAGGAAGATTCCCCTGGAAACACACTCGTGGTGAAGCGGCAGAGATCGCAAGCACCACGTCCTCTATCGGCAGATGACGATTCACTTTTTGACATGCTGGCCCAGGGAAACGACGGCGAGGCCCTGGCGCAGTTTGAGACCCTGAAGAGAGACGGGAGCTTAAGGAGGAGCGGCAGACGCAACAGAAAGAGTATCGACTTGTCGTCGATGGACAACACGAGAGAACGTTGTGATTCGCCAAGTCACTCACCGCCTCAGTCGAGACGCGACGCTGCAAACGCGGACACAGCAGAAAGTGAGCCACAGTCTTCCAGACTGCGCAAAGTGGCCACACAGCTCTTGGTCAACAAGGAAAGGGAGCGAATTCGAGAACTCATGAGGGAAGACGACGCGAGAAACCCCATGGCGCCGCTGAAAATCACGAGAAGAGCAAGAAGTGAAATATCACACTCTGATGTGGATTATGTTTTGAATAACTCTGGTTTGGAAAGCAGAACTGATAAAGCCAGTGCCGAAATAAAAAAGGACCGCCTTGCCAAGTACGGCCAAATGGTTGATAGTGTATCATCAGAGGTTAAACAAATAGACAATGTAGCCACGGACAATAAACAAGTTAAACAGGAAGTGAACTCTGACCAGTCACATCTTACTAGGGTTGAGGCTCCTGAACTGAACGTGACTGAACTCGATCAAACGGCGAGTGGAGCAAAAACCGAAACAACCAGCGCTAAATCGAGTAGCAGTACAACCAGTTCTACAGACGGCGTTCCCGCGCGTAGGAAACTTCTAAGACGGAGCCAAAGTGAATTTAATACTACGGATGTCCGGAGGGCTGCCATGGAAATTCGGAAAGCCACTAGACACGCTGAGAGCCCCCTCGCGTCCACTGCCGAGTCAACCTTGCCAGACGGAGGGAGCGATGGTGAAATCTCAGTGGAAGATAAAGTCTCCAACTGGCAGAGCAAAGTCCAAGCCGTGGATGTTGAAGCAGCTCTGGAAACCGTCGAGTCGCACTTGACATCCCGGGAGATAAATCGTTCCAGGGATGACCAACACGACAAAGACGTGAACCACAAGCAGCGATACTCACGATGGAGGACTGGTAGCTTCACGTGGGACACTCCCAAGCATAAAGAGGAACGAACCAAAAAGAGGAAGAGTGCATCAATCTACGAGGACCACGTGAGTACTGTTTTCCTAGACAGACCAATCGAAGCCGGACTTGCCAAGGGCTTGGAGAGCTACGCCGAGTCGTATAGCCAGAAGATTCACCAGGAGCGCCGGACAATCGAGAAAATCATGGCCGGTGTGGACGAGACGGACGACGGGCTTGGCTCTCCGAGGAAGACGTCGTCGGACGCTTCTACCATGAAGGGCTTGCAGGCTCTCCGGGCCAAGTACCGGGAGAAAAAAGCTCTTGCTGAGGCCTTCGACGAAGACGAGACGTGGGCATCGATTGATCGACAACAAGTTGAGATTCGACGCGATCTGCTCGACATGAAGGTGTCATCACCAGACTCCAAAGACGACATGCGTGTGGAAGATATCGAGGAGGACAAAAGCGAAGAGAAGGAGATCGCCGATAGCCAACAAACTGAGACAGTGTATAAAATAACAGACGAGGACATGTATTTTCTGAAAGATCAGCCTAAGAAGCGTAGCACTGTAACCAGGTCACATTCAGAAAAGATATCCGTCTCTAAGCGACCACAGTACCCTGGTAAGGCTCAGATTGTTGGTGTGAAATCTAAACCAGTTCTCAATGATGAAAACGCTAACGAAATTCCGTCTTCACCTCGCAAATCGCCTCCCAGTAAAGCTTCACCCAAAAGTACACCATCAAAGACTCTTCCATCATCCCGAACGGTGCCTAGGTCGAAAGTTGGTGTCACACCAAGGCAAGCAAACACAACTCAGAGAAGCTCACCAAGTAAAGCTCTTGCATCGCCGAGAACGGCTGCATCTGAGTCTCTTGCCAGAACAAGCCCACGGACGAAGACAAACGCACGCACTCCCAGTTCACACACGCCGTCCCCGTCGTCATCAGTATCCGGGAAAGCCGCGCGCACCACACGCCGTGCCAGTGCAGAGTCGCTCCCCGTCACGGAATCTAAATCCGACATCCGGCGGCGACGCGAATCATCTCAGAGCAATTCGTCGACACTCTCGACTGCGAGTCACTCTTCTCTCGGCTCATCGGGTTTGGGGAGACACACCAAGGCGTCACCGAGAGGGGTGGTATCATCCACGCGAGTCAGTCGATCCAACTCGGCCGCGTCTTCCTGCAGTACGGACTCGGAGCGCAAACCGAGAGCGTCCAGTCTCAGATCCACAACGTCTAGCAGCAGCATGAGAAGCACTGCGAGCACGAGAACACTCCCACCAACAACAAGATCTCACACTTCTAGTGCTGCAGCGAGATCTACGACAAAATCCACGGTGTCGAGAGCGAGTCCATTTAATAGGTCTGCCCCTGAACGCCGCACGCTACCTGCGTCCAATAAGGTGCCGTCAAACACTGGACTGAGATCCTCAGGCCGTGCTGGACCTGCCAAGACAAATAAACCAGTGACTAAAACAATTCTGAAAAAGACAAAATCTGATGGAGATAACACCACTGGACGAAAACAAAAAACAGACACTTTGAGTAATGACGGGGAAAGTGCCAGTACAGATTCGAAAGACAGCAGTTGCCCATCACCAACACCCAAACATGCTGAGCGATCGAATGTTAAAACGGCATCATCAGTTGTGAGTTCACGAGTAACAGTTCAAAAATCTGCAAGCTTCCAAACGAAGTCGTCAGCTGCTAGGAAACCATTATGGTTGCCCAAAACTACTCCACGATCGGGAACTCGGTCACCGGGAAGCGTGCACGCCACCGCGGCCACTAAAGACCCTCTGAAGATGGGGTCGGCCAGCTTTGGCCTGAGTGAAATGGGTGATTTCTCGACTTCGACGACCCTGCAAAGAGGAATGCAGGGAACAAAGATTCATACCGTTGACACGAGCATGATCGCGGTCAATCTTGACCGGGACGCAAACGCTGACCACAGCGGGTCTCCTGGCGGTTCTGCTCCCTCAGGGGAATCGCCTGAAAACGGCGATTCGGCCCACGAGCAGCAGAACTCTGCCCACGATGAACCCGTTCAGGTACCGCGTTCCTCATCACTCTACTCAAGTCTAAGTCTCAGATCCAAGCTAACCGCCTCCCAGGACTCCATGGATGAGACTGCCTCTTGCGGATCATTCGACCGTGGATCGACGCTTTCACTCCCGCCAGAGATTCGAAAGCGTGGGTTGCCCGAGGACCTTGCAAAGAAGTCCAGCAAAAATACACTGAGCAAGATAATCCATAAGCTGGGTCGTAAACCCAACAAGAGTCAAGATTCGTTACATGAAATCGGCTCTGCTAACAGCAACTCCTCATTACAAGAACTCGGAAGCTCTTCCAACAAGGTGAAACGGACCGTTTCTCTCGGTAGGAAATCAGCTTCGAGCAGTGCAAAGGTAACCGTTCCAGCCCCCTCTACCGCTGAAAAGAGTCCGACCAAGAAAGTCAAGAAGCCAGCCTTCAGATAAGTGTTAAACTTGAGTAGGTATACATGTACGCCCTTGGTAGAGTTATTCTAAATGCATGCATGAATCAATACTTTGCTACCTGTCCACCGGACCTCTCTCCCGGGTCTCATAGGCAAGTTCCCGCCCGGGCCCTTGCCAGTCGTAGCCCCCAGTCTGCTTCGCCGGCCTTGGGACTCTAACCCCTATCTGTCCGCTCATGGGGCCGAAGCTCCTCGGAGCCCCATGGTAGCCAAAACAAAACAAGAAACCGATGATTTTTCACCTTGAAATAAACTCTGTTGGAAGTATGAATTACTATGACCCCTTCCAAACATTTGAATGGTGTTTAAAATATAGCATTTTCACAAATTGAAATACTTTGCAAATGCCACTGAAAGTCACACATTTGCTGTGGATGAAAATTGGTGTCCGTTGTTCATATACCTACGGTATTTCATTACACGAAAGTTTTCAGATAAAACCAGAAAACTCATAGACCTTTAAAGAAGCTACCAAATTAATGGTGTAAGGCCTTACAAGCCGTTAAAAAACCATACCAGTCGTGGTTTTGTGATAAAAGCAGCAGTTGTATTCAAGAAAGAGTTAGTTTAATAGGGGTCTTATGTACATGTAAACTCAGTTAATCCTTATTTAAATTGTATTATTTATTACAATCTGATGAAAGTTTGTTGTGATTTTAATGGTGAAGTCATGTTATGTTTGTTATGTTAGTATGAAGAACGTTGTTCATTTTCAACACTTATGTTTAAATAACAGAACTAGGAGTATGGAAAAAAGAATTCCAATAGAATTGGAAAAAAGAAATTGAAAAACACCGATATTTAATTTATTCTTCTCTTGAAAAGAAAGGAAGACATTTTTTTTTTTAAACAAACAGACAAACTGTTAAAAGGGACAGTAATTTTGTTCCGTGAAAAATTCTTGAAGTTAGGTAGTCATGTTTAAGTGAAAACATTGACACATGTTTCTGATTTTGTGCCAGTTCATATTCGTGCTTATTCTGATTGTGGCAATCGAAATAGCGGGGAGATTTTCAAATTCTACATCATCAGCTTCGACTGTAATTCCAGACGGGAATGTTTCTAGAAAAACCACAAAACAACGGACTGATCCGAAAGATGTTTGAACACTTTTGGATGAGATAATTTCTACGATTTGTGATTTCTAGATTCGAAAATGCATTTTTCCTTGAACAATAAATCAAGTCAGATCGAGTTGACGTCTTTGTCAAGATGTTCGGTATCAAATTTTCATTTAGACGAGGTTGTTGATGAAAACTCTGCAAGTTTGAAGACGACCATTGTCCTTTAGACTCTTGAACTCTTACTCCACTGATGTCTTAGTGTATGTTTCCGATTAATTAATGTTTTGTATCAACCAATATCTCAAAAAATGACAGGGGAAAAAATCCCCCAAAACAACAACAAATTAATACCAAAAGAGTCACGCAGGATAAAATAACAAAAACCGTATTATAACTATGCACGCCGCTGTAAACACAAATACGAATTCTAGTCTAGACTAATTTTGTCAAATCGTTACTTAAACGATTATAAGTAAGAAGTCTCGAAAATGGTTCTGTTTTGACGTATAATATAAATATAAAAAAATAAATATAATAATATATCCATTCAAATTAAAAAGAAAACAACCGGATTATTGTACTCACTTAAGTTGGATTCTTGGGCTAAAGGTACTTCTTCGGCAAGAAACTTCATTTGTAAGTTATTAAGAAGTACAAATGAAATGACTAGGCGTATTGAGATAATGGCGTCCGAGTTCCTTCATTAAGTATAAGAATTGTTATTTTGGTATTGATCAGATGAGTTAATATATAATTTATCGTTTGCAGCTTTTACATTGGATTCTGTTTAAGTACTTTTACCTCTCACATACCGATACACAGTGTAGACTTTGTATTATTTTGCGGATGTCCCGTGTGAGTGTTTCCCGGCATTTATGGGACGCAAATACACGCCCAGCTTGGTTAGGCTTTACGTAGCACTAAGATTCATCTTAAGATGGGAGGGTTGTCAGTAGTGTTTAAGACTGATGAACATTTTAAGATTAATCTTAGCTCTTTGTGAAATCAAGCACAGTGTTCATTTCTTTTCTTCACACAATTACTATGCGAAGCGACCTTGGCACATTGATGTATAAAACTGCATATCGATGCCTGCCACAAGGCATACGGGAGCGTAAATGCGTCCCAGTAATGGCGGAACTCTCTTGGTTGGGGGCTTTGACTTGGAAATGGTTTGGTATATACATAATACATCACTGACACACCAGGCAGGAAGCTTACACATGGATAAGGGTGCAACATTGGTTTACAACAGTGTCGCTGCTGGTTTTGCTTATACTGTCTTTGAATCAAGATAAGGTTCAGTGTCACCACTCTTCGCACGAGAGAGCAACTACTTGTACATCCTTAATCCATTTGAATCAAGATAAAGTACAACATTGTTAATGCTGGGGGAAACTGTTCCTACAGGTTTTGCTTAAGGAATCTGCTCTTTCTTTTTATACGCATTATGTTCTCACTGAGTCAAGATATTGTACAGCATTGGCATATTTCCTATATGCTATTATCTTCCTTTTAAAATCAAAATTACATTTAGTACTATGTTTAAAGTATTCCATTTTTCGAGAGGAATGAATGTGAAATCAAACCAAAGGTGTTTTTAAAGATGCAGAGAATCTGGGAAAGACGGTACTTTGCAAAACTAAAATTACCAATGAGGTACAGTGTATCACATCCTTTTATGAGTACATGTACTTGTATATATATACATATATATAAATTTTTTTCTCTTTCTTTTGTACTCAAGTATATAAAAGAGATGTGTTCCTGCGTCACACCGAACATTTATGTTGTGTTTTTATTATTTACGGTTATATTATTATTTGTACATGTTTCCAATATGACAGCAATAATAGACTTGTTTTGCTCAATGTTATATAAAAGGGGATTCTTGAAGTTAAGAACCTTATTTCGCTGAATGTACATTAATTTAATTCGACGTGATTCTGACGTGAGAAAAACAGACAAACAAATGCTACAGTATATACGACAGTTTTATGCCATCATACTCTATTAGGGTTTACACGGGTTTTAAGCAAATGTTGTTAAGCTAGATCAGTATATGAAAAGTCCATTACAACACCATGTTATTATTGTACAAAACAAAAAAACGTTTTATAAGTTATCGAAACAGCTGTTTAGTGATATTCGGGAGTAGATTTAGTATATTTATTTTGAAGCATATATATTCATAGACTTGTACTGATGTTAGACGTCTCTCGAAAAATAATAGTTTCTGTTTTGTTTCATAAGTTAGCGTAATTATCATGACGAAAGGTACTTTAAAATTGTTGAAGTATTCTAGACATTAAAATGTTTTAATTTATGCGTTAAAAAAAAGCACGTGACTAATTGATGAACATGTACATTATTCTGATTGGTCTAGGTTCAATCTGTATTGTGAACAGGCCCCGATATCAAAGAGTTGCTTAAAGGGCCACATTGCCTTTAAATCTCTTTAAAAATTTGCTGTTTGGAATTGCTCCTTAATCCTTTATAAGAGTTGCTCATTCAGCAAACACAGACAATGGCGAATCGTGTTCTGTCACGAAAAGAAAAAAAAATATAAAAAAATGGCATCTTGACGTCAAATTTAATAATGGACACAGAGTCTGAGAAGGAGGTGGTAAGTTTGCCCCTCCAGCCTCGATGTGATTCATGACAAACTTGCGTGTGTTGAATTAAACCAAAGAGTCCACAGCATTTATTATGTGTTTGCTTTAATCAAGACTGATGCCCTGATCAAAACAACAACAACAACAACAACAACAACAACAACAACAACAACAACAACAACAACAACAACAACAACAACAACAACAACAACAACAACAACAACAACAACAACAACAACAACAACAACAACAACAACAACAACAACAACAAGGAAACACACCCAACCAAAAGAAAAAGTTAACATTTCATGGGAGGAAAGAATTTAAACATGTAATTACTTTGAGGGTTGAAAATTAAATTTCTTCTGTTCTATCTTCACTATGTATCTTTGTAACTAAACTGTTGAGGCCTGTATTGAATACTGAAGCATCTTCGGGAAAGTTTGTATAAAAAGTGTAAATACTCATTTTTAAACATAAATTTAACACTACGATGAAGCCATATTTTAAAGCTGCTTATTAAATAAAAGTGTTTTTTAATCTCACAACTGTTGCTTTGATTTGTGAAGGTCAGGAATATTTATAATAAAATTGGCCGCAACTTACGTTACCGAGACAACTTTATATATTTATGCAAACTTATTAAAGTAATGTACATGTATATTAATGGACAACAATGCATGAATAAACCCATGTTGAACCGTGTGAACGGTTGGAATGTGTTTTATAAAAATAAGTTGTCTTTGAACTGTCGTTGTGCGATTTGTCTGGGAGTTATGTACTCACAATGGCAGAGCATCTGCTGTTGGAGAAAGTTTCGGTTAACGGTTTTTTCGTCAATAATATGAATAAGTAAGATTTGAAACTTTGCATGGTGGGAATACAATCTAGTGAGTATTGCGGTGACACAATGTGAAAATCTCTAATGAGTTGGGATGGTTCTGAAAAGAACCGATGATTTAACAACCATGTTTAACCGATGGTTCTGAAAAGAACCGATGATTTAACAACCATGTTTAACCATCGGTTCTTTTCAGAACCATCCCAACTCATTAGAGATTTTCACATGGTGTCACCGCAAAACTCACTAGATTGAATAATATGAATGTTTTTCCTTTGCACCATGTTTTTGTAATCGATTGTCCCGCAGGGTAGGCACGTGAGCTTATGTTTTTGGCGGGGAAATAATATTCGTAGAGGGGGTTTAAAGTCAAGTTCAATTTTTGTGATTCACTCATTTTTTGCCAACACATGTGTTATATTCATACAAATCTCTATTTAACCACTTAGTCGTTTATTCAATACTCTTTCAGGGCGAAATGGGAAACACGACAACATAAAAATTGGTCTGTGAATTCCACAGACCAACTTCGTCAGTCCAAAAGGTCAAACCCAACGTCGTTTTGACTGAATATCAATGCCAAGGAAAAGTCAGGCATGAACTTCAAACAAAAAAAGTAGAAACTCATGCATTTGAAATGTGACGCCACTTGATGTTTTTGAATATTGACAAATTTCGCAGTGGATGGGTGTTCAATACAGTGGCATTTCACACCGTTTTATCATGAGGCTTAGAGACTTTTAGTATAACTTGTCCACTTTCATAAAGACTCAATCTATTGGAAAACTGGTACATCACTTTGGTACTAATCGCCTCAAAGGGTGCGATTTTGGCCTACATTTTGTTACCAGATGACAATTGCCCAGTGATGTTACGAACAACTTTTAGTCAAGTAGCTTTTTAGTTTTTTTAAGAGACTTGTCTGCCCCCACAAAAAAAATGTATATACAAAAAATAAATAAATAATGAAATACATAAAATAAATAAATAAATAAATAAATAATCTTCTCCAAATTGCATTGCCCCTACATAATGATGGACAACAACGTTATTTATTAAACGATTGACTTGAAAACACGATTGGCTTGAAAACGGTCCAGACAACACCCTCAAAATATTCACTGACTCAATCACTGGAGGAGGATGATATCTCAAACAGCTGGTTAAAAAATGGCTTGAACGTGACTTATTATCAGTCGGCTTGAAAGCACTTTGAAATAACTCGATTTTCACGCGAGAGTTCGACATATCTTGGCGCTAGGTGGCGTCAAGAAGAGTCAACCTTTCCAAATCACAATTTTAGTATGCGGTATTTTTGACCGCGTGAGGGCGTGTGTGAACCAAATTATTACGTGGCGCAAAACGAACTGGTTTTTCCATTGTTGGGCAAATTGTTATTAGTTATTTGGTCATTTGATATTGGTTATTTTGGTCATTGATACAAGAAAAAAACATACTGGCAGTCAAAAATGCAATATTGTGATGCAAAGAAATAAGCCTTTGAAAGCTCACTCATGCGGTCAACTCTAGTGATACGCTCGATTTTCCAATGATGGATAAAATCTATTCAAGTTCATGAAAATACCTTCTGAACTAGGCTAACATGGAAGTTTCTCTATTGTGCTGGACATTAATACAGTCTCCGTGCACAAGTAATTCCATTTGTTTCAAAATCAAAATATTAGACCCGTCAATTTATTTAATGGCACTGACTTTGGTGTATCTTCGGTACAGTATTACATTACATTACATGGCATGAGTTGGCTAGTACTACTACTTCTAGTAGTAGTCTGTTCTGGTTGTCTGTTCTGGCACGCATACACATCAGAGCCTATATTCTACGCCGAGCACTGATAATCTGAGGCAGTCAAGTGAGGTAGGCCCTTGGTATGTACTGACCAAGGGCAGAGGAGGGGTACGGCGATCCCCAACCCCACCATCCATTCCAGCTCAGTATATCTTCTATCAATTAATGCTTTGCCTGCAAGACAATGGAACACAACACCTTCTTCTCCCTTCAAACGATTGCCCCCATGAGAATATTGTTTATAGCGCAAACCCTGCCGATCGGGGCGCCCTTCTGGGTAGCCGTTGATTGTTCAGAGTGGATGGATGAGCACACATTTATGAGTGAATGCAAATCAACATACGGCGGATCCTATTTCAGATTGCCAATTTTTAATTATTGAAAGAGCTTAGGAGAAAACAGAGAGAATTGCTAAAACACGTAACATTTAAGTGTTTTAAGTGAGTTGCATATCTGCTCGAGGGCCATCTGAAGAGAAGAGCGGGGCTGAAATTAAATCCTTCAGTCGCGTTTGAAAAAAATGTGGTATGATACAGACAGTTTATAATGTACATTTCTATCAAATAACCGTCTGCCCGCAAGTGGTTTCACATCTTTTAGATGAATGGACCGAGCATGGATCCACGGGGATAGGGCGCCTAAACTGCACTTGATACGAAGTTGACGTTTGCGTCAAATCATAGCACTTACCCGCGGCTGATGCCAGTTTTCTACATTTCGTTCTGGACGGGGAAACTTCTAGACCCAGAACAAAAGCCAACGAAGGTGGAAGAACTGCACAGGGAACATTTTGTGTTTAATAAGTCAATAAACGGTCAGTGAGATTGATTGTGTCTAGCCGATTGATTGTGTCTACTTTAACAAAACTTGTGTCTACTTTAACAAAACTTGGACACAGCCTGTGACAGACTGAGGGCGTCCTCACTTCGCTTGCATGTACAAAACTAAATGGGACGTCGCTAAAAAAGGGCAGGTCTAAACAACGGGAGAACAAACCAAAGTCTTCGATTTACTGGGTCAACAAACACGTGTGGCCTCGCGAGAGTAATGTTGTCCTACCTGGGGAGTATGGTCGTGCGTTTATGGAGTACCATATGAGTAAATAACGCAGTGCACAACATCAGTTGCGTTTATTTTTATTTATTATTATTTTTTTTATAAATGCAGTAAATATGTTTTTGAAAACGCAATTCAGCCATATCTTTATGTGGTATTTACATATCACTTTTCTCAATTAATTGTCCTGTTTGATTGCATTTATGTGTGAGAAAGCCATTATTTTGGAATTCCTGTTCTGTGCAACAACATTATGTCACCTGCCCCAATTTGTGGTCACGGGTTACTGCGGTTTCGCGAAAGTGTGGAGATGCGATTTTTACTGTTTTTATGATTTCAGTGTGCAAATACGATTTATAATTTCAGCTTTACGTTAATGCAATTACGTGTACAATAATACAATTAGGTAAAAGTTTTGAAGTTTTCACAATTACTTATTCACAAAACAAAAAATAATTTTCACAGTGCGTTTCTGATTTTTCACATACCTTGATAAGTTCGTTGGAATTCTTGCATATGCACACTTCAGTGCACAAAGTGAACTTGGATAAGTGGTGTTGACTGTCCGAGAGATGAGTGCGCCGCCTACGATCATCCAAGTACCTTCATGAAAAATGAAAAAAATAGTTATACGCAAAACGTCAATACAAGATCCAGTATAAAAACAGCAGCAACAACAACAACAACAACGACGACAATGACAGCGACAGGGACAGCGACAACAACGACAACGACAACAACAACGACAACGACAACATCAACATCAACATCAACATCAACATCAACATCAACATCAACATCAACATCAACATCAACATCAACATCAACATCAACATCAACAGCAACAGCAACAGCAACAGCAACATCAACACCAACACCAACAACAGCAGCAGCAACAACAGCAGCAACAACAACAATAACAACATCAACAACGACAACAACAACACAAACTGAAATTGGCAATAATCACAGACTCGATTTACGATAACCATGTTTGTGTTATAGAATCTTCATGTGCTTTGTGCCGAATCAAATGGACAATTTAACCTCTTCGTTTGAGGGGAAAAACTACCAGTTGAAAGAGTAGACTTTTGTGTAAACTGGGCTCAAATTCACAATACGCTAAGATTCATCTGAAGATGAGTTGCCAATATCATCATAACGACTTGTATTGTGACATCACACTTTGCTTAGTAATTGAGATGGAACTTGGGTCTTTTCCTCAAATAGAGACACATTTCCTTACATCGCTTAATTTCAACTGCCCATGATTATGTTTTTGAAAGAGACTGTAAGACTATTCATATTTACAAGCAAGATTATTTTATGGGGAAAATCGTTTTCGTGACTGGTTGATTGGTGTGCGTCTTGAAGACGACGACCTCGCCCTATGCTGTATGAAAAATGTGAAAACTCTAAGGTGTATGTACACTGTATGTACACTGGTGGTGATGAATGCATTCATTCTCACCTTATTATTTTTAACAAACACATCAGTCGATCAACCTGTTAACTTTCACCAAGTCTGCTTTTACGTTTGGGGGAAAACACAGAAAAAACAGTTTGTATATTTTCATGGATTTTGTACACGTTCGTACAATGAGCTTATTTTGATTCGGCAAAACAGAAGTGGGTGATAAGGGAACTTTGTTCGCGCACGCATTTATTTCAGAATCTTTTATAATATTTCTCAGCTTAGCTGACGCTACACCAATGTCATACAAATCAGCTTGCTGATCACCCAATTCTTGACCAAGTGGTTCTCCTTTGAACCCGATCTGTTACGAGTCATATTATGATGCTTTCAGATCAGTTCATGTATAGCACATACCATCACCGCACTGTTCAGGTGCGTTACTGGGGCACAGGGGCTAGCAACCCTTGTGTCCGTCTCCTTCTTGCTACATTTTTTTCTCTTTCTTTATTTTATACATGTTTTTTTCTCCTGTCGTTTTCCCACCTTTTTTTACTTTGAACTACAGTGAACCATTTGATTGGCCTATCAGAATGACCTCTTTAGTAAAATACTGATGTGGCTATTGCTCACCGTTGCTTTTATATAAAAAAAAAGAAAAAAAAGGAAGATAAAAGATGAGTAAATAAGAATTAAGTCTATGTGACAGCAAAGATAATTTATGCAGCAACGTATATTTTCCTGGGGAAAACAAATACAACTAACGCACTTATGCTCTTTAAAATGATGACATCTATGGCCTAATGGAAAATTTCACTGACGGATGTTGACAAGTTTAATATTGTAAACTGATTGCTTAAAACAACTTTAATTAGTGTTGTTGATTAGTGAGGCTGCAAAACACATTGACAGCTTGTTTGGTAGAACGATTTAAACCCATGCATGCTCCTCTGACTGGGACCGGATTATGCATTAGACTCGCTAATAATCCCTCCTAGTTTTTAATTTGTTTGTTTGGGTGTTTTTTACAATTTTTTTTTTAAGGAATAAAAAGAAATCCACCGGAAGTTTCGTTGCATTCGTGCAATGCGTCAAATCATTTGAAGAATTCTGTGAGAAAACACAAAAAAAGGCGCCAGCTGGAAAAAAAACAAATATTGAACGTTCAAATGTGTTTTCTGTCAGTTTTCTGCTCCGAATTCGTACTTGCTTTGGACAAATAATTGAGACGGTTTACCTAGTGTGTATTATACGAATGTTTGATGATCTCCAAAAAAAAAAGAGATGAATTCACCGAAATGTAGATTGACATTGAAATCCAGACGAAGAAGAAGAAGAGGAAGACGGAGAAAGGAGGGAAGGGACAAAGATGTATTCCATTCTGACGAACATTGTTTAATTAAACACTGCAAGGCTTTTCACTGCGTCACGAACACGGGAGGCAAATTGAAGTCCGCGACTGCAGGCTCGTTTTTATGATGGTTTTTGTCATGAGATCTAGTTGTATGCCAAGTCTGCGGCCATCCTTCTTGCCCACAAAAGAGAATTGTCTTGCCTTGGCGGCGGACAAATGGTAATGAATTTGAAAGAGAGTGTGACGGACGTCAGAATGCCGAAGAGAAAAGACCATGATTGGGAATCTTCTGTCAATGCTTTTCAAGGCTGGATTTCGAGAAGAACTTCTGCATTTTTTGTTGTTGGTATATGTCGCAAAATTAAATTGATCAAAAAGCCTCAGTAAAAAAAGGTTCAGGACGTAATGCGTTATCAAAATGAAACCATTTGTTACAACCTGTAAACAAACCCATTTAAAAGATTAAAAAAAAAAGCACATAAAGGTCGTTCATGAAACAGCCGCGTGGAAACTCAATCATCAAATATTGCGAGGCAGACTGCGTATGGACCTAAATAAATTAAATTCCATTTTGTATCTGTTATTTATTTTTTGCTGCATAAAAAGAGTACGACACGAATTAATGATTGTACAAGCAAGGACACGCGCTTTTTTGTGCTACGAATAAAAAATAATTGCAGGCAATGATGTATTTATGTTTTCCCCCACTCTGGTGTTTTCTGTGCAAATAATTACATTTAAAGGAAATCAAAAAGCCAGTTTGCACATGAACCGAACAGAGCGAACTAACAATAGTAACTCATTATAGCTATGGTTTAAATTACGTTCACAATTCCTATATTTATTCTCGATATAAAACGGAAGAAACACCCCCAAAACCTGTGTTAAGCACGGACCGGAGAAAGAGAGCAAACATGTGGAAAAAATAAAACCTGATTTGTATGAATAACAGCTGTTTACTCGTGTTCTTTTGCTTCTTTGTGATGAAGCAATTAAGACGTGGAGCGAACAAAAGGCGCTTCGCACGAACACGCTAGAGTTGAGGAGGTGGAAAGCAAAATTGATAAAATATCTGCGAACGTATCATTATCAATCTTTTTTTTTTAAATTTATATACGGAAATAAAGGATTTTGAAGTACAACTTTGGTAGTTTTTGACAGCGGATGTGTAGATTTTGCAGTTATAATGCTATACTCAACTTCGACTCAACTTTAAATTATGTTCTACAATTTAATGGAAGAAAAAAAGATGACGAATCTAAAATGAAACTAAAGTAAAAACATATTCTTTTTTTACCGCACCTACCAGCCGACCCCGGTATATCACGCTGCGTCGTGTGCACGGAAAAAGGTCGACCTTTTTTCTGTGCACACAAAAAACAACATTTTGCACAAGCAGAAGGTCACAAGCAATAACATGGCTTTTTTGAAGAAAAAAAAATGAATAAATAAAAATTAAATAAAATTGAGGGCATAACTGTTGTATATTTGTTGCTAAAATTACACCAAGACGTGTTTTTCCATTCCTATATACGGAATTTAACTTTCCTGAATGACTTACAAATAATAGAAAAACGAACAAACTTTCAAACTCAATTTTGGACAGTAATTGCTTACGACCTTTTGCCGGTCACACTTTCATTACGTCCTTCTTCTGGGCTGACTGCTCACGACGACAATGCGTCAATAGTTTTGAACCGGGCAAGTAGAGGGGGTCAATAATTAAAGCCACGGTAAAGAATCATTTTTTTATTTATTTCATTTATTTATTAAAAACGTATTCATACAGGGATACATACATCACTTCAGAGGCTGTTTTCAAACTATGGTCCAGTTAAAAATAGATGAATGACTATTATTCTCCGTTGCTTGATTATGAATTTATGGCACCGTTGGCAACTGATACATCACTTGAAAAAAAATCTAAGTTGCTCTCTGTGGGCGTGGCAAGTTACCCCCTACTTAATAATCACACAGAACTGGATTTGTCATGAGTATGTCTTCAACAGACTTCTACATCTTTCTTACGTACTCAATGTCAAAATCAAGCAAAGTACATCTCCCCCTGATCACATAAAGAGATGTCCATCTGTATACACGTGACGCCTGGAAAATTCACTCAATGACAATACCAGCATGACATTGCAGGGTTTCGTGTCACCGTTGAGACATTTGTCAACTTGAGTGAGAACGCTTTGATATTCTACTAATGAAGGAATAATGATTGCGGAGTCCATCAAGCGTTCAGCCGTGCAGCAATTTGCACGCAGAAGTATAAAGCACCCACATGCACTACTAGCAGATAGCACATCATAAAAAGTTGAATCCTGAGCCTCGTGTTAAAAGAGTCCTATAACCGAATTTTGCTGACCACCCCGAACCCATCAGACTCCAACCGGCATGGTTTGTTTGATTCGGTTGGACTGAGGACTGCACAAGCAAACTGATCATGCTACAAGTGGGATTACCACCCTGCTCAGAGTCCAACAGTTTGGGTGCTGAGTTAACTATAACGGTGTTGCGTTTTGTTAAGAGTGTGAGGAAGGATTTATTGGAGTTTTGATAACTTTGGTTTATTTCCAACTCTGTGTATTTGTCCACGTTCATGTCTTGATATTTTACGAGGTTATATTTTATTTATACTACGGTCCATGGGAGACACTGAATAAATAATAAGCTTTGCATGTTATAAAGGGAACACTAAATCACTATCGAAGAATATCTGAATAGGTCTGAAGAATTACCTGAGAATGACTGTAGACGTGTACTATTCCTCTCTACTCTTGTAGCCTTTGCTTCTGAAAATAGTGACCCTTTTACATTCCAGGGCTTTTCTGGCAGGCAAGATACTACACTGGTCATATGGGAAATTTGACCACCACGCTGCACCGCCATCTTGTGCAGTGATGTGTTATACCATGGTTGTACGAAGTATAGGGAGAGATTACTAGAGTTAGTTATTAGTGAGGGCACGAAAATATCCATACTGATTCTTTCAAAAGCGTCAGGAACTCTCATGGTATAACAGGTGAGGCCCGAACTTTGTGTCGGTGTATTTTGTTGAGAAAAAAAAGGGCAATACCACACCAAAATGGGAGACTTTGGAACGCAAGGTGGCAGTAGACTTGGCAGATCGGGGCCCGATTTCATTAGGCTGCGTAAGCAGAAAATGTTGCTTACAAATGTTCAGCTAAGTGAAAGTTGGCAGGAAACCAGTAACAAATGGTGCGTATGGCATAGTGTTTTGGCTGGTAACCTTTCAAGTAAGAAAAATTGTTTTGTGCTTAGAACGCTCTACGAAATTGGGCCCAAGTAATATTCTATTTTGTTTGTTTGTTCTGAATATGTGTACAATTCCGAGAACAAAAGTTTTACCAGGTCTCAATTTCATAGAGCAGCTTAAGCACAAAAGGAGTAAGCACAATAAAAGTATGCTTACCAGAATAAGGTTACCAGCCAAAATACAATTCCACATGTAACCATTTGTGGTTGGTATCCCGCTTATTTTTGCTCAGCAGAAAAATGTCTAAGCAATTATTTCGCTGCTTAAGCAGCTCTATGAAATTGGGCCCCGGTAAGTCTGCTGCCACCTAGTGTCCCCAAAAGGTACGTCACGTTACATGGCTGTCCGAAAATATCACTCCCGGATTGTGTGATATAGTGTGCCTTTGATGATACAAGCATGTGCCAAATTTCCATACTTGTCATCAAAGGCACAAATCCCAACTCTACCCTCCACACTAATAATGTTTTCTACGCCAATAATCTTACCGGTATATACACCTGAATGACAACATGTTCTGCAGTAGTTTGTTATCCATTTCCAGGCCACTCTTGATACAAAATCCCTTATTGGCTAAAGCATTGATCAGCCTGTAATACAACACATCTTCAGCAAGTTTAGCATTATTTGGCAACTGAGCAGTAGTTATACAGTCCACCGTGGAATCCTTAACGTTGTCATTCCGTAAAGGCTTGTTTTTAAAATCAGCATGTTCAAGCATGGATGAGGTCGAAATACAGGGAGACACCTCGAGGGACCACAACCCATTAAGCTCATTTGCATTTGGGGGCAATGCTGTACGGATTCAACAGAACCGTCATCAGCTGATTCAAAGCCGATTTAAGGTCCCTTTGTGTGCAGAGTACAATGCCGTATAACGGCTTGAACCACACTGAAACCGTTCATTGCTGGAGTGAAGAGTTCCGCTAAACTTGCACGAGTCTATTTAAATGTGTGATATTTGGCAGGAAATTCAAAAGGCCCACGACATCTCCCGTGTTCAAAGAAAATCAAGTCAAAATGTAGAAGTGTCTTTGTTTTCATACTGTGTGGATCACCGTGTACATAAAGAATGATGTGTGTTAAAAAGTTGTTTACATCTGAAGTTTTTCAACATTTTTGAAACGTAAAAAATCGTTGTCTGGTGCAAGCAATTCCACACAGCATTGTAGCTTTATGTCTATTTTTGCTGGTTATTTCATACATAAATCCTCTCTTGTGACCATGATATATTTTAAGACTTCTGTGTACAGTGAACCAAGGCGTATTAGCAGGGGGAAAGGGGCAGTTGCCCCCTGAAAAAAAATTAAATAAAAAATAGGGCAAAACATTTGGGGGAAATTCGGGCACAGCTGTTAATTAGAAATTGGTGATATTGTGGACTCGAATTCGCTCCCTTGTGGAGTCCTACAACAAAAAGCAAACGCAAGAACAATTGGTTGCCACAGGGGAAGTCTAAAGAGAGGGATGCTCCACAAGGAAATTTGTGTACAAATTCTATGGGAAAATATTAAGTATAGGGACAAAGGAAAGAACAACAGAGGTCTACTACAATGATGAAAAAAATGACAGTGTGTGTTTTTATCTGTGTAACACTTTCTGGCAAAACATCCCCTCTGCCCCACCCCTTAAACCAAAGAGTCCCCGTACGCCTACGACAGTGCATCACTTCATGACAGATACTATAACTCGATGCAGTAACTTCGGAGTCCCTCTTGCAAGACGACCAGTTTGGGTTAATCAAAGTGACAACTTCAAAGCACGACGACCAACAACTTTGAATTTTAATGTAAGCTGCAAAATGAGAATTATTTGTTTATGTCCTCGACAACTTTCAAGCTCGCAACTGTGCCGAACGAGAGACACAATATGCCTATAGTTAAAAGAAAATGCATTACAAAAATAACACATTTATTATCCCTGCTGTGCACTTGCAAACAAAGCAAGATTTACATGAATGTATGAATGTCCCCAACATATTACAGCTTATTTTGACTAGCGCTCTGTTGTTGCATTAAGAAATGTTTGCCTCGTTAAAGTGGTCACAACATTAGTGCGTACACATCGTTAAAAAAAAACGACATATTCCTTCGAATTGCTTCTAGGTCTTGCTTTTGAAAGTATTTCTATTATTGTGGAGCCTCTAATGGTAACGTCAGGCCTGGGCGCGTGTCTTCACAACACATGGTAGTGCGCCCTATTAATTTGCTCTATTTACATTGATTCACTTGCCAAACGGTTTACTACCATTATTTTCACTACATCATGTTGTAGGCTTTCTTATGAGGCGGCGGTGACCTACAATCTTGGTCAAAATGCTTGGGCCATGTGGCATTAGTTTTACACTCAAACCACCTTTGATTCGCCGTCCCCCCTCTCCCCCTTTCAATGTTGTTTATTCCGACTGGAGCGCAGACGGTGCAATGGGAGCCAACATTGAACGGGGGAGCGGGGGTGGCCCAAGGAGATATGACCAGGATTGTAGACTTTAACATTGCGTTGTCGCCACTTTATGGGCGGGCGGGGCAGGGGGGGGGGTATTAAACACATCATGGAGTATGTTGCGTTTGTAGTATATGACGAAACAATAAATAAATGTATAAATGTGTAAGGGCTGTATTTTTATTGTATTTTTATTGTGTGGTTATTTTACTTCGGGTTGTGTCATCGTGCGCACAATTTACTTCATGTTGTGCGCACGAAAATATCAATGGCGCGTTCTGTATTTTTGTTTCATGTCCCTTTACGGGCTCCGTAGGTTGTTGCTGACAGTGATAACAGAAAATAGATGGTGCGCAGCAAAAAAGGGCAGTGTAAACGAGGTCAATGTGGAACAAAAGAAACACTACCTACTGTTTCATCGTGCGCACAATTTACTTCATATCGTGCGCACGAAAACATAAATTGCGCGCAATTCTTTGTATTTTTCGACGTCCCTTTACGGGCTCCGTAGGCTGTTGCCAACGGCAAAAAAAAAGGCAATGTTAAATAGGTAAATGGAGAAAACAAAGAAACACATGCTTGTTGAACACGGATCGAAACTTAATGGGTACATTTTTGTTATTTTCTCTGTGACGATGAGAAAGAGACAAGCAGAAACCAACGTGGTTTTCTGGATCGGGTGTTTTATTAAGTTTGTATGCGTCTACCCACATCTTGCACATACTCTCAAAATAGCCTCATAACGTCTTCCATTACGATGCTACTCAGCACACGACACATAACGCAATTAGTCTAGTTCTGATAACTCCCCTTGTGCGAAAACAGTTCTCATCGCCTATGGCACAGTTCAAGCAAAGAGAGAAGTATAACTGGCTATGGAACTTTAAAGGCTCTACCACTGGTTGAAATATTGATACATTTACATACAACATTCGATCAAATTGCTTGCATTCCATATGCAATTTGAGGTTCAGAAGCCCATCGCAAAGGCTTACTACAAAGGTTTCTTTTTTAGAAACGCACGAATGAAAAAGCTGTTTTGAAAAATGGTCCCCCAACATGCAGACACGTTTCTTGGTTGTTGATTAGGCATACGGGTGTGAGTACCAAAGTCTATTGAATTGAACCTCTACCGAAAATAATTATAGTTTTTGATAGTATCATAAAAAAGAAGAAAAAAA